>JAJKFI010000003.1:20856391-20897890 GCA_029204185.1 Lerista edwardsae
CACCCGTTCCTCCCGCCCAGCGTACCAGCTGAATGCCGCCGCTGGTCCAGATCCCAAATCCTGTACTTTCCATAACATTCAGGTTAGTGCCAGGTGGTGCAGGGGGTGGGAGAGGGGGGTGAGAGGGCATTACAGAGTTGGAGAGGGGGGATTTCTGGGCAGAGGAGGACCAAACGGGGAAGATCAGCCCGAGGAAAGGGCAAGATTTGTAGTGGCAGCACACAACGGTATCCTAACCCCCACTCTCTGGCCTCAGAGTCCTATACAGGCTGCTCAGATTTTTTGGCCAGCCAAACAGCTGGCATGGGTCCAAGTAGCCCCGTAAAACAGGCTAGGGTGTTACACAGAGTAAAGGGAAAATATCCTCTAACCTCAAAGGGACCTCCAGCCTGCTCCTAACCTGCATAGCATACAGTGCAGGCCTCTGTGGTCTCGCTATACAGGCAGAGGTCAGGATTGCGCCCTAAATTATTAATATATTATCAATTACTTATATTAACACCAATGGCAGCTCTGAGCCTGGCAGTCACAGCTACTATTTCTACTGCAGTGTGCCATTTTTTTAACCCACAAGATACCAAACCGAGAGTTGAAGGCATTGCACTTACAGTGATTTCTGTCCTCATTGTGTAACCAAATCGAACATGTACAAATGTATAATTTGGCTCTGATTTGGCATTACCCCCATCCCATCTGCCCAATGACTGCAGATTCTTACATCAGGTGGTGGAATCAAGCAGGAGGTATATGGCTTCAGTAATACAAAATTAAGCTTGAAAAACAGCGTGAAGGAGACTGTGATATCCTTTTCTAATAAGTTGTTTTTTTTCTTCCGCATGAACTTTTGGGCAGACACATTTTTTATCTTCTGTAGAAGAAAGCCAAACAGGAAGGTTAGTTAACAGTATCTTGAGCTCAGCACATTACCCCTCATTAAGCATAATTTAAACCTGTCCATATTTACAATTTGGGTAAATGAATGCCACATGTGGTCTGTTTATGCTTGATAAAGTATCAGAAGAAAACAAATACAACCACACATGCAATTTGAATTTTACATGACCGAGCACTTTTTCCAGCGCACTTCCAGACCATCATATGTTCACAAAGCACCACACAAATCATGAGCTTTGTGTTTGTTTATGTTAGAAAAAATTTGCTCGCGCTGGCCACACATTCTGCAGTGAACAAATTTGCAACCCTGCAACACCAGAGTGGAAATACGCACCCTATCCATTTCCTTATCTTAGAAAAGAGGAATGATTTGGAATGCACGATTTGCAAGACAAGAAATCTAAAAAAGAATACCCAAATCCCAAAGAAGGACAAGAAAGAAAAAGCTGCATGAAACTGACAAAGAAGAGTGAGGAAAATTAGAATAACACAGAAACCAATTCTAACTAACTAGAAACCAATTCAAACAATTCTAACTGCCGGCAGGGCTCTGCTGAATCTTGCAGGCAGACGGGGACCATGTGTGGGGTGGAGAGGTAAGAAAAATAAAGTTTTAAAACCTGTGCAGGAGCAGGCAGGCTGGTTGGCCTTCGCTACATCCTAAGGCAGGGTAGGAGGCAGCTGGAGCTTGCCACGGGGCAAGCCCTAGGCAATCTGATGGGGCTGCTCAGACCTGCACATGCTAAATAGCAGGGCCAGAGCAGGGCCATGCAGCCCGGGTCAGGGGTTAGGATCTCGCATCCTGATTCCTCACCCCTACCCAGGCTGCCCCGCCTGTGGGGCTGCCCTTCTTCCACCCGCATCTGCCCTGTCCCGCCTCTTCCTTGCCCCCCAGAGCCCCCATGCTGCACAGATTAAAGCAGTGTTCCCATGGTCATGGTGCTCTTCTTTCATGGTGGCCTCTTCTTCCCAGCTCTCCCGGGTGCTGCCACCTTGGATTGTGCATGATTATGAATTGAATTATGAATTGAATTACGAAATGAATTTAGATGGCAGCCTTTGGAAGAGCTGGGAAGAATAGGCCACCACAGACATCCCATGGCATCCCTATGTTTGCCATGGTGTCTGGGGGCGCCGTGGCACATAGTTTGAAAACCACTGAGTTAAAGCCATTTTAAAAAATGTAAACTAGTAAATATTACATTTCTGGTGAAATATTTGATCCAAGGTACCGCAGTGTACAATGCAAATGACACAAAGCTGTACTGCATACCAGTGATGTCATACAGGGGGTACGCGAGTACCGGTTTCTAGGATTACAGCTGGCCCCGCCCATTCGCCCGCCCACTCGTCGACTCCGCCCTCTGCAACGTTTGAATTTCCTGCATGTTTGAGTTGTCTGCGTGTTCTCAGAGCCAGGCAGGCAGGCAGGCAGCGAGCGGAGCTTTTCCTTTCCTTGCCACTGAAAAATGAGTTGCTCTGGGGTTTTAACATGATGCCAGGCCTCCTTAACATGTTCTGGGGGTGCTGTGGAATACTGTTGCAACTGTTGGGTCAGTTTAAAATCATCTGAGGCCTCAAAAAGGGCTTTTTTCATGTCACTTCCTGCCACGACATCACTTCTGGCTTATGACATCACTTCCGGTGGGCGGGTCCCGACACGTGCCAATCAAAAGTGAGTACCTGTTCTTAAATCATTTAGATGACACCACTGCTGCATACCCTCTTTGGGTAAGTTTCATGTTTTGATTATTTGTGCTTCTTATGAAAGTATCTTCTTCCCTTCCCCCGTCCCATTTTTTTTTATTAATCTGCAATCACTGTATTACTTTGTGAAGCCTTTGGCACCTTTGTTGTCGAGCCATCTCATATTTGGTTAGATTTGACAAGGGACTCGTTTTGGTAATGTGGTAATTAAGACTTGAACAGATGTCAGCATTAATAGGAGACACAAATGAGGTGTAGGGAGATGGATGTACTGTTTTAGCTGCGCTGGCGGGCTAGCCATCGCTAATAGCTGTGGATGGCAGAGATTCAACAACCTTTTGGTTGAGAGTGCTTTTGGCACAGTGTCCTGAAATCAAGTACTGTATATGGATACCACTGGCTGAGAAAAAAAAATACATATAAAGACACAGAAGAAAGCTGCTCATAAGCAGAAATGAGGGGGTTTTGTCCTGGAAAGTACAAAAGCTCCAGAACCAATGGAGCTTTGATACAAAAACACTGATGTCTTTATATTTAGGGAATTGCAGTAATGCCTCATTATAAGGCAATTATGGAATATCTTCTCCCTATGTTTAATTTTCAATATTTTGCGGTGGTTTCATTAGTATATGTCACCGTAAAATGGTTCTGTCACGATCAGTTTAGCAGACACCCTTCCAAGTTTTAAAACAAAGGATAACACATTTATTTTACTTCTTATTATAATTTTGTCCTGGGACAGAAGGCCACAATGACTTGAAGTGCCAGCCTGAAAGTGTCTACTCAAAGGAAGATTCACTGAGTTCAGTGAAACAGACCCAAGGAAACATGCTCTTACAACTACATACATAACCTGATTTTACGGCCTTGCTCTCAAAGTGATCTCCGTTTATAGTTTTCTTTTGTATGTTACCCCCTCTGCCGGGCCAGTTCAGAACAGAGGATCTGACAGTCTGTCTCAAATATAATGATGCTCCCTATAAAGCAGTGGTTTCCAGCCTCCTTTGGGACACTAATGTCCCCTTAGAGCACAATCCTCGCTCTGAGATGGGCTGGTACAAGTTGCCAGCCCAGGACTGTCACGAACGTGCCATAAGAGGAAGCCAGTGAATGAATGGTCCACAGGTGGATCAGCCTGGGGAGGGGAGTGGGATCAGACCAGCCAACATAGGCCTGATCCAAACCCCAGTCCCTGGCCCAGTTGGGAGTGGCTGCTGCATGGCATGGATATGACATGGGAATTAATTCCCCTTACCCTGGGTTGTGCTGCAGCCAGCCCCAACCCCATGCGAGATACAGAGCAGACCGTCTTGCCTCCCAGCGCATGTTAGCTGCTAAGGAGAGTTGTGATTCAACCAGGGCCCCATCACGGCTGTTAGTGTAGCACTTCCTGGTTTTGCTGCCATCATCAAACATGGGTAAGTAAAACACTTCTTGAACTGCTCTCCTGTTCCTTCCCTTTCACACCCTGAACCTTCCACGAACCACCCATGCTGCCAACCTACCTGCTCTGTTGCAGCATCCGATTCTGGTGTGTGCCAGGATGCACTGGTCATTACCGCCAGTGGCTTCGTTGCATAAGATGGTGGCACAGTGTTTTGTGCTGTTGCTGGGCATTTTACTACTGCAGACCAGGAGAGCTGCTGTCCTACAACACTCATAGGCTTGGGCTGATAGTTTACATTCTACATTTTCAGATCCATCACAGAGTTGATATAGAAGGAGCTAGGAGACTGAGCTGCAAGTCTTGACTTCCCTGGTTCAAAACCTGTCTCTACCATGAACTTATGGCAAGTCACTCCCTCTCAGCCTCAGCTGCAATACAAGGATGATAAAATGTATGTGACAAGGTTGTAAAGCCAAAATCAAGATAGTACATGCAAAGTATTTTACATGTTCAATTGCTATAGCATGTGAATGTCACATGGGAAATGCTGTATTGCGTGCTCAGTTGCACGTGTGAAGTGCTTTGCTTGCACAAGTGCTGTACAAGTGCTATGAGCTGTGCCTCTTGCAAAGCAATGTCCCTTTTTTAAAAAAGGGGAGAACAGATAGAAGTTTCATTTGTTTTAATGCTCCAAATCAAGCTGTTTCAAACTGGAGGGATGACAGGAGACTTGGGGCTGTGAGGATTAAACAATGGAAATGTGTACAGAGAGATGCACTGTGACTCTGGACGTACAATTTTATGGCGGTTTGTTGCTCACATCCAGCTCTGCTCAGAGAGGTCAGGTCTGCACTGCAGCCTCATTCTCCAATTTATCAGCAGGTACTCTAGTTTCTTTGGAACTTGTTCAACTTTTTCATAGAGAAAAGTGGAGCACTAGAAAAAGCTGAAAGGGCAGGAATCTTCTCTTATTCCCTGCAGTAAATAAAAGTGTTTTGTTTTTGTTAATTAACATGAGGTTAAATGCTAAACTTTGGAACTAAACATGGTGTATTTGCACAGTAGTGGTCCTGGCTCTCTCCATGCCTGGGAACCAAGAGCATCAGTGCCATCTTCCACTTCACCCAGAAGCAACTGAGGTGAGTCATCTTGTCACAGCAATTACTTCTGCCTCCCCACCCCTGTTTTTAAAAAGCTGAACAAAGCCTTTCTGCTTTTAAAACAGGGCAGGTGGAGGAGATCTGCTGCCCGCCCACCACCTTGGCATTTTTCAAAAGCTGAATGGAGCCAGTAACCACCTGGCTTCCTTTGGTGTGTTTTTTTTCTCCCAAGGGGGGAATGGCGGGTGGCCGCCCTGTTTTTAATGCCGAATGGAGCCAGCTGGCTACTGGCTGCATTTGGCTTTTAAAAAGGTAAATGCTTGAATGGCGAGGAGGTTGATTGCACCATGGTGACCCCCAGCTAGCAGAGGAGGCATTTCCTCCCTTTGGCCCCCAAGTCCGCCACTACATTTGCAACTCTCTGAAAATCTCAAACAATGATTAGTAGAGGAAAATAAATCATCCTTTCCTTGTGTCTAAGATGCTCGCATTAATCAATTTTGATGCTGAGTAGTCAATTCCTTAGTAAGATAGCCACCAAATCAATCCTTTACAGTAGACCCTTCTTAACTGTGGGTGTTCCCTTACCAGAACCCTCACAGATACATAAATCTGTGGGTATTGAAACCTGCAGATTAAGGCCACTCCCACTCTCCAAAGGCAACCAAAGCTGGTTTCTTAGTCCCATAGAGGTCAACCACAACTACCTGCAGCCTCTTTGGGCCTCAAAATGCCTGTTTTGGGCTCTGCGGTCCTCTGAAAACCAGAAGTAGCTTTTTTCCCCTTATAAGGCCTGCAAAGGGCACTGGTGGAAGTGGGCAGCCGCTGCAGGCCTCAGAAAATTCCAGAGATGATTACAGTCCAGCTCTGGTCACCTTTGGATGGTTCAGAATCCACAAATTCTTGAATCATGGGCCCACCTATATATCAGCTCAAGAAAGAATATCCACATATATCTGTAGCTACAGAGAGACGTTTTAAAGATTGGCCAGTATATTATGGTATCTGCTCAAGTAGACTATTGCCTACAAAGGTTCAAACTACAACCAATTTGTCAGTCTGCAAGGTGCTATGTCACATTTTGTCGTCTTGATGTTACAAATAAGAGATACACGCTAAACTGCATGGAGAATATATGGATGACTATTAACAAACTAATCTATTACTTGATTAGATAATTTAAGTTTCATATATCAAAAAAATTTACAAAAACCCCACAAGTCACAACACTTCCAGCATGTTTTGAAATCTGTCAGAATGTATGACACAGGACATCTGTGGGCAATTAATTCAATTACTGAGAAGCGTATTTGATTCTGCTTCACATTCTGCTTGAAGCTGTTTAGCTAAGGGTAGTGCTGGGTTTCTGTGCTTTAGTTTTCACTTTTTTATTTTAAGCTCGCTTCCTCTTTCCCCCACTCTTTCCATTCAAATTATGCCAGAATTTTAGACCCTGGCAGCCCTGCAGTCATGGCTTATAGAAAATGATCACTGAGGGGCAAACTCATTGACTCAATTTGAAATGGGGCTTGGAGAACCCAAAACATTCCACCCCTGCCCAAGAAGGATAAATGCTGAGTCTGTCACACTCCCATTGTCATCAGAAGCATAGCAGTATCTGAACCGCCCCACCGCTCATGATTGTCCAAATCCACCCTAAACTCTAAAATCTTGCAATAGTACAGCTGGGGGGGGGGGATTACCCAGGGCTGGGTGACACGAAGACATCCCCTGCATCATCACATCTACCCTGCGCCTGCGCAGTTACCCCATCGCCTGCGCATGTGTGGCCCTGTAAATATATCCATTTAGAGACATACAGGACACAAGACAGGAGGGAAAGCGGCACAGGTAGGAACTGACTCCCCCACCCAGAGTGGAGGTGGCAGAAAACCACCATTCTGCCACGGGGGGGGGGGGCAATGGATCCCCTGGCCCTGGCCTAGTTAAGCCACTGATAGTTGTGGTACTTACCAATCGATTCTGGCCATCACACTGTGAACCTCCGTTCCCAATGGCAGAGGAAACATGGGGTAAGGAGATTCTCAATGGGATGACTGTGGACAATAATAAAAGGCTGGTTTTAGAAGCATGGCAAGCTATGCTCCAGCATTTAAGTATACACATTAGTTGATTTATGAACAACAGTCAGGAAGTCATCATATCAACAAAGTCATTGTCTTTGCATGTTCCTAATAGTGCCAGAGAAGGTATGTTAACTTTGGGTAATGGTAATAAAACTAGATTGTTGAATGATAGGAGTCATTGTTAAGATGTATAGCATTCTGGACTGTATCACACTTTCCCCTCAAAGTAAAGATCCACATGGCTATGGGTCAGTGTGTCAATGGTCTACCTGGGAGAAGAGTGGCGGAAAAAACATTCCTCTTCTGCAGACGCTGTGATCTACAATATCTCATATTGCAGCACCAGACCTTGAAAGCAATACACCTGTTGGCATTCAGCTCAGGACTCGGGAGAGTTTTAGATAAGCCGGTTGCCATTTATCAAACTGAAATGCATCTTACACAAAAAGGGATTGCCCAAGTAAATTCTAGCAGAGCTTGATGGCGCAAGTGGAAATGTAAACAGTTATGGGGAGATGACTGTTATAATATATTTAGAGCCTTTTTGAGCACCTACTGATGGATTGCTACTCATATTTGGAGGCTTTTGAGACTCCCAGGAACAGATTAGGGATAAAGCATATGTTTCCTCACACTTCTTTTATCCTGCCCTGGCTATTATTGCAAATATGCCTTACATTTCAAGTGACTTAGAGGATTGTTTTGGAAGATAATTCTTGCTTCTCAGGCCTTGATTATATACCAACAGAGGACAGCATTTTGGCAAAGGTAGCAGTTATATGCCTTTAGATCTTTTTATTCCCTTTTACTTGTACCTCAGCTCAGTAGCCAGCAAATGGTTTCTATTCAGGTTTATCTTGTACTAGTTCTGCTAGCAGAAAATGCCGGCAAGGCCTATCTCACACTAATCCTCTTTTCTACGTTCACTTCGTGTAGCTCATTCTTTTGAACATCCTCCCAGCTGCCTTTATAACTTTTTGAAACCGTTTCCACCAGGGATACGCAAGGGGAAAAAAGGGAGGGGTTCATTCCTCCTTTTGTTTTTGTTGCTGGAAGTCTCTTTCACGTTGCTGCCCGTTCATTGAAATTGTGTTCAGCTCCTCACAAGTTTCTGGTCATTTCGTTTATTGATTGCAACAAGAGAACCTGTTGCACCCCTCTTGCCCTTCATTTGGCTGTTTTCCAGCGGTGACATATTTTCAGGCCTTCTAGGACCCTTATAAATGATCACACCTGTCAAATTTCAGAGAAATGGCCCCTATTTTAGAAGCCCTTAAAGAGACACACAAATATACAGCCAATTTCTAATTAAGCAACAGAAACCAGGAAGTGGGCTTCTGCTGAGTCAGTCAGAGCTATCCTTAGGAACTGGGGGGTCCATTGGAAACATTTTTTGTGGGGCCCCAGGTTCACAGCCAAGGTCTGTAGAATCTTAGGGCACAATCCTAACCTGGGCCTCCATAAAGCAAATTTGGACCACTCTCAGAGTTAGGGAGGATGGTGCATGTCTGTGTGCTGGCCTCTTTGACTTTGAGAGTGGTCCAAACATACTTTAAGGTATCCTTTGTGCCAGGCAAACTTTATTGGCTTAACTGTGCCTGCCTAACTCCAGGTTAGGTTTGCGCCCTGAGAGTAGTAGCTGCTCCCAACTTCCACAAGGGGCAATGCTGTTGGGATCATGATAAAGGATTCCTCCAAGTCTGAATGGGAATCCAGAGAGAAGTGCTACAACATCTGAAGAGGTTTATCTCACAATATGACAATCATGACTGCTAAGGGGACTGGCTCAACCCTGAGGTCAACTAAAGTGGTCGCTTCTGTTGATGGCAAGTGCCTGCCTTCACCAAGAGAGTGCCCCTACCAAGAGGGTATGTCCACCAACCCTCCCTCCCTAGATTCTGAAAGGAAGTGAGAAAAGAAATAGAAGGGTGGAATAGAGGAAAGTGATGGATAGAGAGACGCCGTGAAATGCTGGCAAGAGTTGGCATTTTGTGTACTGCCTCAGTCTAGGGGGGCCTTGAATCAGCCCAAATGCCTATGTACGAAAAACAAGGTCATAAAAATTGTTTTCAGTTTATCCAACATTTTACCTTTGATTACACTTGGGTGGCCTTTTGCAAAGTTCACCACAACACATGGGTTTCTACGACTGTTATCTTTGTACACAACTGTGTATGTGGAATGACAGGGCACACACAGTAAGCTTATTTTAGAGTGTAACCACCGTTAAGCACACTACAAAACGCTTTTGAACTTACATTACGAATTTATTTTCAGCAACGAAGCCACTGGCACTAACAAATTACTATATATGCTCCTCATTACAGCCTAAAATTGAAGGCTCCCACAGTGTCAGAGCTGATCAAACCTCTCCACAAGCCTTTTTATTTCTTGCGACAAGTACCACAGGCTAACTTGAGCAGTGCTCTTTTTGTTTGTGATTCCATGTAGTTCAAAGGGAAAACCAAACTCTTTATCCCAGTCACTGTCATTTTTAACCTGGATATCCTTATGTGCCCTTCAGAATAAACAAGGACTCCGATATTTCATCAGCGATGATATTCATCACTACTGAAAGTACATTCTTGGTGTTACATCCTAATGAAGGGATGCACTTCTGGCATCGTGTTGATAGTTTGTTCTTGATGCCAAAGTCACAGATTGAATTTTGTTTTATTTCAGAGCTTTGTTTTTGTCCCTTTGCAGACATCTGGTCCAATCATAAAATCCAAGCTTGAAGTTTCCGGGAAACGCTCTGAGAAGCCCAACTGAGATTAGACCCAGAGCACAACCCTAACCTGGGATTAGGCTGGAACAGTTAAGCCAGCAAAGTTTGGTCAGCACAAGGGACAGAGTAAAGTATATCTGGACCACTCTCAGAGTCAGGGGGGGGGGCTAGCACACAGATGTGCACTATCCTCTCTGACTCCAAGAGTGGTCCAAATGCGCTTTACGGTGGTGACCCTTGTGCTGGCCAAATTTTGTTAGCCTAACTGGGCCGGTCTACCTCCAGGTTAAGATTAGGCTCCCTGATACTTAGTATTGTCAGAAGTATGTTATAAATCTTAACAAAAAATGCTTGAAAACATAGGCACAATAATGGGGGACAAAAAAAGGAGACCTGGATTCTTCTCAGGATCTTTAAAATAAGAGAAGGGTACATGTTATCTTCAAAATTACAGAGTAGCCACGCCTATCTTGTCACTCATATTTGCATCAGGTAAGCAAACATTCAGCCCAAAGGATTTATTGCAAGTTGTTTTGGCATCTTCATAAGCAACAAACTAAGTACATCAAAGGTGTACAAGAAAAGTACAGGAAGTCCTTGTTATCTGTGGTGGTTCTGTTCCCAGAATTCCACGGATACCAAAACGTGATTTTTGGCCACCTCCACCCTCCGAACCCAACAAGAGTGTTTACTAAGGGTCGCAGAGGCCATGAGCAGCCACAGGCAGCACCTGCAAGCCTCAGAAAATACTCCAGACCCGAACGGAGCCCATGGGTTCAAAACCCAAATGCATGAATATAAGAGACCACATGTACTATATCAATTAGAAATAAGTATCATTGTCAACCAAAAGAGTATTTAGTTAATTAATCATCTGTCTTTAAAATGGGTCATTAATGGATTAACATTAAACAAATGTACATATTACCAACCTCTCTATATAGAAGCCAAAGCTGGTACATCTCTGAGACTGAGGCAGTAGCCTCAGGCAGCAGCTTGGCACCTACATATGGTTTTCACTGTTTCTCCTCCACTATTTCTCCTGGGGACCTTCTTCTCCAATTCAAGGAATGGGAAGAGAAAGAACATAATTCAGCACACCACCTGGAGGGAGTATTTGGCCCACTGCCTTAGCACCAGGAAGTCTCGGGCCAGCCCTGTAGGGGCCTTCTTGAGATACTGAAGTATAAAATAATATACCATTAAGCAAAGAAGGACCATCCATCTCTTGGGCCATCTTTAATTGTTCGTCTTTGGTTTTTACAAATTCCAAAGTGCAGCAACACACTTGAACCAAAATAGCTGCAAAAAAAAGGGGGAACAGGCTTGCCCTTAACTTTCAAGTCACCATACTTTGTTTCTCTTCAGATTGTACAAATCTTTATCTTTTTAACAGTCAGGCCACCAATGAAAACTTGCTTCCGATGATCAGTCAACTAAAACTGTAGTTGATTAATCTACCTATTAAACCAATTTGAGCTTGCAAACCAATTAGTGTGCACTTTCTTAAATTAAAAGGGTTAGGAACATCATCATCATCATTTGGGATGCTCAATTAGGCTCAACCAGTGTTAGACTCCCATGGTCAGATGCACTGATAATACTTCCTTTGAAGCTTGACTTCACTGAACATGCTGAAAAGATTCTCCACCTCTGGTTCCTTATTAAGATGAATAAGCTTATCGCATCAAAGGGATGGAGAGTCTTTAAGATAAGGGAAGGGTACATGTTTTGGCAAGGGATGGGTCATTGGCGTTTGCTAAGGAACACGTCGTTCAAAAGTTCCTAACCAAAAGAAAGTGGTAATTACTTTTGAAATCCACATTTTCTACGACCGATACGAGAGCAGTTTCCAAAACAAAGTTGCCCGTTTCTTCTCATGGATTCACATGGATGAATTATTATATTAAAATATAGATCCAGAATGGGCTTTTCCTTCACAAAAGGAAATCAGAATCAGTTGCCAGTGGTTTTCTTTACATTAGCTGAAGGAAACTAACAGAGGCATTTCCTGGAGTGGTATCTAATTCCCAAGACAAAATATAAACGCTACTCTCAATACTGATAGAATGGCAGATATGTGCCGAAGCCATTGTCAGGAATGCAACTAGAGGTCATTAGTAGTTATAGTTATTCCACAGATTTTCACAATTGCTTTCAGTTTCATAGTTTGACTTGTAGTTTTGAAGAAGCAAGTAAGTACTCCAAAATGACAGCATTTGCTCCTTTAGAAGTTTGCTTCAGAGGCGCAATGATAATGCATGTGTAATGTTACAGCCTATAAGAATCAACTGGATCAACATGGGCATATGTTTTAAAAATCCTGTTTTATACACTACACTGTACTACTGTCATCAGGACAAAAGATGAACTGTCAGAGTTCCATGTTATTCTTTGGTGAAACCAGTTTCAGTTCTCAAACTCACATCACATATCCCCATAAATAACTAGGACTAAGAGCACATACTAAAAGAGACACAATCCATACATATTATGGAGTCCCAAAATCACAACTTATGACAAGGTAAGAATCTATCAGAAAATTCACCTGATTATCAATTAACCTGGGCAACTCTGAGCAGCCATTGCATGGAGTTTCTGCAATGCAAGGAAGATTTTATTGATTAATCAACTGCATGCAAGCGCTAGCTGAAACGCTGTAACAGTTTGTAAACTATGACGATCAACACTATTCTCTCTCACGCATACATTGGGATGATAGCATCCCAATTACAAGTCCAAAAAAAGTTTAAACCAGACCTAGCCCAGGATCTCCAGGCACCTGAGTCAGTGTGCCAAATATTCTCCCCTTGTGGGAGACAGTGGGCCCTCACTATCTGCAGGATTCCACTCCAGAAACCCTGTGGATAAGGAAATTATCCAAGCTTAGCAGCCAAGAAGAAGATTTTGCCGCCTTGAGTGCCTTCGGGCATAAAGGCGGGGTAAAAATCTAATAAATAAATAAATAAATTTTTTCTCGTTCTTCATATCCCCCACCTTTCTCCTTTGTGGAACTAAATCTGTCTTTTGCACAGGGGGAAAGCAATGACAAATCATAGCGATTTTTGCTTTGCAAGATATTCAAATCTACTATTTTCTGCGCTCCCGCTGGATCCAGAGGCATTCTGAAGCCAACAGAGGCCATGTGCATCCACCTAGGGCCTCTGTGGGCTTCAGAATGAAGGCTGGAGCCATTTAAAGGCAACTTCTAGTTTTTGGCAAACCAGTTGCTTCATTCTGTTGCCTCCTGTATTATTACAACAGGGATAAAGATCCACCACAAGCACTCATATCCTTGTCCTCCATCCCTGTTACTGCTTCCACTCTTTCTTGCACACTTTATGTCTTTGAAAAGGAAGATGGGAATGAAGTCGAAAAGGAAACTATAACAGCAGACAGATCGGCAAAGGTTTCTGAACTGCTTTATTATTTTTTTAATCACATAGCTACTTCATCTGTGCTCAAGGGCTTGGACATTCTCAACTGTCAGTTCTGGGCACAGCACCTTCTATATAATAGGTGAAATAGCAATGTAACAGTTAAAGCAGTGTTTCTCAAACTGTGGGTCGGGACCCACATGGTAGGTCACAACCTGATGTCAGGTGGGTTGCGGAAAGCTGGGTGTAGCCATCTTGGAAGCTGCAGACCTTACTCTTGCCTTTTGTGAGAGTTAACAGTTTGAACTGTGTGTCTGATGGGAGAAGTGAAAGGCAAGCCTATGCATTCAGAGCAGTATGTCTGGTGTAAGCCAGAAACCATGCACAATCAGAGATGATTGCAAGGAAGAAAGCACATGCACAGGAGATCTTTTTACACATGCATTGTAAACATGAATCTTGTGTAGTCAGATGTACAAATGTCAGGGGGTGTCATCTGCAAATTATAAGTATGGAGAGGTTTGTTATACAGGACTATAGGCTTTGGTAGTTCTCCTGCCATATTTCTATCCACAGTTGCATATTCCAAAATTCTTGTCTCTTGGCTTCTGCATAGGAAGTATCAGCCCAGGTGCTTCAGGACGGAAGCTCTACCAATTCTGCAGCTGATCGTAGCTGGAAGGATGGGTGATGAGTGGGTTTATTTTTCTGACTCGTGTTGCTTTAGTGAAGCCTGAATCAAGTCCCTCAAACCCCAGTAAGTGCCTTACAATCACACTCATGCACAGCATATTTGGGTATATCAGTATAATCTAACACTCATCAGACAGAATTTAAGTTCATTTGAATGACTTGGATTTGATTTTGCTTCCTTGCAGGCAAAATGATAAAAATGGCTTACATGCAGGTGTTTGGCTTAAATAAATTGGGCACCAGCTATTTTTTCTTTTTTTTAAAAAAAAGCAAACAAAAATACCTTCAAAATTCTAACCTTGAATTAGGAGTTGACTCCAAGGTTAGGGTTTTGAAGGTATTTAACTCAAGGTTCAAAAATACAATGACAAAGTGGATCCATGAATTGTAATGCTTGTTTCTACCAAACACAGACTGATCTTAACCCCTGCTAACTGGGCAAGAGGCACTTTTTCCAGTGGTGCTCCTCTTATATTTAGCAGGGGGAGAGTAATTGTCCCTCATCACCCCTGCGCAGTCTTTTTGGTGGCTGTTGCTGGCGGGCTGCCTTTTTTTTTTTTAGATTGTGAGTCCTTTTGGGACAGGGAACCATTTAACTTTATTATTACTATTTGCCTGTAAACCGCTTTGTGAACTTCGTGTTGAAAAGCGGTATATAAGTACCTGTTGACTGACTGACTGACTGACTGATCTTGTTTCACTTGATTGTCTAGGACTAGACAAGCTGTATCATAACAATGAGATGCTGAGGATGGGAGGGGCACAATGAAGTTATGTATGATTAGCGGACTCGCTGGAGATTCAATCCAAAGAAATAAAGTCCTTCAAAATGAGCAGCAAGCTCATCTATGTTGCTGAAATGGTGCTGTCCATAACAATACGTATCCTCAAAGGGAAATGCATCCTATCCCAGATGTTAACCACTATTGTAACAGTGAAACAATATAAAATGCAAGACTCACTGAAGTATGAAATCATTTTAGCACGTGCCAAGTGTCTCAGAGCACAACCCTAACCTGGAGTTAGGCCAGCACCGTTAGGCCAGCAAAATTTGGCTGGCACAAGATAGGCTAGCACACAGACATGTGCCACCCCCCACAGACTCCAAGAGTGGTCCAAACGTGCTTTACAGTGGTCCTTGTGCCGGCCAAACTTTGTTGGCCTAACTTTGCCAGCCTAACTCAAGGTTAGGATTGCACTCTCAGAGCGTAATCCTATGCTATGGTGGCCTAGTAAGGCCGACATAGCAGGGCTGTATCCTAAAGCCCATTAGGAGGCGGCAGCAGCAACGTCCAGGACAAGGGGAGGTTTTCCCCTTGCACCCGCATAAACCCCAGTCATCCCTATGGGCCTGCTGCCTGCGCCTGCTGTCTTGCAGTTTAGGATTTCTCTTGCAGTTTTGCAGTTTAGGGATTTAGGATTTGGCATTACAGCCGTCCTGCGTCACAACCGTGTCACAACCGCCATCTCCGCCCACTATGCCGCTCAGTTACGCCCCCGGAACGCCTCTGGAATGCCCTCAGGGAGGCCCGCACTGACTGAGCGCCGCCAATGCTTGACTGCCGCATGGCCACCGACTGCTTGATTGCCGTCACGGCCCAGTGCCACAGCGCCGACGCACACACACTTTATGGCACATTTGCAACAGCGTTCGGCCGGCGCAAGAGCTTAGCACCAGCGCAAGGGGGGTATAGGATTGCGCTGTCAGTCTCCATGCACCTATCACCAATGGCATGTTATTGCCAATACATATTTTATAAATATAAATTATATATTATTATTAATATAATGACTGAAGTTTCCTTTTTTTAACAAAAGATGCAAAAAAGTCAAATTCCCTGCTTTGTCGTGCACAGACTGGAAACACAATGGATTGTATGGGCTGGTAGATGACAATAAGAAGCCACAAGTATGCCAAATGATAGTAATTTATAACAGAGAAATATATCAGATGGCACTTGTTAAAAAATGCTGGGGCAACCATACTCTGTATGGACTCACATGCCTGGACCCCTGCACATTTTTTTTGGCTCATGTTTAAGTGATCCCCAAATGTAATGAAAACCTTCCTTAAAAAATATTTTTGTTTCCCAAAAACAGTAAACATTCTCCAAATTTTAGACCACCTAATAATCCTAAAGTAATAACCACATATTGAATTCTCGTCATTTTCATAAATTATTTGACAGGTGAAAAATGTTTTTGTCTCCCCAAAATAGTAAATTTTCATAATATAACCCTAACCCAAATCCTAACCCTGCATATGGGGCGTATAATTCTGCTGCTAAATAATAGTATTGTCGTGTCAATGTCATGTTATACATTTGGTGAACATTTATTAAATTTGGTGAACACTTAATAAATTTTGTATAATCATGGTTTGTTTTTGGACCACAGTGCTAAGGGCTCAGGGTTTAATTTGGTAAGCATTTAATTTGCTTCCATGTTGATTCCCTAACTTGAATTTTCCAGTTCAACTGTGTAACCATCCACAAGTTTTCATTAATAAATAGGAGTGGGGAAAAGGAACTTCAAATCAAAAGAACTGATATAGAAGAAAAGAATTAGCCCTCTCCCAAACGCGCACGCACGCACACACAGGGATAGAGAGAACTTTTTGAAGAAGAAAAAACCTGGCACAATTCTATCACACAGAAGGAGTAGTTAGGCCCTTGGAGAAAATGTCCAAGTCTTGCAATCTAAGAAGGATTTTGACCGTGACAAGCAGGAACCCCACAAAAGAGCATTCAGTTTCAACATAACTCACATTATTCAAATACATTTTCGAATAAGGTACACTGTGTGCTGAAACACTCAGTAGCAAGAACAGTACATGAGGTGGGGCTGAAATGGCTCATCCCAGATGAGAATTATGAGGTATGCCAGAAAATCCTATTTTAAAAAATCAAACCTGATAGAAACTGAAGGTTCCCTTTGCTAGTGTATGTAAGAAAGAAAAACTAGCTACTAGGCTGAAGAGAGCAAGGGATGTGCCACTTGTACAGGTTTGTGTGGATGGATTTGGCCTTCAAGGACATACAGGTGGGCCTTTTTAGCTGTGCGGTTTCCATTCCCAGAATGCTTGTGGATAAAAAATTAAACCTGCAGATTTTCACCACCACTACCCTCCAATTGTGTTTTTCAGCCTACATGGCCATTCTGAAGCCCACTGAGGCCACGCCTCAGAAGAATCTCCAAAGGTGACCAAAGCACAGCTTCAGTCACTCTTGGAGGCTTCAGGTTGAACTGAATTTGCTCAAAGCAAGTTTAGGGGATGTGATTAGCCAAATCCATGGATTAAAAATCTGTTAATAATTAGGCTCAGCCTATGTATCTTCAGGCAGACAGTCTGAAAGCCCCCCCCCACACACACACGAGGAAAATTGCTTCCTCACAACTGCAAGACTGGAGGGATTTTCACTGGAGGATTTGCACATGCCCCTTAGTGTGCATCATCTGCATATCATTTCCTCCATGGATCAAGGAGAGCTGCAGAAATAATGGCAACTGTCTCCAACAATAGTATCTGTTAGCTGCATGAAGCCTAATCCAAGAAGAGCCACTATAGCTCCTCTGCTTGAGCCAAAGCTTGGAAACACTGTTTTTCACCATTTGTAATATGTTGAGATTCTCCTCTTTGTCTCTATTTGCTCTATTCACTTGCTACCATCAGGAGGACTTGGAAGTTTTACAAGAGTATATGCTTCCATGTTGACTGCCCAATCCTACACTTGCAGTATGCCAGCAAAGTCTTGCCATTACAGTGCCTACTCAGGCAATCTGCAGAGCGCTGCTGCCAGTGTAAAGACCGGAATGCCTCATGCCACCACCAGCACAGCTCAGACTGGCTGCTAGTGTGGGTTTTGCTGGTGGCGAGGGCAGGTTTGGCTGGGCTGGGGGCAAGATTTCCCCCTTTTGGTTTTTGAAGCAGAGAAAAGGGGTGGGAAGGGCATGTGCACCCAAACTACACACAAGCTGTTCAAAATAATCCAAAGCCTGGTTAGATGATTGCCTGACATAGGCCATATTCTTTATGTTCTGTCTGGAGCAGATTGACTAGCTTGTTTATGGAAATAACCACAAAATAAGCCATTGTTGGGGCTTATGTGGATGACCTATAATGCTTTGTCTTTTACCCTGCACAACTACGTTCTTGAATACTGCCACCATAATAATTTTAATTCCATTTATGTATTTGTTACTCTACCTTTTGCTGTAATAAGTCATGGTTGTACCCCATGTGACTTTAGCAGAAATAGGGTTGGAAATAACAACCTGACTGCCCAAGACGTATTGCTGCCCGTTTTCCTTGAAGGATATTAACAATGGAGAAATTCTATTCTAATTCTACAGTGGGAAGAATGAATACATCTAAACACAGGCATGCTTATTTGTGATATTCAACAATAGGTGTTATGCAAATCCTACTCAGTCTTCAGGGAAAACCATTCTTTTGCACAATGGTTCATTTTTCTTTAATGAAGATGCTAGTTATTAATTCACCGAAACTGTGAATTATCCCATTGCACAATGGTTATTTAGAAACAAGTACATATGGTAAAAATTATATATTATTGATTTCTCTTAAACTCCACACTGAATATTTCCACTTCATTCACTAACAAAATTTTTAGGTTCAATTATTTGTCTACTGAAATTATAAGAGTATCATAAACAGTTCAGAATACTATAAACAGAAATAGTATAGTACTGAATAGGCTACATGGGCACCAATAATGTGTAATACTGTCAGCCGACTCATGCACAGGGCCAAAAGCAGGGCGAGTTCCAAGGACCGTTAAGGCAAAACCTGTGGCCTGCTATATGAGGCCTACCGCTGAGTTCCTTGGAGGACAGTGGCAGCTGCTCAGAGGGGTCTCTGAGGACCCCCCCCCAGACCTCCAGTCAAGAGGAAGCCAAGGCAAGGGTTTCAGAGGGAGTGCAATCCCATTCAGAGCAGGACAATAGTCCAATACCCAAGTTGTAGCCTTCTAGACCAGGACAACCCCTGTCTTACCCAGATAGGATCAGGCTGTCAGTCTTGGGACATGAATTATACAAAACAGCACTACATTTCTTCTTTTTTGTTGTTGTTCAGTCGCTAAGTCGTGTCCGACTCTTTGCAACCCTATGGATCACAGCACGCCAGGCTTCCCTGTCCTCCACTAGCTTCCGGAGTTCACCCAATTTCATGTTCATTGCATCAGTGACATTATCTAACCATCTCATCCTCTGCTGCCCCCTTCTCCTTTTGCCTTCCGTCTTTCCCAGCATGAGGGTCTTTTCTAAAGAGTCTTCTCTTCTCATGAGGTAGCCGAAGTATTGGAGCTTCAGCTTCAGGATTTGTCCTTCCAGGGAGCAATGAGGCTTGACTTCCTGGAGGATTGACCGATTGGGTCTCCTTGCAGTCCAGGGGACTCTCAAGAGTCTTCTCCAACACCATAATTCATAATTCTTCGGCGCTCTGCCTTCCTTATGGTCGGCTCTCACAGCCATACATTGCTACTGGGAAAACCATCGCTTTGACTAGGCGAACCTTTGTTGGCAGGGTGATGTCTCGGCTTTTTATTAAGTTGTCTAGGTTCGCCATAGCTTTCCTCCCAAGAAGTAAATGTCTTTTAATTTCATGGCTGCAGTCACCATCTACGGTGATCTTGGAGCCCAGGAAAATAAAGTCTGTCACTGCTTCCATTTCTTCCCCTTCTATTTGCCAGGAAGTGATGGGAGTCTTTCCCCCCCCCACCCCACAATTAACATTCAATTATTAAGTGAATCAAAAATGAAAATCAAAATTCTTGAGGCTTCACGTGAATGGTTGGTTAAGATTATTTTGTTTTTGCAAGTGCTTATGAGGAGGTGTTGTTATTCTTTTCGATATTTAGTATTTCAAGAAGTACTTGAAGATTTCTTCAACTGATTTTTTTGTGATATATGAAAGGAAAAGGATAGACAACACTTTTCAAACAGTTCCTAGAAATGAGGGGGGGGGGGAATCCTGAAGAGTCATAGGGGACTTCATCGGCATGGCAACTCAAAATGAATACATTTTCTGAGTGGGTTCTTGCAGATGAACTTGCATGCAAAAAAAGATGCATAAAAGAATTTATGAAAGTGATATGCAGATTGACTAACTATCCCAAGCTTCCCCATTAAATCTTTTCCATCTGTTTAGGACATCATTTACGTATTATCTCAGCGCCGTCTGTTTTAAAAGATATTTACCCTAAAAGGCACACGAGACTGGATGAAAGCAGAACTTTGCCAGCTTGGTAAAGGTTTAGCAAAAATCTGAGAAGGAGCATCTTTGACAGAACTCTGTATTGGGTATACTCTCTGTGTGTATGGACAGAGCTGGCTTTTCAATCATCATAGAGCCATCCATAAACTGATACCGCTTCTGTGCATTTTCTGGTCTTTTGTTTGTATTGGGTTTGCAGGGAATGTTGAGCTCACGTATTTAAAGTGATAGAAAACAAGAGCAAGAAAATTCAGGGCATTCTGGATCAAACAGATGGGAAGAAATATGGCAACAATTGAGAAAGTTGGGAATTATCTCTGTTCAGAATAGGTTGAGGTGTGATTATCCATCTTGACTTCTCCTTGCCACTGACTGGCAATGCAATCCTAACCTGAGCAGGAGCAGGCAGGACAGCTGGCCTGCACAGGCTGGCAGGCAGCTGCAGCTCACTGTGGGACAGGGGGTTATGTTCATCTTGCCCCGAGATAAGTCCCAGACAGCCCAGATTGGGGCCACCCAGCCCGGGGACAGCGGTTAGCTTAATGGCACTGTCCCATATCCACCGCCCTCTCCGGGCCAGGCCCGCCATGGATCCGCCCTCCCTCTACCCTGTTACACCTCCTGCCTGCCTCCGGCATGCCCTTGGCACCACCCTGCACCAGGAGAACGAAGCTGGTGCTAGCCAGCACATCTGGCGGGCTGCACGGCATATGTGCACTGGTGCTGCTCCCTGCACCGGCCCAGCAACCAAATCTGCAGTGCAGATATACCTTATTATATGGAATGTTTGCGACAGCGCTAGTCTGGCGCAAGGGTGCTGTGCCAGCGCAACGCTGGGTTAGGATTGCCGCTATTTACTTGAAACACTTATAACTAGAGGTACGTGTTTCTGTTAAATTCTCAAGTAATGTAATTGAATAATTTGTTGGTTTGCACTGAAAACAGCATTGTAATGCTGGCAATCCTGATATGGATGCTTAAGAATTCACACCTGTGAATACAAATGCAAAATGTAATTCAAACATTTTCAAAACAATAGCACCATCTTCAAACACCTCTAGGTATAGCCTACCTTTTCTCTCCCCATCAATAGATCCCAATGCAGCTTACAGTTTTTTCCTACATATTCACAGCATACAAAAATGGAAGGATGGGATTTGTATCCCATTCTGGTGTTCTCTTTCTCATAGGGCATTTGGTGTTTCTTATAGCCTGATCCAAATTGCAACTTGAGCTGGCAAAAGTCCCCTGCACCAGCTCCCAAGTGCAGCAAGTGTGCCATCAAGAACGTTTGCACCAACTCGGGAGCAGGCCCTGCCAGTACAAGGATGTGTGCCAGCCTGCTGGCATCAAATCCTGTCCCTGCACTGGTTGAAGAAGGTAGGTTTGCACCAGGCAGTGTAGAGGGAGGAAGAGGATGGCAGGAGGGTCTATGTTGGGGATGGAGCATTTCTGGGTAAGGGAAGGAGTGGGATCAGCAGCTGCAGTGCACACCATACCCTAATCCCCGTCCCCAACGCATTTTTACATGTATTTCTGTATGTATTACATGTACATTTTTACATGTATTTTTGACAGCCTAACAGCTGCTGGAGATCCGAATATCCCCATAGGACAGGCTGTGGTGTTACACAGGGTAACAGGGAAAATATCTCCTTACCCCAAGGTGATCTCCAGCAGCCTCCCAACCTATACTGGATACAACACAGGCCAATGGGGCCTGGCCATAACAGTTCAGGTTAGGATTGCATCCTTAGTGGGAGAGAAACACAGTTCAGCTTCAAAAGGCACCAGCAGGTGAGGGGTATCTCCTCTTGTTGGCTACTGCTGCTGCTAACAACGTTCTTCCAGATTTAACAATGATTCATTATTGTCTCAAATATGCCTATTGAAGTCAGGTTGCCTGCTTTTTTGGTGCATTTATCTATCTAGTATTTATTAGTTCTTGATGTTCACTAAATTGTTAAGAAATCGCATTTCCCAAACACTTCAGTTTGCAAGAATTGTTCAGGTTGTGCCCTAATTTTAGTTAGTCAAGACTGACTTCATTACTTGTGGCTTTCATAGTCATGGCTATCCAAACTTAGGCTATAACCCATCCCTAGCAAAAGATTGCATTTTCCAGAGATCGCTGCAGTATAGCAAACTGAACTTTGGCCTGCTGAAGACCACCTTTCTTGGTTCATCAGGAACAGCATCATGAACAGTTATACCACTGCATCAGAGATATTGACTCCCCAAGTACCTGCAGAAACCCAAGAGGCATATTCAGCTATGATTTAATGAGCGAGCAGGGACTCCAAAGTTCCAGAGCTCTGTTTCATTTCTGAAGTAGGAAGACAAGCAAAAAGATCCTGCTTTTCTAAAATGCCTTTCATCTGAGATTCCCAGAGCACTTGATTTCTAATTATTCAAATTTCTTCACATGTCTTACAGTGCTCATTACAGAAAAGGACAAAGTGAAGAACATAGACTTGCCTCAAGTCACATGAATCAGTGAGCTGAGCTGGGAATGTGACAAAGTAGCTTCAACTCACAGACTCCTATTCACACTATACCGCATTTCCTCTTCTCTGGTTGTCAACTAATCAGAAAGCAGTGCAGTGTTATTATACCCTTCTTATTCACCAATGAGCAATCAATCAATCAAAAGAACATTCCGTATTATCATTCTGGTGCAACCTGACCAATGCTGTGTGTGTGTGTTTTTTCTTTTTGTTAAGAATCATGCAAGGTAGTAAACAGATTTGAGTCTGATTCTGGCAACACAGATGCATGCTGAAGCCACTAGTGCAGAATCAGTCCTTTAAAAAACTGCAATCCTTTAATAAACCAGCAAATAAAGATATAGGTGACTTCCTAATTAATCATTCATCTGCCCCATCCTATATCACTGGATTTCAGGATATACACAGACACTAATTGTGGTTGTATACAATATATGTATTCCTCCACAGAATCCTAACAGTGAAAAGAACCAAAACTCCAATGAGTCCAACCAGCCCAATTACTTATTGCAAAGCCAAGCCTACTAGCCACAGATCATTAACACCAATAATATAATATGAAGGGATGCTAGTGAATTTCAGACAGCCCCCACAATCCCAGTTTACCAGCATCCAGCCCAGTTCTGGGACAGCTCTTTCTCCTTAATAAGATTCACATTGTATTCTGGTAGTTTACCAGTATCCTAACTCCTGCTCCCGGGCAAGTGAAAAAAGATCTGAGAATGTCATACTTTTTCAAACAATAAAAACATACGATAAGCAAACTGGAAAGGAGTCCTTAGAAGTAACCCAGATGGCTCCCTGGAAGATGGCTCCATCTGCTCCAAGCAGCTTTTAAAACTCCTGTGAAATTTATTGTAAGAGCACATCAATTTGAGAAAATTAGAAATGGAAAGAATAATTGGCAATAAAGAATCATTTTAGCAATAATTGGCAATCAGCTGATGAAATTCATAGCTCAGAGTTGTTCAGGCTGCAAATGACTGCAGTTTTACCTGGGATAGTATTTATAAGGCAACATTATCTTTTAACGTGTTTCATTAACCAATATGATGATAATTTTGCATATGCACTAGTATATTGCCTGGTATAATATGTGCTTCATGATTGACCAATGGAATCTGAAAACACTCCCCCGCACACACACACATACACAGAACCAGGATGCTGGTTTTCGGCCTGAATGAAAAAAATAATTGTCAGTAATCTGTTAACTCCCACTGTTTCCCTTCAGCATGGATAGAAGGCCCCTACATTTGCTTTTTGAACGTGAAAGAAAAAGATATTGGGAAGTGGATATTCATCCACTGGACTGTCACAGTTTTGCTCTTTCAGTGCTGCAACAGTGGAGCGGGGAAGTGGCGCAGAGGGGATAACCTCTCACAGACGCAAGCAGTGCAGTGGAATTCGGCCCACCCACCCGAGTTCATACGGCTCCAAAAATGGAGCATTTGAGGACAGTAGTGGCACTGTGGGGGTGGCAGCGATGTGCTGACCTGGTCCGGGGCACAGAATCAGCCAATCCACAACTGAGGCATTGACCTTCATTATACTGGCCCTCCCAATCCATATTAGCCAACTTTAACTAAAGCTAGTGCCAAGTTGTTCTTTTCCAACATGATAGTATTTCATTGCTATGAGGGTAGGGAAGAAAAACAAAATCCCAGCCTATGCAATCAATCAATCAATCAATCAATCAATCAATCAATCAACAGGTACTTATATACCGCTTTTCAACACGAAGTTCACAAAGCGGTTTACAGGCAAATAGTAATAATAATAACGTTAAATGGCTCCCTGTCCCAAAGGGCTCACCATCTAAAAAAAAAAAAAAAAAAAATTGGCAGGCCACCAGCAACAGCCACTAGAAAGACTGTGCAGGGGTGAAGAGGGACAATTACTCTCCCCCTGCTAAATATAAGAGGAACACCACTTGAAAAAGTGCCTCTTGCCCAGTTAGCAGGGGAAACTGCCCAGTTAGCAGGGGAAACAATGGGGCTACTCCACTCTCAGCCAGCTATTTTGCGGGCAGAGACTGGCACAACTCCATGTCAGGCATCAGAGCCCGACATGGGGTTTAGGATGCAGTGGCGAGAGCTGCTCCCAGTCCCACCTCTTCCTGGGGCTGCTCCTCCCCTGACTTATTGACAGCCGTGCTGCTGGAGCGCCAGCCGTTCGTATCGTCTGTGTTGAGGCAGGGTGCTAACTAGTGCTGGCCCAGCATGAGCAATGCTTGCTTGAACGGTGTCGCAAACAGCACCTTTGTGACACTTACCTGGCAGTACATATATACCGCCAGCAATATGGGCCTTAGGATCAGGCCCTTAATGAATTGTACCCAGGGTCAAAAGGCCTAGCTTTTTAAAAATAATAATGGAGGATGCAATCCTAACCTGGAGTTAGGCCAGCACCGTTAGGCCAGCACAAAGGCCATCATAAAGTATGTTTGGACCACTCTTAGAGTCATAGAGGCCAGCACACAGACGTGCGTCATCCTCCCTGACTCCAAGAGTGGTCCAGACATGCTTTCCTGTACTCCTTGTGCCAGCCAAATTTTGCTGGCCTAACTGTGACGGCCTAACTCCAGGTTTGGATTGCACTCGGAATCTCAATTCTCAAATATTTAAAAGTATGTTTTCTGATGGCAGCCCATGAGTCTTTATCCTTGTGAATTTCAGCTCAACTGGTTCTAGCTGGTGTATTTTTTAATCATATATATAACGGATTCAGGGCCACGTTGACGTCTCTATTACAATTTGGTCAAGAAAAACGTGCTGATGGTTAGGAGATATGCAGTGTGTCGGAGCATTAGACTTTCAATGCAAAGAATGCACACCTTTTGGAATTTAACATACGGTATTAAATTAACAAAATTTGATAAGGCCAAATGTGGAATGAATTTTTTATGGCTGTCAGATATTTTTTATAATGGTATTGCTGTAGTATCAAAAGCTAATACAGATACTGAATGCAAAACCCATCCATTGGGCTAAAATTTTCAGATTTTTTCACCCTTTCCGTCCACACCTGAAGGCTATATCGCTAACATTAAAACATTGTTATCTTTTAGCTGTTAGGATACCTATAAAAATAAATACATTTGGGAAAAAAATTACTCATTTGTTAACTCTTACAAACCAGAACTTCAGTTGTGTTTGAAGTTATGAACTTCTATCTTGGTGTGAAAACCAGAGTTAAATCACAGTTCCCAGCTGTGCAGAAGCTACAGAGCCATGACATAACATGGATTTAAATGTTACGATTCCATAAGAAAGTGGAAGCAATAAGTGGTGGGGCAGGAAGGAATGCATAGGATCACTGTGACAACAGAGAAGTGTATCCTCCAAAAACAGAAGTCCAAATGCGCTCATAAAATTCAACTGCTTTTCACTTCTGCATTATCTTTCTTACTCATATGTGGAATTTATACAAATTTATCAAATTAAGCTGATCGACGAAGGGTCCAATCTTATGCTTGTTGCTAGTGCTATTTAGCACACTGCCAGGCGCACCCGCAGGAAGACCTGTGCCTTCCCACCATGTTGTTGTATCCTACTCGCTGGAGCAGGTACGTGAGCAGGAAGGAGGGCAGATGGGGTCAGGGCAGGGAGAGGGCAAGAAAGGCAGATAAGGTCTGGGAAGGAGTGGGTTTGGCAGAAGTGGCAGCTGCCAAATTCTAACCCCTTTCTCAGAACTGATCCCATGGTGTGTGTGTCTGTCCACCAGTGCCAGCAATTTAGATAGTGCAAGTCCAAGTAGACCCCCTGTGCCACAGAGGCTTACCCCTGAGTAAGGGAATGATTATTCCTTTACTCAGAGGAGACCTCCACAACTGCTCCTCACCATAGGATACAGCTGTAGCCATTTTGGTGCCACTGCATCAGCGGGGGGGGGGGGGGGGGGAAAAAAGAGGGGTTTGTGCTGTAAAACTCATGTAATTAGTTTAGTAACATTTCCTCTATCAGCTGCCAGCCCTAGTTTCAAACATGTAAGCACCATTATACATTGCAAAAAAATCATTACATTGTAAACCCACAGTTGAGATGCAGGCACCCGTCTTTCCTCTAATGACTCTAAGCGAATTCATGGAACTATGATCCACACGTGCATTTGTTAATTCCAAATAACAACCTTAAAAACTGTTTTACCACAATTAAAAATGTGCATTGAAGAAAGTTAATGCCGGGATCAAACTAAGGATTATTTATCCTATGAGAAGGCTCCTCAATTCATGTGCCAGGTGAAAATGACGCAAACGTGGACTAATTTCATTACAACATCCATATCTATCCTAGTTTGCTCCACTTTGTAAAAGTCACAATTTCCCCACAGGTCATGCCATTTTTGCAATCCAGCACTGTCAATTGGCTGATCTGTTTCTTCTTGCTATGTCCCCAATCAAGTCTGCCTTTCCTATTATACTGGCACTACCAGGCTTTTCACCCATTTCAAAGAACCTCTTCTCATCTGGAATGGTTTTGTGATTCCCCCCCCCATTTTTTTTTTACCATGCAGCAGCCATCCTGAATTCTTTGTCACTTTGTGCATCTTTTTTCCCCTTTCAAATAACCTCTTTCCCCCTTCTCAGTTAATGCAAGATAGGATGCATTTGTCTTCCTAATGCTTTCCTTTCTTGTTATACTCTTAATGCACAACCTTATTACAACTCACAGTAGTTGGGTTTTTAAAACCTATTTCCAATAGTCTATGGTCTTCAAAAAAAACCTCAAAGTCTCTGCAGGCTTTATTACATCTTTTACTCAACTCCCTTGTGGCTCTATTAAGGCTCCCCCCCCTTGTGTCGTCTTTTTTTTTCTGTTCACAAGCCCCTTTTTATGTCTTCACCTGCTTGAAATCCTGGCTCACCTTTATCAACTTGCTTCCCACCATCTTCACTACCATTTCCAAAAGTTTCTTTGAGACTTCAGCTTTCACAAAGGCCTGTCACAAACAATGCTGTAGGCAAACCTTGAAAGCACTTCGCCTCTTCTCAATACTGTTCTCAGAACAATGACCCTCTTTTTAAAGGCTCTTTCGAGCTTCATGTGGCTAAGTTGCGTTTTTTTGTTTGCAGCAACCCAAACAATTTCTAGTTGGCTGCTCAGTGGCCTTGTGCAGATATAGTTTTCTCTTTTGCTAACTCCTTCTCCTAAACTCTTTTTTAAAAATCTAGGACAGATAGTCATTTTTGGATTATATAGATCTCCTTTATTTGTAACATGGAATTATGTGAAGAGATGATCTGGAAAAAAACTAAGCAGTGTTGCATTCCAAGGAAGCTATGGATCCTGGCAGGACGCAGTCAATCACCAAACATTATATATAAATGACAGGCTTATAATGATTTAGTTAAGCACTGAAGCGTTTGTCTGTGTCAGTATCACAGTGGGATTCGAAACCAGGCACTGAGAGCCAAGGGGACAGCCTGCAGTGCTATTCACACTTGCTTGGGAGGGGCGTGCCAGGGAAGCACTGGCAGCCTGCACACTGCCTGGCAATGGCCATCTCAAAACTGCGGTAAGGCATTTTGCTTCTGGTGGGGCAATGCGTGGCACCAGCGGGGAGACAGGTGCTGGGCGTCCATACTGGCCAATGCTGGCAAAGAATGCCCAGTGGTCAGTATCCTCCGCTGCTCAGCTGGGAGGGATTTTGTGGTGGGGGAGGGTGGTAGAGGCAGATAGGGGGCAAAACTGGGCAGAGGAAGGGTGGGCCAGAGGAAGGGTCAAGCTTGGGAAGGGGTGGGGAGAGCAGCAGCCTATCCCCCCTCCCAGCCTCAGTTCTGCAGCAACTAAGCAGCTGGCACAAATCTGCGTAGACCCATTGGCACTGCCAGAGTTCTACATGAGATAAGCAAACATCAGTTTCCTTGCCCTAAGGATACCACCAGCTTCTGCTCTGACCCTGCAAGATATCTTTACAAAAGGAAGCCTCCCTGCTCTTTAAAAAGGGAGGAAGAGGGACCCGGGGAACTACAGGCTGGTCAGCCTAACATCTGTTCCAGGTAAGATGGTAGAAAGACCAAGATAAAATTCTAAAACACGTAGAAAAACAAGTGTTGCTAAAGGAAAGTTAGCATGGCTTCTGTGAGGGGCCTGCCTCATGAACCTTTCAAAATTCTTTGAAAAGGTCAACAGGCATGTGGATGCTGGTGAACCTGTGGATATCATATATCTGAATTTTCATAAGGTGTTTGACACGTTCCTCCACGAAAGGCTCCTGAGAAAACTGAACAGCCAGGGAATAAGAGGACAGATCCTCCTCTTATAGATTAAGAATTGGTTGAGGACCAGGAAACAGAGTGTGGGAGTCAATGGGCAATTTTCACAATGGAGAGAGGTGAAAAGCAGTATGACCCAAGGAACTGTCTTAGGACTGGTGCTTTTTAACTTGTTCATAAATGATCTGGAGACAGGGATAAACAACCAGGTGGCCAAGTTTGTGGACAACACAAAACTAATCTAGGGATCGTGAAGAGCTCCAAAAGGATCTGTTCAAGATGGGGAAATGGACAACAAAATGGCAGATATGTTTCAATGTAGACAAGTGCAAAGTGATTCACATTGGGGCAAAAAAAAAATCTAAACTTCACATAACTGCTAATAGGTTTTGAGCTGTTCGTGACAGATCAAAAGAGAGATCTTGGGGTGCTAGTGGACAACTTGAAGAAGGTGTCAACCCAGTGTGTGGAAGTGGTGAAGAAGGTCAATTCCATGCTTGAGGTAATTTTAAAAAGAATTGAGAATAAAACGGCCAATTTTATTATGCCATTGTACAAATTGATGGTAAAGCCACATCTGGAGTATTGCGTACAGTTCTGGTTGCCACATCTCAAAAAGGACATAGTGGAACTACATAAGGTGCTAAGAACAGCAATGAAAATGTGGCACCTCCTTTGTGAGGAAAGGCTGCAGTGTTTGGGGCTCTTCAGTAGAGAAAATGCCTGAGGGGGGCATGATTGTGACATACAAAATTGAACATGTGTTGGATACAGTCTATAGAGGGATGTTCTTTTCCCTCTCGCAACACCAGAACCAGGGGACATCCACTAAAATTGAGTGTTGGGAGAGTTAGAACAGATAAAAGGAAATACTTTTTTTACCGAGTAGGTAATTAATCTGTGGAACTCCTTGCCACAGGAGGTGGTGATGGCATCTGGCCTAGGTCCTTTTAAAAGGGGATTAAGAAGTAGGCTACCTCAGAATGCCATATGCAGGGGAGTAGCAATGGGATGCCGACATCTTGTTGTCTTGTGTGCTCCCCAAGGCATCTTGTGGGCCACTATGAAATACAGGAAGCTAGACTAGATGGACCTTTGGCCGGATCCAGCAGGGCTCATGTACAAATTAGTTGTGCATGCAAGTGCCAGCTGACCACCACCCCAACCCACAACCCCAGGAATCAGGCAGCAGACAGCAAGCACTGAAGAAAAACTAAAATTCTCATAATTAGGGTTACCAGATACAAACTGGGACAGAGTACCTATACCTTTAACCACTGAATAGAAGAGGCAATTTGGACAGGTGCAGCTCATCATGGAAGGATTTCAAAAGCTGCACCTGGCAAAATTCCCTGTTCTATACAGTGGTTAAAGGTATAGGCACTCTGTCCCAGTTTGTTATCTGGTAACCCTACTCATAATACCTTTTTAAAGTCACACACAAAAGAATTTTTAAATTCTTTTGTAGTACTATACATATGGAAATCCTCCATATCCTCCACTGCTGAGAGTGCCTAAAATACTCATTTACAGCAGAACAACTATGGTGACTGTTTTAGCAAAAAGGACTTGAGTGGGTAATAATGGGTGTACCAAATCAAGCAAATCAAACAAAATTAAACCATACCAGTGTAAGAGAAGCAAACTTCAATAAAAGTCTATGAAAGGGTGAGTCTATGAAAAGTAAAATATGGGCTCTACCGTCGCAATTCATTATTTATGTTTTCATCAAATCCAGTCAATAGTAAATGCTCTAGTAGATGCAGAGGGTGGAGAATGAAATATTTATCAACTGTTCAAGCCCAGGTCAACTTTTTATTAATCTGAATTATAGTCTCACAGTGTCTACAATTTTTTGTAGTTGTATTCCTTTGATTAGTCTGGTAGTAAAAAAAAATGCTATAGATACCAGTGGTGCTGCTTGAACTATGGGTGCTATATTTTTTAAATGTCAAGCGGACAAAACTGTCAAAATGGATATGTTCACTGATAAGATTCAGGTTTTTTTTTTAAGGATCTATTCTTGCAGCTGAACTGGGAGAAAAACACTCCATATATTTTAAACTGCAACAGACATTATGACCGTATAAGGATAGAGCAGAGAATTTTTTTTTATAATGTCAGTCTGCTGAGTAAAGTAAAGAGGATGTAGATAAGCGCTATAGTTGATCCCTTCTCCAAAACCAGTCTATGTTCTGTACATATGGCAGAGTGGTAAGAGTGGGAGAAAGGATGATTACAAAACTGAAAGTATCAAAGCCTAAAGAACATAGGAGAAAGACTTACTCTACATTTTAGGCTTGCAGAATGTAGGCATTAAACATTTCCTGAATAATCCAGTATTATCTGTGGAGCGAGATAAACAGGGCTATCCAAACAATGCAACTTTCCAATAATATTATGTTCTGCCATGCACTGCAAAATAGAGGGACCAGAATGGAAGTAGGTGAGGTCAGATGAAATAGGAAAGGGGCACACAAAAGAGGGAGATGAGCAAAGCAACTGTGAGCCCAATCCTAAGGACTTGCATTGTCGGCGCTGCTGCTCAGCCCCAGTTCCAGGTGTCAAAAACATGCTGTTAAGCACATTTACAGCACCAGGGAAGTAGGGAGCACTGGTGCTGGAACTGCATCAGTTGGTGCAGCACCTCTGACCAGCCAGCACTCCATCAGCACTGGCCAGCGGTAAGGCCCATCAGGGCAGGGGGAGGACGAAGGGAGGATCAGGCCCATGAGGGGAGCAGGAACAGCAGTAGCCTCTGCTGCCAAATCTTAACACACACACCCTGACACTGTTGGGTGTGTGTGTTAAGATTTGTGAGCTGGGTGGCCCAACACAGGTCTCCTTGATTCTGCACCCACTCAGATGCGGGAACAAAGCCCAGGAGACCCATTGGCACCCCAGCATCATTACTCAGGATAAGGGAGGAAATGCTCCTTTACACCAAGGAGACTCCAGAGGATGTCTGGATGCAGCAGTCACCATTTTGGCACTGCTGCTACTCGGAGAGACATCGAGTATAGAATTGGACTACCCATCTTCTCAAATTAAGCATAACATCCTAAAATCTGCCTGACTCTGGTTTTTTGTTTGTTTTGTGATAGCATCAGAAATTCTGATGCTGAATGGCCTCCATTCTCTAGGGAATATTTAATTATCTTCTGCAAGAAGGACTTTACCATTTTCCAAATACATTAGGCATCTTAATATTAGAACCAGAGGGAAGATTTAGAGTGTTGCAGCTCTTGATTTACTTTGTATAAATATCACAAACCAGATGAAGAAGTCAGTTCTGTCACCTCTCTCTCTCTCTCTCTCTCTCACACACACACGGGTTCCATGTTATCAAGCAAAGAAAACACTTCCCCTAATGTATTCTGTTGTCCACATTTAGTTGATTTGATCTTAGTGACATGGCAGGGGCACTAGGAGAAATTACTAGAAATTTCCTTAGAATGAATTCTTGCTTATAAACATTTCCTGGTGTCACAAATCTGTAATTTAGTTCTTCTTTAGGCAGGAGGGATCACAACACAGAACAAAAATCTTTTTTTTTCATTCAAAAAAAAGGACACTTTTCATGAAGAGAAAATAATGTATAGCTCAGGAGTTGTGAAGGCGGTAGCCCAAAACCCCTCCCCAGATTTCCTGGAGGAGTTGTGTCCACTTAAGGCTAACTAGCTCCCCCTTTCCTCTGTAATGCCCCCATTTGGTGACAAAACACAGCTGGACCCCCACCTTCCTAGAAGCTCCTCTGGCCCCAGCAGCCACACACCAGTCACCATTTGTGAGTTTGCAAGCCAGTAGTAAGCGCCCACAAAGCACATCAGCATCCACACTCACTCTACTCCACCAGCCAGCTCACACCACTCCTTCCTCCAGGTGCTGCTTTTATCTCTGGAGACCTAATTGCCTCTAGTGGCTACAGCTGTGTAATGCACTTCACTGCTGGAGCCTAAGCTTTTAACCCCTGTGATTCCTGGCTGACACAGGCAAGGGGTCACTGCTGATACCATTCACCTATCTCCTCAGGGGAACTGTCTGCATTTTCCATTGCAAACAGGTATGTTCTAGAGTCGGCACTTAAAGCTAAAATCACATATACACAAAATTACCTTGAAAATCCCTTTTATCTGGAAAAAATTATGCATTGTTACTTTAACAATTATGAGATAAAAGAAGGAATTGAGATGAACTGAAGGAATAGTAGCTTCCTTTTCATGCACTTTCTGGGGCAGGTATTTTGTAAGTGGAATGGTGAAATGAATAGTGTGCTCTATTGAAATTGTTGTTTTTCTCTTTTTATTTTGTTTTGTTTGCTGAGTGCATATACTTGAATTTGTGCCTCTAAGATGTACTTGGACTTTATAAGCAGAATGAAAGGCTACAGGGTAGATTGCAATCATTCAGTCATTGAAGCCTCTCACCTGTACTTAAATATCCTGTACCATTGTTCCTATATAGGAAGTACAGTAAATGCTTTCATAATGTCCCCTACAATAACATGAATTTGGAGAAGACGTGATTGGCTCCATCCTTTACCACATGCCCTGGTGATTATGTTAAGAGCCAACATGGGAGGAAGACGGGAGCCTGGAAGGACTGAAATGACTGCCTTCTGGTCATTTGGGACTTTCTTAACAATAATCAGCACAGAGAGACACTCTGGGCAGTCACATCTTCCTTGAAATCCTGGGGAGGACAATAGACATGACTGCCCAGAGCATCTCTCTGTGCAGACTGAGTGCCAGGAGCAGCAACAGTATGACAGAATAGTAAGGGCTGGCAGGAACATGAGCCAGAAACACTCCCCAGAATCCTTGCAATGTCACTGAGGATGCTGGGGCACAACCCTCAGATCACACACTGAGGAGTTAGGATTTTCTGAAAGGTTGCAAGACATTCCAAGGCAGTATCACCCCACTCTCCTCCTTCCATGGGGATGATTCTACATCAAAGGGGGTGGTACAGGACATCCTCTTAAGCTGATAATGGCTAGGACAGAAGGTCAAAGCTGTCTGCTTAGGGAAGGTCTTTGTTTAGGTCTTTACTTCATCTCAATACAATCTATTCAGTGGTGTCATTCAAATGATTTAGGAACAGGAACTCACTTTTGATTGGCACTTGTCGGGAACCCGGAACCAGCCACGGAGCCCGTTAGGATCCGGAACGCCCGTTCTGGTCCATTCCCCCTGAATGACATCACTGAATCTATTCCTAGTCATAATTCTTCTTCCGCGTCAAAGAGAAAGGGATGTTCCCTATTTTTATACTGAGTGCTGGCAGTATCAATTTGGTGGGGAGGCCCACTCAGCCAGGCTTTCTGGGTGTATGTGTACTAAACTGGCATTCTATCCCCAACGCTCAAAGTTTCTCCCCATGTCTCTGGCAGCTGCACCCCCAACTTCCCTTGTGCTGCCTGCCTCACACTGCTTCCACTTTCCCCAGGGCTTCCTCTCCCATGTTCCTTTCTCTTCAACGCTCCATTCTTTGGTCTTTGCTCTGGTCTTCTGTTAACTGTTCCCCAGGTGTCTTTCTTGCCTGACTTCCTTAGTCTACCCTCATCTTCTCCCTTTTGTCTCTTCCCTCTTCACAGTCATGCTCTTTACTTGCTGGTTTCCTTGGTTCTGTACATCTTCCCCACCTCTGTTTCCCTCTTTATCACCCTGTGCAACACAGCAGCCAGTTCCTTCCTCAACTCCACCACTGTTCCAGCTCCTTCTCCTCCTTGCTCTTTTCTGCCTGCCGTACCCCATTCTCATTCTCTCCGAAGCTCCATCCTCACTCTCTTTCCACTCTTCTGCTCTTGCTCTCTTCGTTCCAGTTTCAGTTCTCCTTTTCATCCTCCCCTGAACCTCCTCACATCTCCCTTTAGACTTCTCACTGCCTCTACTCCACAACACCTCCATTGCCTGAGGCTCACAGGCAGACACTGTGCCCCTAAAGATACTGCCACCTCAAGTGGCTGTGTTGCATGTGCTGTCAAGTGTGTCCTGCACTTTGTAGCCCAACCTTGATCTTACTGACGAAGAGTACCACATCAAAGAAAGATCAGATGGCACCCGCAGATCTTTTTGTTCAAAGCCGTTGCAGTAAGGCCGTATATCCTATGTCAATCACCGCCACCCCAAATCACGCCCCACAGAATTCGGATTAAAGCATGCAAAGTACAAAGAGCTGGTACAAATAACCATCACAAATCATTTGATAGGGATTGTATGTACAAATGCATAAATATTGCTTCCCTAATTTAGACTGCCTTGCCATTTAGAAATCGGCACACTCCTAAATCCCAAGGTTGAAGTTAAACGGATTCCAAAATCTGTTTCCAGACCTTCCCAATGATCAATGGCAGAGAGCTAAACTATGCTCAGGGGCATCTGACTGCCAGCTCTGGTCCCATCCATTTAGGCCATTCTGTCAAATAGGTTTTCCAATAAATTGCCTTGGCAAGTGTCTAGCTTTGTTTCATTTAACATTTGATGGATAGGATCAATGTTTGTTTATAATTACTTCAGATTCTATTACAGTGTTATTGACTGAAATATGAAAACTGATATCTTCATGCAGCTGGGAACAAGCCACTTCCTGCAGTTGAATCTACATTTCGCTGTCTCTTCAGCCTGTCATTTTGTATCTACATATTGTATGTCCATAGAAGAGCTAAGATTGCGTAGGAGCTCATACAATATGTGCATTGATTGACATGCTAGGCAAAAAGGAATCTTGTTGCCTATGCATTATAGTAGTGTGTTCCAATGAATACACAAATGTGCTCCTGTGCACTAGTGTCTATCCATGAATTCTGTATCCAAGCAACAGATGATCCATAAGCCATAAAAATAAAGGCCACAATGGAAGGCATCAACATTATGGCTGTAGCTGTAATATAGGCAGCACTGGATTCCAAGTTTTGTGGAGAACTATTGTTATTGTTATTTATTCAAAACAACATGAAGCACAGTCAACAGGAAACAAAAAAATTGAAAATATCATTGACTGGCACTGCGTAGTTGATACCAGTTTCTGCCCGAGACCCAAGTATCAACTAAGTATTGAGGCAGTATCTACAATGTTCTTATAAGCGCCTTTTCATGCAGATCTAATTGTGCTATTTCAGTAAGCTGTAGTTGTTTAAATAATATTAATAGTTTTATTATTAATGATGATATTGTTATTTCCTCATTATGAGGCTGGTACTGCTGCATATGCCCAATTCAGAAATTTCACACTCAGATTTGATCTCTCTCTCTCTCTACACACACACACACACACACACACACACACACACACACACACACACACTCAATTACAGCATAATGCTCTGTTGTATTTCTCACAGTTGTCAATCTCTGTGATCAAAAATAAAGTCAATAAAGTCAGAGCCTTCCATCTCACAACAGTGACCACAATGTAGGGAGAAACTGCATTCTCAGCATAGGCTGGATCAGATACTTGTCACTGTGTGCCCGGTTGCCTCTTTTAAAACTCAGGGAAATTTCAACAGTGGTTTCCATTGACCGCAAAGACGTGCAGGCCCTTATTGCCAAACTTCAAATTGTTTCTTGAAATGCAGAGTTATTTTAATTTGTTTTTGTTTGAATTCTGAGCCTTCAGGCCTATTTCACAGCCATTTCTCCTCCACTATAAATGCAGATTCATCTTTTTTTGGGTTATTGCGAGTCTCACAGGTCAAAGACTTCATAAAACCTCTAGCTATGAAAGCCATGATAAAATCACTAGTGGTGAGAAGCCTGTGTTTCTCTTAATTGAAACTGTTTAACCCCAGTTTATAGGTCAAGATAAAATTGACCTTTTCCTCATTGCAATCAAAGCCTGCTGAGCCTACCTGAAGCCATGCCAGTTATCCTCAGCGGAGAGGTTGTATTTCACTCCACAGGAAACCACAAGTGCCTGATACAACTTCAGCATTGGCAACAGCATAGGTGTAAGAAACAGGGAAGAATGAAGTTCTTTCTATTAATTTGACATTGTACATTAACACTATGGCATCACAGATTTCCTGTTCCATTGTATCATTTGCATGAGCATTGGGTGCAGTCAGACAAGGCTTTTGTCTACCTACTTTTTTTTTTAGTGCTAAGCTTCTTAAATCCATCACCCAAATTCTTTAATCTCATTCAGGAGATACAAACATTTCTCAATGTTTCTCTCTTTCGGTTAGCTCTCTGCATCAAAAGGGTAGGGAGGACTATAAAGGGACAAGGCTAAGTTGCAGTGTCAGGGGTCAGTCATATTGGGAAATAGCTGAAGTTCCATGCCTATCAGAGGCTCACCCACACAGGCCAACCCTTACACCTTCCAGTACAAGAGACAGGAGATGGCCAAGAGATTCACACCACCACTGCTTTGCCCAAACTTCATATGCAAATAGGAGCGTGCATCACTGACAACGGTGTATTTATAGGATTTCTCTGGTTGGCTAGTAAGCCACCCCATCATCTGTCTCCTACTGCTAGGAAGCTGGGGGGGGGGGAGAAACGGGCTGAACCCATCAGGGGGGTATCTACTGCTGGGCTTTGCTCCAGGCCCCCAGCAGCTTTTTGGCAGCACCGTAAAGAGCCAAAAAAGGCTTAGCTAGGCCATGGCTTGACTCCATTTTATAAAACATGGCTCCATTGTGTGGAAAAGATCTGAAGCTATTAAATACCAGCTGGTGGTAATCAGCTCACTTCCTGACGCAATCAGGAGTGTAATTGCCTATCTGCTTGTTTTTGCAAAAAGGTGTGAGGTCATAGCTGGGGTCAGGAATGCAAATCTAATCAGGAAGGTTCCATCCAGCTAGTGCTGCAATCAGGAAGATTCCACACAACTGAGACCCATCACTTAAGTGGTTTATGTAACCTTTCTGACCATTCTGTGACCTCCGAATGGTCCATCAGGAGATGGCCGACCTTTATCTTGATAGGATAATTGATTGTGCCAGAGGGGTATAAAAATACCCAGGTTTGGGGGTCTAGCTCAGCACACCCACCATCAAGACCATCAGAGCTTCAAGATTCCATTGCACCATCTTCAAAGAAGTTCACCAGACCTTAAGAGATCTTCAAACCTACAAGATCACCTTCTCCAAGATGCCCTGCATGGACCTGCTGCCTGCTTGGACCAAGAAGGAGGTGATCCTGCAAGGTATTAGGGCCTAGTTTAGAGTTAGGCATATAGTTATTTTGTTGTTTTAAGGTGTACCTTAGTTAAGTCTCTGTTAGTTCTTTTAAGCCTTTCCTAGTTTTGTAACCACTTGTTTATTAATAAATTACAGTTAATCTATGAAGCTTTGTTTGTATTTGGAACCAGACTAAATTCAGTTTTGCTACTTTGGCACGCTTACCAATTTTAAAGTTTATAACTTGGGATAGATCCCTGTAATTGGGGCTAGTTTAGCCTGGGGGGTGGGTTTTAAGGTTAAGAGACTGTTCAGTGCTCTTAGAGGCTGTTACTCTTAGCTGTATTCCCAGGCTGGTAGCAGAGGCTGTGTGCCTTGTTGCCTTGGCTGGTAAGCACGTAAGGACACACTGCTGAAAGTTCACAGCTCACATGGGCCCTGGGCTGGTTATAGGGCATATGAGCCTGTGATTTACAAGCACTCACGATGTGCTCAAAGAGGTATATTGTAAAATTAACTAAATGCAACTAGGTTTGCCTATTTAATAGGCAACAGGTTTGTTCAGAGCTGCAGTTGCCAAACCCTGGCCCAGATTCAGCAAATGCAAGAACTCTTTTTTGTTTTAGGTGGGGCTTACTATTCCTTGCTGCTGTTGTTGCCTATCTTCCCCTCAGATCTCTGTCAAGAGTCACACCAGGCAGCAACTTCTGCTGCCCATCACCCCTGCAGGCACCTCTGTGCCCAGATTTCCGGGTGGAAGCTGCTGGCCAAAGCTTCTGCAGAGATTGGAGGGGAAGGAATGCAGCAGCAACGTGGAACGGTAAGTGCCACGCAGAATGGGAAGAGTTTGGCTTTTTTCCAAAGGCAGTGGTCCCACAGTTTGCAGACCACTGGTTCAGAGGAAGGATTCATTTCAGGACCAAACATGTTCACTGTTTTGTATATTTTTATTGACACATTTTGTTTCCTTTTTTTACTAATCTTTTTATGAGGCGTATTTATGAGGTCTGTGCAACACACAATGTAGTAAATTACAGCCAGGAATGAATATTTATGACTAACATTCCTAGTTCCTGGAAAATGGAGGGGGGGGGGTGTAATAAAAACAAGGCTGCCATCTTATTTATCTTGGTCCTATTGCACCACACTATGCGAGCAATATAGGATTTCCTGGCTGCTTAAAAAAATACTACACCTTCCCTTCCTTTATTAGTTTTCTAATTTTGGGCCCAAGTTATCCAAAAACAATTTGATAGGGAACTGATTCTCTGTAAATAAGCAATTATACAGCAATCAAAGCCTAAAGCCTTTTTTTATATATATGTGACAGGAATATCTTTTTTAAAACCCTTTCATTTCCCTAAGACTATGAACTCTGCACATCAAAAGCAGTACAAAATTGCCCCCAAAGAGAGATTGAAAAGATTGGAGTTGTTTATTTTAGAAAAGAAATGAGAATGTGATCAAAACTATTTCAGATAATAAATGGTGTTGGGAAGACAGATAGAAACCTGTTCTTCCCATACTACAAGAAAAAGAGGAAATGAAGAACTGCTAAAAAGGAAATTACCATACACGGTGTAGTTGGATTGCGGAAATCACATGGGGTGTGAGCAGATATTATGAAAGATGCAAGGACGAATTGGAGATTTGTTGCAGATCATGGGACTATATCATGTGCAGATGGTTTATGAAGGAATATAAGTGGGGGGAATGCTATACTGTAATATTTTCTGTAAACACCAAACCTCTAAACACTTGTAGCTAGGATGAAAAGTTTTGATAATGCTCTCATCAATCTAGATACAATTAGTTTTGTCTTACTAATTCATAGAGTTATTAATCCATTTTTAATATCCTTTATCTATAGATGGGCAACTCTTATCTATCTCAAGCTGGAAAGCATCTTTCTGTGCCTGTTGAAAACAGAACTGTTCTTCCTAGAACAGTTCTTCCTAGAACAGTGATGACAAACCTATGACACGCGTGTCAAAGCTGACACACCACAACGTTTGGTGTGACACACCAGCATTCACCAATACCTGACAAAAACTGAGTTTGTTTTACTCATTTTTCATTTTTGTAATTATTTGATGCTCCTTTATATAATACACTAGCCTTTTGTTACCCTGCGTTGCCCGGGTAACAAAATATCCCAAGCTTCTAGGCGACCCCGGAAACTATGTATTCGACATTGATGTTGGCCATTTTCGAGTATTTTTACATCGCACCCCCACCCCTAGGGGTGCTAGGAGTGTCATACCCCCCATAGTATTTGTCACCAGACTGTAAAGCATACGTGTACCAAGTGTGGTGTCAATCGCTCCAGGCGTTCCAGCAGGCCATGGTGGATGTTTTATTTTGCACCCCTTCCTGCCCCCCATGCCGACGGGGGCTGAACCCGGATTCCAACCGCATCAGGACCTTTAAAGCCCTTTACGGCTCGGGCCCAGGGTATTTGAGGGACCGCCTCCTCCCATATAATCCTACCCGTGCTCTGAGGTCATCTGGGGGGGCCCTTTTGACTGTGCCGCCACCAGGAGAGGTGAGGCGGCCAGGAATAGGGCCTTCTCGGTGGTGGCCCCCCAACTTTGGAATACCCTCCCCTTAGAGTTAAGAACTGCTCCCTCTTTGGCGGTATTTCGGCGGGGGCTGAAGACCTTTTTGTTTCAGCAGGCTTTTAGTTGCTGACAGGCTGGCTGGTCTTTGCATTCTTTTATATTTCTGTACTTTTATGATCCATGGGATGATTTTTATACTTTTATATTGTATTTTTATATTGTTTTAAATTATGATGTATTTTATTCTGTTTTTAACTTTGATTTTGTAATGCCGCCTTGAGTGCCTTCGGACAGAAAGGCGGGGTAGAAATTCAATTAATAATAATAATAATAAATCAGGAGCGTCGCCGCTTGTCTCAGCAACCCCGGAAACTATGGATTCGACACAGATTTCGGCAGTTTTCAACCATTTTCACACGGGGCTCCCTGCACACTCACACCCCCAGGGGCGCTAGGGGGCCTGACCCCTGCAGTGTTTGTCACCAGGCCGCAAGGCACACGCATACCGGGTTTGGTGCCAATCACTCCAGGCATTCTAGCAGGGCATGGCAGACGTTTTGTTTCGCCCCCTTTTTTCGCCCCCCACGCTGATGGAGGACCAAACTCCGACTCTAATGGCGTCAGGAGCATCGCCGCTCGTCTCAGCAACCCCGGAAACTACGGATTCATCACCGATTTCGACTGTTTTCAACCATTTTCATGCGGGGGGCCCCCGCACACCCCCACCCCTGGGGACAGGGGTGTTTGTTGTGTTTGTTGCCAGGCCGCAAGGCATGCACATGCCGAGTTTGCTGCATGTCGCTCCAGGAGTTGCAGAGCCTATGCAGAACATACACACACACACACACACACACACACACACACACACACACACACACA
>JAJKFI010000003.1:20897900-20916670 GCA_029204185.1 Lerista edwardsae
CACACACACACACACACACACACACACACACACACACACACACACACTCCTTTATATATATAGATAGCACCATACATGATTAGACTGTATTTTTTTGTTTAAATCTATATGTATATATATATAAAGGAGAGAGAGAGAGAGTGTGTGTGTTCCGCATAGGCTCCGCAACACCTGGAGTGACACGCACCAAACTCGGCACGCGTATGCCTTGCGACAAACACTGCGGGGGTCAGACCACCCTAGCACCCCCAGGGGTGGGGGTACGCAGGGGGCCCATGTGAAAATGGTAGAAAACGGCCGACATCGGCGTTGCATCTGTAGTTTCCGGGGTCGCTGAGACAAGCGGTGATGCTCCTAAAGCAGTTGGAGTCCGGGTTCGGCCCCTGACCCAGTGGAGGGCGAGAAGGGGTGCGAAATAAAACGTCCACCATGGCCTGCTGGAAAGCCTGGAGCGATTGACACCAAACGTGGTACGCGTACGCCTTACGGATGTGACAAATACTGTGGGGGGTACAACACCCCTACCACCCCTAGAGGTGGGGGTGCGAAGGGGGTGCCATGTAAAAACACTTGAAAACGGCCAACATTAGTGTCGAATCCATAGTTCCCGGGGTCGACGAGACAAATGGCGACACTCCCGATGCTGTTTGAGTCCTTTTCCTGTCTAATAGAAGCTTGGGATAATTTGTTACCCAGGCAAAGCCAGGTAACAAAAAGCTAGTAAATGAATATAAAGAATTGTTTCTCTTTTGTTTGGCTGTGGGGATGACACACCAGCAGAGTCAGGTTAAGCATTTTCCTAAGTTTTGACACACTGAGCCCAAAAGGTTTGCCATTACTGTCTTAGAAAATTTGGGAGGGGGATGCGTGCTCAAACATTAGGGGGCAGACTTATACTGCAATCTAGATGGCACTCATGAGGAATATGGCTCAGCCTGCAAAGGCTTAAAGCAGTGATTGCTGTAGTCATAGCTACCACGGCTCTTTGTTTCACTGTTCTCTGCTACTTTGAGGAGCACTGAGGCACAGAGCGCAGTGGATGCTGGCTATGGGAGGGCACAGCAGTGCGGGAAAACCCATGCACCTTTCAGCCCTCCAGCTTTCCCTTGCACTCGGATCACTCTTAAATGGAGTGATTCAGGGCACAGGGAGGTGTGGCCAGGCGACACAGGGGAATGGGTGGCCATGCTGGGGGGGGGGCGGTGATGTTGCCCCATCCCAAGCATGTTGCAACTTCAGAATGGCTCTGTCGAGGTATATTTTTTTAATGGGGAAAGGAGAGGGAAAAACTTGGCTTAAAGAAAAGCATTGGCTTCCTACGAACATTACAGAAATATGGAACACGTACCATTTTTGCAGAAGCAGGAAGAAAGATCTTAATGAGATTGCTTCTGTTAGCAAGCCAAGAGTAGACACCAAGCAATCACAACCATCAAAACTAATGCAGACAGCTTGAAGGACTGGGTCCAGCTGCTGGGTTTCAGTTTAAGAAGGAACTTAGAAAACAGGGATACAAATGGAGTGCTGGATGCCACTGAAATGTAGACAGCAAGAGCTCCAGGAAGCAGGAATTTACAAGAGAAAAAAGGAAGCGGTGAAGTGCCAGAGCAGTATAGAAGACTGATACATAAGAGGAGTCACAAGAGGAGGAAATCAAGGCTGGATATTTGCAGGTGGCAAATCCTAGAAGCATAAGAGCAGCAAGGCCTTGGGAAGCAAAATGAGGACCTCTCTTAGATAGCCTTCAGCTGCTTATCCAGCACTATTTATCCTTGAAAAGTCTATCCTAGCCAGGCTCCTTAAATTCAACCAGCGATTCCGTGAATGCAGCCTTATATAGTTGGATCTGCTTATATAACCCCTGCTAACTGGCCAAGAGGCACTTTTTCAAGTGGCTCTTATATTTAGCAGGGGGAGAGCAATTGTCCCTCTTCACCCCAGCACAGTGTCTTTCTCATGGCTGTTGCTGGTGGTGTTCTCCATTCTTTTAGATTGTGAGCCCTTTTGGGACAGGGAGCCAGTTAACTTTAATGTTATTATTTGCCTGTAAACCGCTTTGTGAACTTCATGTTGAAAAGAGGTATATAAATACTAGTGATTGATTGATCTTGATCAGGTGTTCCCTGAATAACCACATCAGAATTTGATCACGTCACATCAGCCTAGATATAGAAGCCCTGTTCAGATGTTAACTAATGTACAGGCATGCCCCTGTATCCATGGGGGATCCGTTCCACAGATTCCCCATGAATACAGAAACCACGGATACATGGGCACGTTATTTAAATACGGTACCAGCCCTTGCCCTCCCACTCCATTCCCATTACCTTCATTTTGGTAATAGCGCTGGTGTTCCTTCCTTAAACCACACACAAATCTTTTAACACTGAAGAGTGACATGCAGGCAACGAGCCTGCAAGCAACAGACAGGAGACTAAATAAACCAAGAAGCTTTTATACACTGGAGAAGGCATGACATCATATTCTTGAAGCTTCCAGGTCAACAAATATGGCTGAGGCAGATCATCGGCGCGAAAGAGGACTGCCGCAGATTCACGAATAAAAATCTCCCTGCATGCGTGTAAAAGTTAATTTCAACCTCTTTAAGCATGCCTGCGTGTTCTGCATACGGGTGTGCGAATCGCTGAACGAAAAATGGGATTTAATTTTTACGGAAAGATTCATGTATTCTCATTACATCGGTTCAATAAAACAACCGTTAACCGTTAACAGTGAGTGCATTTTTTTTGAAGCTGTGTAATTTCTTGTTGTTCCTAGCAGTCTTATTCACCATTTTCTGATACCCACTGTTAATGGTCTAGAAGGAAAAATATATATATTTCCCCCCTCCTTTTTCCCCCCTTCCCGTTTACACTTTTTTTCCCGCCTTCCATTTTCTACGGTAATATTTCCGAACTTCTGGACATTAACAGAATTTGTTTGTTTGTTTGTTTTTTGGGGGGGGGGTGAGTGTAGAAGTTTTCAAAAATACTCTTCGTAGTCTAGAAGTAAAAAAAAAATCCTCTCATATTGACAACTACTTGTGTTCTGAAGAGATTTTAATGTAATTTTCCTACGGTAATATTTTCGAAATTCTGAATATTAACAGACATTCTTTTTATGGGGCATGGCCGTTTTATTTTTGCTTGTGTAGATTTCAAAAAATAAGTCTGTCAAAACAGTGCAATCCGTGTTTTAATAGACAGCAAGTAGCATTTCGTCCAGTACGTTCAGTAACATAATTACGCGGAATTAAACCTTTTAAGTGCATATTAACTCATAATACGGTTACCAATGATGTTTCTATACGATCACACGCTTTTATTTTCGTGAGTTTTTACTTCAGGAGTAAACGATTCAGTCCTAAACAGTACCAGAAAAGCAATCTGAAATGCTTGGAATGAGCAATGTTTTGAGTCACCTAACATGGCCGCTAAGCCCGCCCCCAGGCTTCAATTCTTTCTTATTCATTCTAAAGGGATGGCCGGGGGTTGAAATAAACATTAACAGGAAACACTTCCTGTTAACATTCAGTTAGGCTCCCTCTAGTGTTCAGGCTGACCGACTGCAAGTTGCTCTCCAGTTTAGCATGGTTTAAGGAAGAAACACCAGTGCTTATAATCTATTACAGAAAAAGGAATGTAATTGAATGGGCATGTTCCCCCCTCCCCAATTTGCAGATAAATGAATACAGGATATGGGATACACGAATATGGAAGTTTCTTACTGTAAGTAAGAATATTACTGTAATAATTACTGTAATTAAAAATAAGAATAAGAACATTCTGAGCCTTGGGAAGAAACGCTCCTTGGGGTAGCACTTGCCTGTGCAGACAAATGCCTTCCCCAAGGAAAGAGGGAACAGAAAACAGAATGTGCCAGCATCAGAGTTTGGGGCTGTTAGGACTCCTGGATCTCCTCTAACCATGGAGAAAAACTCTATGCTTAGGTATCACTGGAAGAAGGCTAGAGGCTCATGAAAAATGGAAACAAGACATTTTCAATAGATTTTATGACTACTGGTTGCTTTCAGCAATTAGATACTTAAGTGAAAATCAAACTTTCTCTGCCTGACCTATGTTCATAGTTTAACCAGGTAAATGTTCAAATGGAAGGCCTAAACAGTTCAAGGGATTGTATATCAATCAAAGACCACCACTCTCATGTAATATACTGCTAAAATTTCAATACGAACCCATCATAATATGACATGCAATAAATCAGCCTGCTAACAAACTCAAGGTCAATAATAATATGACGGAGCACAATGAACAAAAAAGGGTAAACCTGCAAAACACATCCTGAATAGAAAGGTATTTCCTTCCAAACATATTGTTTTAATCTTGGGATGTGTGATTGTGACAGAGTTCGGCTTAGACTAATTCCCAGCCCAGTGCTCCTTGACTTGGGCAAAACAGTCAACATTTGTCAGTGGTCCAGGATGCTTCCTTAATGCGAGATCTCCCTGGAAGATAGAAAAGCCATCTGAGTGAGTGGGAAGGGTTCAAAGGTGCCTCATCCATTGGCCTCCTCCAAGAGGATGATGTGAGAACATAGCAAAAGGAGCTTCTGGTTGAAACTGACAGGCAAAGCTGTGAGGAGTGAGAGCAAATGTGAGACGTGGCTTCCTGACTAGCTGAAGAAACCAGCCAGGGGAGCCACAGAATCGTCATGGAAAACCAAACCCAATACCATGTATAGGACTGGATCTTTAATGGGGAGTTGTGGCCAATGGTTTATTTAGTAGGTCAAGGAAGACGCCAATTGAATAGCTAGGGAACCACTGCTTGGAAGGTGTTCTGTTACCCTCCTCTCTCTCTCTCTTTCCCCTTTCAAGGAATTGGGTAGTAAAACAAATATAACAGTTTAACAGGCTGAGGCAGTGTTCATTGTTAGCAAATTGTAGAGCAGGAGTTCCCAAAGTGTGGGTCGCAACCCACCATTGGGAACCATTACTGTAATGAATGCCCGACGGCACTGCAGCGATCATGGTGCTGCAGGTTTATACCTTAGTGGGGGAGGGGTCGCACCAGCCTCTGGAGGGCTTGGTAGGCCCACAGCCCCCTCTGCATGCCTCCCTGATGCTAAAAATAGCTCTGCTCGGGGATCGACGTGGAAACTGGAAGTGTGTGTCAATTCCCGATCAGAGCTATTGTTAGTATCAGGGAGGCAAGCAGAGGGGCTGCAGGCCTCCAACCCCTTCCAGAGGTTGGTGCTACCCCCCCCCCAGATGAAAACCCCCTGGGTGCCTAAAGCTCTGCAACTGCTGAAGCACTGTTGGGCACCCCAGACCTCCACCAGCACTTACAGCCTTCCCAATGTCTGAGTAGGACTTTGGGAACCCCTGTTCTAGAGACTATCAAACTCTGTTTGGCTCACTGAAATTTGCCCCTCCTCTGCAGGGATGTAGTGGAAGGGGAGCAGGGGGGAAGCAGTGATGTCATCAGCAGAAATGGTCCAGTGCTGCTTTTGAACCTTCGGCAAAGAAGAATAATCAGATATAAAAAGGTAAAGGTTTCCCCATGACCAAATGGTCTAGTCATGACCGACTGTAGGGGGCGGTGCTCATCTCCGTTTCTAAGCTGAAGAGCCGGTGTTTGTCCAAGGACAAGCTTCTGTGGTCATGTGGCACGGAACATTGTTACCTTCCCACCGAAGTGGTACCTATTTATCTATTCGCATTTTTTACATGCTTTCAAACTGCTATGTTGGCAGGAGGTGGGACAAGTGACGGGAGTTCATTCTGTCGTGCAGTCTTGAACTGCCAACCTTCCGGTCAGCAAGTTCAGCAACAGCGGTTTAACCCGCAGCGCCACTACGTCCCTCTTATAGTCAGATACAGCAGGAAGTAAATTTGCCTAAAGGTCCTAAGGTGATATCATCACCCTTCCAAGGTGATGTCTTTCTCCAATGAGATACATTATGGATCTCATATTATATTAGGGCAGAGCTGGAGTAGGCTCTGATTGTGACTAAGGCAGGGCAGTTACAAAAGTCCCTCTGTGCAGCCTCACCACAAACCCTGCTTCCAGATTTCCTCCATTTCAGAGTTTAGCGGAGGCAGAGCAGGCAGGAGGGCCCAGCTTCACGCCACTTTCTTCCGTGGGACACCCAGCTTCCTCATTGGTGCCCATGGCAGCTGCTACACCTATGGACGCAACGCCTCTGCATTAGGGTGCAATCCTATGCAAATTTACCTGGACAAAACACCCACAGGATACAGTGGGACTTGCGTCTGAGTAAACATGCACGGATCCGATTACCATTCCAATATACATTTAATATTTATCTAGGGTAATAGTTTAATCCCATTTTTTTTTTACATTTTTATACATGTGTTTTATAAGTATTGCAGCCTACACCAAGAGTTAAGGATGAAATGAGACAGATCTTTAAAGGAAGTATCAAAATTTGCAAACTAGAAGTAAGTGGCAGGAAATGTTTAACTGAAGAAACTAGGTGACCAACCAGGCAACTAGGTGGCCTACCAGGAGGTAAATAAAATATTTTTAGTTACCTCTTGCTAGCCATCTGCTCCCCACACCCCAGCAATAGCACTCAACTCTCATGCCATTGGCAGCACTGCATACTCCAAGCCGCAAGGAAGTAGAATTGGACTTCTAGGCTGTTCTTGTATACACTCTTACCTGGGGGGAAGCGCCTCTGAACACAATGGAAATTACCTCTAAATAGAACGTGTGCTATTATAGGATTGCACTATTAAGAGGACAAGTTGAAATTTAATGATAAGCAGGTGCTATTCTGTTATCGTTAATCTACTATATTCTTTTTTTCTGATTGTCTCTGTTCCTGCTGCCAACTGAATCAACACTGTATAGCAAACAGAACAAACCTGGATGTCAAAGAGGAAGTTAATTAGGCACAATTTCAGAGACTCTCATTAAACAATTTTTTTTCATATCTTGATCGTGTTATTTAAATTAGACAATTTTGACCCAGTAAGTGTTTACGATGGAGTTCTCTGAGCAAAATAAAGCCATTCCAGTACATTTCAATTAGACAACATCATGCTAGAAATAAACTGCTAACAACATTAGGAGGGGTCTGTGGCATGCCCACCCCACAGCATGATGCAACATATGCTAAGCACACAGAGCTTCATTCAGCAGCTGGACAGGTCTGCCTTAGCAGACTTGAGGCTTCCAACTGTTAGCAAAAAGGTCAGGCACATTTGAGGATGATGAAAATGTATCTGGCCACAGTTGGATGGACCACCCACTGTCCCAGACCAATATTTAACTCACAACAGCCCACAATCCTATTTCACAATCCTATTTCACTCCCAGTAGCAAAGTTTTGATTGGATGGTTTCAAGTTGAAGAAAAAGCAGCAATAAGGACCTAGTCAAATCCTCACCCTTGGGGGGAATAGAAGCTCAAAGATTTTTTAGATCTTTTTCCTAAGTGTGGATGGGAATGGGCACCTACCCATAGGGCAATTGTCCTCCGGCTATAGTTTGGTAGTGGCATAAAAGTTATATGTTTATGAAAGGAGGAATACTAAAGAGAAAGAGAGAGAGAGCACAAAAGGAACAGAAATAGTCTTCTTAATTGATACCATGCCTATATATAGAAGGTCTATACATAGAGGTACTGTGCGAAAAATACAGACAGCTCAATCCTAACTATGGCTTTATGACATGCAGCACACTGTCGGCGGCCATTTTAGAACCACTGCCATATAATAAAAGAAGCAGCAGTGTTGATGGATTGTTACTGCAGGAGTGCAGGTAAGCCAGTGGCGTCATTCACCCGGTACGCTGGGCGGGACTTACCTTTGAGCAGCAGTCCGCCCGTTGCGTCACGCCCCACCGGCAGGCGGGAAAGCGGCGGAACGCATGGGTGACGGTGATGGGATGAATGGGTTGGGGAGGAGAGGACCTGCCCTAAAGGTGGCACTGATTAGTCCCTCCTCCCTAGCTCCTAAATTAGTTGACATAATTAGGCTGTCAGCCAATTTCTAATGTGCTTTTCCAAGGCAAAGTGCTGACGTACATGGTGGTAACCCAGCATCAGGGATTATGGGAGGAAACTGATTTTCTGGATCCATTTCAATCTGACGTCTGGCCTGACTTTGGGACAGTGGCTGAGCACTGCTAGGAACTGGAGAGTTATCCTATTGGTTCTGCTGGACCTCACTGCAACTTTCAGTACCATTGACTATGGTATCCCTATGGACTGCCTTGCTGGGTTCAGTGCTCTTTCCATTGCTGCTGAGACGTCCTATTTCAATTTGCTTTTAACTGGGGCTTTGGGGCTTGTTTCACGGCTGCTTTTTCTTATAAAATAATTTTTGTTGTTTTCATTCTGTTTTATCTATTTGTGTAAGCTGCCTTGAGCTCCCACAAGACTGGACAAGCAGGTTATGAGCGTTGCAAAAAAACAGATATCCATATATTAAAACACACAACTACGCATCCCAATAGAGAGAGCACTTCTATCAGTTTGGGTGGAGGTAAACCAAGGGCGGGAAATTTCCTGCCCTATAGCCTTCTGAAGAGATGCTCGATCACTCCCCGATTTTTGTAGTAATGAAATCATGACAGGTTTTCCCATCTCCTCTCTTTCATCTGCTTTGAGTCAACAAATGACTGAAAATAACCAGAAATCTAGTAATCCTGAGCTGGTTTTTCCTATTACTATGGAGAGAAAATAAATGACAGAGCGACAGAGAACTCTTAAAAAAGATAAGCCCCTCACTTATATAAACAGGGACCTTTTCTAATGTTACCTAATACATTTAAGGCACTAAAGAAATGGCAACAGAGAGTTGTTGTCTTGTAAACCTGACACAGAACAAGCTAAGACTCATATTCCTTCTGGTCAGACTGTACTCCAGTGATACACTGACCTCTGATCTTCTGGTAGCATGATTTTATTTCCCTTCTTCTTGACACATTTGTTTTAACAACCTTCCCTCTGAATGCTTTCTTCTTCTCCCAAAAGTTGACCTTTTCAGACCATAATTATAGCTTTTGGACACATGAGAGACAATAACTTGAGGCTTGCTTCTACTCTTCATGTGGAAGCCAGTTTTTGTTAATCAAAAGCCTTCCTATCACAGCATGAAGAGTTATCAATCACTTGGGTGTCTCACCTGAATATTCCTGGGTGATTAAAAAAAACAGTACTATTCTATCACTTGGCAATCTAGGAAACCCAATTATTAATCATGACACCAGCAGCACACACAAGCCTTCTTTCCAGCCTGCTAACACTTGGGAAATGGATTTATTTTTTACTGAAGCAACTGTCTTGCTCCATTGGGGCTGTTTGTCAGTTTCTCCAGACTGACACTAAATCAAGTTGTAATGTACTGTTACTGTAAATCACGGCCTAATTTACTTGTCACCGTGTTATGACACTTGGTTAAAAACGCTTTTTTAATTGCAACTATAAATTACATATTAACAATTACTCATTGCAGCCTTACTATGACATCAGAATATTTTTGTCCTGGGGAAGATAATCCCGAAGAGCAACAGTGCCAAACTGGGATTGGGATTGTACAATGTCTTTTCTGCGCAGAATGCAGATGACAGTGGCAATAAAAATGTGGTAGGCTTCTTTTCTTGTCCATTCAAAAAGACAGTGTGAACCTTGGCTGGGTAGTATAACTCTAAATGGGATGAAAAGACTGTCCAGGATAGGATCAGGAAACCTTACAGGTGCCTGGGTGCTATTTCTACCTTTTGATGGAACAAGGTGGTCATATTCCTTTAGAGATGTTGGAAGCTCTCTACCAGAGGAACTGCTCATATACCTGTACAAGAAGCAGAAATATGCCTTAATTTGAACCTTTGCTAGTAAACCAACTGCTCACGCTTTTATTCTAACACTTGCGAATGACCTGCATTGCAAAGGTTCCACCTTTTTGTGGATGCATTTGAGCCTTTGCAAGGGATCACACTGACGGTTCACAGAGGCTCGAATTTTTGTGGAAATGCATGTGGAATGTGCACAAAAGCTCAACTCTCTTTTAGGTCAAACACTGGGATGTGTGTGCATTTTTACATCTGTTTGCCAGTCTCAGCTGCCAGTCTTCTCAGCTCAGGGCTAGCCCTGGGAGTTATATGTGTCTTCCTTGATGCTCAGATTCTGTTTTGCCAGGAAAAGAGCACATCAATTCACATTCCTAGTGTATATCTTCAGTAAAATAAATCAGCTCTTTGACTTCATGGTCCTACTTTTCTTGGCAGATATTCTATTAGCAGGTCCAGAGAAACTTTCTTTATCTCATTACTGTATAATGCTTGCCAAAGGAAACTGCAAAGACGAACTAGATATATTACTATATGTAGGGCATGCATGGATCATATTGTTAGATATAATGTGGGTCTACTATGCATTATAATTTATCTTTAAAGGTGCTTAAACTTTTCAAACATTTTAGTCTGATTTTCACCTGTTAAAAAAGAGGCATAGTTTGTTATTTCCATGGTTCTTCAAGACTGCTTCAAAGCACATGGAACATTATTGTGAACATTGTTTTCTGTTTTGGGGATGTTGCATATATAGAAGCAATGAGTCTTCCCCCATCCCCAATAAGCATCCAGCTACTTTCATGTAGAATTGCAGTAAAGCATAATGCAACTGGTGGCATTTTTTTAGACTGGTCTGTTCTTGGAAACACTGACTTTTCTGGTCACTCATGAGGCAATGATGAGATTGAGATGAAACAAAAGTAACACAGAAGAAGAAAATACCCTCACTGATTTATCTTTGTTTGCCTGCAGTGACATTACACAGCCAAATCTTACTAGCTCCATGAAGTTTTCATGATGCAGAAAATTAAACAAAATAATGGTCCAAATGCAGCAGCCGATCAGGGCTGAGAGGAGGCCTTTACTGTCACAGCTGTGCCATCTGAGCTTGATGAAATTGCAACCACCCACAACACCACCAAATAGTAGTGGTAGTGGGGCTATTTTTTCTTTAAGAAGCTCCAGAGGAGGAATGGTCAGCAAAGGGCTAGCTGTGTGAATTTGTCAGTGAAAAGGTTCAGCTCATTTCAAGACCCCTTAATGATCAATGAACCATTTTGGCAGAACAAAACCATTTTGGATAAAATGTTCCAGAGCCATCATATGACGGATCCAAAGTCGTCCTTTTAGCCACCCCAGCCCCCACCCCAGCCCCAAACCTAGCAAAGAAGCAGATTTAATCCTGGTCTCTGTGTTGCCTGGGGCCAGGACCGCAAAATGCCACCCACTCTCCAAAAGCCAAAAAACATCACTTCTGTTTTTTGGCTAAAACCGGAAATGACTTTTTTAGACCTTTCGGAGGCCCAGAAGGCCTTTTAAAGCCATGTAAGAGGCTACGTCAAACAAACATAAAATCCCAAAATGGGAGGCAGTGGGGAGGTCACAGCACTGCCCCCCACTGAGGGGCACTCCAGGGCATTTGCCCCCTCACCCTCCAGGTACACCAGTGCAAAAAAGCTGGAGTAATTTCAAATTCAGCAATGCTTCTGTTGCAGAACTCAGCTCAAAGCAATGTGATATATATAGCACTGACTCCGAGGTATGAGGATATCTTCATCTCTATGAAAAATGACTTATTGAAAAGACAGAGCTTTTTTCATGACAGAAGATTCTAATAAGAATAAGCATAAGAATAAAAAATAATTCTGTTTAAAAACATTCCCTAGTCCAAAAGTGTCTAAAGGGCCAATCCTCTCTATATTTGTGGGGTGATTTCCTTGGTGCACCTTCCCATGGTTCAAGGTTATGCCTTTTGCAATGTTGCTCATTCCTATTGGCCAGAAAGAGGTAGCTCCCAGCATTGTCCACTCATTGGCCTTGCACCTACTCCCACCCCTGGTGGTACATCCACCCGTGCTGACGATGATTGAATGCAGTGACTGGCACTTTGGACATTACATTGCTGAAATACAGATGTCACACAAATGAAGAGTCAACATCATGACAATGACACACAGAACTCACGTGATGATGCCCCATTGTCACATCAATTATATGTTGGTGTCAGGCTATTAGTCCATGAATAACAGGGTATGGGCCCAACCCTATCCAACCTTATAGTGCCAGTGCAGCCTCAATGCAGCCCTGAAGAAGAAGGGGAACAAATGGCCCCTTACCTGGAGGAGGCCTCCATGACTTTCCCTCACCACAGGATACAGCGCACACCCTGTCAGCAAGACTGCACCAGCCTGCAAAGTTGGATAGGATTTGGCCCTAAGTCTCTTTTTCCATGGACACTGGTGGTGTTATTGAGAAGGGGTGTGCCAATGTTGCCAGGATGGGCTCAGGATATGATGGACATCAGACTGGCATTTTTGCAACCTTGATGCAGTGTCCAAACAGAATTGGGCCGTTAGAAAGAGATCTGTATATGTGCAGTAAGGAATTTTGTATTACACACAACTCTGTGCTTTTCAGGGTTTTGCTTGTTTTTCATAGTACCAGAAAAGCAGTCAGAGAAGAATGATTTCTTTTTACTACCTTTGTGTCAAAAAGTGGATTAATCACATCTGTATGTGCAGCAAATACCTCCAATAGAGCCATTTGCAACAATGCATCATTGTGTAGGCCAACAGCACATTATCACTTAGTTAAGGTGCAATGCAACAGCTTACAGGCTCATCAAACCAGTAATCCATGGTGAGATGCAGTTGCAGACCTAGCTAAGGCTCTGCCCGGGACAAGATCAGAGGACGCCGCCCCCTGCGCCAGGTCTCCATCCTCTGCACCGCCCCCACCACGCCCGGCTCCATGTTCGGAGCCGTTCAAAAACAAGAGTGGGTGGGAGGGCCAAAGAGCCAAGCCGCCTCTTCGCAGTCCCACCTCCATCAGTGTGGTGCCGAGGGCATTTGCCCTCCAACTATAACAGTAGGACCACCAATGGTGAGATGATTTCACATGCATGGCAGAGGACCATATTAATCTACGTAGCTTACCCTATGGCTTGTGGCCCATATTCATTAGTGAACCCATCTGGCCACGCAAATCCCTCAGTACTGGTGTTAGTGACTGCAGCCTATGCACCATTATGTGTTAGGTACAGTAAGCAACTTCTACAGGGGGCCCAGAGCAGGGCTGCACTGCAGGGCACCCAGCAACCGCCCCTGAGTGTCCTGAAAAGCGAAAGACAGGCTTCCCGTGCAAGTGGCTCAGGAAACAAGGATGAGATTCCATACAGATGTTTCACACAGGAGGTCTGCCTGGAGGACACCGAGGATGTATCTCAGGGAAACCAACACCATAGGATCATTGTAAGGACAATAAGATCAAGCTGAGGATTTCTACAAACATTCCTATTTCCAGTAGATAAGTCTTATCTATCTGCTCTCAACAGTTTTAGTATCTATATATATAAAAATGGACGTATGTATGTGGGTATGTATGTATGTTATTTATACACGTCTCCGTGCCTTGACCCACGGCCACGAAACTTGGCACACAGGTACCTTGCAGCCTGGAAAGAATCACTGCGGGGGTCAGACCCCCCTACAGCCCCCCGTTTTTTGGGGAGGGGGGCCAGATCGTCAGGAACCAAAGGGATTGCATTGGGCTACAGGTCTGCTGCCACCCTGTGGTCACAGACGATTCTGCAGGGTATGTGATACACAGGGAAAGCGAAACCGAAAGCACTTTGCACTGCTGGAGTTGCAAAGAGTTGCAAATGATCCAGAGAGTTCCAGCACCCAGTCGGATCTGAGAGGGACCTATTTCCAGAGAGCTAGCTGGCCACCTCTTCCACTTTCTCATACTTCAGTGCTATCCTCACACACGACCTGCAGACATTGATTAGTGAGTATGCCTGCTTCATCTTGCCCTTGTACTTGATTGTGTCCCTGTCTCCTCATTGTTATTCCTGCTCCTGGAGATGAAACTAAAAATGTGGGTTACAAACAGGTTTTGGGTTAAATTAACATTACTGTGAGTGTCTCACACTGCCACGGGACCTGCAGACATTGATCAGTGACTGTGACAATTTCAGTACGCTCCTTTTCTTGATTCTGTCCCTGTATTCATTCCTTCTCCTAATACAAGCTGGGGATACTTTGTCCCCTGGGCAACGCCGGGTAACAACAAGCTAGTTATAAAATATAAGAGAACAGGTATATGTTCTCAGAGCGCAATCCTAACTTGGGCAGGTGCAAGTAGGCCTGAATACACATGCACACATATATGTGCATGTGTATACACATGCACTGATTTGTTAAGTTTGTATGTTTATATATAACTGTGTCACTTTGTATGTATAACCATACCAATAAACATGCTTCTCTTGTGGATGGCTTCAGCCAGTGCTAGCCAAATTGCGGCTACAGCCAGGGTGACCCCCGCCACTGCCATCTTGGGGCGGCCTCTCAGACACAGCCACACACAGGGGACCAGGATCCCCAGAGCCACCCTGTCTGCATGCCACTGAGTAGCACATATCAGTATCCATTAGCCTTCTTCATACCTTATGTTATATAGTCTGCTTCCTCCTTGCTTGAAATCATGAAATAAAGGGGGAAATCAAGACATGGTTTTCAGCACTGGAGTAAGAGAATAGAACAAACAAATTAGTGCTGTCTCCCAAACCCTCATAAAGCTCTGAAGGGACCAAGAGGAGAAGTTATTTTCTTTTGTATTCAAACTGAAAACAGACAGGGAGAAACAGGCATAGGTAGAACAAAGAAGAAGTCTTGCTGACTCATATTTGCTCCTAGGGAAAGGGTGATAAGGCTCAGACAGAAACAATGAATCAAGGTAGCTAAAAATGGGATTTAGCAAACATCGCAGCCCAGTGGGAGCCAGCAAAGCAAGGTTTGCAGGGGATCAGCAAAATGCAGAGTGCATTAAAATAGATAAGCGTGCACAACAAGGACATGAATGCATGCCAAAAAGTTAACAAAAGAAAGAAGGGGTTTGGAGTGCAAAATGAAACGGAAGGGGAAAAAATGTAATTTCAGAGCAGGCCTAAAACGAGAACAATCAGAATTGGCCAGAAAGCTCTCACTCCACAACTGCAGTCCCACTTTGAGAACCAAAGAAAAAGAATACAGGAGAAAGACAAATTATGGCATACTGGATTAAATTCATGTAGGTTGCATTTTGTCCTCCGTCCCAGTTACAATTCATGAAGCTAGTCAAGAACATATTGTTCTTGTATTGCTTCCGTTCCTATCAGTAGATTTTCTGAAGAAGGTTCTCCAGTAGTGTGTGTCTCACGTGAGGCAGTCCTTGATACAACAATGTTCTGAAATGCATTAGCATCTATTGTCAAGAAATATTTGTTAAAATTCCAACGCAATTAGCCAATACCTTTAGTAAACAGGATGGGTCCATTGCAAAACAAGCCTTTTGGAACCTGTTCCCAGACTTAACTGAAAAGTATTCACTGTCAAGTTCAAATTCATGTTATCAGGAAAGTTTGGTATAAAAAGATGGCTGAGAAACTTTGCAATAGGCTCCAGTTTTCTTCCCAGGGCTGCTATATGCAGAGGTGGCACAGGGGTCTGTGGTATTGATTGTCACTGTACGGGATGAGAGGGTTTGTTTATACACTGACCCTTGACATTTTAGAAGTGGGTAGGTACAATGGTGTGAGAAAATATAGGCACCATCATGGTGTACCTGCCCAAAAGTCTTCAATTTTGACTAAACACATCCATCCCTTTCTCCTTCTCTGATGCTACAAAGCAGTAATTACTGGCATAAAAATGAAACTACGGGTCTGCGGATTTGGTCCCGACTCATGTCAGGATCTGTACTTCCTGGACAGGACCAGAAGAGTCTTCCACCTACATCCAGCAGGGGGTCTGAAAAGCAGAAGTGCATTTCTAAGGCCTTTCGGGACCTTAGAAACTCAGAGAAGCCACAATTTCGCAGGTGCAGATTCGAGGAGCCCATAGGGGAGGCTACGGATATCTCCTGAGCTGCGCTGAAGGAAGCGCAGGCCCACTGACCTGCCTGCTCCAGCGTAGTTTTGGATTAGGCTGTAAAATGTTACAATTTTGGTCAGTAGTGGTTTCACACAGCCCTCGAGTGTGTAACTCAGTGAGGCCTGTGTCCCCCAATAACGACGCCACTGATACCAGTGTATACCAGCTAGGTCATTCATTCACAATTCAGTCCTACCAAGTGTTCTCAGAATTGAGCACCACTTTGTTCCATTGGGTTTACTTCCTGGTAAACATGCAGACAATTGCAGCCTCAGAGATGGAAATAGCTCTCAAAATGGAAATGCTTCCCACCCGTGTGTGTGTGTGTGTGTGTGTGTGTGTGTGTGTGTGTGTGTTTGAGAGAGAGAGAGAGAGAGAAAGCACAGCTTATTAAATTGCAGAATAATTTAGAACAAGAGAAAGTAACAGGACATTTTCAAACCATATGGAATTATTTTCATTTCAAATCTAATTTAATTCTTTCCACCAAAGGCCACAAATATTAAGCAACAACCCAAGTCAGCACTGAAAAGCGCATGTTAGGTGTCACTTCAAATGCTGGATGCAATGGCACTCTGCTGGGTTTCACATTGAACGGATGATGTTAATTTGTTTTAAACGTATTATTGAAAAACAAGGTTTTAAAAATTACTTCAAGATATTGTTTCAAGATGGCCGCGCATTCAGGTGCTGCAGCTCAGTGCTCTTCGACTCGGCGTTCTTTATGGATGTTTTTGTGTGTATTATCTTGTGTTGTGAATACCTCCGGCGGGGTGAATATACTCTACAGCAATTGTGAACTCATGAGGATTGGACTGCAAAGTAAACAAGAGATAACAGCTAAGTTTATTTGGAAACATAGTATACCGTCAGAGATTGCAAGGTCCCCCGGCTCTCTGTGGACTGTAATTCCGGTAAGAGAGAGAGTGAGAAGGAAAAGAAGACGAAAGGAGAGGAAGAAGAAAAGGGGCTGTAGGGCTGGTGTTTTATACAGGCTGCAAAAACAAACAAAGTGGTTACCGCTCCCAAGTCTCTTTCTGACTAATGCCAGATCAGTAGCAAATAAGATGGATGACTTAAGGTTTCAGGTCTCCTCAAGCAAGTTTGTGAAAAACTGTTGCGTGCTGTTAATCACTGAAACCTGGCTTAACCCCACTATTCCAAACACTGTTATTGATATGGAAGGCTTTTTATTACATCGTTTGGACAGGGACAGGAATGTGGGGAAGTGCAGAGGAGGAGGAGTGTGCATGTTTGTTAGAGAGAGCTGGTGCACAAATTCAGAGATTATAACACGTCATTGCTCTTTGGAGCTGGAATATCTGTCTGTCAAATGCAGACCTTTCTACCTTCCACGGGAATTTAGTATTGTTATTATTCTTGTTGTTTATATTCCGCCAGATGCAAATGCGGATATGGCGCTGGGTCATCTGGGCGATGAAATTGGCAACTTGCAAAGCAAATTTCCGGATGCAGTATACATTATTGCAGGAGACTTCAATCATGTAGACCTACGTGTAGTCCTCCCTAAATTCCATCAACATATAAGGTGTGCCACTAGGGGGTCAAACATCTTAGATAAGGTCTACACGAATATTGCAAATGGATACAGGGTATTACGATTACCACATTTGGGTCAGTCTGACCACATGTCCCTGTTTCTGGCTCCGGAGTATATTCCGCTGAGAAAACAGTCAGGGCCGGTAGTCAAGACAGTGAAAAGCTGGCCGGAGGGAGCAATGGAGCAGTTAAAGGACTGCTTTGAACAGACAAACTGGGAAGTTTTTGATCATCCTGATCTGGAAGAACATACGGCTGCGGTGTTAGGGTATATGGCACACTGTATTGACACTGTCACGGTGGAGAAACGTATCCGGGTTTATCCTAATCAAAAACCTTGGATGACCGGGAAGGTTAGACGCCTGTTGTATGCAAGAAATAAGGCTTTTAAGTCTGGGGATGATCTAGACTACAGTGCAGCAAGAACGAACTTGAGGAGAGGCATAAAGCAAGCTAAGGCCGAATACAAGAGGAAAATTGAAGACTGCTTTCTCAGCAATAACATGAGGCAAGTTTGGCAGGGGGTTCAACAACTAACGAACTATAAAGCAAAAAAGGTTTCTTCGGGCGGTGGCGTGGAGGTGGTTGAGGAGTTGAACAACTTTTTCGCTCGATTCGAGATCGATCAAACTGTACCTGTTCGTTTGCCATCATTTACTCAGCAGTGTCCTCCCTTCATTGTTAATGAGCTGGATGTGAGACAGACAATGAAGGTGGTTAACTCCAGAAAAGCAGCTGGACCCGACTCAATTCCTGGTCGGGTGGTAAAAGACTGTGCTGATCAGCTAGCCGGGGTTTGGACTGTAATTTTCAATCGATCCCTGACACAATGTGCAGTTCCTGTCTGTCTCAAGGCTTCCATCATCGTTCCACTGCCTAAAAAGTTGCCTACAAATAGTCCAAATGATTATAGGCCGGTGGCACTAACTTCAATCTTAATGAAGTGCTTTGAGCAGCTAGTTCGGAAATACATTATCTCCTGCCTTCCTGATTCCTTTGATGGGCTTCAGTTTGCTTACAAAGAAAATAGATCAACTGAGGATGCGATTAATACTGTGCTTTATATGGCTTTATCCCATTTGGAAACACAAGGGAATTATCTAAGAATACTGTTTGCGGACTTTAGTTCTGCTTTTAATACCATCATACCACACAGATTAATAGCCAAACTTAAAGATCTAGATTTTCCAGATTCTATCTGTTTATGGATATGGGATTTTTTAACAAATCGTCCACAAAGAGTTATTATTATTATTATTATTATTATTATTATTATTATTATTATTATTATT
>JAJKFI010000003.1:20916680-20939300 GCA_029204185.1 Lerista edwardsae
GATTGCACCAATAACCATCCCAATAATAGGATTATCAAATTTGCGGACGATACTACATTAGTAGGACTTATTTCCGGGGATGATGAGTCTGCGTATCGGGATGAGGTATTACAGCTATCCCGCTGGTGCAAAGAAAATAATCTTCTATTTAATATCCGAAAAACCAAGGAGTTTATAGTGGACTATAGGAAAAAAAGAGCAGACATTCAGCCACTGTATATAGATGGAGTTTGTGTGGAACAGGTGGTTGAATGTAAGTTTCTTGGGACCATCATAACTAATGACCTGACTTGGAGTGCGAACACCACTGCTTTAATTAGGAAGGCACAACAACGGTTGTATTTTCTAAGGATTCTTAGAAAGCAACAATTGGCTGAGAGTTTGCTAATCACCTTCTATCGGAGTTCAATTGAGAGCATATTATCCTACTGTCTCTGTGTATGGTACACGAGCTGCACAGTGGCAGAGAAAAAGGCAATTCAAAGGGTGATCAAGACGGCCCAAAACATCATTGGCTGTTTACTCCCCTCTTTGGAAGAACTGTATAAAAATAGATGCAAGAGGAAGATATCTAATATATTGAAAGACTCCTCTCATCCGGGGCATCAGCTCTTTGAACTATTACCATCGAGAAGGAGATTTAGGGTATTGAAAGCAAGGACGAGCAGATTCAGAAACAGTTTTTACCCAAGTGCAGTATTGAGTTTAAATGCGGGGTCATAGGTTTTTGTGGAATTTAAATTGCTGGGAGCAATGGGGTATTTATATTTGTATAAGTGATTGTTGTATGGTTGATTGTGCATATTTTAGTTTTGGTGTTGTCCAGTTTTACCTTGGGGAAGAGCACCTCATTTCGTTGCACCCAGTTGTGAGTGTAATGACAAATAAATTTCTTATGTCTTATGTCTTACTTAAAGAGCAGCAAATAATGAAGGACTGATCAACTGATATTATCAGAAGTCACAGAAATTTAAAAGGAACTGAAAGGGCTAGTGAATTTTTCCCTTTTTTTCCTTTTGTAATACCACAGAATACAGATTAAAAGTGTATGTATTTATTCACATTTTCATATTGCCCTTCCTCGAGGAGCTGAGGGTACACAGTTCCTTCCCTCCTTTTGTCCTCACAACGACCCTGTGAGGTCCGTGAGGCTGAGAGAGAGGTTGCCCAGGAAGCTTCATGCCTGAGTGGATTTGAACCTGGATCTTCCAGGTCTAAGTCCAATTCCCAAAGCAGTACAACATTCTGATTCTAAGAGCGCAATCCTAACCTGGAGTTAGGCCAGCACAGTTAGACCAGCACAAGGGCCACCGTAAAGCATGTTTGGACCATTCTTGGAGTGAGGGGGGATGGCGCACGTCTGTGTGCTGGCCTCTCTGACTCTGAGAGTGGTCCAAACAGACTTTACAGCAAACAAACTTTGCTGGCCTACTTGTGCTGGCCTAACTCCAGGTTAGGATTGTGCCGAAAGAAAAGTTCCTTTTGTTATGAACTATATTTACTATCTTTTTGGTGACTGAAGATTAATTTGGAGAAACCTGCTACATGGACAAACCTTCATACGTTTATCTTCTACCACCATTGCTGACTCAAAGTTAGGTCAGCTGGCTTGGTATGGTCACACACAGAAGTGACCTGGACATAGTCACACCCCAATATCGTCACATTGGGCCCTGCACTTTGGGTTGCTTGTTGCTGCAGCTGAGATCTCTGTGTGCTGTAAGTCAGTAGGGCAGCAGAGCCACTTTGCCTTGGGCCCTTCTGCCTGCCTCTGCTTCCAAATGGCCCCACATCTCCAGGAAGCAGCTGGTAGTGACATCCTTATGTCACCACAAACTATTTCCAAGTGCCACACTTCATAAGCAGCACCACAAGTACTCTTTTTATTGAGTGAGAGGCTTCGAAGAGAATGTTGGGGGCCCTGTGGGAATGTCCCACATTCAGCCCCACTGCTCCGGCTCTGACCCCAGATGAAGGATTCCTCCATGCAGAACACGTTCTCCTTGAACGTCAATTTAAAATGGTGACTATGCAATGATTCTTTGTTTGTGGTTTCAATGAAAGCACTAAACAGACGCTTTGAAAAATAAAAGATTTTCCTCTTTGGTTGAATGCCATTTCGAGCGCAAAGCAAAACAAGTAACAAATTATTACATCACATTAATTTCGTGTAGGACAACACTAGGACAACATGCAGTGAGAGAAATGCTGGAGTCACACAAAAAAAATGTGTGGAATTTGAAATGCTCATTTGAAGCATAAATGTGATCCTAGAAATTGCTGAAAGTAAGTTTCGAATTTCTCAGTTCACGGCCTTTTTAATTAATCTGGGTTTAATTTAATTAATTTAATGATCTGGGTTTTACAAGCTTTGTCCTTTTTATAAGGTGTTTGTGGCTGCCCTTCTGTTTGGTTGTAATTGTATTTTATGGTTGTTTTAAGATTGTTTTAATGTTTTATGAACTTATAGCATGAAGTGTAATTAGTATTTTAAGTATGAGTTTATTATTTTTTGTACGTGACTTCTGTAAGCCGCTTTGGGTCCGCTTCAGGGAGAAAGGCAAGGTAAAATTGCCGTAAAATGCAGTGGATCGTCCAGCTGAGCCTGGCATGTTTCTGCCACTGGCTCCATCGCAGGTGATGATAGCACGACATCTCCACTGTCACTGGGCCTTTTGCATCAGCAGTAAGAAATCGTACTGGGATAGGGCAGTGGTTTTCACTCTCTCGGAGAGTGAGAGAAGGGGAGAAGGCAGCAGTGCAATCCCCAGGAACACACTGCTGCCTACTTACCGATCAAATAGCTATTGTCCTCCCGAAGCCTTGGAAACATTTTTAAAAGATCACAACACACGTCTGGTTTTCGATCATGAAACCATCACAATGTTTTTTTTAAAAAAAAAAATTTTCCAAGGCTTGGAAAGACCTGTAAAGGCAGCCATAGGGCTCCCCACACACCCAGGCCAACAGCACTTCGACTGGTAAGTAGAAGCCCTTTTGCAAACTGATATTCCAATCCAGGATCTCTTGAGGCTTGGTGGCGGAGCCCCTTCAGATTGTAGCTGCTTTATATTCTTGGAGCTCAGGTGACTGCCTGAGTATTTGGTGGGGAGGCTACCCTGGGCTGCACAGGTGAGGCAAAACGAGATAGGCCCTTGGCCTGATCTAGCAGAGCTTAATCATAATGGGACATAGGAACATCCTTGCTGGATCAGGCCAAAGGCCCATCTAGTCCTACTTTCTGTATCTCACAGTGGCCCACCAGATGTCTCAGGGAGCACATAGGACAACAAGATGCCTGCATCCTGTTGCCACACCCTTTTATCTGGCAGTCTGAGGTAAAATAATAAGGGAAATAATTTGCTATTCTTTCTGTGGGGAGGGTGGGCCACTGTGAGATACAGGAAGCTGGACCAGATGGGCCTTTGGCCTGATCCAGTGGGACTCTTCTTATGTTCTTAAGGCCCCCAGGCACAGTGCAATCCTGGGGATCACGCTGCTGCTTTCTGTCCTACGGGCCCCTTAAGCAGACAGGACCAGAGGTTCTCTGGCTGATGCATCTGGGGTAGGGGGATGCGGAATGTGAAAGAGGCCAGGCCCCTTTTCCAAAGTTCCAGTCATCAAAAGTGATGGGGTTTTCTGTTCACCCTTGTCATGGTGGGGTCCTCTCCATTCAGGGAACAAAACAATGCTAACCTTGCTACTCTTTCCTCCTAAGCAATTGTGAAACAGGAAGTGGCCATTTTTATTCATGTCCAGGCTTGGGGAGCTTTACGGATGTCTGTGTCTGTGGGGCTCTCCACACACACACCCGGAGGCCAGCACTGACTTGCGATAAGGTAGAAAGCCCCCCTTTTTTCCCAGAACCAGTGTTGTTCCCTTGCCCCTGCCCATTAAGGGACCAAAGCCTACTGCTTCCTAGGCTGGTGGGTCATGACCCACCAGTTTGGGAAGCACTTCCATAAGAAATATGGTATAGTCAGCCAATGCATGCACCTGAGGGTATGGCTTTAGAATAATCAGAATGGTCTGTGTTCAGTTTTACACACACACACACACACACACACACACACACACACACACACACACACCCGTTTGCAGTTGAATTACTCCATTTACTTGTTACCTTACAAACAGAGCTATGTTTCGGTACTGTTATTAACTGGGTATAAACAACCAGCAAATCACGATACCACTATTAGCTTTCTAGTCAGAGGATCCATGGAATCGATTATATTCCAGCATGTAGGAATTTTAATGACAGTTGTGGAAAGTGGCTCTCTAAGGTACTGTATGCACTGAAACATAATTATGTAAAAGATAGGAATCATGCTACAGGGTGTTCAAATGCTTTCAAATGATACTTTCATTATTTCAGCAGTAATGGTTAGAATGCAGAATGTTTCCCAGGAATTGATTTGCAACTAAACAAAACAGCTCTCCTATGGTTCTACACATGGCTGCTGTCAATGGTCTCACACCTAGCCATTAATTCTATAAAATGCTCTATGGCCAGGGTTCTTGAAGTATAAGGGGCACTTCTCCTCCTCCGCTTCAGCAAAAAGATATGGAAACTGTGAACCTGGGAGTATCTGTTTGTGATGAAAGAGAGGTGAGTTTGAGAGCTGCTAACAGTATTGGGCTAAACCAAAAACTTGTGACATCACAAATGATGCGCCATGTACCTAAACACATGTGGGAATGGATTATTCTTAGGAAAGCATGCGCAACTTGTTCCCATGATAGAAATGTCACAATACAAGGTTGGCTGCTCTTGATGATTATGAATGGGTCTATAATGATGGTTTTGCCTGTCCTGATACCCGATGTTTTACTGGGGGCAAAAAGTGTCACATTTCTGAATGATTGAAAAATGTCACAACCTTCAGGGGGTTATTATTTATTTTATTGATTTCTAAGCCACAACTCAGTAATGGGACTTTCAGTGCAGTCTACAGTTTTATGTTGTACCACACAAGTACAAAAATCAAACCACACACAAACAATAGAAAAAATACAACACAATGACAGAAGCAGAACCAGCAAAAATCACGAAAATCTAGCAAAGCCATACAACTAATCTTGTTGTATTATTTTACTGGTGTTTGCCTGCTGTTGCGTCTATAAAATATGCTTGAATGCCTGGGAAACAACAAAAAGTCTTTGGCCTTGAAAATGCATCAGAATTGGCATCAGGTATGCTTCTCTGGGGAGGTATTCCTATGGGTGGCATCACAGGTGAGGCCTGACTGGGCACATGTCAAAGGGTTCATATCCCTGAAGGGCAACATACCTATCCATGTCGTACACGGCCCCAGTAAATGGCCTACTGCTGCTGCTCCTTCCTGTGGTAGCTTGAATGTTAATCCCATGCTATGCCGATGATATGAGTAAATTCCTGGGCGTTATTTCATTATTAAAGTGTATTAGAAGACTACCATAGACAAGTCAAGCTCACTGATAAGTCGAAGGCAGGTTTTGAGCCAAAATTCACTGAATTTTCTATGACACTCAGATAAGTCAGGCAGGGAAACTTAGGGAAGATGGATGAACTGCTATTCCCTCTCTCCCATTGTCCAGTAGACCCAGGACATTTACCAGCAGCAACAACAGACAGAGTTCTCCTTTGTAATGGTATCAAGGACGGTCATCAACAGGGTGGATTTGATTTAAATCAAGTCAATTTAAATCATGATTTAAATCCCTAGTAAAAAGACTTGATTTAAATCAAGTCAATTTAAATCATAATTTTTAAAGAGCAACTGTTATCTCTGTCCCGCGGCAGCTCCTCCTCTGACCCGCTGTTGACTCACCAACAGTCCCATTCACTTTAATGGGATGGCTGGTGATGCGGCAGTGACACAACAAGGTGAAGGACGTGGCGGGCAGCAGGTAAGTGGATGCCCACTAACAGGCGCTGCCATGTTGGATCTGAAATGATAGGTGCTCTTTAGATGTAAGGACTCATTCTTGCTGGTAGTTAGAATCTTTAATATTATTTGCAAACAAAATGAAGGTTTCCTATTTAGAATAATAAGGTTAGTAAAACAGCGATATCACAACCGATTTTAGGTTAATAGGTTAATCACACATAGTTACAGTTTGTAGTGTACATAGATTTGCAAAACAATGGGATAAAGGAATATTCCTGAAGTGCATGTTATCTCAGCCTGCAGAGCTTGGATTCATTGAATGAGTTTACCAAAAATGTAAATATTGCCGAATATACAGTCTCATGCTACATAACTAAGCTCCATTTCATGCTGAATAAACTAAATTGTTAATGTATCTTAAATAGAAAACTATCTTTAGATTTTTACTCCAAAAGCATTTTACTAAAATAAATTTGATAAAAATAAAAAAATCCAATTTAAATTTAAAAAATCATTTTTTAAAAAAATCATCGATTTTTATCCACCCTGCTCATCAATCTCTTGACCAGCTTCTGGGAAGACAGAGAAGAGTAGCTGGCATAGGCATGCATTCAGATTTGTGCCTGAGTGCTTCCCAGAGGATTTGTGCCTGAGTGCTTCCCAGAGGCTGACACCGACCCTCTGTATTCTATATTTGAAGCACCATGATAAAGAGGGCCCTCTTTCTGGTCACCAGACCCATGTAATTTCAAATAGTGGTGGTCTTGGAAGAAAGTCTCAAAAGATAAAGAGTTCAGGCAGGCTCATATGGAAGAAAATGCTCCTTCAAGCCACCACGTCTCCTGATATTTAGGGTTTCACAGGTAACAGTCAACACTGAAAAAGGACTAGCAGGTAGTGGGCGGAACAGAGAAATAGCAGTTGCAGAAAGACAGAAACCGGATCAGACACTGTGCTGGAGGGAATTAGCTGAAGTTGGCTGAGTTAGAATGCAACATTTTTTATTTAGAGGTCTTATTATGAATCTGTGGTCTGCCAGCTCTGGGAGCCTGGTTGCTTTACACAGGTTCTGCTTTAGTTTGGGCACAATCCTAACTGGAGTTAGGCCGGCACAGTTAGGCCAGCAAATTTTGGCCAGCACAAGGGACAACATATGGTGTGCTAGAACCACTTTCTGAGACAGAGAAGCCAGCACACAGATGTGCGCCATCCTCCCTGACTCAGAGTTGTCCAAATGTGCTTTATGGTAGCCGTAGTGCCAACCAAACTTTGCTGGCCTAACTGTACCAGCCTAGCTCCATGTTAGGATTTGTGCCCTGAGAGTTGAACACACCTATGGAGCCAACCTTTATTCTATTTTCTGATATTTTTTTACTGAGTACAGAAATTAAAAAAAAATCATACATATATAATTATTAGAGCCCTCATCTCTATTCCCCCTCCTACTCCTTTGAGGGTCCTAAAATGTTCAGGAATAGAATGGCTTTGGATGAAAGTTAGTGCCCTCCCCTGCCACTGCTCCCTTGTACATAGTACTCAGTGATTTATGTGTCTGCATCTGGAGGTTCAATGTAGCCATCATACATAATAGCTGCAATCATATCCACATTTTCCTGGTAGTAAGCCCCATTGAACACAATAGGACTTATTTCTGAGTAGGATTGTGCCCACAGTTATGTAACACAGTTGTATTTTTTTTATTTTGGCCATAACGTTTGATAGAATAAAGACATTACACTCTGGGTTTTTTTTTCCCATTAAATTCCTAACAAAATTCTGCACTGAGTTGTATATAACATGATGGTATTATTCCTAAAAACTCCTGTTTTAATAAACTGTGATTTTTACATAAGAAGTTATATTTTCAGTTTTTTAGTTTTTTGGCCGTAACGTTTAATAGAATAAAGATCACACTCCAGTTTTTTTCCCACTGAATTCCTTGTGAAATTCTGCATCAAATGGTATATCACATGATGGTATTATTCCTTAAAAATGCTATTCTGGTCCCTAGTGGTGACACACACACCCCGAGGGTAGCATCCGGGATGCCTCGCCCCCCACCCCATAGGTAATTATGCTACTATCTGTGGGCTTGACCTAGGATTGATGAGGTTAATGCCCTGTCTGCATGATAGTTTTATGACCACCTGTGTATTCCACCCCACTTTCTGACATGGCACATGGACTTGGATGCCCAATCAGGGGGCACATGTCAATCCCAGCTGGTGGACTGGCTAGGTCCTACTGTTCCATCACAAACCAGTCAATAAAGATCAGCACTTCACAAAATTACTTGTCTGCATGGCTAGAAAAAGGTCACAAAATGACATGTCTGCATTGTTCTGCAATAGCACTGATTTCAAAGTGCCCCAGTGAAACAAAGGAGGAAAGAAGGGAGGCAAAGGGAGCTCAATCACCCACAATACCTAATATATCAAGTGCCAAGGCAAAGCATCCCAGAGATCTTTCCATATCATAATCCATTTATGCAGCAGCATTTCTCATTTTTATTGCTGATTTTGCTAAAGGTTTTACCCAATAACTCCCTGCAGTTAAGCCACTTTTTATTTATAGTATGTTAAATCCTCCTCTAGAGAGTTACAATAATACAACCCTATTACTTCAGTGGGATTACACCAATTCCACAAAGGCCTAATTTGGCCTATTATGGATGTATACTACTTAGCTGACAGAATATAGGCGACAATTCTAGAGAATGCCTGTTCTTCTTATAGCAACTTAATAATTACTGCATTTTATTCGCTCTCTCCTTTGAAAGATATGATGAGACGCTTTGACAAGCACATTTTCTTAGTCTAATCCATTAAGAAATCTGACAAAATACATTCCGGCAACAGAAAACTGAGAGCTGACAGAATGAGCTTAGGCAGTGGCAACTACTACGGTTTCCACAGCGCACACTTTACAGAGTGAGTCTGACAACTGTTTGGAGTGTTGCCAGACTAATGGAAGAATCTGACAACATTTGGTTGTTCCGAGTCAACAGAGGTTTTGCTCAGTACAAACTCACTCTTGCTTCAGCTGAAATCAGCAGAAAGGGTGATTCAGACAACCGGTTTGACACAGCAATTGACATGAAGCAAAAAACCCCATGGGGAGATCTCGTTGGCAAAGACACTGGCCATACGAATGATTGAACATGTCACAGATTTAGAAGGAGACATTGTATCCTTGCTCAGTATAGAACTGCAACATTTTTCCACGCTGTAAGTTTCTATTTTGTGGTGTCAGTTTCCACAGATAAGACCGTTTTGGGAGTATGTCACACATCATGGGTGTAGGAAGGTATGGTAAATTTTCAACAACTTACACAAGGATGAAGGGAAGTGCTTGCTTCATCATTAGATGTTACGTAAGCCATAGGGACATAGTGGCGCAGCGGGTTAAACCACTGCTGCTGGGCTTTCCAACCGGAAGGTTGGGAGTTCAAGACTGCACGACAGAGTGAGCTTCTGTTGCTTGTCCCAGCTCCTGCCAACCTAGCAGTTCGAAAGCACCTAAATGCAAGTAGATAAATAGGGACCACTTCGGCGGGAACGGCGTTCCGTGCGCTACGGCGTATAGTCATGCCGGCCACATGACCACGGACACTTGTCCTCGGACAGAACACGGGCTCTACAGGCTTTGAAACGGAGATGAGCACTGCCCCCTACAGTCGGTCACGACTAGACCATTCGGTCATGGGGAACCTTTACCTTTAAGACATTGTTACTTGGCATCAGTACTTTCAATTTCTTGTTTTCTCCCTATTCATCTGTTTTTTTTACCAGGATTCCTTTCCCCATATTTTACTTGCCCTTGGCCCGTTCCTTTTTATGGTCTTGAGGTTCTTTTATATGCTTCTGTCTACCCAGGCCGCCCCAGAATTCCAGCTCGCATGGATAATGTGAGAAACTCTATACACTTAAACCTTCACTAAGGGTGCAATGCTAACCACCTTTCCAGCAATGGAGTAAGGGCACTGCAGCTCTGAAATAAAGGAACAAATATTCCCTTTACTTGAGGAGGCCTCATGACTGCCCCTCAACTGCAGGAATGAAGCACATGCCCCATTGGCACAGTTATGTCAGTACTGGAAAATTTGTTAGGATTGTGCCCTAAATAATTCTACATTCAGCATAATGAAGATCAATCAATCAATCAATCGTATTTATATACCGCTTTTCAACACGAAGTTCACAAAGCGGTTTACAGGCAAATAGTAATAATACATGGCTCCCTGTCCCAAAAGGGCTCACAATCTAAAAGGATGGAGAACACCACCAGCAACAGCCACGAGAAAGACACTGCGCTGGGGTGAAGAGGGACAATTGCTCTCCCCCTGCTAAATATAAGAGGACACCACTTGAAAAAAGTGCCTCTTGCCCAGTTAGCAGGGGTTAATCTGCTCAGGGGCTGGATCTGCTCAGCTCCGACTGTTCTATGCCCCCAGTATGTCAGAATGCAGAGAAAACGGGTTAGTCTTCACTCAGCAGTGTGATGTCACTTCCGGGTTCTCCCAGAGGAGGAAGAGGCCTCAAGGGCAGCTTCTCAATCTGGCTGCCATGCCCCATCCTCCTCTGGAAGCTTAAGAGCCTCCAAAGGAGGAGAAAGGGGTGTGGCAGTCAGGTTGAGAAGTTGCTGCTGTGAGTGTGCACAAACTGTGAGTGTGTCACCCAGCTTATCATGGAGGACCTTCTTCCCACAAAGGCTACTGGCTTGTCCTGTAATATCCTCTTTCCCCATCAGGCAGGATCCGCTGCTATAGCATTAATTAGTTCCCCTGCCCCCGACATCTAGGAGATCATAGCTTATTACGACAACTTCATTCTTTGGAGGTCCCTGCATCTAAAGTATAACATTGTAGATCAAGAAACCAAGAATTGCCTTTGGGGGGCAAGTACCTTTTAATCTGGTACTTCATTTCCAACACCTACAGCAGCAAAATAGGAGACCAGACAATAAAGTGCAAAGCATGGATTGCAAAAATGGAGGGGTACATTATTAACAAGAGTTGTACCTTATTCTAACCACAGAAAACCACAAACAATTTTAAAAAAGAACCCTGCATCTGTTCACCAGTATACCAGCCACAAAGAATGCCAATAAGAATGCTGCCTGGAAGTACCATTTTAAAAGTGATAGCATTTTAAAAGTGATAGATGACCAGAATGGGCATAAATTCTTAGGTTACCACCAGACCTCAAGATGGAGTCGTACCTGCTAATATTTAGAATCAAGACATTCATGGACTAAAATATTGATGCCTTTCAAGTTTACATCTTCAACAGCACTGTTGAACTGTCTCCTTTACAAAATGAGGATTGATATGGGAATTGAGGGATGTACAAGGGAGCAAAGAGGTGCTGGAATCAGGATTCTGGGGCTTCCAGACTGTATTACACTAAAAAAAAACTGCCAGGATTTCATGAGGAATTCCACAAACAAAGAAGACGGTGCCATTTTGGTTGCTCGGAACCTTTCTATAAATTGTATTACACATAGTCAAGCAGTGGCCACTATTCGTCCTTATATCCAAAACAGCAAGAATGCACTGATTACAGCAACTTGTATAGGTCACAAAGCAGCAGACACCTGAACAATTTTTCACCTGAGGGACACAATATAAAATAGTTTCTCTAAAGACCCATTGTGGCTAAAGGATAATTTACTTTTTATTGAAAAAGCTGCTAGCAGCAAACACTGCAAGGGCCAGATATTGGAAGAACGGTAAAATCCTGACTGTAAATGAATGACAGGCCAATCCTAACCTGGGCTGGAATAGGAAGGCCAAACAGCCTGTACCATATCCAGCCATGGTTAGGAGGTGTCTGTGGCGCAACTCTAAGTAAGGGGACATGTCTGGTTACTCTGAATAAAGCCCTATGGGGCTACTCAGCGAAATTGCCTCGCACAGATCCAAGCAGCCTGTATAGGGTCAGCTGGGGATTAGAATCTGGCCTAAGTACTGGATTCTGGCTTTACCCTCTTGCCCGGGCCGGTCTGCCCTCTCCCCGCCTCTCCCACCCTGTTCCGCCTTCCCCGTGCCCTTTCACCACCTCTCCGCACCCTTCCAAACCCCTGCACCAGCCAAACTCTGCTGGTACTTCCCCTCTCACCTGGGGCAGCACAGAGGCCAGATTTGGCCTCCATGAGTTGGCACATGTCCTTGAGCAGACCCAGCCAACTCAAAAGTTAGCGCAAATATACGTTATGGGAAGTCTGCAACACACAGAGGCCGGCACAAGAGACTTCCACCAGCCCTGGAGTGCAGTTTGGATTGTGTTCTCAATGGAAAAAGTTGCTGATATTATGGAAATAGATAAGTGAATAGACTGGATGCTTAGAAGAAATGGCATGCTGAATGCAGGAATGTATGAGAAATGAACACAATTTGTTCAATTCTTGAATATTATACTAACCCTCAATTGGAACAGCCTACATTGATGCATCACAGCTATGTTATTGTGCTTTTCTTTTCTTTTGTGTTCTCTTAACTGGCATTAGATGATATTGTTATTTACAGAAATTACTATAATTTAATTTTAAAAAGAAAATTGTTCAGAAATATGTTTTACATGCACAATGCATACAGATGTAGTTGTCCTGCAAATTGCTGATTTTCTTATTATCAAAATTGGAATTATAGCTAAATAACTGGTCAAAAAAAAGGATAATTATATTGGAACTGGCTATGGGCAACACTATGGAAAGAGACGAGTCTACAAATTATTAGGATTTGTCTCTTCAGAGTATGTGATGTAATATTTCAATGTTCAAAAGAAACAAAATCATAGAAGACATGGATGGACATTGATTAGCCTACAAGAGCTTCACATTTCTTTCACACCCACAAAGTTCACTACACAATGACACTTTTTCTATTCGTTAGTGGTTTGTTATCCTTTTGTACAGTACTTTAAGCAACCTTGGCAACACAGATGGGACAAGATAGGACCTGTTTACTAAAAATAATTTTTCAGTCCAAATTCAACCGAAAGTGCTACATTAAATACATTGCAAACTGTCTGCCAAAGTGGACATATTTGGGAATAAACCAAAAATGCAAAATAATGGGGATAATCTGGAGTTAGGCTGGCACAATTAGCCAGCAACGTTTGGCTGGCACAAGAGACACCATAAAGTATGACATGACTCATAAAGGTTACGCTCAGAGAGGACAGCACAGACATACGTCATCTTCCCTGACTCCAAGAGTTGTCCAGATATGCTTTACATTGGTCCTTGTGCCAGGCAAACTTTGCTGGTCTAACTATGCCAGCCTAAATCCAGGTTAGGATTGTGCCCTGATTTGATGGTGAGTCATGTCATCTGATCTGGTTACGATTTCCAGGAGTATGGAACATATGCTACTGAATGTTGAAATGTGCTTAGGAAAAATAAAATAAAAGCATGTACAGTGAGCCCTAGGCATCTGTGGGCTGGACATTTGTGGATTCCACCAAATGCGGATGCCAAGTCCATGTCTCAGAGCATCTCTCAGACACAACTAGAAGCCACTTCTCTGGGAGGTGTTTCAAAGAGAGGAAGGCCAGAGGAGTAGGCTCATGCCTCAGAACTCCACCCAGAAATTTCATACAACAGTGTACATTTCATTCAAATGTGGAACATAGGGTTTTAATGTTAATTTAATGCCTTTATAAGGGTCGTTCTACAACCATAATTATGTCCTCACATAATTTGTTTTACTTCCCATTATTTTAGTGAGTTGAAACTACCCATTAACTGTATTGTGTGACTTGTTTATCAAGCTTACTATGTGCATAGGAACAGAATATTTTAATATAAATAAACCCATGCGTTTGATTCAAACCTATTTTATAATACAGGAAGATTTCTTGACTTCAAAAACCACTATATGCTTATCATACAAAAATGCTTAAATACAAAAACAACAAAAGGCTGTTATTTTTACAGTGCCACTGCATTGTACATTTCCCAAAAATAAGTCCAAATATGAACTCCAATGTATAACTAATATTTACACTCTGGTAAAAGGCCACCTGATCACTATGAGTAATTAGTATTTTAAATTAGTACTCCAAACACCAGCCTTTCAGCTCCAACTTGCTAACAGTTCATACCTTTGTACTGCTTTCTCATTGCCAAAATTTTCTGTCAACCTGAAGAAATATGTATATGCAGACTTTATTCCCAGACAGTATTTGGAGAAGTGTGAGCAGCGGTGTCATCCTAGCGGAACAGGCCGGTACGCCGTTCCGCTAGTTCTGTGGACGGGCCTGGGCCGCGCCGCCTCTCCCGAGGACGGGCGCGCTGTTTCTGGGCCCTCCCGCCCTCCCACGCGTCTGAATCGCTCTGAAACGGAGCGATTCCAGGCGCAGGGAGGCGTGGCTGGCCTCCGCCATAGGGGCGGAGGGCTGCCAATCATCCGGGCGTTCCGGTTCCTGGCACGCCCGGATGACATCACTGAGTGTGAGCATCCTCCCCCACAAGTCCTGAAAATGTTGCAGAATTTACTTGCTTACATTTGGAGGTCCATTCCCTGAATGGACTTGCTCCTGCCTTCAATACCCAGCAGTTTCTATACCCAGCACATCCACATGTAGCATATTAACCTTACATTACATACATATGGCTGACCTTGGAAAGTGTACAGAAACATCAATTGGTTCAAAACATAATGGTCAGGGTATTAGCTGGAACCTGCTAGTAATATCTCATCATTGTAGGAGGACCTACATTGATTTCCAGCTTATTTCCAGGTAGAATTCAGGGTTCAATCCCACATGCCCTGTTGCATCGACATAACATCGTTGCATCGATGCAATGTCTATAGCACTGATGCAGGGGTGTCTGCCTGAAAGCGCCAACGGGGAGCCTCCCGTGCACCAGCCGAACTTGGGAGGCCTGCAAGGAAGCCGCACAGCCCCAATTCAGGCCTCGCAGCTTCCTTGATTCTGCACCTGTTAAATAGAAGGCACAGATCCAAGGAACCGCATGGGGAGGCCGAAGCCTCCCCTGGGGCAATGTGCCCTTTCCTTAGGGAGACTCTCCAGTGCACCTAAGATGCACTGGATTTGTCACAGGTCCACCGGCCTTGCCAGTCCAGTGCAATTTAGGATTGGGCTGCCCAGTTTAGAAGTGCTGACTCCTATCTATAAAGCCAAAGGACCGTCTTCTTCTATATGAACCTGCAAACATTTGTCAAGGCCTGGCTCCTTTAGGCATAAGTAGTTATTGAAGACCTTATCTGTGGTGGCACCCTAGCTTTGGAACTCCCTTCCTAGGAAGTTTGCCTTGTGTTAGACTACGCCCACCTTAATTTCTTGAGATTTCAATGAATTAATGGCTTTTATGCCTCAACACACTGCTGGTTTTTTTCTTTGGGCTGTCTAGGTTTGCCTTGAATTACTGGATTATTGAATGAGGCTATTTGTTTTTAAAGATGCACATAGGCCTTCTCCTAAGGGAGGCCTTCTCCCTTAAAGAGAACTAGTTAGAATTCCATTATTCTTTTGTCACACTGTCTTTGAGATTCTTGGGCAGGGCCATGACTATGGACTTCTATTTTCTCCATGTTCTCCTGCTTCTTTTGCAAGTGTCATTCTTGTTCTCCATAATACACTACCAGAGCCACTCTTGGTCCCAGCAGTATGTTTCAGAAATAGGTGGAGTCCCCATTAACACAGGGCCAAACTAAGCAATATGTTGATATAATGGTTGGGGGCAGTATTTTTTTGGCTTTTTATGAACAGATATAATGCAAGGTCCCCGATCTGCATCAGGACTGTGGAGGGGAAAGAAGAGCTGAAGTGGGGCTCTGTCCAAGGCTAATCTTTGCCCACAAGAAAAGCTTCTATTGGCACAAATGAAAGTTTCTGGCACTGGGCAAATACCAGTTGCAGGACCCCTGAGGCAGGTTAGGACCATGACCAGGACAGTTAAACTCCTTCCCCACCATGGCCCAATCTGTATTGGCTGTTTACATTTTTAAAAAGCAAATACAGAGCCCTGATCATGAATTATCTATTTTGGCCCTAGGACTTGTCATAATGGACAGTTCAGTTCTGAGACTTCAGAGCCTCAGAGAGTCGTCATTCTCGGAAAGACTACAGCAAGATTGGAACTAGAAAACTGCATTATAAAAAGTCCCCATGAGAGCTAGCAACCAGGGCCAATGTTTCACGTGCCTCCGGGGCCGCCTTGGCAAGCAGGCATAATGTTTACTCCACCCATCACAACCAATTACGGCTGACATAACAACATGTCCTACCTCGCACACAACTGTGCTGTTTGTCTTCTTCATGAAAAATTATTCATAGACAGCTTCAAGATGGCAAAGCTCTATTGATTCAGACTGCCTCGCACACAGTTGTTTTTCAGAGTAATCCAACAGGACGTGAGTAAGGAGAAAACGTATCACCGTAATAAAATAAAGAGCCTTCAAAGTTGCCACATAGAAGATGACAATCCATCCAAACAGAAATAGCATATGCCACTTTCTGGATCTAATTGGAGCATCTCTGTGCAGTGCCTCTTCAATTTTATACTCCAGCAAACATCTGCTTAGATGCTCCCTAGGTACTGCGCTCCAGCTATGCCTTAAAACAGCTGGTGGGGATTTCTTCCTTTCTCATTTTGTGCAGAAGCAAGACAAAAATATTTCCTTCATCCATGGAACTTGAAACACAGTTGTAAGAAAGGGCATTTTATGCGTCACCTCTGATTACAGGCGGAAAAGGGTGTGTGACACGATTCTCTCTGTTACTTGTATTAACGAGGTTCAAAGAGGCCAATTAATGAACTCGGTCCTTTAAGCTTTTTTGCTTTGAAAAGGTACACGTTTGCGCTTTTCAAGCTCTTTCCCACAGAAGTCATGAGATTCCTCAGAACTTTGTGCAGGAAGTAGAACAGCAGAGTAGGTCAATCTGATTAAACATTCTCTCCCCCCCACCCAAAAAAAATTAAATTAAAGTAGCTTCCTTTTTAAGTACTTCAAAGCTTATGATTAAAAAGTAGAGCTAGTGACACTCTAGCTCTGGCTCATAAATGTCATTAAACACTTAATAAAAGCTGCAGCAGTTTTTCAGTCTAGGTCCCCTGAAGCAGCCACCAATTCCTGCTAAGGTTTTGATTCCTGTCAAAAAGCCAAAAATCTTATTTTTAAAGTGTGCTACTTGAGATGGAATGTACATTTCTTCCAAAGAGAGAAGAATACAGAATATCTTGTTCTCCTAAATTAAGTTCCATCTCCAAGAGTTAGTGCTTTTTTCATGCTGCAGACTAGGTTTAAAAAGAACAATAGGCTCTAAAAATAAACATAATATATAACCGTCTTTCAGGCAGTGTCAAATGCAATGGAAAAAGAATGATGAGGGTTTTTCAGCACAAGTTTTAATGAAGCTTCTTCTCTCTTGATTCAGTGTAAGTATCATTATTTTTAAAGCAATTGGTCACTGCTTTCCATTAAAATGATGTCCCTTTGACTGATGCTGCCAAAGTGTAGAACAATAAGAAATAATAATATTCCCAAGTTGAAAGCCAGTAATAAGAAAATTTGTTGTCAGCTAAAATGAAGTACTGCTGCATGCACTTGTTTGGACAATATATGGGCTATAAACCTGCACACTTCAGAAAAGAGGCCAGTTAGTAGAAAAACTTTCCCAAAGGGGTACTTACTTCACAATTGACTATTCCACTACAGAAATGCTTACAAACTTCCTTTAAGCAACCTAGCATAGATCAGAACATACGACAGGACAAAAACCGTTTATTTTTCTTATGCACAACCTGCAAATCCCCATCCAAAATTACTTTTTGGGACTGATTTCATTTGATCTTCTGCCCAAGTAATTGACTTAGGGCTCGTTCACACATGCATGCACATCACTTCAGCTGTCATCATTTGAATACCAAATACTTGAAAGGAGGGCAGCCCAATCCTAACTTGCGTTGGCAAAGCCACATCACATGGCCGGCACTGTATCTAACTGGAGGTGCCTGGAAGTCTTCTCATGGTAAAGGGATATATTTCTCCTAACCCCAAAAAACAGCCAGCCAGCCAGCCCTATGGTGCTACTCAGATCTCCGCCTGGCTATACTGTATAACTGGTGGGAGTCAGTGCAAATAGGTGTAATGCTGCTTGGCCCAAGAGGGGGATTAGGATATGGCAGAAGAGGCATCTGCTGATCTCACCCCCACCTCCCAGGCCTGATCCGCCCCATTCTGCCCTCCTGTCACCCAAAAACTTCATTTTGATCCACCCTTCTGCCACCCCTCAGCCTTCCCATGCAACGTACCTCCTTTGGTGGCCAATTGACAGGACACACCAGAGGTTCCCAAACTGTGGGTCAGTTTGCAACCCACCAGTGGGTCACGAGCCAATTTCAGGTGGGTCGCAAAGCACCTAGGGCAGTCATATTGAAAATATGGGAAATGGGATGCTGGAAAGGGGGAAGACTGCGTGGCTATTTTGCTTGTGTCAAGGTTATAAATAAGTTTTTCCCCCCCGATTGCTTTGCTTTTGGAAAATGGCTGAGAAATAACCCAATTTATTGCTGCATTCTCAGGAAAGAAGCAGGCCCTGGTATTTATTTATTTATTTATTTATTTATTTAAGAAATTTCTACCCCGCCTTTCCTCTGCCAAGGCAGATGTCCAAGGCGGCTTACAATATTAAAAAGGATAAAAATAAAATATAACAGTTAACATTAAAAACAGTTAAAAACCGTATTAAACAGTAAACAATCAAGATTAAAAAACACAAACAATTTAAAAACAATTAAAAAATAAAATAAGACACAAGCCCCGTGGATCATAATAACCAGCCAGCCAACCTGTCAGCAATTAAAAGCTTTTTGGAATAAAAAGGTCTTCAGCCCCCGCCGAAATGTAAACAGAGAGGGAGCAGTTCTCAATTCGAGGGGAAGGGTGTTCCAGAGTTGGGGGGCCACCACCGAGAAGGCCCTCTTCCTGGCCGCCACTCCTCTTACTTCTCCTGGTGGCGGCACAGTCAGAAGGGCCCCCCCAGATGATCTAAGTATCTGGTATCACAATGACTGCACTTCTGGCGGGTCCCGCTGGCAGAATTGGACTAACAGTGGCAGTCAAAGCCAGCCGCATAATGCTCCTGGGCCATCTGAATTTGGCTGGCGCAGGAGTGTTTCTGGGCTTGAGAGAGGGCGTTTCTGAGCAGTGGGTGGGTGGGACAGGAGGCGTGCCAGCCTGGGGAGGGGGGTGGAGTTGGAATCCTGTCCCCAGGCCATACAGCCCCAATTCAGCACCTAAACTGCAGGCGCAGATTCGAGGGGCCCATAGGCATGGGAGGCACCTTTCCCTTGCCCTGTGAAGGCTCCAGCCTTCTCCTAAGCTACACTGGATTCAGTGCAAGCCTGCTGGCCTGCCAGCGCAGCTCAGGACTGGGTCCGTGGATTCTCTCTATCCATAGATAGAAAACCAGGAAAGGGCTTTCTGTCTGTTGGATTTGTCTGCAAGATATTTTTCAAACACATGTCACATGTCCAAACTGGGCTGCGTGCCGGAAGAATGTGCATTCTGCCAGTGGAAGTGCTGCTGTGGTGGCACATGCGATGAGGCTGCCAGCACACATGTCTGGTTCCTGTATGTGCAGGCCAGCAGAGAGGCTTTCCACTGCCAGTGCCAGTAAGTTGGTGATGGGAGCAGGAGGTAGGAGGAAGGGCTCAGATTGGGGAAGGAATGAGGGGGGGGGGGTTTCTGGTTGGGGAGGGGGGCAGAGGAGGTTGCTGTATACTAGCAACACCGGCATGCTAACACTCACAAGCAACACAGCCCTCGCGCTAAAAAGACAGAGGCACTAAGTGTATTGTCAACTACACTGTACACCACTTTAAAAAAAAGGTTGCCAGGTGGCTCATTCACTAATCCAAAACCATCACCTGATACTTCATTCAACACCTAAAAAGCGAAGTGCAAATTAGCTCTTTGAGGTACCACCTTGAATACTCATCCTAGGACCTAGATTAAGCTGCTGCTGAATTTTGATCATTTGTCAAAAATGGGATTGTGTATAAATAATAAATGCCAATTCTACTAACAGGTAGATCTTTCATGTGTCTGTCTACAAGCACATCTGCTACTGAAGGAATTTCTTCAAACTCATTTTATATGGCATAAACTGATAGAAAGTAATCCATTGTCATATCTGACAATAACTCTATACACCAAAACATCTAGGCACAAAAATAGTTTTTTCCCCGGTGCCATTAAACTGTTGAATTTGTAATTATGCTGAGGTGACTTGGAGTTTGAGGCAGTGTTTTATTCTGAATAATGCCCTTATTTGTTTTGTGTATTTATTGTTCATTATGTATGTGTAGTATTGTATGTATGTAGCCGGTAGCCATATCAAATTCCAGGTATGGTTTACGTACTTGGCCAATAAAATTATCTAATCTAATCTAACTTGAACAGTTTTGTTTTTTTAAAAATCTGGCATGCACGTAGTAAGCAATGATCCGAAAAGGGGGGAAATCACAGCCTATTACCATGGTTTGTTTGTCTGTTTGTTAAATGCAGTGCTTGAATCTGCTGCTTACAGACCATGCCCATAATTCTTGGTGGAAAACAGGTTGCCCAAGAATGATGCCACAATCTTCCATCTTCAGTTCAGTTCTCTATTATATGAAAACTTCCAAATTTTCTGCATTCATTCGTGCCCAAATTAGATCTGACTTCTTTGAATTAGCACATTCATTAGAAACAGCAGCGCAAAGAGAAACTGCTAAAACATTGGAAGGCATTTGCAATCAGACCAACTTGTAAAGGCTAATTTTAGATTTCAAAATTCACCTGTCTTTCATTACTTCCCATGTGCACTGGAATACCAAAATAACAGCAATGCTTGACTGCCTACAAATCATTTCCATAGAGTCCGTTTGCATATAGGAATATATAAAGCAGGCTGGACCTACCGTGCCTTATTAAAATATTTGGCATTATTGCATATGTTAATAGCACCCGACCTGTAAGCAGTTTGTCGGTCTTACCATTTTCTGAATTAAGGAGAAAAATGCAAAATTGTTTCGGTGATCTCCTGGCAGGATTAGACATTTCATTTCTGCAAATGCTGTCATTATCTAAGAGCTACTGTGCATAATAACAAAAGTCCACTTCAGTCTCTTATGTAAAATTCTTTATAAAAACTAAGCAAATGGTAAGGGTGGGGGAGTCTGATACAATTTGATTTTGTACGGTAAACAAACTGTGACACAGAACCTTCAAGGCATTCAGCATTTGATTTTATCTATAGTGGGGGTGGGAACCCTGTTTTACAGCAGGGATCAAGCAAACACGAAAGACTCTACAAGCATGCATCTTAGACTTTATGTTATCATCATTGAAGTAGACATCTGGATGGGTGGATTGAAAACAGCTGCTAGCAATGTATCAATTTTTGGGATGCTGGGGATGTAGCCTGACACAACTGGGCCATTTGCTTTCCTTCTTCCGGAAGACATGGCATCCGAACTGAAGAAGGATAGTGTTTAAGCGAAAGAGCTCTGAGAGCCCAGATTCAAATCTCACCTCGATCATGAAACTGTGACCCAGCTGACACATAATGGCAAGAAACACTGACCCACATCTCCAAGTGACCTCACGTATAGCTGACAATAAAAAGGTGTGACGTGACATTACTACATTAGGGTTTTCCCAACCTCCGTGTCATGTCCCTGGGGCAGGCTCAAGGGGTCCAAAGGGGTTCGTACCCCAGGGAGCATTGGTACCTGTCGACCGTCGGAGAGAGGAAGCAGAGAGCCCCAGGGAGGTTGAGCCGGTTCAAGCGGGTAAAATCAGCCTCAGCTCAGTCACAGGGAAAGGGGGTTGCTTCACCCTTGGTCCTTTACCCTGGAAGGTCCAGAAGGCTGTTACTCCATAACCTCCTGCTCTGCCTCCCCATACACGACTGCCCTCGTCACCAGCTGTTTGCTGCTTTTATGGCTAGGCCTGAGACCCTGAGACTCCACCCCTTCCTCTCGGCCTGAGACAGGCCTAGCGGCCCAAAAGGGCACAGGGGTTTGGAGGATCACTCCCGGCCCTACTCTTCGCCCCAAGCGTTATGGGCTGATCCTCCTCCTGCTTTCCCTGAAGGCCTTGCTTGGGCCCTGATGGGAGGCTGGAAGCTGCTGCCATTCCTCGTCTGTGGATGCGGTCCTCGGATCCAGGTAAGGCCAGGGCCCGGAGGGGCCCCAGACACCCTGCTTTGCTTTGTGGGCTGTTACATGCATGCCAAATATGAGGAAATGCATTGCCATGGATTTTTATAACCACATATTATCTACACAAATTGCAGGGGGAGACATGTTGGTTTAGGCCTCATTTGGTGAGTCATAACTCTCAACCTTAGCCCCCCCCATCTGTACTTTGCAGGGTTATTGAAAGGATTATTAAGATATTGGAACAATAAGGATGGCACCATTTGAGCTGCCCCCTCCCCAATGCAAATAGTAATGGATTGCACATGTCCTGCTTGCCTTCCCAGTAGACTGTTTCTGGTCTCCTAATCACAAGGCATGGGCTCCTCTAAACCTCCCCTCGTACGCAATTTAAGTACTGTTTTAAAATAGAATGTAGATTGCAATAAAAGGACAATTCAGGTGTAAAAAAATGCCTTCCCTATGCATTTAGGAGGACAGGAGTGGTGGGGTGCAATGCTCATTCATGCATAGTCCTAATCATGGTGTGTGTGTGTGTGTGTGTGTGTGTGTGTGTGTGTGTGTGTGTGTG
>JAJKFI010000003.1:20946430-20978891 GCA_029204185.1 Lerista edwardsae
CACACACACACACACACACACACACACACACACACACACACACACACTTCTCTTACATACTGTGAGAGAAGGAAGAAATAAGGGGATCTTGTTATTTCTGTTTTAGAATTCTGTTGACGCCCTGGGATATCAGGGGCGTTGGGCTAGGGAAGCCAAGAGAGAAAATGCAGTATTACCTAACTGGCCAGGAGAGTACCTGTGCTCCAGTAGGCTGTGACCTTTCAATCAGAAGAGAAACTCAGAGACAGGCTTGCTCAACTCACAAAACTGATGCCATGGAAACAAACACAGTTCAAAAATATAAAATGAGTCTCTCGAGCCCGTTTGCTCTCTGGATCTCTGGGGAAAGGACAGGCCTGAAGTTCTCACACTGACTTACTGTGAGGTTTAGTAACATTTGCACTTTCAGAATTATTTGCAGCAGTTAAAGGCTGCAAGATACCTAGGGGACGTTATACCTAGGGATACCTTACAAGCTGCAATGCCAGTAGGAATTAAAGAGTTCCATAATTGAGTGCAGGCAACCAGAAGTGTAACTAGGGTGGAGTCCAAGAGGCGCCTGTCCCGGGCACTACACCAAAGGGGTACATGACTGCCCCTTAGGCTCCATCCTAGTTATGGAAGAGGTGCTGGCAGCTTCATGCCCTCATTCCTTCTCCAGTGGAAGCTCCACTTTGAAGGGGGCACCCCTAAAAAGGGGAGCCTCCACCGGAGAAGGATCAGGTGCAAAGCCACCAGTGTCCCTTCCTCCTGGTAGAACCTGGAAGCGATATTGTGGTGTCAACGCTCCAGGCAGTGACACAGTGAATTACGCCTCTTCAGGCAACGAATCTGGTCTGGATTTAAAAGAGAGAACTAGGTTCTCTCTTTAGACCTTCAGAGGGGAACTGAAGTCTAGGGTGGCAGCAATATTGGGGTATCAAAGCAAGAACAGCAAGGCGCAAAATAAAGTTATCTCATTCCAGGTTTCAGTTTCTTGCAGTATCATATTAGAACATTTGCAGCAGCAAATGTACATAGCCTACTAAAATAAATGGGAGGAATGCCAGGATCCTACTGGATAATAGCTAACTGCTGCCTAAGTAAAAGGTTCTCTTCTCGTCTTGGAAGATCATTTGACCAGGTCTGGAGGCATTTCAAAGTAGTTTAAATGCATTATTAAGCCTCAGAATTCTAAAAAAAAGCTTTACCAATGTACTATGAGAAATTGCAACAGGTAGCTACAGTGGCTACGCACGGAGTGCAGATCTCTGAGATTTCTTATCATTTTTATAAATGTGCACAGTTTGAAGTCGTGCAGATTCAAAAGAATATAAGAAATCACAGAGATCTGCACATTATATGTAGCAGATAAATCTTTAAAAACAAAACAATGAAACTGGTAGAACACATTGTGCACTTCCTACTCTTACTAGGTCTGCTTTTTGCTGGTTTAGCTAGCCACTCTTCATCTCTAGTGAATTTGCTTTAGCACTTCAAGGCTTCTTAACTGGGAAGTACAGTAACATGGGCTTGTACCATGCAAAAGGCATCAGAGCAAACATTTTTTCCAAATTAACAGGCTCAAATGGAAGAGTTTGTGACTGATCCTTACATGTGTGCCAAAGAGGCACAGGCTGCATTGTATGGTTGGGGAGAGGGGAGCAGCCTGCTGGAAGTAAAAATGTTTTGTATTTACCTCCTGGTAGGCTGCCCAGTGGGTATCCTCAGACATAAGACACCTATTTTGGCGCCATATGTCCAAGGAGAGGAAAAGAATAGGAAGGTTTGAAAAGGATGGGATAAAATCCGGCATACGCCATTTCCAGCAGATTCCCTCCCCCACCTCCACCTAATTCCCGGTTCTTCCCCCTCTCCACACAGATCCTAGCCCCAAATGCCAGAGGATCCTGGAGGACCCATTGAGGAAGATGATGGCCTGGGAGGTGGGAAGGGGAGGGTAAAACAGGGAGGCAATGGGACAGGGGCTGGTCAAATTGGGCCTGGGAGGGGAGTATGTTCAGCAGCAGTGCGTCTGCCAAATTTTAACCCCCTTCCTGATCCGTGATACTGGTATGGGTCCGTGTTGTCCCATAGTGGCTGCTAGGGCTTACCTTTTGCCTCAGCAGCAAAACTTCCCCACATTGATATATTCCCCATGCTGATGCCTCTGCAGAGGGTGTTAGTTAGGAATGGGCCATGTGTCAGATTGTCTTCAGAAAAGCAAGACAAACCTATTTTGTATACTGTTCATTATTAATGACTCTTTGATCATACGTTACTCTGATGGTTCCCATATCAGATTTTTTAGATGCAAAAGATGATTTTTAAGCTACTCTTAATTGTGCTTTGCGCTTTGCAGTTATTTTTAAGAATACAATCTTTATTTAATGTTTTCCAAGTTCTAGTTTCATGTTTTGCTTGAACATTAAAATTTCATGAGCAGTTTGATTGTCACTTGAGTGTGTTTGCCAGCATTCTGCAAACTAACATCCATTCAAGCTTGTCATTCATTCTGTGTACATATTACAGGCAACTTAAATTGTAGTCATTTATCAGAAATGGGAAAATAGCAATATACTCTTTCCATTGTAAGATTAATGTGCATTTTTCATGCATACTCCATGATAATGAACAACCATCACTCCTTCTAAATTAGATATCAGGAAAAAAAATCCAAGATTTTAATACTATAAAAAGTATTTATAGTATATAGCAATACTATAAAAACATTCCACAGTCAAATGACTACCCAAGCAACAATTAATAAAAGGAGACAAATTCATTTTTAGAAATAATTTGTGGTATGCTGAAAAAAAAATAGTAGTGGTAAGCCACAACATTCTATAACTTTTTCATTATATCTTTGCCATGAGAAAGCAGAAAGATATATACAAAACTACATAAAATCCCTTCTTAATGAAGTGATCTGGACAAAAAAGCAGAAGATATTCCAGTATACATTCAAGGTGTATAATGTAGATTAGTTACAACTTAATGCTCTTTAGCCACCCTGTTGCACCCACAATCAAATAGTTTCATGCAAGTCCAAAAGATTATTCTTTCCCCACCTCCACCACACTTTTAGTAAAGATGGGCTGAAGTCACTGAGCCTGAATCATGAGTCATTCTCAAGTCTCCGCCCCCACAACTCAATTCAATTGCAAGTCATGGTGTGTGCCCATGGAGAGTCATTTTGACTCAACTACATAACTACAAGTCTTTTGTGAGTAATCCGCAGCAGGAGTCAGGCACGACTCCTCAGGAAAAAGGAGGTGCTGTGGGGGAAGTGTTGTCAGAGTTGTCCTCTCCCCTAATGTTCCCATCCCATCTACTGTACAATCAGCTGCGTACTGAAGTCCTTCAACTTCCTATGACTAGTGCAAAATTGCTGGTGCAGGTCCATTGCAGGGTGGGAAGCTTACAAAGGGGAAACAGTATTTAAATACCCTTCCAACACATCCTGCTCCGTCTCCCCCCCCCCCCGGATACAGCACAGGCTTTTCAGCATGGTTGCACTGGTGCAGGGACAGGAGATAGGATTGGGCCCCTATAGTCACATAATTGAGATGTTTTTAGCATCAACACTCTTCAGCCATCCAAAGTCCTCTTCAGATGACAGTGGCATGGGAGTGCTGCAATGTGTCCTCCTCTCATAATGCTCCAATAATGTTAGAAAAAGCTGGAAAAGTGTGGCATGGCTGGACAAGTCGTTCTCAGCTTAGCTTAACCCACATAGCAGTCTAACAGCGGAACCCTATTGAACTGATATAGCTGGAGCATATGCTGCATTCTGCAGGAGACAGTCCCAGAGATCTCCGGGGTAAGCTTCCAATGCTGCAGTGGGCCTACTCAGACCTGTGCCAAGAATTCCTACTGGACACAGGGAGAGGGAATGAGGCCAGAAAGGGAAGCAGGATATCAGCAGCATTGCTGCCATTACGACAGCCCCCTTTTCAGTCTTGACCCACCCTCCTCCCCACCGTGGTCCCTGTTCCATTCTGTTCAGTCCTTCTGCTTCCCTCTCCCCTTCTCTTGCATTGGTCCAAGCTTCACCCTTCTTTCTCAGTTCAGCACTCTCATACTTCCCTCCCCTTTGTAGCTCCTGCCCAGCCCCTTTTGCCCCAATCTCTCGGGTTCAGGCTGGCTATGTCACCAGCCTCTTCTTGTGAGGCTTTGCTGCCCAGGGATGATGTCACTGCCAGGGAGAATACCCAGAAAACCTGCCCCATTGTAACCACACAGTTTTACAAGGACTGTCAATTATTTTGCCAGAGGTGCCGGAGGTCAATTATTTTGTTTATAGTCCATGTTTACCACCAGGGAGGATACCACTTGGATTTTTGATCTTAGGGCACAATCCTAATATAACCAACTTTCCAGCACTGGGGTCAGGGCAATGGAGCTCTGAGGTAAGGGAACAAACATTCCCTTACCTTGAGGAGGCCTCTGTCACTACTACTTTGTGACTACTACAACTAATACAGAACATGCCCCATTGGCAGTAGCACTGCTTTTGCTGTGAGGACTGGCTACGAGGGCCACAAAAGAGGAGCTGTTTACACTTTGCAACACTTAGCACCCTGCCCCTCCTTCTAGGGACACTACTGCCCATTGGCACAGCCTATGTTAGTCCTGGAAAGTGGGTTAGGATCATGCTCTCAGTCACCAACTTTGGCAGTCTCTAACATGACAATTGCTATATGTTATATCTTATATCTGTTATATGTTATATCTGACTAATATGAAAGATAGTTGCACAGCATCTGTTTTGTGTATGTTTCTCCTCCTATAGTTTTATACCTAACATGTCTTTTGCATTCTGTCAGCACACTTTGGCTTCAGTCCCTTCCCTGTTTACAAGTGAGTGAAGTTTGCTAGATCGAACTTCAAATTTCTCACAGTTCAATACGACATATTCTATTCGATACTACTTATTCCAGTAACAGCACAAATATGAAGATATGCAAGCTTTTCTCTAGATCAACATAAACACACAATCATGTCAGTCAGCAAACATGATTCAATTTAACATCACAACTGCAATCCATTTATATTGCACATTTGCTCATTTTCAAGGCAGAGCGAGGAACGCATCCTGTACAGTTTTTCAATACGAAGAAGATAGGCTGCTAACATCAATTCAAGCTCCCAGATATCCAGTACTCATTACAGTGGCATCAAATGTGCAAAGGCACATGACAATTAGTGGAGAAGAGATCTCAGTGGACTAAGCTCCATTTCTTGTCTCTTAACTGAAGGTGACTTTTAGGAGAAGCTACTCACAAACCAGAAGCATTTTATGACCCTGCAGGGAGTCTACATATCACAAAATGTTGGAGTGTTTAATTACCCATTAATTGACATAACAAAGCAATATCCATAGGAAAGTGTGGAGCAACAAAAGAAACTGCACTTCAAAGTAACATTTTTAATTCATTGGATGATATAAATGCCTGAAGGTGCACAAGCCATCCCAATGACATGAAATATTTTGTCAGGTTGTAAAGAGGCCAAGATTGCATTTCAATTGTCATGTTTTTAGAACTACAAAATCCCACTTGCAGAAATAGTTGTAATTAAAAGATGGGTAATTTAAACAAAAAAGAATTTCAGGAAATTTTCAGCTAAGATTCCCTCAGCTCATCTGTAATGAGAGGGAATTTGATTAAAATGAGAAACTACACAAATCTTTCTCTTTCCCTAAATTACACTGGAGAATAATCTTTTTATTTTGGTCTGAGACTAGACTAATAAAATGAGTTCCTCTCATGCCGACAAGACTTTCACATTCTCTACCCATCTGAGAATTCCTCAGAAATTGTTTGTCAAGTGTTTAAATGCTTTCTGAGATCAGGGCTCTAATGGAAGCGCATTAAGCTTCATATGGCTGACCAGAATTATTTGTAAACAACTTTGGTCCTAATTCAAGCAATGGTTTATAAATAGAGGATTCTCATGCTGCCTCATTCATCTGCACAAACTTTATGTACTTTCTCGACTGGCACTTTCACAATTGTCACAAGAAAGGAGCCCACACAAGTCCACAGCATGGAGCAATGATGACAGAATGCAGGTTGAACGCTATGGGACAGGGAGGTGACCAGATGACCTGGGAAGGGAAAGTAAAAATCAAAAGACTGTCTGGCCATCGGTGGGTCCTTCCAGTTAGACACCAGCTCCTTACCTGGTGTCAGTGGCATAGCTAAGGGACTACAGGGGGTAGCGATTGCACCAGGCAACAAGCTTCGGGGGGGGGACAAGCTTAGCTAGTTTCAAGCTAGGCTTGAAACTAGTGGCAACCTGGGTATGTATGTATATAACATCATCATGTTATAAATCATTGGAAAGGTAATTTAAAGCTGAATTAAATAGGGGGAAAACACTTGTTGGAATATCTGTATTCTATCTGTATTCTATGGCTAATTAACTATAAAATATTTTATTTACTTAATTAAGCTTGATTTCATAATGGTAGGAGGGTACAGAATCTTCTTTGATGCCCAGGTAGCAGATGCCTTAGCCATAGCTACACTACTTATCTGGTGTAAACTACACCACTGCCTGGTGTAAGTCCAAAGATACTCCTGTGGCTCTCTCTTGTGGCTAGAGAAAGAGGGATAGGATCTGGTGCATATTACTGCTGCTGAGATACAACCCTTCCACCCTGAACTTCCCTGTGCCCTCCCCATTCCCTGTTCTGAACTGCCCACAAACTGACCCCTCACCACAGATTCCAGGAGACCAGAGAGGCCTGCTTGCGCCAGTTGCCCCGAAGCACATAACAGCAGTGCACAGCTTACAGTGAGGCAAACGGGCAAATTGACTGATGGACCAATCCTATCCCTTGCTGGTCCATAGTTTGCAACTGCACCAACAAACTGCATGCTGCATGTTATGGGGTGGGGTATGGGGACCCAGGCAGACAGTGAGAGATAATTAAAACTATCTTTTAATCATCTCCCAGTAGGCTGCCTGATCACTACTGGATCTCCTGAGACCAACATCAGTTATTTTGCTGACATAAGTCCAAGGAGAGGATGGAGGTGGGCCTGGGCCATAAAAGAGGGAGAGAACTGAGCATGTGCATCTGCCCTTCCTGCCCTTGAAAGCAGCCCTAATTCAGCCCACTCCCCACCCTAAACCCCCCATGAATCACCTCCTCTGCCACCTTTCTAGGTCTGGCAGATCATCTGAGTGTTTCTGGTGCATGCACAGAGCCTCCAGCCATTTGTGCGGGTGGCTCCATCGCACACAATGGTGGCACAACATTTGCACCATTGCTGCGTCACTTACAACAGTGAACTGTGAGCACCTCTGTTGTAAGTGACCCATAAGATTGTGCTGTGACCCCCTTATCAGCATTGTAAGATGATTTTTTTCCTACCTCTGTTGCATGTGTGGTATGGCAAAGTTGTTCTGGTAACATGTGCATTATGCTTCAATCACCATTAATACATATTAATGATGCATGTAGCATATGCACGAAAGCCAGGGTGGTGTAGTGGCTCAGGAGTAAGATCTGTACCTGGAAGACCCTGGTTCAAATCCCCATTCAGTCATAAAGCTTCCTGGGTGAGCTTGGGCCAGTCACTATCTCTCAGCCTCACCTACTTCATAGGGTTGTTATGAGGACAAAAAGAGGGGATGAATTATGTACACCATCCTGAGCTCCTTGGAGGAAGGGTGGTATAAACATTTGACAAAATAAATATGATGGAGCCACTTTTATTTGAATTCCAGTCCTAAAATCTGACTGATCTGATGGTTACGAAACTGTTTTGATTCCTCCATGGTCTGAAGGATGTCTGTTAGGTCTGTTAGATTCCTCCATGGTCTGAAAGATGCCTGTCACCATAATTTGCCACAGAGAAACAAAATATATTGAAGCTATCCAGACCAGTTTGAGTATCTTTGGCACCAGAAAACCACCACTGTCATATTCCATGAGTACTACTGCAGAACAAATACTGCAGTGAAAGTGAGTCCATGTGAATGAGTGCAGACACAGGGAACCTAAATCCCCATTTAAGTAAAAAAAAAGGGGGGGAGGGGTTCCATTGATACAAGAGAATGCAAACAAATTTGAGGCAAACACTCAAATTAGTAGGTATTAAATTAGCCACAGGAGGGCTCCCTCTAGAAAACTGAGCACAACACAAACATATTATTAATGCATAAAAATCATCATTGGTGTTTTTGAGGGGGTATAAAGGCTGAAACATTTTTTAAAAACATATGAACTGGGCAAATAAAAGATGGAGGAGTTTTTCCAAGTTTCTGCAAAGTATACAGTACGTGAAGTTCTGCACGGCAGGACGCAAGCTTTCAGTGGAGATAGCAAACCTGTGTTTGGACTGTGCCACTTGAGGCTGTAGGTTTGGGCTCAAATAACAGAGTGATTTCTCTATAAAATATAAACATTTCTCTAGAAATTTGCATGTGCAGAAACTAGCACAACATGGAGAGGGCTAGTGTGTCCTATTTTTCCCCCACACCTACACATTTTTTCCTTGACATCTCATTTTCTATGTTCCAAAATTTTTTCACCTGCTCCCACCTGCTGTGGTACAGTGGCACAGATGTTACAAACATCTGCAGCTGCCCGTCATGATGATTCTGAGCACACTTCACAACTGTCACGCAATGGACAAAACACTGGGGACTCTAGATTCAAAAAGCAAGTAAACAGTCTCCTGCTTGATGGAGAGATGCTCCATTAAAACTAAGAGTTTGTCAGAATTCCATGCAGCCTTAGATACATTTTAGGGGTGAAATCAGAGCTCGGCCAGGTAGGGGATAGGCCAAGGGCCCACACACGAGGCCTCACTTGGCTGACCCATTCAGTATCAGTGACAGTTGTAGCACCCAAAGCTTCATCAGGGACTGAGTGGGTGCAATATGGGAAGCCCAATGCAGGACTTTTACCTGGTGACTGTACAGTCATGTTTGACGGAGAGTTGGGGCGGGGGGTGTTCTGTCTTTTGGGGCACAATCCTAAACTTGAGCTGGGCTGGCATAAGCTAAGCCAACAAAGTTTAGCCAGCACAAGGGACACCGTAAAGTATGTTTGGACCACTCTCGGAGTCAGAGAGGTCAGCACACAGCCGTGTGGCATCCTTCCTGACTCCAAGAGTAGTCCAAACATGCTTTATGGTGGCCCCTGTGCTGGCCAAACTGCTGGCTTAGCTTATGCCGGCCTAGCTCCAGTTTAGGATTGCACTCTTGATTGCACACGATGCCGGCTCCAGGAGTGGTGGGGCCTAATGCGGGGCATTCCAGTGGGGACTCCCACCCTTCCCACGGGCCCCACTCACCAAGAAAAGTGCTGTGGTGCCGCACATGACTCCTGGAGGTAGTTCATGTTGACATGATGACATGAACCCCAACTGCTTCCATTTTTGGCAGTTTAGAGGCAGGGGCAGATGGGAGGGTCCAAGGAAAGGCTGCTCTGCTTACCCCACTGACTGCAGCAGCAGGCAATATGCTTACTGCACTGGTTTGGGGGGGGGTCCCAAAGTGTGGGGCCCAATGTAACTACATTGGTCACATTGGCTTAAGGCTGGCCCTGCTTTTGATCCTGGGACCTTTATACTGTCAAGGCAACTTTTACCAGCACTAGCAGCTGATCTTCCTGATGGCATGCTGTTATAGGTCCCCGTAACAGCACACATCTTTGGTGCTTCACCTTGAGAAGGCGAAAGGAAACAAAAAATGAAGGATTTGGATGACAGCACTACCATGTCATTCCTTCCTTTGGAAATGTGCACTTATGTGGAGATGTGGCTTCTTACTGAGGAGGGACAGACGAGTTGCGGACCTAGCCAAGGAGCTGCCCTGGAGCAAAAAACAAGGAGTGCCCCCCTTCCCCGGCTCCCCACCCCTTGCACTGCTTTGCCATGCTGCCACACTACGCCAGGCTCCATTTTGGAGCCGTACCGGGGCAAGGTGGGATGGGCAGGCCAAACACAGCTCATCTGGTTTGCCTCTGCGAGAGGCATGCTGCCTTGTCGCCACCCGCTCCATCTACACAATACCCAGGACATTTGCCAACCCCCCTTCATAATGGTAGGACTACCACTGAGATAGACCCTGAAATAAATGTGGAACTGTCAGTCCTTGAACACGGAGAACCAAGGAACAAGAGCTCTAGAAAGAAAACGACCTAAGCTGCAATTTTATGCATTATCTTTCTGAGAGTAAGCCCTACTGAACACAATGGGGCTTACTCCTGAGTAAATACAAACAGGTTTGATCTGCCAGTCAAGAAAATGACTAGGTCCAAAGGAGAAACCTGAAAGGAAAATAGGATTGTACTATACAGAAAAAGCGGTGACAATAAGAACCAGTGAAACAATCGCAACAGCAAGGTTTGTTTAGCGAAAGCATGTTTAAGCAACCAATAAAGTGAGGGTAGGACACAAACCCGCAGAAGGTAGACACGAAGAGAGAAATTACTAATAGACTCCCTCCTCTTCATCCCATTTTGAGTCGACAAATTAAATCACAAGAACATTCTACCACCCACATGCCTTTGGGATAGTTAGCACACGAAAGGCACCGTAGGTGAAATTACATTTTGTTATGTCATGAGGAATATCTTTTGCATGCTGCTGAAGAGCTAGATGGAATAAATATAGTAAAAACTCATTAGAGATGCACAGAAAGGATACTGTCAAGGTTACCTAGCCATTATTAAGAGTGACTGTCAGATTAGGCAAAGAAAAGTGCTAAAACAAGAGAAAAAGAGAATGCTATGATGAAAATAACTTAACATCCCAAGTTTCTGTCTGGGGAATTTGCCCAGCAAATATCTGCTAAGACACTTGAAGGCTTTTATATGACTGTTCCAGTGACAATAATATGAACAGGAAGAAAGAGCAGAATAAAAAAAATCCTAAAAAATAGACTCGCACTTAAATGCACCAATCAGAATTTGCAGAGCCATTAAAAGGAAGTTTAGCATAGTCTGTTAAATGTCTTGAGTCCCCTTGGTATAAAGAGTGACTGATTTAGAACGCAATCCTAAACTGGAGTTAGGCTGGCACAAGGGCCACCATAAAGCATGTTCGGACCACTCTCAGAGTCCGGGAGGATGGCGCAAGTCTGTGTGCTGGCCTCTTTGAATCCGAGAGTGGTCCAAATATACTTTACAGTGTCCCTTGTACCAGCCAAACTCTTCTGGCCTAACTGTCCAGCCTAAGTCCAGGTTAGGATTGTGCTTTTAGAGAGATAAGGATCCAAATTAATTTTTAGTTTGAAGCCTTGTACTGTCTACTTTGGGCTTTTCTGCAAAACAACATCCTTCATAAGCCTTGACTATCTTTATTTATTTCATCTTGATCACATGTCATGCAATAATCCTTAGCTGGACTGCTCAGGTTCCCTGCTCAGGTTTCTAGTCACAGTCCAACAAAACCATGCAAAATATGAAGATACGAATGATGTATGCCCTCCCTGCAAAAAAAGACAGGGATTGGAGGTAATGGGAAAAAATTCAAGAAGGAAAATGAAATGAAAAATGGAGATATTGAGGCATAGTACCAAATGCACCCCAAATCAAATGATAACAGATTTTGAAGTTAATAAACCAAGCCTGCATTTCAGTGTGATTCAGGTATATCTGTGCAAGGAAAAAGACTATTCAGGCATAGCAATATAGCTACTGAAACAGATTTTGAAAATACTAGATTTCTGCTTACTGTAATGTAAACTTTCTGTCACTGGAGAGTTCTACTCAGCATGCCTCCAAAAACAAGGAAAAATCCAGCTACAGCACCAGGCAAGAGAAAGACACATACAATCCATGGTCTGTTCAATGGTTCTTTTGCTGGGACACAGGCAGACAATGGCAATAGTTCATTGGTCCTTCTCTATGCAAAAATACCTTGCAGAGAACTCCTACACTGCAATTCTACTACTCTGAAGAAAACGATGGAGCCAAATCTCTGTGCTATAGCAAAGAAACATTTGCCCCCTCACACCACCATTGAAAATCATAAACCCAAGCCTAGCCTCAAAGCAGCATATCAGCATAACATGGGGGTTAATTTCTTGCTGTACTACTATACTGGAGAACTATTTATGCCTTAAAACAACCACTGACATTATCACAATCTACATAAGGAACATTGGATCAGACCAAAGGGCTATCAAATCCAAAATCTTCCAATCAATGGCCATGGAAACCCATAAGGAGGTCATTAAGGCAATAGGCATTTCCTGCTGTTCTCTTCCCAGCAGCTGGTGTTCAGAAGGCATTCTGCCTTTGCATGGCCATCCTATTTACCTAACATAGTTAATAGCCACTGATGGAGTAACCTTCCATGAATGTGTCCAGTTTCTTAGCCACCTCAGTCAGTGAATATTCACTCCATCTTAGTATCAGATTCTGTAAAGCTGCACTCCCTTACACACTTAATTGGGAGTAAGCCCCACTGAAAGTTGCATTGGACCATGCTGTAATTTAATTGAGTATGCCTGAAATACTTTTAGTTTTGTGGATTGTCCGTACTAAATCTACTGCAGACAAGTTTTGTTGAATGCTAGTGTTCTGACAGTAGGTGGAAAAGCAACTCTGCCTACTATAAATCTCTATTGTTCCCCACCTCTTTAGCCATCTCTTTTGTAGTTAGAACTACAAAGCCCCAAATCTCTACCTTTTCTTTGTAAGGGAGATGCTCAAACCCCTTGATCACATTTTTTAGGGATGTTTTCTGTACTTTTTTGCAGTTCTATATCCTTTTGGAGATAAGGTGATCTCAACTAATGGTAGCTCATTAGGAAAGAGATATTAGGATATGCATGGATAGCTAAATAAAAATATCAAGGTAGGTTACACTGTGATCAATGACCACAATCCTAAACTGCTCTGGAACAGGCAGGCCTGCGGGCCTGCGCTGTATCCAGCACAACTTGGGAGCAGGCTGGAACCTCCCTGGGGCAAGGGCCTGTGCGCACTCTTACCCTGGGGTAGGCACCAGCCGCCCCAATGGGCTCCTCGGATCTTAGCAGGCACAGAGCTGAGGATGCTGCATAGCTCCGAACGGGAGCTCCACCCCCTCCCCAGGCCGGCACACCTCCCGGCCCACTAAATCCCAACCAAAAGCACCTTCCCCCCACGCTTTCCCCCCTGCCCAGAACCACAGTTGAGGAAGCCGAACTCGGCTGGAGCGGTTCAGCGCAGGCTTTGGCCGGCACTGTTGGGTCGATGCTGCTGCTGCTGCCATTGGCCCAATGCTAGCAGCTAACATTGGCCCAACACAGGGCCTTAGATTACACCTAAAGTGAAAGAAGCGGTGATTGTGTACCACACTTTCTTTTATTATGGGGTGTGTGTGTGTGTGTGTGTGTGTGTGTGTGTGTGTGTCATCAAGCGTTCTTAAAAAACTCCAGTGCAAAATTGTTGATCTTCCAACAACAATATGCAGCTTTTTATTAAAACTGTTGAAAGGAAACAGTTTTAATAAAAAGCTGCATATTGTTGTTGGAAGGTAGATTTGCACACAGAGGGCCTCAGACTCTATCCATTGCTTCTCCAGGTAAGGATAGAGAAGAACCCTACCTGACTTTCCAGAGATCTCCTGCCCATCAGGATACAGTAGAAAATATTGAGCTAGATGGACCAAGGATCTGACTTGGTATAAAGCACCATCAGATGCACATGGGTACATATATAAATGTGGGAGGCTACAAGGGAAACAACAGATCACCCTTCATGATTATGTTGATCTAAATAGTATTAAATAAGATGCCAACTCTAGACCTAGCAATGTCAATGTGAAAATATACTGCAAACATTATGGACACGTTTTTATCACAGCAATCCGCTCCTGATGCAGCCAATGGTTGACACATTACCCATGCCTCTGTTTTATACCATAGTCGCCTTAATTAGTCAGAACAGCTTTAAATACCCAAGATGCAGTGAACTTTTTCTGAGTACTTTACACTGGGATCCCAGCTGAGATCTAGAGTTGTATTCTGCAGTGTATTCTTAATCAGGATGGGAAAGGACAATCCATTTTGCAAAGCTCAGATCCAGCACTATTCAGATTAGAACTCTTTCCAATGAATTTTAATGTTAAACCAGCCATCTTCTCAATATAATGTAATAGAAAAATGATTCAGAAAATGTTGGCACCACTCCTGGGAGCATATATTTCTGAGATTAAAATATAAATAAATGATGCCATGTAAATATCTAGGGTCTTCAAATCTGAACATGTAACCTTCCAGTTCTTGCCCCCTATAGACACTTTACAACCTTCAGCTATAAAGCAGGAAACATGAAACCAGTACATTACACTGGAAACCATATATCTTACACACAAGATGCACAATCTATCTTGGCATACTGCTGCTATTTGTTACAATACAGAACACGTATTTTCACATCCATTAGGAAACTGAATTACAATCCTTCAAAAGAGATCCTGCTTTGTCTGGTGTTAAGCTCAACTCAAAATGTTGTATAAAAGTCCTGTTTTACGAGTGGGGAAATCACATTGCCTCTCAAGCCTGGAATAAAGTTAGTCAAGCAATGTAAGCTCAAAGACCTCATTAGCAGTAATTTCACCCCACATGTTCCACCAAGTGATCTCTGAGAACTTTAAAACCATTCCTTCATTCTCCATACACTGATTTCTGCAAAGGTCAGTTTTATTGCTCTCATGTCTGTTGCTTTGTATCAAAATCTTTTTCCTACTCACAGTGATGATTCCAGCTGTACTCTTATGTAGAGAGGAATCAATCCCACTGATAATTTCCAAATAAACATGCATAGGACTGAGTAACAGGTCACCAGAAAACAAGAACGTGTGTACCAGTCATTCAAAAAAGATTTCTCACCCAAGGACGCCTTAAACCAACTGTGGTAAAAGCTTAGACAAACCTGTTGACCCTTAGACAAAAGATGACTATAAACTGTGCCCTAAGGCTGCAATCCTATGCACAGTGACATGGGAGTAAGCTCTGCTGCACACAGTACGAGTAACTTCCAAATAAACAGAGACTCGTGCTGCCACTGTTCTGAAGATACTGACATGAGTTTTGGAAACAGGGGCAGTCATCTAAAAAAGAGTCCTGTCTGATGAATGTGAAGCTCTTGTAAAGTACACTGATCCAGAGCACTTTATAACTTTGCTCGATGCCAAAAAGTGTACAATCAAACTCAACAGGAGGCTATCAATAAAAAATCTGACGAGTATTCATATGTCATCTATTGACCAAAATAATTTGCAAATGTTCAATATGGGAAAGGGATGCAATACACTTGAGTGACAGCCCTTGAAACAAAAGGATTTTAATATTACCATTGATAGGTCATGTTGGACAGACAAGAAAATTTGGCTATTTCTGCATTCATTGTGAATGCACTGTGAATCTGTGAAGACTTTAAGATTAGATGGAACACTGTGGAGAGACAAATCCCAGCAATGTTTGCAAAAGAAACAGAGCTATTCTTAATTTATTAGTAGCAATGATTTAAAGTTTTGCATTAAAGCAACTCTCTGAAAGGCACTTAATTTAATGCAAGTCTTATTTTGGTTTATGAGCCATACATAAACTTAACGACTCAGAAATTATGACACAAAATATCCACTATATTAACTGCTGTTAATCTCAAATGACAAAGAGGAATATAAACCAGAAATACTTAAGAGCACATTAGGACATCAAGCAGACAGGATGGTCCAAAGCAAATGTGTGTGTCTTTGTAAACAAAAGTCAGACCACAACAAGAACATTCAGTAAAAAAGGAGAAAATGATTGCTTGGAACTGTTGCTGGAGTGGAGGGGGACCAAAACAGGTAGTATGACTGCACTGCATAGATAATTGCATCTGGCTGCCAGACACCCAGGTGTAGATTCCCACTCAACTGTGAAGTTCACAAGGTGCCTTTAGCTCTTAGCTTAACTTGTATGGCTGGGGAGAGAACGAGAGAGAAGACTCAACAAAGTACCTTCTGCAGTAAAAAAAAAATGCTACAGAAATTATGATTGACCATAATGAATCCCAACTAGAATGTGGCTATTCCATTTATTCCACCATCTCACGTGATCACATTTATGCCACATTCACATGGGGAGAAATGCAACAAACTCTACGATGGGTCTCAGAGTGATGATTAGGAGCCAACTTCTTATATCCAACCACACTCCTGCCCAAACTTTGATCCAATTTAGCCTTGTTGCAGGCAGTAATGCCCGCAGGAGGAGAAGTTGGTCTCATCATCTGACACCCATGCTAGACTCAATGACTATTCAGGCAACTTGTCTCTCCAAAATCTCAAAGTCCAGTAACTGAGTCCTGTACAACTTCGTCCATTCTCAACAGACAGCTGTGCCCTGTCCCCCATGCACCTTAATCATCAGCACAAAATAACAGCAGATCCACCTTGTCCTCATAGGCTCTTGAGAGCACATTGGGCAGCATACAGGAGGAGGATCAAGTTAAAAGGATGCCTCAGCATCCACTGTCAAGAGCCAGCCTGCTTTCTTTAGAGCAGCTACACAGATGCCTTAACTCTCTCCACTTCACACAGCTTTCTTCCGGGCCACTTTGGGCGATCGTATGCGGGCAACAACTTACCTGCTGTTCTCCCAGCTCCGAAGATTTCACCAGGTGTTTCTCCCTGTACAGAGACCAGAGTCCAATATTCGGCAGGAAAATCAGAGTCACCACGAACAACAACGTCATCTGCAGAAATCTTTTCTGTTTTCTCTTCATGGCCAATGGCAGCGGGTGCTGGAGTGGAAGCGAGGTGATGAGTGAGCTGTTCTCCTTTCCCTCTTTCGTGATGGGGGGAGAGGCGGGTTCCTTTTTCTCCCCCACTTTGCTTCCACCGATTCACGCCCAAACAGTGCCTAGAAACTTCCGTCCTCCCGTCGCCAGCCTGGTCACTCCTTCACGAGGGGGAGTGTGTAATCTACGGATCCAAGGCAAAAGACGGGTGTTACCGCGTGCTGATCTCTCGCTCAACCTGCCCCATCGGTCCGAGGCGATCCTAAAAGCCCATGGCTCGAGTCCCCCCATTCACACAAGCCCGCGGAGCAGATCCGATTGGCTGCCGAGCTGTGCTGCTGCTGCGGCTACCGCCGATCCGAAGTTACAGAGAGCGAGCAATCGGCAGGCGGGGAAGGGAGTTGGGTCGTGCAAAGCGGGCCGACCAATTCCTCCATCCACAGCGGCATAAAAAGCGGCGGGGAGAGAAGAGCGAGGAGCAACTGGCAAGATCTTCCTTTGTCAGATCAAAGATTCCTCCCGCTCCTCCCCTCCGAGTAGTAGGGGGGACGCTCGGCATTGGCTCCGCCAAGCTTCTGCCCAGGGAGGAAATGAATCATGAAGTGTGTGCAGCCTTACCTGGGACCAAACCCAAGAGTTGCCCAGTGGCAGAGAGATCCTCGACTCACGCATTCGCCAGCGATCCTTCTTTCCTTGAAAGAGCGCCCCGCGCCCCCCTCCCTCCCCTCAGCCACCGCGCTGGCGGCAGGAAAGAGCTCCGAGAGGCTACAGTTGGCATGACTTGGAATTCACTCGCTCGCACACACCGAGACCCGACGCCTGCCTGGGAGACTCGCCCTCCCCGCTCTGAGGCAGCGCGGGCGGTCTAGCCTGATGCAGCCCCTGATCGTGTGAATGAGTGGGAGCGCGTGAGTATGTGCGGAAGAGGGGCGGGGGGGAGGTCCCAAGGTAATATTTCACACGGTGTGAAATCACACCCACCGTGTTATCTTTCTTTGGAAACAGAAAGGAAGACGGAGCGGGAGGGAAGAAGCGCGAGGGCAAGAGGCACTACATTTTCCAGATATACAAGACTCAATCGCTCTGCTCCAAGTGGATCACCACCGTCATCCACGCCCCGATGTGCGGCTTCCTCTTCTGTCCTCGCCGTCCCCTGTACAGCCGCCTGGTTTCCCTCCCCTTTATCCGCTCTTGCCTTGGCTGGGGGCTAACACGTGCAGATCTGATTCTAGGAAGGGGGGCTGGGGAGGCAAGAAGGAATCCCACCCTACTCCAGCCTCAGAGAGAAAGCGGAGGGGGGGGGGAGAACTCCTGATCGATATAAATAGCAGCGACCGCCAGAAGGGGAGTTTGGGGGTGGGGAGCGACTGCCCTGGAGAATCTGCCCCAGAGCGTCCTCCGCCTCCTCACCTGATCCGCCAGTCCAGAGCTCCGCACTCCCGAGAAGGAGCCGCCGCTGGGCAGGAGCAACGCGTTTCTCCTGGGCTGCTCTTCGTCCTCCTCCTCCTCCTCGCGTCTGGTTCCTTCATGATCAGCGGTTCGCAGGCGGCCGCGGCAGCAAAGCAGGAGCAAGAGGCGAGCTGGCGTCTTCAGCAGCCGCTCCGAAAGGGGAGGGCGGGCTGGGAAGGAGGAGGAAGCCGCTCCTCCAGAGCCTCTTCCCGGAGCTGAGGGGACGCCGCGGCAGGCAAGGGTGGATCCAACGCGGAGTCTCCCGGCTGCAGGCAGCGCCGCCCGAGGCCCCCCGCTGTGCTGCTCCCCGAGTCGCTGCCTGCAGGTGAGCGGGGAGTCGCAGCCCGAGTCGCCAAAGGCGGGCGCTGGAGGGGCCTCGTGGTGCGTCATGGTCCCCGGCAGGCGGGAGCCGGAATGCCGGAGGCAGCCGGGAAGGAGGCAAAACGCCTCGGACCCGGCACCAGAGAGCAGGCGGAGAGGCCGCTGCGGGCCTGACTGGGGTCAGGTTCGGGGCAAAGTGGCCCCGGTAGGCGGCGGAGTCGGGGCGGGGCACGATGGAAGCCGGACGCCGCCGAAATTAGCACCAACTTGTCTCTCTCCAACAGGGGCTCAGGCAATCAACCTATGACTGGACTTTACCACCATTGGGGGGGGGGAGTTTAACGTGAAAGATGGTTCCCCTGACCCAAAAAGGGGGGGAGAAGATTTGCACAGGGCAATCAAATGTGCCAGGGAGCAAGCTGGGAATTCTTCTCTCTGGCATCTCTACCTGTTGGACTGTGCCTTTCCTCCCTCCTCCCCCCCCCCAGCAAGAGTATTCGGCGTTAATTAGTGATTCCCCACTTGCAGCCTGAAATAATACAGGCTCAGCCACAGGTGTACATGTTATATGTGAGAACTAGGCCGCTCAAGGTAGAGTCCAGAAACTGCTATTGTGGCAGTTCTGTGCAAAGCCCATGAGAGGGCATGTGTGCAGGGGGTAAATTGTACCCAGGCCCAGAGTCAGAAAGGGAGCCCAGGAACCAAACAAGAGGGCCCAGACATTTCCTGGGTTTTCAGCTGGCCTTGTGGAGAGGCTGGGCTGATTAAATCTACTTAGCCGGTAGCACATCAGGCTGCCCAGTAAACCTGGGCTCCAGACTTCTTTGTATTGGCTGTTGCTACCCCCCTGCACTGTTTTGCCCCCTCCCTGCCCCCATTGCTGCCTTTCCCTTGCCTTGTTTCATTCATCCTCCTTTGGAAAGGGGCCCCAAATAAACTTTGCACCCCTATAATAAAATTCCTCTTAGAGGTCCTGGCTCTGTCCCCTCATTCTCAGGGGCTACATAAAGATTTGTGGAGGAGTGTGACTGAAGCAGCCACTGGGCTGGAGGTGACCTGACAAAGGGTGCCCAACACCCATCACCACCAATGACAGGTAAGAAGAGGATTGGGGCAGCTGCCACCCCCTTCTTCCTCCAGTTTGGCTGCTGTGAGCAAATGTGGTGGTGGAGTTGCAAGAACAGCAGGGTGCGCCTGAATCTCTTTCACAGGCACTCAAAACAGGATCACTCTTATCTCCTCCTTGTCCACCCAGCAAGAAGCCAAACTGGGCAAGAAGGAGATGGCTTGCCCCAGCTTCTTTGTTTATCATCAGTCAATCATTTATATAACGCTTTTCAACACAAAGTTCACAAAGCTTACAGGCAAAAATAATAATAAAGTTAAATGGCTCCCTGTGCCAAAAGGCTCACAGTCTAAAAAAAAATGCAGAACACCACAAGCAACAGCCATTAGAAAGACACTGTGCAGGGGCAAGTACTCTCCTGTTGCTAAAAATAAGGGAACACCACTTGAAAACGTGCCTCTTGCCCAGTTAGCAGGGGTAATAATCTTGTGCTGCTTCCTTCTTGTTCTTGCCCAGCAGCATTTGGACAGACAGGCAGTGCAAAGCATGTTGGGAATGGAAGAGGCATGCCTCCTCCATGCCAGCTCAGCTGTTTAAAGAAATAGTTGGGCAGGCAGGGAGCTCCTCTCCAGACATGTGCTGCTTGTTACCTTTGCTGCTGCCACTTTTCACTTGTTTCCGCACAGCTTTTTCTTCCATGCCTCTAGCCTCAGAAGAGACTGCCAATGGCCTGAGCCAAGTTCATCCTGCTAATACGTTTTATTTGTCATTTGTATGTCATTTGTACTTTTGGTTTTGCATGCCTTTGGCAGAAGCATTTACTACACAAATGTAGTAAATGCTTAAATAGCTTTGGCCTTGCTTTTGTATGGCACTGGGAATTGGGGCTTTCAGTGACTGAGCAGTGGAGAAATACTCCTCAAACGTTGTGTAGTCATTACCAAAAGCAGTGACTTTAAAGTACTGTAGTAAAATAACATAGTAAAGGCAATATTAAAGGACTTTTTCAGTCCCACTTGGGTCATTCTGTAGCATCCTTGAAAGGGCAGAAAACAGATTTGGCAGAACAGCAAAACAGGGGAAATAAGCTTAGAGATCACACTGAGGGCGCAATCCTAACCTGGAGTTAGGCTGGCACACTTAGGCCAGCAAGGTTTGGCTGGCACAAGGGATATCATAAAGCATGTTTGGACCAATCTCAGAGTCAGAGAGACCAGCACATCCTCCCTGCCTCCAAGAGTGGTCCAAATGCACTTTATGGTGGCCCTTGAGCCAGCCAAACCTTGCTGGCCTAACTGTGCCAGCTAACTCCAGGTTAGGATTGCGCTCTGAATGGGGAGGCTTCTTGGTCAGAACAGCTCAGCAATAGAATGGGCTGCCTAGACAGGATGTAGTATCTTCTTCCCTGTAGATCTTCACAGCAGGGTTAGACAAGTCTTTCTGGGAAGTTTTGCCTCATGTGTGCTGTATTCCAGTGCTGCAAGGTTGGACTTAAAGATCTACTATAGCATCCTCCTATAGAATCTATATGTTAATGTGTAGATTCTAGCCACCTTGGTGGAGGTGCTGAAAACAGCCTTCCTCTGGTAAGAAACGTTCAACCTGCTATTGAATTTTCCTAGGCATATATGCTTTTGTGAGTCTCCGTCCTCTTCGCAGTGTCTACCAAGAATACGGGCTTCAGAATGCTATGAAAAACTGTGTACTCGCAAACATCATTACTAGAATGGTGAATCGTCACCACAGACCCTATTTTGGAAGCCATTCCCATGGCATAAAAACATCTGCCTCAGCCTTATCTCTACAATGCTAAGATTTGATAGAGTGAAATAAGTTGCCATAGTAGCACAACCAACTGTGATCAGAGTGGAACAGAATCCTCCCATCCACACCTCCCTTCCAAACTGAAATTGACATGAAATGGAATGCCATAATGTAAGGCCATTAGCCTATATCAGCCATTTTCAACCAGTGTGCTGTGGCACATCGGTATGCCGCGAATGATCCTCAAGTGTGCTGGGGGAATTTGAGGAAATGTCATTTATTAGTAGGGCCACTGAGGAATGTGAGCCCCCAACTGGCAGCACAATTTGCCTTCTCAGTAGTCAAACTGATGGCATTTGACCATTTTAATGCTTCGCCAGTGTGCCACGAGATGTAAAAGGTTAAAAATCACTGGCCTAGGTATTAAGAGTGCAATCCTATGCCCCTGTTATGCTGGCGCTACGCTCTTGTGCCAGCTGAACACTGTTGCAAACGTGCCGTCAAGCACGTCAGCACTATGGCGCTAGACCAGCACAAGCAGCAGTGCCAACGCTCGGACGCCGCAGCAACCATCAGCAGCATCGGCCTTGTGCCGGTTGAGCGTTGGTGGTGCTGGGCCTTGCCAAGGGCATTCCATATGTGTGCCAAGGGCATAACTGGGCGGCGCAGTGGGCGGACACGGGGGTTGTGACGCAGGACGGCCATAATGCCAAATCCTAGATCCCGTTCCCAGCCAGGGCGGCCCCGAATCGGGCTGCTCTTGTCCGTGTTCCTCTGCACCTGCAAAACAGCAGGCACAGATCCAAGCAGCTCCATTGGGATGACTGGGGCTTACGCAAGTGTAAGGGGAAACCTCCCCTTGACCTGCACTTCACTGCTGCTGCCTCCTAATGGGCTTTAGGATACAGCCCTGTTATGTCGGCCTTACTTAGGATTGGGCTGCCTGACATGGCTCTTCACATTTTTTTAATTATTTTATTAGTAAATGTAGCACCTAAATGAATCAGTCTTAAGACTATTATATGGGAAGACTATTCAACTTATATGTTCCCTTGTATTCCCTGATGCTGGTGACGTTTTGGGGCATTATCCCTTCACTGCAGCCAATTGCACAGTCATATGTGACAGAACCTATTCACTGGTAGAACTGGATTTTCTGATGTTCTTGAGGCTTTTATTATTGTTTTGCTGTTAAAATGAGTAACTGGAAAGGGGGGAAGAAGCTTACCAAAAGATTGCTTGTAAAATTTTAGAGTAGCTTGAGAATGAAGGTACTTTGGTATATCAGTGGTTTAACAACATTGAACCAAATCATCTGCATTCTCAGATGATTAGGATGTAGGTATAAGGGACGTGGTGGCACAGCGGGTTAAACCGCTGCTGCTGGGCTTTCCAACCGCAAGGTTGGGAGTTCAAGACTGCGCGACGGAGTGCGCTCCCGTTGCTTGTCCCAGCTCCTGCCAACCTAGCATTTCGGAAGCACCTAAATGCAAATGGATAAATAGGGACCACTTCCGTGGGAAGGTAACGGCATTCCGTGCGCTACGGCGTAGAGTCATGCCGGCCACATGACCACGGAAGCGTGTCCTTGGACAAAAACGCCGGCTCTCCAGGCTTTGAAACGGAGATGAGCACCGCCCATACAGTCGGTCACGACTAGACCATTTGGTCATGGGGAAACCTTTACCTTTTATAAGAACTCTTTGATGTGAGTGTGACATGTTCCAGAAGCAATGTGGACATGGTAAATTCAAGACTATCGCAGATTGTATGGTGACCACCTGAATTTTCAGAAGTCACATAACACTGCTTTTTTCCAGTAGTTTCAAAAAGTGATAACATTCTGTCGATGGAAAGCCCAGGCTACTGGTGCAGCAGCAGCAGCTGCACCTGCAGCAATGGTTCACCAGACAGTGCTGCCAGTCCAAAGGATGCACTGGTGGCAAACCAGACATGCACAACTACCAGAACGCCCAGTTACCACTGGTGGCAGGTGGCAGGACCACTGGTGGCAGGATGGGCTGTGGACAGGAAGGAAGGAAGAATCGGGGCTAGCCAGGGACATATCAGAGAGGACAAGGTTTGAATATTAGCAGCAGCTGTGCCAATATCCAGTGCCTTCTTCCAGGCCTCAACATGCCCCCTTGGACTTAGGCCAGCCAAGGTCTGGTGCCGATCTGAGTAAACCCATTGGGGACCATGGCAAGGCAAATTAGATTAGTAAACAATTTTTTTTCTTCCCACTCTTTCACGTCATGGTCCTCCTGTCCCGCCATCCCATGGCATACAGCAGAGCCCACGCTGGTGCTTCTGCAGGCTACAGGCCAGCCAAGGATAAGACTGGACCATTAGTCCTCTTGTTCCTAAACTTAAAAAATGAAAACCACCAGCCATTGCAGCCTTTCATCATAAGGAAGGCAGTGCAGCTCCCTGATAATTTTGGATCACTCTTACTAGCAATTACTTGTTGGTTTTGACACTAGTACTGAATACTAACCAACACCAAACTCTTCTGTTTTGTGTGTGTGTCTGTGTGTTAAACAGTTTGACAGTATGTGATTGAGATGGACGTAGCTTTTAAAATTTCAGATTTTGCATCGCACCATCTGATGTTGACAGCCTTCTTCCTGTAAGGACAAGCATATGCCGAGGTCCTGAAACAACATGCTGGACACTTTTGATCCTGCTAATCAGTACAGCGTATTCAGGTTTACTCAGCGTGAGTCATTTTGATCAGCCTCATTCTCTGGTGTCTCTCATGTGAAGGAAAACATTTGTCACACATCCTTGTCTTTCTCCTATATCATTCCAAAGACAATACGGAATCAAATTATTAGGGACATGATGATGATGCAGTAAAATGCTAGTTGCATTCCTGGTTCAATTATGTACCTAGAATACAGAGTGTGGTATCAATGAAATGTCATTTTAGGAATCAAAGGAGGCTTCACAATTCTGAAAAAAATATTGGTTTTTTAAAGTAATTTTTTTCTTCAAAAAGTAATTACTATGTATAGGGTGGCTTTGACAAGTCTATATGAATTGTGACATTAATTCATATTCATATAAACATTCAGTTTTGACAGTCCAATCCTTGCACAGGAATGCAGCAGTGCCAACACAGGCTATGCTTCATTGTGTGTGGGATTTTTGGCTGCAAGAGATCCCTTTTGTCCGCTTGCCCCATGGTAAGCTCCAGCAGCCACAATGGGTCAACTCAGACCTGCACCAGCAATATCAATAGCTACAGAAAGTCAACAAGGTAACACAGTGTTATTCAAACTGTGGGTCGGGACCCACTTGGTGTGTTGGGACCAGATGTCAGGTGGGTTGCAAGAAGTTGGGAGTAGCCATCTTGGAAACTGCAGACCTTACTCTTGTTATAAGAACATAAGAACATAAGAAGAGCCCTGCTGGATCAGGCCAAAGGCCCATCTAGTCCAGCTTCCTGTATCTCACAGCGGCCCACCAGGTGCCCCAGGGAGGCATGAAACAACAAGATGCTTGCATCCTGTTGCCACTCCCTTGCACCCGGTACCAGTAGCCCACCACCTTTGTAAGGAGGTTGCACAATCCATCATTGCCTATAGCCCACGATGGACCTTTCCTCCAGAAATCTGTCCAATCCCCTCTTAAAGGCATCAAGACCAGATGCCATCACCACCTCCTGTGGCAAGGAGTTCCACAGATTAACTACCCGGTGGGTAAAAAAGTACTTCCTTTTATCTGTTTTAACTCTCCCAACCCTCAGTTTTAGTGGATGCCCCCTGGTTCTGGTGTTTTGAGAGAGGGAAAAGAACATCCCTCTATCAACTCTATCCCTTCCATGCATAATTTTGTATGTCTCAATCATGTCCCCCCTCAGGCGCCTTTTTTCTAGACTGAAGAGCCCCAAACGCTGCAGTCTTTCTTCATAAGGGAGGTGCCCCAGCCCCGTAATCATTTTTGTCGCTCTCTTCTGCACCTTTTCCAACTCCACTATGTCCTTTTTGAGATGCGGCGACCAGAACTGGACACAGTATTCCAGGTGTGGCCTTACCATCGATTTGTACAATGGCATGATAATATTGGCTGTTTTATTCTCAACCCCTTTTTTAATGACCCCAAGCATGGAATTGGCCTTCTTAATTGCTGACGCACACTGGGTCGATACCTTCATTGAATTGTCCACCAGCACCCCAAGATCTCTCTCCTGAGCTGTCACAGACAGCTCAGAACCCATTAGCCTATAGGTAAAGTTTTGGCCTATAGGTAAAGCCTATAGGTAAAGGTCCCTTTCATGGATCACTGCCTTGTCGTGGCGAAGGGGCTTGAGTAGCTCAATGAAGCTGTGAGCTATGCCATGTAGGGTTACCCAAGATGGACAGGTCATAGTAGAGAGTTCTGACTAAACGTGATCCGCTGGAGAAGGAAATGGCAACCCACTCCAGTACTCTTGCCAAGAAAACCTCATGGATTACAAAACTAAAAGGCTAAACGATATGACACTGGAAGATGAGACCCTCAGGTCGGAAGGTGTCCATTATGCTACTGGGGAAGAGCAGAACACGAGTACTAGTAGCTCCAGAAAGAGTGAAGTAGCTGGGCCAAAACCGGAAGGAAGCTCAGCTGTGGATGTGTCTGGAAGTGAAAGGAAAGTGCGATGCTGCAAAGAGCAATACTGCATAGGAACCTGGAACGTCAGATCTATGAATCAAGGTAAGTTAGATGTAGTCAAACGTGAGATGTCAAGGCTGAACATCGACATCATGGGAGTTAGTGAACTAAAATGGACAGGAATGGGAGAATTTAATTCAGATGACCATTATATCTGCTACTGTGGGCAGGAATCCCTTAGAAGAAATGGAGTAGCCTTCATAGTGAACAAGAGAGTGAGAACAGCAGTACTGGGGTATTTGCCCCAACGTGCATCACTTTACACCAGATTCTTTACACCAGATTCTTTACACTTTACACCAGTTATGTTCCTTTTGTGAGTGAAAACAGTTTAAAATTTCAAGTGAGGGTTTTTAAAAAATTGTGTTTTTACTTCAGTGTTTTTACATAATACTTCATCCTAATCTTGCTTTCTGTCAGGGATATTTCATGGTTGTACAGTTGTTGAGGTCCAAGAATTTGCATTTCAGGAGTGTCATTTTATTATGTTACAATGACAGCACTTCCTGCTTGATGATGTCACTTCCTGTCACAACATCACTTCCAGGTTAATGACATCAGTTCAGTGGGTCCCGACATGAATGCCGTTCTAAAAAGTGGGTCCCTGTTTTAAAAGTTTGAATACTAGTGAGGTAACAAAATATAGACATTGATTTTAGGATAACTTTAATAAAATAAGGGTAGCATCATGAATGGCTAACTGCATTTCCCACTACAATGTAATGAAGTCTGCATGGCCCCTTCTCTCTTTCCAAGACATGCTCAGAAGGTGGTGCTTTTAAGTGGAAAGAAAGCATGACTGGACAAAAATGCTTAATCCTTTCTCTGCCAGTCTGTTTCTCCATGAAACATCCCCTTACCTAGCTGTTGTTGTACAAAGTGTACTAGGTAAGTAAGTGATATTGGTGATACAGTGTTAGCAGATGCAGCCACATTTTTTTTCTAATTGGAAAAGTAACATATTTTAATTCCTTAAAAATGTTTAAACACTAAAAAGGTGATGTCTTATGTATTTTTAACCAAAAAGACCCCACACCCCTAAGTTGGGCTGTTAGGGCCAGATCCAGAAGGCCCTATCGCTAGCAGTACGTGTGCACTGCTGGCAATTATGTCGCGAACGTGCCATAAAGCACGTCCACAGCCCGTGCTGGGCTGATGCTCAGTTATCGCCAGGTCCCAACACAGGTGGACGAGACAGCTAGTGCACCACTAGCCCCGTCACTGGTAAGCCTGTTGGAGTGGGGGGAGGCGGGGAGGGGAGGGGTGACTTTGTGAGGCTGTGGGACCCACCAGTGGCTTCCATTGCCGGATATTAACCCCAGCGGTGGCCCTGGCAGTCCGACAAATATCCCTTTCTCCCAAGGAGCCTCTGGCAGCTTCCTCGCTCCTGCAGGATGCAGCGGTCGCCATTTTGGTACCCCTGCTCTTATGGGAATTGGGCAGTTCTGGATTGGGCTGTTAATCTATTAGGATTGATTTGATACCCTCTGTAAACTATAAGCAACAAGTGTGATCAGTCTGCCTATATTGTTATAAGCCATCTGTTTTTTCAGAATGAACTGTTTGACATGTTTAATTAAATTTAACAACAATAATGTATACTTTTGTACAGGCACTTTGTATATGAAAAAGGGCTGCTTGAGTGTCATTCTGTATAGCTATAGTGTGTTGTGTAGCTTGTTCCTAAAGCTACAGACCTATACACTCTCACTTGACAGTACACCTCACTAAATTGAGACACTCATTTCCGAATGCATAGGCATTGAACTGGATAATGAGCATGACAAAATGGATGGTACAATTAAGATCAGAAAATACATAGTTGATAGCACATTGTTTTGAATATATTAACAATATTTTCAGTAACCTCAAGTCTGCCATTGTTGACTAGCTGCCTGTTTGGTCTTCTTGATGCAAAGCATCTTCGTTCTTTCCTCCTATATTACCACCATCTTTAGAATTACTAAAGAGAGTGGTATGAGCTAGAAAGCTAGCAAAATTCCACATCCCAATTTGTGGACTATAACAGCAAAGCAATCATGCAAAAGGCAACATGGGTCCAATATACTTTTGAAGTGCTGTAATAGGACAATTTGGATGAGAAAGCACCCTCTAGATAGATCATCCCATTTATCACACAACTCCATGTGTTCAGTTTAGCAGAGAAATTGTCAACACTATACTTGCTGAATACACAAGGGTAGTCATTATTCTGTCCTACTATACAAAGTTGCTTCATTCCGTAAGTGAAATCCCTTCTAGTTTGATTCCATGAGTTTATATTTCCTGCTTTATGATAGCATTGGGGTGAGATAATGATGGGATAATGACAAAGCAGAACACATCTTGCAATACACAAAGCTAAAAGTGTTGATTCTGAAATTAGATATCACATTAACTGATCTGTTACTAACTGGCTTGCAGGTTACATGGGATAATTTTGGGAAAAGCAATGAACCAATTTCAGAATGAGTTGGCTTTGTTCCACACTGAACCATCCCCCCAAAATATGCAATAGTTTCCCCCCCTTGGGGGGTAAATTGTAGTCAACTGAGATGTCATTGGGTTCTGTTAATGACCTGGTTCCCAATACAAATTTTCCCAGCTCTTAATGCTTGGATGCTTTACAAATTGAGTGTCATTTCCCTTGGAGTTCTTCTCCTCCCCCCAGTGCTTGAAAATGAGATTCTGCACATACGCAATCAGTATTCTGTCTAACCAGGCTGCTCTGTAGTCACATGCACAAAAGTTCTTTAATGTTAGTCCCTTATTCTCAGTGAAACCCTAGTTGAAAATCTCATTGATTGCTATGAAACTACATGAATAACCAAGGCAGCGGCATGTGTGCAGGAGTTCTTTATACTGAACTCCGTTTTTTCCCTGTGAAATTATTACATTCTGCTACCAATTGTGTGCACACATTACCTGACCAACGTACCTGTTATTTGGAGAGTTCTTTCTACTGGGGCCAATTCTATCAATGATTTCTTTGTAAAGCAACTTTTCCGGCACATGGGTGTACGCTGGCCTCTCTGACTCTGATAGTGATCCAAACTCATTTTACGATGCATTTGCAACACTTCTGGGCTGGCACAAGTGACTTGTGTTGGCCTAACACCAGGTTAGGATTGTGCCCTAAATAATGTCAATATCATGAGCTGTGAGACAACTCTCAGAAAAAAGATGAGATGTTGTCCTAATCATAATAAAGAAAGCTCATGCATATAGTAAAGGTAAAGGTTTCCCCACGACCGAATGGTCTAGTCGTGACCGACTGTAGGGGATGGTACTCATCTCCGTTTCAAAGCCTGTAGAGCCGGCGTTTTTGTCCAATCATGTGGCCAGCATGACTCCACGCTGTAGCACACAGAACGCCATTACCTTCCCACGGAAGTGGTCCCTATTTATCTACTTGCATTTTTTAGGTGCTTTTGAACTGCTAGGTTGGCAGGAGCTGGGACAATCAACGGGAGCTCACTCCGTCACGCAATCTCAAACTCCCAACCTTGTGGTTGAAAGCCCAGCAACAGCAGATTAACTCACTGCGCCACCACGTCCCATGCATATAGAGCCAATCCTAAATTGGCCATCAGTAAATGGCTTAAGAGTATAGGGGTGTGTGTGTGTGTGTGTGTGTGTGTGTGTGTGTTTGCAGATTTTGTGTATGTTTCTTTTTTACAAAAATGAGAAATGCAGAAAGTGATGTTATGTGTGTTTCTTCCAATTGTGCATTTTTATACATTACTAGCCTTTTGTTACCCGGCGTTGCCCGGGGGACAAAGTATCCCCAGCTTCTATTAGGAGAAGGAATGAATACAGGGACAGAATCAAGCAAAGGAGCATAATGAAATTGTCACACTCACTGAACACTGTCTGCAGGTCCTGTGGTAGGATAGCACCGACATGTGAGAAACAGGAAGAGGTGGCCAGTTAGCCCTCTGGAAATAGGTCCCTCTCAGATCCGACTGGGTGTTGGAACTCTCTGGATCATGCGCTTTCCAGCCTGGGCAACTCAGGCAGTGCAAAGCAGTTTCACTTTTGTTTCTGAGGTCTCTTCCTGTGTTTCAGCTCAGTGAGTGCAATCCCAGCTCATGACCTGCAGAATCCTTTGTGACCACAGGGTGGCAGCACACTTTCACTCCAATACAATCCCCTCGCTGTCCCTCCCCCCCGGGGGGCTGTAGGGGGGTCTGACCCCCGCAGTGTTTCTTTCCAGGCTGCAAGGTGTATTCCTGCCACGTTTTGTGCGGATCGGTCCAGGCGTTCCCGAGCCTATGCATAACATACATACATACACACCCGCATACATACATACATACATACATACATACATACATACATACATACATACATACCCACGTCCGTTTTTATATATATAGATTGTTATTTTATACATTATTGGAGAGTTGTTCTTTCTATTGGGGCCAATTCTGCACTTTAAAAGTGTACTAGGGGGTGATATAGTTGGTGTTAGCAAATATGTAGAAGTGTTAGGGAATGGTTGTTTTTTAATTTTGCAGATTTGCTTTTTTTTCAAAAATTTGAAGTGCAGAAAGCGGTGTTATGTGTTTTTATTTCATTATCACTGAAATAAAACACCTTATGAGACATTGAAACACATGGTATGAGTAGCTCTCAATCATGCGAGGTACAAATTCCTCCATATCTCAATCCTTTCCAGCCAGTCATCTTGTGTGCTTATGCCCAAGAAAAGATGGGCCTGTCTGTCATTTTGTGTCATGTATTCTATATTCATGAAGAGTATGTGTTTTAGGGCACAATCCTAACCTTGAGTTAGGCTGGTACAGTTAGGCCAGCAAAGTTTGGCTGGCACAAGGCACACCATAAAGTATGTTTGGACGACTCTTGTAGATACCCAAATCAATGTAAAAATAGCTTTGAAGATCCAGATTGCTTGCTCCTCCATTGTCACCAGAGGCAGATCTACAGGGAGGGCAAAGCTCTAAGTGTTGCAAGAAGCCTTACCCTGTCACGTAAATCCCTCCTCTCCCTTGCTGCTGTAGCCAGTAAGCAACGCCAAGATGTTGCTTTTCCCTGTGAGGTTTGGCTAAAACGGTGCAGGAGCAGAGTGATTTCTACTGCAAGGTAAGGCTTCTTGCAAAGCTTAGAGCTTTGCCCTCCCTTAGATCTGCCTCTGATTGTCACCCTAGAATTCATTGGTATCATGGCATTCTGCCACTAGATGGGATGAATAATGGAATCTAATGGAAAGCAAGAAGGGAGGAAACTGGATTTTGACCCTTTTTGTTACAAGGCATTTAAAGGTGGACGTGGGTATCAGTGGTAAATCAAATCAGTGGACACTGAATCAGTGGATGATGAGGCACAACTATACTATCTCCTCTGGTGACATCCAAAACACACTTTTTGTCTTATAAAGGGATGAGGAAAAATATTTTCCCTTTCCCCTCCCAATCTCCTCTCCCCCACCAAAGCATACATCATAGCCCCTTCTGGTGCAGCTGCATACTATCGCTGGGAAAAGCATAGGACTGTGATGTACATTAAGTTATACAATAAGTTTCAAAGTAGGAGTCTACTTCAAGAGAATAAAACATTCTAATGAAGGAAAGTTCAACTGATTTTGTTGTTGTATAGTTTTAAGGGGGCATGGCGATGGGGCATTATAACAAACTCCTGTCCAAAGTTCAAAATTTACCACCACATCTTTGATTCCCATACCACACAATTTTACGGCACCTAAAACAATACACCTCCTTTTACTTTTCCCAGTATGATCAGCTGGCTCTGAATATATATTTCTCTACACGAATGCGTACTTGCACATGCTTACCCAGACTACTTGTGCCTCAAAGAGAAGGACTTCTAATTCCAAACCATTCTTTTGGTCTCTCTCACCCCCTCTTGAGATTTCTCCAACCGAAGCTTCCATAGCTTTCACATTTGCAGTAATCTGTTTCCTTCTTCGTTATCAGAGCTTTTTTGCTGTCAAGATAGACCCTGTACATGAAATTGAACTGAATGATCAGAAGGAGAATGACTGGTAATATTGGTAGCCTTGTATCTTCAGATTTATCACCATCCTGGATGATCATTTCTTCCCTGGGGAAGCCAGGGGAATGCCTGGCTAAAGTGCAAAGGCATCACCCTGATGGAGTCTGAGGATCAAAAGATAAATAACCAAAGCAAAAGACCTGAGCAGTTTGACCTCACTAAAAGCTTTGCAAACAACTAATGGCTGAATGGAAATTGCGGACAGACAGATGCTGCCTGGTTACCTGATGGCATGTAATAGTCTCCTTTTCAGCTTGCTCTCTCTTTTTCATTCTCTTGTTGAATTTGTCTTAACCTCTTCCCTCCCCTTTGTGTTTGATATCTAAACCTGTAGGCAGGGCCATGTTACTTTGCTGTTGATTAATGTACTAGGCATGGTAGATATCAGATGCTGCTTACTAATTACTGTAAAAAGTGAACTCTCTCTTTCTCTCTCTCTCTCT
>JAJKFI010000003.1:20988891-21009496 GCA_029204185.1 Lerista edwardsae
CTGGTTCTTTTTCACTGGCCTAGACCACTTCTCTGTCTGTCATGACATTACTTGGGCTAAAATATATCCCCTTACCCAATAAGACCTCCAGCTACCTCCTACTTTGCATTGGATACAGCCCAGGCCATGTGGCCTGGCTTGAGCCAGCACAGCTCAAGATTGGGTTCTTAGTGTTTCAAAGGAAAGAAAAGACTAGGAACTCTGTTTTGTTCTCAGATCTGTCCAATTTGGCCCTGCAGGTCCAGTGCTCTACTCTCACTCTGTTTGCTAGAAAAGATGCCTTTCTGGGGTACAGGTGATTGTTCAGCTTCAGCTTCAGCTTCTTTTTTTGCGTTCCCTTTCCTTAGAAGATTTTATTTATTGAATGTTCTCCGAGTCCTGAACTTCAGTTTCCTCCTCGGCTTTCCATATACCTTCTATGCATCTCAATGTTTCTGTTCTGTCTCAAAAGGCGATAGGTTCTTTAATATTTTATAAGCCTGTGGTCCCTTTGCTGTCCTCTTAAATATCATGTGTTTGGGGACTACGTTGAGTGGAAGGAGTTTCAGCCTTTTCTTCTTTTCAAGACTTTGCTCAAGTTTTCCCTGGAGGTGTTTTTTTTTCTCCTTCCCAGAAAGTCCTTCAAGCCATAGAACCTGGATGCTTGCAGTTCCTTTTCTGCCTTAACTTATACAGGCAATAAAGATTTCATTTTTTTTCCTTTAAGGTAGAAAAGTTTACTTTTCTCTGTAAAAGGTTTTTTCCTCACATGTTGATCTCATCACATTTTGTGATGCTCAGGCTGCTTAGAAGTTAGTCACGTTGTTGGGCTTCCTGGTTAGTGACCTTTTTGCACTGAGAACTTGTCAATGGGAACAGTCTCGCTTCCTTTGGGACATGACTGGAGTCACATCCAAAATGTCATCAAAAGCAGAATCTAAATCTGGGGGTTCTTCCTTTGATGAATCATCTGAGAAATGGAAGAAGTCAAACAAATTTTGGAGAAGACTAGCAAAATATCTCAAAGGAGTTTCACATGTCCCTAAGCTTCTTTCTGTCTTCTTCCATGCAAATGGAATAACATTCCGTTGTAAAGGGATGACATTCAAAGGGGAAAAAAATTATTCCTGAAGGTCTGATGATATCTAGCATTGTCTAACTGTGTGCCCTGTAGCAAATCACTGCAATGTATATCCAGAAGGAAAAATTCTTCTAAATGTGTTTGCCTTTCATAATGAAATCTTTAAACCCCAGTTTTCAAACAAACCCACACAATCAATGGCTTCAGGAATAATAATAACAAGAACAATAAGAATAACAACAACTATTACTATTGTTACTACTACTACTTCTACTACTAGTAGTAGGTTCTCCCATTGGTCAGTATGACTGCTACAGAGTAAACAACCTGGAATGTACTTATGAGTAGGCATGCACAGGGTTGCACTGCCTGGTTTGTATGGCAGACTATTTTGGGCAAGATCTTTCTCTAACTTTCTATTTTTTAACACCGCAGTCCACACCTGCCGCATCCTAGATATGCCTCTGCTCTTTACTGTGATATACTACTTTGTGTACCTTTTGCTCTGATTCTCCAGAACTAAAGAAACATTCTCATGCGGGACTCACAGGTTTCCTCTCTTAGCTTCACGGATCACATCGTGTGACAGGCACTTCTGAGAAGCAAGTAAAAATAGGATATGAGCCAGTTCCGGGCACTATTGACAGGTTAACGAATAAGAAAATATTTCCTGTCAGGATTTAATCCTGGATAAGCACAGTGATCTGGCTTGCATTATTGCATGGTGATCTGAAATTATGGATGATGGGTAGGGATTGAATTGAATGATCATATCATTCAAGCATTCAGGGAGTGTAGCCTTCCTTGACATACCCAGAAAATGTCTCTTTGCCAGCTAGATGCTAACCTGCGCTGGCATGCCCTGTTTCCAGTGCAGGGCTGGGGCTGGCTGCAGCACAACTTGGAGTAAAGGGAATTAATTAATTCCCCTTACCCTATGTTGCATGGCAGCTACCCCAATAGCAAAATCGCTGACACAAATCTGTGTCCGGGGCCAGGGATTAGGATCTGGCCTAGGTCACCCAGCCTGGTCTCACCTCCTTCCAGGCTCGGTCCAGAGGTGCCGCCCCCATAGGGCACGATGTAGCAGCTGCCATGGACGCTGGCAAGGGAGCTGGGCACACCATGGAAGAAAGCGGTGCAGAGCTAAGCCCTCCCACCTGCCATTGCCTCCTTTATGCTCTGAAATTGAGCAATTCTGGAAGCAGGGGGTGTGGCGAGGATGCGAGGAAGCATCTTTCTTCACCACCCCACCCCAGGCACGATCAGAGCCTGCTCCAGTCTTGGCTCAGTCCATCCACTGCCTTAGAACACCCCCCCCCCGTGCCAGCCTCCACCACCCTCTCCACCCCACCGCATCCCCAGCGATGGTCTTCCTCGGCCGGCCCTCTGATGGCCTCCCTGAGGGCACTGGATCTGCACATGGAGCTCTGGCGCATGTCCTTGCCCTGGCCTTCCCAATTCCAGAGTAGTCGCAAACGTGCTTCACGGCATGTTCGCAACACTCTCAGGCCAGCACAAGGGACATGCAATGGCCAATTATCAAGGTAGGATTGTGCTCTAAAATGCCTTCAAATCAGACATTCCATAGTAGGAGAAAGGCTAAAGTTTTTTTTTTCCACTTTGTATTAAGGATTATCAGGATTAATTATGTAATACCTACTGCTGATTGTGTCTGGGCTCTTTTGCAATGTGTACAACTTTGGGCTAATATAAAGCATAATAATTGAATGTTGTCATTATACCTGGGCAATGTCTAATGTGATGTATAGCTTTAATATAATCCTAATGTTCACAAAGTGAGTTTGAATTGATTAGGTAAGAGTTTTCTTCAGATTGCAAAAGGAAATGTCTGTGCTGTTGGGGAGTGTTCACTCAGCATGATAGACAGATATATGCTGTAAAATATATGCTGTAAAATGTGTGTGTGTGTGTGGGGGGGGAATGAATGGCATACATTTATTACATCCTGAAAGCAGCATTTACAGCTTTTTCCTCCCAGTCCCAACAGCTTGAGGCATTTGGAAACATGGTCAGTCTCCAAAGAACCATGAAGCTAGTTCTGGGAACCCAAAGTTGTAAGCCCAGAAGTTGACTGCAACAGCATGCACCAGGAGGATTGTATCACCGTTCCCTCTCCCTTACTCTTCTTGGATCTGTACCAGGCTTGCCCCAGGGTAAAGGAATAAGATCCCTTTACCATGAGGAGATCTCTGCGACTACCCCTCATCATAGGATGCAGCATTCTTTCTATTGGCATGGATGGATTGGCAAGGGGTGTGTTTAGTTGGATTGGGCTACAGGTCCAACCTTTTTATATACTGATTTTTTATACACTGATTTGACTCAGCACTGATGGCAACTGCAGATAAGGAGGGTCTCTGGAGCACGGGGGGGAAAAATATGTCCCCATTCTAAAAACTGCTTTTCTAGGGAGTCAGTCAGGGTGTCAGACTATTAGAATTGCTATTTTTAGCTTACTTTGAGTGATGACTCACTTTCGCATTCCATTCTTCTGTGAGAGAGGGCAAAGAGATGGGGTCACTTTTCTCAGAGGGCACTGAAAATAGCCATTCTAATTGACCAGGTGATTATCTCGTGCTTGGTTTGGTTTTATTTTAACTGCTTTTATTTCACTTTTTTTGTTATCAGCAAGAAGTCCCAGAACCAACTCCCAGGGGGGTATGATTACTCACCAATTTCCTTCAGTTTCTAAGCAAAATTAAATGAACGTTTTTTGTTTTGTTTTTTGCTGAAAACAGCTGTAGGAACATTAATCACAATCAGGCTGCAATTCCTGTGGGTAAATCCAGTGGAATCAATGGGACTTACTTTTGAGTAAACATGCATATGATTTTACTATCAGAATCATAATAGTTTTACAAGGAGCTCAAGGGCCCAAAACAACAATTTCAGTGCCCAATTCTATCCAACATAGGACCAATAATGCTAAATGCCCACCACTGTATCTTCTGCTGAATACAAGCATGCTGGCAGTCTCCTTGGGGGAAGAGGATATTCCTTCCAGATGTGCGCTGTCCTCCTTGACTTCGAGAATGGTCCAACTGCGCTTTACAATGCATTTGCAACATTAGGATTGCTCCCTAAGTCACAAAGTTATATATAAATATACCAATGTGCAAAGAGTGTGTGTGTGTGTGTGTGTGTGTACACAACATACAACATTCAATAACAAAATGTTCACTATCTGTGCTTTTTCTCTAGTCGTCATTATTATTATTATTATTATTATTATTATTATTATTATTATTATTATTGATTTCATGACTATTACTGAACTTAATTTTGTCACAGGGTGTGTGTGCCAAAAACCTATGATGCCCCGGGTGCCAAATTACCTTGATTATGTCTCTGCTTCATGTAAAGTGTTACTAGTGGCCTTTTCCATTAGTTACCTTAATATGAAAACTTGTGGTGCTCCACAAAGCAAAATCCAAACTAGGATATCAGTGGATAGTGATCTTCAATAAAGCTGAGTTTAAGAACTGCTGGAGCAGGACAAAGTACCTAGAGAAATATGAAGTGACAGAGAACTAGAAGAAAATTAGAATGAATTGGGGACGAAACGCGAAATCCAGAGTACGGAGCGTGATATATAGTGCTATAATATCCGTTCTGTCGCTAAGAGATTTGGAGGAAGGTAAAAGTAATAAACTATATGGAGGTTTGGTATCCAATCACTTGTCAGAAGTATATCCTCTGGTTGTTTGCCTGATTAGAATTTTCTTATCTGTGTTTCAAGTGTTATAGCAGAAAATGTCACTAAGATTATCATTTTTCCCAGGCTGCAAGAAATATCTGCATCTTCCAAACATTTTCCATGGCTGAATGAATATTGATACAACCTGTTGAAGGCTGCTTCACACGTTAATTGTAATTTGGAGTATGTATACAGTAACATGTGAACTGTGGCACAAGAATATTCTTTCACTTTGCCGTAAGTACAATCAAACACCAGTGGCACCCCTGTATGGCACCCCTGATAGACTGGCATCAAAAATGGCTCCTGGCCACCATGACACTACAGAGGCTCTGGAGGCATTTGGCCTGGCTTGCTCAGCATCAGTTGTGCAGTCTGGAGGAGAGCCAGGTTGGCCTCAGCCAGGTTGTTGAAACAAAGCATGGCAAAGTAAGGTAGTGGGGTGTGCTCTGGGTTCAGCACCAGTAGTGGATCAAAACACAGTAAGTTTATATCCAGGCAGCCAGGGCATAGCTATCACCATTGCGGACCTACTGTACCATTATGTGGAGGGGGGCAAAAGCCCCAGGCACGGCACTCCTGGAGTGGGAATTGAGCAGCGAAGAGGTGGAGGTGAGCAGTTTTTGGCCCTCCCACCCCTGCCATCGTGCAGCTCTGAAATGGAGCCTGGTGTGGCGGGATGGAGCAGAGTGGCATAGAGGGGCGGGGAAACAGCGGAGAGGGCGGACCTCTTCTGTTCCTGGGTGGCCTGTTGGCTAGGTCCGCAATTGGCTATCACCCTGTGCTGTTGTAACTGCCCAAACGTTGTCATTCACACCTTTTGCCCTGGCCCTGAGAGACTGGAATATCCAAGAATCCAGCACCAACTACATCCCAAAGGTGCCCAATGATTGGAAGACTACTGTACATCAATTAAGCATTAATTAACTGTGATTGTTCAATATGGAAACAGCAAGTTAATCGTAAAGGAACTGTTCATTCCAAGTTTTGAAGCCACAGTCATTTTCTTGACGGAAAGGAAGGTTTACAAAGGACAGATCCTCTAAAGTTGTTTTATTTGTTTTATTTTATTAATGTATTTATCTCTCACTTTTCCATACCCTGACCCTCAATGTAAAATCCAGCACTAAGAACCAGTAAAACAAGATTAAAATAGAGTTCCTACCGTCAGATCTATTGACTTGATAATTAGAATCAACTTGAAACATTAACAAATTCCAGGAACAAAATTGGGATATGTAAGAAGAACATAAATAAGTTAGGACCAATCTCCCATAAACTGATGTGGCCATAGATCCTCCCGCTACCAGAAAACACTGTTTAAGGCAGCAAATCCTTGTATCCACGACACACAAGCAATCACTTTTTATTTGTGCATACTGCCTAACATGACACTCCTGGCCAGTTTCCCAAGAGTTAAGTTACTTGCCTGAGGCCTCACAGGCGGGGCATTTGCAAAATTCAAAATCTAAATCCCAATTTCTCATTCTAAGCAGTAGGCCACTATTTTTTTCTGTATTTATTTTCTCTAGTCCCATTTTGTCTTGGTGTACAAAACATTTTTTTTGGCTTATTGTGGAGTGTGGTTTATATTATTGATAGTGGGGATTTAAAATGCGTCCAAAATGTGTCAGCAGGAAAACCACTGCAATAACACTGTGAATTATTTAGCAATTTTCTCTTAAACACAACTAGGATAGATAGCAACAGAATTCATTAATGTTTGGTTAACAGGTGGCTTTTCTTTGCACGCTTGATTATTTTTGCTGCTAGCCAAGAGGCTTGCGGTGTGGTCAGACACTAGCCTACAGATCAATATTTTCTAGAGTTTTAGAATTTATAAATGTCCAATCCAGAACTGCCCAACCGCCTGGGAGCACAGCAGTAGCCAGGCGGCTACTGTCATATCCCATGGCAGCCATGCAGCCATGTGAGCCTCCACGGGGAAAGGAGACCAGTGCCGGTTCCTAGCACCACCCCCTCTCCAGGTTGGCCCACTCTTCCTCCCCCGCCTTGTTCTGCCTCTCCCCCATCCTATTCTGCCTCCCACTGCCTTCCCCAACCAAGCAAGGCTGGCCTTACCTTCCTGCCTCCAGGTCCAGAGAACAGAGCACAAAGGGCAGCACACATCCATGTGCTGGCCATTCTTCAAAAATGTCAGTGCAAATGTGTTTTATGCAGTGATGTCATTCAGGGGGAACGGACCAGAACGGGCGTTCCGGATCCTAACGGGCTCCGTGGCTGGTTCCAGGTTCCCGACAAGTGCCAATCAAAAGTGAGTTCCTGTTCCTAAATCATTTGAATGACACCACTGGTTTTATGGCACATTTGCAACATGACTAGGCCAACACAAGGGACTTGTGCCTGCTCAAAGGTAGGTTGCACTGTTAGGGATCTCCATTAAATGCAATTAAGGGCACAATTCTAACCCGGAGTTAGGCCGGAACAGTTGGGCCAGCAATGTTTGGCTGGCACAAGGGCCATTGTAAAGTGCATTTGGACCACTCGGAGTCAGGGAGGATGCTGCATGTCTGTGTGCTGGCGTCTCTGACTTAGAGAGTGGCCCAAACATATTTTATGGTGGCCCTTGTGCCTGCCAAACTTTGTGCTGGCCTAACTCCAGGTTAGGATTGTGCCCTAAATCGGTTACACTGGCAATGTGATCCCTCTATGAGACTCCCTGTTAAGTACAGCAGTAGATGATGAGAATAACAAACATATGTGCAATTCAAGCTATCATCTCTTTCTTAACCCTATTCAGTTAGAAACAAGAATTATTAAGTGAGAAACATGCACATAAAATGTTTTAGGCTCAAGTACTGTTCATATGTTATACTGCACCCAGCTGTTTGTGTACATAGGCACACCTTTTCTGGGGTAAGTTTTATCGATCAGCAAGCCACATACACTCTACACAATGTACACTCTACAGATTGTGCCTGTACTGAATGGAATATGTGAATAACAGTACCCAAATGTAGACCAACAATTATCGTACTCAGGTATACATCCAACCCAGGTATACATCTAAGTTTAGCGAAAGAATAGCCCTTCAGTATTCAAAACCAGGGTTTGTTTTCCCAGAAATGTTACAGAAATGTGGTCTCCCATGGTTCTCCTGTTGACTCAAGTCAGGATGCTTTGAGATCTCATCTGCCACTGCGATCCTCTTTTGAAGACTGCAGTCTCCTGGAATATGCAATATGCAGACTTATCAATAGGTTTTAACCATGCTGCCTCCTGAGGTGAGCCTACCTCTTGAGGTCAGCCTAGAGTAACATGGTCATAACTTGGCAACTGAATTTTGTACCAACCGCAGTTTCCAGATGGTCTTCACAATCTGCAGAGTGTGTTACAATAGTCCAGTGTTAAGGTGCTTAGTGAATGGGTAACCATAACCAATTCTGCCTGATTTGAGAAAGGATGCAGTTGGGACACCAGCCTAAAGGCAGTCCAGGACAGAATTGTCACTTGGGCATACAAATTTGACTGTGTGAATATGATCCTTTAAGAAGAAAACAACTCCATTCAGAACAAGCTGACAATCCAATTCCTGAGTCGCAGATTTTCTCAATAACAGCACATCTGTCTTCTCCAGATTTAATTTCTGCTTGTTGGCCTTCATCCAGTCCATCACCATTTCCAGATACCAGTTTAGGACTTTCACCGCCTTCTTGGCCAACAATAAAAAAGAAAGACAGAAGCCTGTGCATGACGTCTCTTCAAACTCATGTTATCTCTTGTGGCTTCTCCTATGCATTGTGCTATTCTGCTAAAGGCTCTCCTCAAAAGGTGACGTTGCTGAAGCTTTCCGATTCATTCGGTCCAGTGAGAACATTATCCCTGTTTCTAATTAATAAACAAGGGGGGGAGCACTGAAAAAGAAGATGGTGCCCATGTTAAGACAAAGCTCAATAAAGGCGATCTAAGCCAGAATATGCAGCATCATTTGACACAAATCAACAGGCTAGTTCAGACAACTGGTTATGAATGCAGTCTCAAATCAAGGTTCCTAAACAGCTGCATGAAGGTTAGCAGTAGAGACAGCAGGCTTGATCCTGATTTCCTTCAGGCCACTCCCCTCCCCATCCATGCAATGACAATCTGAGAAGGATTCCTATCATATATCTTTGACCAGGAGATAGCACAGACTCTTACTTCTGAGTGCCATGCTTGGGGAATACAATAAATAATCTGGAACGTTTACAGGAGACATTTAAAATGAGATGAAATGCTAATTCTGTAGAATTAGGAACCATTTGCATTCAGCTGCACCATTTAAAATGGCAGAAAATCCCCATGTAAATGCACTTTAGAAGCTGAAGTGGAGTACGTTGATCCAAAGCACTTTCAATAGGACGTTTTCCATGGATTCCAAAGTCTCTGGATAATGTCCTCAGAACATCATCAAGTTCCGCGACAGTTATGATTTGAACCTTGGTCTTGAGTAATAAAATTTATGCATGCTCACCACTATGCCGCCAGCCTTTCTAACAAGGCATGTTTGGAAAGACTAATGAAAAAGATGCTCTTAGCAATGTTCCATGTTAGATGAGCTGAACATTATACATTAAAACAAACAATTAATTTGTTCTGCTTTGCTGTAAATCAGCTGGGAGTGTTTGCTGCTTTTAATTTGCCAGAGTTTTACTCTTCTACAAATCAAATTAGTAATCATGTATCTTGTTAGGCAGAATTCTAAGGAAACTGCAGTTCATGGGCAGTTAGGCAGCGGTGCCTGAGCTTTTTCTTGCTGTTGAGGGTCGGCTTTTTTGCTAACAAGATGCAATCGCCAGAAAAAGAGAGTGCCTAAGGGTACAAATGCAACAGACATGAGAATTATACATTCTGTGAAGCTCATTGAGCCTTCAAAACACTGTACTTTATGAGGAAATTTGGATCCCAGCCATGTAGTTTTATGCTCTTGATTGTGTCTCATTATGCAACCGCATTAAAATAACAGGAGCAGAAAAATACAGTATCCTTTCTTTGGCGTGGATTATAGAGTAGCTATGCTGACGTTCATGCATTTAACGTGGCCTGATCTTGAAAAGTCCTACCTCTACGAACAACATTCCTTAACATCATTTGTTCTTATTCTCAGTACACAGGTGATAGGGCACTGTGGAGTTTTATCAATCTTTGACAATCTTCTTGCCAGCCATTGTGATATCCACCTTCCATCGTTTAAAGTCCTTGAACTTTTAAGCTGGGCATGCTATCCTACATGCTTGTGGAAGATGCAAGCACAGAATAAAATATTTAAACTGAATATTGTAACCAAGTGAGCCTTAACATCTTTTGGAAGGAGTTGTAGCTGTTAAGCTATTTGTTTGTAAGACATTATTCAGCCCTTCTCACAATCAGTGGCTTAGCCTATATTTACAGAGTCTATTTAGTTGACTCCTTCTTTGATTGGGATGTACCCCACATGCTAAGTTAGGCAAATGCAAAATGTTTCAGGGTTCAAGTCCCTTGCGCTGGCCTGGGAGTGTTGGAAATGTGCCCTATGCCATATTTGTACCTCCTTAGGAGGAGTCTGAGCCTGCATACAGACACCTGCACACCTGCCTATTTCAGTGCAGGATAGGATTGGGCTGCCCAAGACATAGATAGGATTGCATTTGTAAACAGCAACTTCGAGCTCAATCCTAACTAGTTCCCTCAGAGCCAATGCAGCTACATCAATAGGGCACACACTGCATCCTGCAATGGGGGGGACAAATAAGGTGGCCTCCACAATGTAAGGTAACATTTGTTACCTCCTTGTAACCCCCCACATCCTCAATGGGGTCTCATCAGAGTACACCAGGTATAGAGTTCCATTCTATCTCCCATGCAACACAGTCCTATACTGGTTTACTTTGAAGTAAACACCACTATTCTCAATGGGGCTTACTCCTAGGTAATAAGTGTAAATAAGATTGCAATTTGACTTTCTTCAGACTTACACCAGGAGATAGGATGCGGATTGGACCCTGGTGCTGATGGGATCCTCCACCACCCCCTATCTGTCCAGAAACTCATCCATTCCTCCTCCTTCCCCCCCCCCACCTGCCCCTCCATTCCGACTTACAAGTGCCAGGGGATTGGGGAAGGCTGCTATCACTTGGCCAGAGCCATGCACCATTTGTGGTGGCAGTTTCAAAATACAGTAGCTCCCAATGGTGTGTGCGGTGCACTACCATCAACACATTTGAGACAGTAGAACTCTGTTCCATTGTCGTAGGGCAGGCCATAAGAGTGGGTTGCCTATTTATTTTCAGGCTGCTGGTGCCTAGAAGTACCATCTGTTTTCGCACAATATTATGCACAATAAGGGGTGAGAATTGTGGTGCTACAGGGTTGGCACAAGTGGACAGCTAGGTTGAGGACTGGCTGAAGCTCAAACCCAGCAGAGGGTCCATCTGACCACATCAACCCCTGACCATAAAGGGATGGATGAGGTTGCCAAGAGAAGCCCAGTGGAAAGGTTTGCCCCAGTACCCCCAGCAACATGTTCATAAAATACCATGTAACCAGCCGGGGCGGGGAAGATGGCGAAACGGAGCGTAATGGAACGGGCGGGCTGCCGCTCACCCGTTCCTCCCGCCCAGCGTACTGGTAGCATGACACCGCTGCATGTAACAATTTGTAATGCCTTTTGATGCCAGGCCTTAAGCCAATGTGGCCAATGTTGTCACATTGGGCCTTGTACTTTGTGGGTCTTTGTGGGTGTAAGTTAGTGAGGTGAGTGGAGCAGCTTTATGTGGGCCCTGCCGCCCGCCCTGCTTCCAAGTGGCCCAAAATGGGCCTCCCAGAAGCAGTGATATTCTCACATGCAGCGGCACAAGTGCTCTTCTTACAACCACAACTGTATGTTGAGTGGGGACCCCATGAGAGGGTGGGGGTCCTCACGGGAATGCCCCGCATTGGGCTCCACCATTCCTGGGGCCAGCCCTGTTCTCCCTCTCTCCCCTTTTAAAATCATCACTGTTTTCTGCTGTTTCTCTGTGCCATAACATACATAGCATGATTAGAAGTAGTGGTTCTTCATTAATTCATTCATTAGGGTTATGTGACTGGAATTCAGCACTAGAAGTTGATAACATCTGAGGGTATCATTAAAAAAATATTTTCATTTAAAAGTTTAACGTAGTTGCTAAACCATACATTATGACTGTTTATTGAAGAACTTTAATTATAACTAAATCAAGGTATGTGTATGATTGAACTCTGCTGTTTTAATATATCACGGATAAAGCCAGTCTTAACAACATATACTCAATTTTGGCATTTCTTCTCTGTCAGTTATGCAGTTGTTTAAAATTTAATTTTTAAGGGTGTGTGCATGTGTAACACAAATTTCAAAGTGATGCATAATACAGATGCGTGAAGTACAATATTAAACATGGCCAATACCCTTGAAATCAATATTGAAAGAACCAAAGCAATAACGAAGCAATTGAAAGTGTTTTCAAGAAAGGTCTTAACTGCCCTTTGAAAGAATGAAAGGCAGAGGCCATGTGCCTCTCTTTCCAAAGAGCCTTCCAAAGTATCTGTAATTGCAAAGTACAAAGCGAGTTTAATCACAGAACAATTACCACTTCAGTCTGCACCGTTTGAATTGAAATACTCTGCCTGGGTTTCCTCCCCTTAAATAAATTATCTGTACTTCAAAAAAAATTAGCCCATGGAAGGGGATGGTTTTAGCCTGGCCCTTGCAATGGGGCACTAGTTTTCCACATGTAGGACAATGAAAAAGCCAATATTCAAAGCTGCTACAAATACACACACTACCCCTGCACAGGCACCCTGCACAGGACTCTGCAGGGTGCTTCTACCTCAATGCCATTTATAAGATAATTGGTCCATTGCTCAAAAAGGGAGAATATGTGGTGTGTGCAGTGGCATAGCTAGAGGTCACAGTGCCCGAGGAGGAGTTGCTGAGGCATTGTGATGTTGCATGACATTGACTTTGCATCTCGGTTCTCCTCTCCTGAAAACGTCACTTCTGGGTTGCCGTCACTTGAGGTGTTGGCAGAGGTGTCTTGCGATCTGGCTTTGTGATCATTGCAATATGGCTGCCCTTTTCCAGTGCACATCCTCGTGTTTCAGGGGCCTTGCAATCCTGCTGTTTCCCCCTTCCTCCTGCTCTTGAGGCTCAATGAGAACTTCCATTTGCTCACTTTTAATAGAAACTGTTCAGTGACGTCCAGGAGCATCCCTAGAGGGGGGAAAGGCGCTACATGTTGCCAGGCGGCTTATCTTGCCATTTGGTGCCAACCAGACACAAATGCAGGTGGGAGGGCCCAACTCAGGACCTACAGGACATCGAGGTGTGACCCATTTAAGAAACCCTGCACCAGTTGAACTTGGATGGCACACCTGGATAGTCTCCAACAGACAATGAAGCAGGAAGAGACATCTCTGTGATGCTTTGCAGCCTGGAATGGCCACGATGGCAAGAGAGAGGAGCGGTTTACACGGCAAGGTAAAGCGCCTTGCAAAATGTAACACAGCATCCCCATCTAGGGAGGCTCCTGGTGATGTCCCCTTCAAGTGATGCCCAGGGCATCCAGTATGCCCTACCTGTCACATCTTAGATACATCACTGGATGTACGCTCATGCAAGTGTGCAAGTGAGTGCCAGAAGAGCCAGGTCATGGCTTGGCCTAAAACTTTCTACTACCTGTGGCCAAGTGTCTTAAAGCATGTACAAAATTCAGTTCTACAAAGGAAAGATACCCCAATGGGCAAAGGGCCTCAGAACATTTACAGGGTGTCTTTCCTTTGTGAAGGGCATGCTTTCTTATCTATGAGACAAGATGTGTGCCATCCTAGTCTGACTAGTTCAGAGTTTCTCAAACTGTAGGTCACAACCCAATGTCCAGTGAGTCCTGAGTTGGGCCCTCCCACCTGCCTTTGCATTTAGTTGGCTCTAAATTGAAGGCTTCCACACACAGGGCGCAATCCTAACCTGGAATTAGGCTGGCACAGTTAGGCCAGCAAAGTTTGGCTGGCACAAGGGACACCATAAAGTAGGTTTGGACCACTCTTGGAGTCAGAGAGGCAGCACACAGACGTGAACCATCCTCCCTGACTCCAAGAGTGGTCCAAACAATGGCCCTTGTGCCAGCCAAATTTTGCTGGCCTAACTCCAGGTTAGGATTGCGTTCACAATTGGAGGCCACACCAGGCTTCTGCAGGCCTCAGAAGGCCTCGGCAGGCCTCCAGAAGAGGCTGGAAAGTCACTTCTGGTTCACCTCCAGTTTTGTGAAAGTGATTCCTGATTTGTGAGACTGATTCCAGAGGTCTGCAGAGGACTTATGAGGCCTTAAAACACTCGGTAGCCAAACATGACCACAGAACAGAGACTGCTGCCTTTCAAGAAACTAATTGCTTCTTTGCGCTCTCTCTGTCCTTCCTCCAGCAGAATTTTTGAGCACTGTCCCGCCCGAGCTTGTCTGCCGGTGTTGCTTTATCTTCTTGCTTTGCTGAATATTGATGACCTCCTGTAGTGGCATCTTTCCTTCTCACTCCATTATGCAGCCTACAGGGTATCAAGCTCTGCATATTTGTTCCTAAATATTTTGTTGAAGGTCACTAGTGACATCTGGAAAACAGCACAACTAACTTGATTCTGTGCTTCACTTGCCAAGCCTGGAAGACAAAAAGAAAAGAAAAATCTTTTTCTAACTGCTGTGTAAATACCAGTCCGAGAAATTTTACACTCTGGGAGAGGTGTTGTAAGTGTATAACCACCAACATTTTCTGGAAGACAATGGAGGCAGCTTGCAATCCTCCCCTATTTTAGTGACAATGCCAAGCCCCACACAAGGCCCCTTTTACCCCCCACACACTATGGCACCCTGCCCACATAGGATGGTGCTTTGAGTGCTACCAACTGCCACTGGTACTGAGGATTTAGGGAGTGAGTCAGGTAGGTGGAGCATCTGATGAATGTGTTCCCTTGGCCAGTGCCCAACTTGGTTAACCCCTGATGCCACCATGTCCTATTCTCATACCATGGGTCACTCCATGAGGCTCCCTAAATGCTAAAGGTTTTAGACTATGTGCCTCATTAATTAATTTTGCAATCACCTCTCTTGTTTGTGTAAGCCAAGAAAACGTCCTTCTTCCATGCATTACATAAATATGCACTAGAGCTGAAATGCATCTCCTTCCCACTTGTTCCTGCTAGAGATCCAGGGAAAGAGGCTGAATACTGAAGAAAGACAAGTCTAGCAACTCGCACTACCAAAAAATAAAGACATAGTGAAGAAGATAAAAGAAAGCAAAGACAAAACTAGGAACAAATGGTATTGTCCAGGAAAAATGGGGAGGGGGGTTATACAGTATACATATAAACAATGTAATATAATTAGAAACAGTGAGAGGGGTGGCAGGAGGGCAGAGTGGGGGTGAAGAGGGGGGTGAAACAAGGCAGGCGAAAGCCGATTTGACCCAGGAAGGGGAAAGAGTGGTGGCACTTTCACCACTGATATCCTTACCCCCCTTCACAGACCTGATCCTACAGTGTGGGTCCACATAGGCATGTCCCATCTATTTAGCTATTTAGCTGTCTCAGGTGCGAGTACAACTGTCTGTACCATGAACGCTTACCTAGCGAGACATCCTGAACTGATATTTTTGACGTTGTAAGCTGCCTTGGGTGCCTATGGGGCAGAAAGGCGGGTATAAATCCTATAAATATAATCCTATAAATAAGTAAACTGCCCACTCCCTGCCATGATAGGATGCAAGCAATAACCATTTTGTTGTTGCTGCACTGACCAGTGTGTGTCAATGGATAAGACTGGGCTGCCGATCACTTTGTATGGGGAGCGAAGCAGGGCAAAAGCTCCCCAGATGGTTTCCTAAGTGAACTGAGAGCAGAGTGCACCAAATTGTGCATTTAGCTGTATAAACCATTTACGCTTTTTCCTTCTTCTTTAAGGACCTTAGGAGAAGATTCTTCTGGTGTATTTATTTGGCAGTGCAATCCAGCCTCTGATGTAGCGTCGATACTACTTACCTGCCAGCCAGCACAAGGGCAAAACAAGGCAGGAGGGAGGGATGGGCAGGGGGAGTGTGTTTCTGGGTGGGCTGTGGGTGGGCCAGCAGGCGTGCCCGCCTTGGACGGGGCAGGCCTAGAATTCTGCCATAAGGCCAAATGCTAGGCGCGTTTCCAGTGGTGTTATTCAAATGATTTAGGAACAGGAACTCACTTTTGATTGGCACTTGTCGGGAACCCAGAACCAGCCACGGAGCCCGTTAGGATCCGGAACGCCCGTTCTGGTCCTGAATGACATCACTGCCCGTTTCCCAGGCTGTGCTGCCCCAATTTAGCAGGCGCAGATCTGAGGAGTCCATAGAGGAAGCTGGAGTCTTGTATTGAGCCAGGGCGGCTCCAGCCTCCCATATAATGCGCTGGATGTGGCGCAGGCCTGCCCGCCTCACCATTCCGGCACAGTATAGGATTGCTCTCTCAGGCACAGTTTCCTTTTGCATCTAGCTGTGCCAGCTGGAAAGCTGAAGCAGGAGAGAATGTGTGGGGTTCATGACCTGGAAGGAGATTCTTCTCACCGGTTCACTCCCACTTAATAGTTTGAGGTTGGCTCACTGATGCCTACATGGTGATGCCTGTGAAGAGGCATCCCCATCCTGTATCCCATCTAATATCCTGGCAAACATGTTTTTGGTCAGGAAAGTCCAGTAACTTGCCCAAAGATGACTGGAACCTGCCATGTAGGCTCTGGGTTAGAATAGGCTCTGGGAAAGGAATAGAGGTCTGCAATATTCTCCCAACCCTGGATTTGCAGGTGCTATTCTACAGCGGAAGGGAGAGGCAATGAATCTTCAATATATCGCCTTTGTGGTTTCTGGCTTACATCTCTTGGGGTGCAATCCTAACCTGGAGTTAGGCTGGCACAGTTAGGTCAGCGAAGTTTGCACAAGGGCCTACACAAGGGCCACAATAAAGAATGTTTGGACCACTCGTGGAGTCAGAGAGGCCAGCATGCAGATGTGCCCCATCCTCCCTGATTCCGAGAATGGCCCAAATACGCTTTAAGGTGTCCCTTGTGCCAGCCAAACTTTGCTGGCCTAACTGTGTCAGCATAAGTCCAGGTTAGGATTGTCCCATTGGAGCACAACCAAACTTCAGGACCTGAGAATCAATACTTGTGTATATGACTATGCTGCAAACGAGTTCTGGATGCTGTTGGCAAAGCATCAGGTTCACTTTAATTTTGACTATGTTGTCAGTCAGAAGACATTAATGCACAATAGAAAAGACATTATAAGGTGGTGATTGCTCCCATGAAATGTTCTGTGATATGAAGAGGAGCCAGGAGCTTCATATAATACAGGACTGTGATTACTTCCTGACAATTATAGTCCCAAGAGTTTACTTTAGAGCTATTATAGAGATATTGTGGAGAAATGTGTGCATATGTTGTGTGAGAAAAAGATGGAGGGTGGCACTTTAAAATCCCTACAAGTGGTTTTAGTAGAATGAGATTTGAACGTTGATTAATTCAATGGGCAGTCAACCAACTGAGCAACTCTGTCATTGAAATATATTTGTAATACAGCAGGCTTTTGAATTAATCACCCTGAGGAACCGGCAGTTTCAGGTAAGTCCACTTTGACTGCATTTATTCTAATTTAGATCACTTTCATTTTACTTTAAGGACACAGTACTTGTGTCTTTGAAGGCTCTGTGTTTAATCCATGGGATTTGATTTTAAAAGCCAATGAATAATGGGTGATTACGGGTTAAGTCAATGGTCCAGTTCACATGTAGCACTAAATCATGGTTTATCATTACGTGCATGAGAAAGTGCACATTTTGTGTTCACCTGCTCCCAACAAGAAGGGAGGAAACTGAAAGATGAGTTGTAAGAACTCACAGTTTCACACTTTTGCCAAACAACTTGCTAGTTACATTCTGGTAATTACCAATCCAGGTTGTCAGAATAGGAGACCTAGGTTTGATTCCTGGCTTGAACAAACTTCCGTTTTCAGAGTTTTACTCCACAAACTTATGAAAAAAGTTTTTAGCATCTCTCCTCAAGAAGAAAGTGGAAGAGGCATGACATGAGCCCAAGGTTTGTGCCTGTTTGTACATGTAACACAAAATTATGATTTAGTGTTATGTCTGAATCAGACAATATTTCTTAAAAGGAGGGACCATAGCTTAGTGGTAGAGGACATGCTTTGCATGCAGAAGTTCCAGTCTGGATCCCTGATCTGTTCACATAGGGCTTGGAAATACAACTCTGAAACCCTAATGAGATGCTGCCAAAGTTGTCAATACTGTTCATGTGTCAAGTTTTGAGACAGCCATAGAGGACCTTAAGCAGCCAGAATGCTCATTCTGGCAGCTTAAGGCCCTCACAGCAGTGGTTCCCAAACTGTGAGCCCAAACGTAGCTCCCTAGGGAACTATGGAAACCAACATGGGTAGCCATGCAAAGAACTACTTGAAAAGAACTAGCCACACTATACAATGAATAGAATTACAGTCCTAATGGGGAGCCATGGCCAATGGCCTAATAGGTCAAGGGAGCCACTAGTCAAAATGGTTTGGGAACCACAGTTCTAATAGGATTGGGCCGTAAGTCTAGGCATTCTTATTAGGAAATAAATGGCATTGTGTTCAGTAAGACTTACTTCTAAGGAAATTTGCATTGGAGTATTGACTTCATGTAATATGAGTTACATAGTGTCTCTCAGGCAGTCTTTCGGAAGATGATGACCTAGATATTACAATATGCCCCAAAGTAAATTTCTCACTTTGCCTCCTGCTAAACCTGATGCTGCTTCTCTGTGAAGATCTTTTGAAATAAAAAGTTTCAAAGGCAATGCCTAAGCGACTTAAAGGAAAATTGAAAAATACAGAGGGAAAAAAGTACTACTTATGATTGAAATATTGAACTGTAGTGTGTGTTACTGATAGCCTGAGCCAATTCTTTTAACACAGTGGAAAATCTTGATGACTCACGTAACACTTTTGTACCCTTTCATTCTCCAAGTTTCCCTGCTCTGTTACAAAAAAAATTGCACCTTCTCAGCTGTGCAAGTTGCAAATTGTAGATGTTGTTTCCACAAAATACCAGCACCAGAGGAAGACCTTTAAAATTTCAACACTCTGCAATTTAAGATAAAACCTTGTTTTCTCATTACATGGGTATGCACATTCATTAACTGTGACCATTAAGTTTGCATTACTGGTTTTATTTTAAAGATCCTACCTACTCATTTTGGAAGGTTATTGTTTGTCTTACACACTAAACTACTTGAGACTGTATCTTGTTCCATTCGCTGGTTCAGACTATCTCTGGTTATTTTCTCCTGTCAGTTCATTTCAATTTTCAGAAAATAAATGCACAGACAAAATTAGGATTTTGCATTCAGGTCTAACATCAAGAAAGTCTGTGTTGAAGCATTGTACATTGCAAACTTCATATAAAAAATACTAACATTAACTGTGGAATATTGGGAAAGCTTTTTGAGATGACAGGCATAGACAATGCCAGGAAAGGGGCGGGGGGGGATACAAGCAGATTTCAAGACATGGAGCTTTCTGTCCCATAAAATTAAGCAAATACTGTATGTATCAACAGACATATAAAGAGCAGGATTTAAGAGATATAATCTCAAAACTGGAATTTTATGGCCCAGTCCTATCCACAAGGTATGCTGGTGGACAGAGACATATCTAGGATGGAGCCTGAGGGACACCTGTCTCAAGGGGCTACGACAAGGGGATGCATGATTGCTCCTCAGGCTCCATCCTAGTTATGGAGAAGGTGTTGGTGGCTTTGTTCCCTCATTCCTTCTCCTTCAAAGGGGAACCTCACAAGAGAAGTAATGCGAATGTCCTCTCCTCCAGGGAGAACCGGCAAGTGACATCTTGACATCATATGGCAGTGTGATGTCACAGCCCCAGGTGCCAGGGCAGTGACTTATGCCTCTGCTAGTGGACTCGTGGTCCACCAGTGTACCTCACAGTGTGCCATCACAGCAGCCTGTCTACTGGTCTGCCGAGTTCTGGCTCTGCTGCAACACCCAGAAGGCCTTACAGCTGGAAGTGGTTTCCAATTGCTTTTTAAAACTTCTACAGAGGTTTGAGGAACCTGCTGGTTCTGTAGAGTTTGTAAACTTAACAAAATGCTACCACTACTTTATTTTGGCCAACACTATTTTAATGATCTCGACCCTATTTTCCACTCCAACAAAAACAAAAATGGAGTAATCAACTGACACCAATGTTTGGCATTCTTCTTTTAAAATCTCATTTAATGTTATTGCACATTTTTCTTTGTTTTAAGTCCTTAAAAGTTTATAGACCAATTAAACTATCTTCACAACTGGGGAAAGGGAAAGAGACGTAAGCAAGCAGTAAGTTCCACAGCAAGTTCAAGGCCTTATTTTCAACTGAGTTGGCAAACGTTTTTGGTTTTGCATGCGGATTTGACACTAAAGGCAGAACTATGTGCTATGCAGAACATAAAGCATGTTTCTGCATGTTGAACCCATGTGGAACTCTATGTTGAGTTCTCCCCTCTTTTCTATAACACCTAGTTTAACGGCCTCTGCCCTGATGTCATTTTGACATGTGTTTCTCCAGCCCAACAGTAGCAGCCTATGATGTTGAACTGGGGAAGCCCATATAGTGACATCTGTGTGCAGAGTAAGTTGAATTAGAGGGGATTCTGGAAGGGAAGTGGGAACTTGAAAAAAGGATGCCATTGAAAGCAGCCCCATGTTCACTGCATTGTGTAGTTCTGCCCTAACTACAAAAAGCCACTCTACCAATGAAGCAGAGTGAAGTGA
>JAJKFI010000003.1:21009506-21023010 GCA_029204185.1 Lerista edwardsae
TTCCTTCCTTCCTTCCTTCCTTCCTTCCTTCCTTCCTTCCTTCCTTCCTTCCTTCCTCCATGAAGAAGTTGTCTTCTTCATAACCCACTAAAAAGTTAGGCGCTGCATAAGAGAAGCACAGTCGTGTCCATTGTTATTTACTGGATTAGGACAATATTCCAGAACAAGTAAAGGTCAGGATGAGCATTATATTTAAAGCTGTGGCCTGTTTTATCATAATACCAAAAGTCTAAATGTCACATTGTGTAAGAAAAGGTCAATTTTAGCAAGTCATATTTGAGCACTTTCAGAGGCATTAAGGTAAATCAGCTTTGGCACCAAGCAGAAGTAAATATTGCAGGGGATGCAGAAGATTAACTATCAAATGATCAGCCTCGCTGTTCATCAAATGATAACAAAATGCATTACCGTGTGAGGAAAGACTATACAACTCTAGCAGGGTCTGTTCATCTTATATAGAATTTGCTAGCTTTTGTTCACAAATTGAGCAAATACTATGCACTTTTCAGATTCAAATCCCTGCCTTGATAGTGGTACTGACAACAAGTGAAAACTGCTGTCCTGTTTGTTCTGTGCAGAGATCAGTGGTTGAAATACTTCTATTGGAGGCAAGCATAACTTGTAGAATGAACATTCATTTCAAAAGAAGATCTTCCCACACCTTTTCCATTACTTTTTCCATTACACTTATTGCTATTTAAGATTCAGAAAGTTTTCATTAGTCTCACCAAGCTTGGCATGGTTATGAACTGATATGACAGTCTTTTGGTTTGTAGAGCCGAAACTCACCTGAACTGAAACAAGTCTATTAACGTTTGCTCTATTTTATAACATACTCCATCAATATCCTCACCCTAAGCAGACAGCAACTAGTTCTTACCCTTCATTGGCTGCACATACTGGCTACCTTCAATTTCCTTCATCTTTGGTAGACCCAATGCTTTCCTGAACCTTGTGAACTTTGTCTTTTGGAGCAGACTTTTTTTTTGGAAAAGACTTTTGAAGCAGATCCCTGGTCATGTAAAGCAGGAGTTCTCAAAGTATGTATCAGGACCTTCTTGATCAGAATCAAGGGATTCTGAACAACTAGGAAAGTTGTAATTAGGAAAGTCACTGCCATGGCCAATTGTCATGGGTGGTTCTCAAAGGGTGGGTCATAACTAGTTGTAATATGGGGGGCTGCCTAAATTTCTGTTATTTTTTCACATTACAGTATTTTCCTCCTTAACTTAGATTTTGCTTTTACCCATTTAAATGGGGTCATTGGGGTCAGCATTGGGGTCACTGATCACTCCTCCCAGAATCTGATTCACTCTTCCCTCATTGCCTTCCCCTCCCATTCTCTCGCTCCCTGCTCCAGTTGCACCCTCCAGCCACCCTCTCCCGTCTTTCTCAATGACGTACCTGCTCTGGCAAGCAGTGAGAGACACAAGGGCTGGCTGGCAAGGCCCAGGTCTTCCCACCAGTGCAGCCGATAGCATGTGATGCTGTTGAAATGCCTTTTGCAACAGACACAGACTGCTTTATGGCAGTCACCACCATCACAAGGCGGGAAGCCGGCATTGGCCAGTGCCCATGGTAAGCATTAGATTGGGCTGAAAATCAGATTTATTATTGGATGATATTGTGCTTGTAATGTCACATCTAGAACATGAGATGTTGTTGATCATACTAATCAATTGTATCATTTGGCTCCTGCTTCCTCAAAAGGTAGGGGCAGCAAAGGGTAGAAGATCTTTTAAGGAGACTGTTCCCAATCCATTACCAGGTGATCCTATTGCCACTGCTGCTCTTGTAGATCACAAGAAATACTCTGTAACTGTTTTGAATTTTCAAGATACACTTTGCATATTCCCATTTTGTTGGGTTCCTTAGCTGCAGGATTTGGGGGAACCCCGAGGGAGGCCCCTTCCACTGAAAGAGGTACTGTGTGCAAACTGAGGATTACCCCCTACTACCAGGTGGATGCTCCATACACATTTGTCAGTGTTTGGGCAATGAGCTCTTTGTCAGTCTTAGTGTGGTGAATGGCATGTGCCAAACCCTCCCACCTTCTGGAGATGCTCTGATTAAAAGAGAAGTGTGTTTCCTTGTACGTATCCTCAATAATAATGCTATAATTTATGGCTATCTCCTGGTCTCACACAGCACATATTCCTTTGAATCTGGTGATTTAGCTGGGCCTTATTGTCATGTGAGACATTACAGGCTCCATTACTTTTTAAGTACCAATCGTTAAGGCTCCAGTTTCCTTTTAGATGCCCTCCTCTGCTTCCATCTCCAGTTCCCCAGATACCATAATTCACTCCTAATTTTCTATAACTTTTGTTCCAGCAAGCGGGAAGAAAAAGTCATATTTCGCATCATAAACACACACACACACGCACCCCCGCACGCACACACACACACACACACACACACACACACACACACACGCACACACAGAGAGAGCTTAAACAAACCTCAGGTAAGCAGACACACCTGTGGTTCAAAGATTTTAAATGATTTGGACCGTTTCATGCAATGTATTCCAGAACTCCCTGGTGGTAACAGCCAATTATCTCTGCTTAGCAAGATTCAGGGTTGCAGATTCATGCCCCTTGCTTATAAATGGAATTTATTATTCCCCCTTATGTTTTATACATCTTTGCAGTTTAACAAGGTATGCTCTGCTTGGCTGTGGACACCACTGCAGCATTAAATGGAAAGAAATGTTCACAGTTCTCAGTGTAATGACACTGCTAGATCAATAATGTGCATTGATGTGAACATTGCCCTGGATTGCATGCAGATTATTTCCTTTGGTTTGGGTCAGATTTTGCAAATTTAAAAATTCCACACAGACCTTATTTCTCAGGGTTGAGTGTGCAGCAATTTGATCCTGTTTGTATTGGAATACATGGCTTCAATTGTAAGGAATCTGAGGGCCCAATCCTATTCAACTTTCTAGCATCCATGCAGCCACAGTGCAACCTAGCGGTAAAGGAACAAATATTCCCTTACCTTGAGGTGGCCTTTTTGACTGTCCCCACCACCACAAGATGGAGTGCATGCCCCATTAGTATGCCTGCATCAGCACTGGGAAGTTCAAAAGGAATAAAGGTAAAGGTTTCCCCATGACCAAATGGTCTAGTCGTGCCCGACTGTAGGGGGCAGTGCTCATCTCCGTTTCAAAGCCTGTAGAGCTGGCGTTTTGTCCGAGGACAAGCTTCCGTGGTCATGTGGCCAGCATGACTCTATGCCAGAGGCCCTCAAACGTTTTTGTCCTGTGGACCACTTTCCGAATTATTTTTTTGCCGTAGACCACCTGCCTGCCTAATATTAAATTTTCCTAAACTTTATGCCGTCAAATATGTTTTTCACGGCTGACACAGTGCTGTTCACTTTGAGAGGGCTTTGTAAAAAAAGAAAACGAACTTAATTTTTTTATTTAGAGCTTTATTGAAACAATTAAATTAAAAATTTAAAAATCCTATTTATAATTGCCTAATTTAACATGTCTGTGCACCCCTCCCACACACAGTTTTCAATGAACATTGCAGCCCTCCAGTTTGCAATAAATATTGCAACCCCCGCACCCGCCGTTTTCAATAAATATTTCAGCCTACCCCCTAGTTTTCAGTAAATATTGCGGCCTCCCAGTTTTTAATAACTATTGCAGCCTCCCCACCCCCTAGGCTTCAATAAATATTGCAGTCCCCCATTTTTAATTGCAGCCCCCCCAGGCCCCTTTATTTCATTAACCTCTAGAAATATCTTCATCCTTGCTCTTCTTGCTTCTCCGCGCGCTCTCTGCCTTCTGAATGACGCTGAGGCGACCTTGGGGTCACGTCAGCGTCATTCATATGGGAGGGAGGTGCTGCGGAGGAGACAAGCTCTCCGGCGGTAGACTCTCTGTGGATCCCGGCGCTGCGGCGCAAGTTTTTTTTTTAACATGCGCCGCAGAGCCAGGATCCACAGAGAGTCTGTGTAATTAGGGTGATGGAGCTTCCTTTCCGTTACCCGCTTTGTTCAACTTGCAAGAATTATAATAAAGTCCAAAACTTATTGTACCTACTCATATAATTAATTATTTCAAATTTAAAATGTCTACTTAAAAAGTTTACGAAACGCCTGAAATAATGATTTCGATGGGTGGACCCCCAGTTACATATCGTGGACCCCCAAAAATTTTTGTTGCTGACATGGACCCCCTGAAAGTCGAAATCGACCCCTGGGGGTCGATATCGACCACTTTGGGAACCATAGCTGTAGCGCACAGGACGCCATTCCCTTCCCACCGAAGTGGTCCCTATTTATCTACTTGCATTTAGGTGCTTTCAAACTGCTAGGTTGGCAGGAGCTGGGACAAGCAACGGGAGCTCACTCAGTCATGCAGTCTTGAACTCCCAACCTTCCAGTCGGAAAGCTCAGCAGCAGCGGTTTAACCTGCTGCACCACCACGTCCCATTCAAAAGGAATAGGCCTTGAGGAATGTAGGGAGGCTTTCAGGTGGCTAGTGTGTCTTAATATGACTGTCCTTCATGATCCAGGATTATGAGCAGTATAATTAAAACAAAAGAAGACTAGCAGCACTTGCTTACTTGCATATGCAGGTGTGTCATAGATAAGGTTACCAGATACAAATGGGGTGCCTATACCTTTAGGCATTGTATAGAAGCAGGAATTTGGGCAGGTGTAGCTCAACATGGAAGGGTTTCAAAAGCTGCACCTGCTAAAATTCCTTCTTCTATAAATTGCTTAAAGGTATAGGCACTCTGTCCCAGTTTGTATCTGGTAACCCTGGACAAGGCACTCCATGCTGCTGGTGCTGGTGGGGGGCTCACATCCTGCAATGGCTCTAGTAATAAATGGCCCTCCCACGGGACACCTGTGGACCATTTGTGGCAAATCAATATGTCACAGCACACTAGTTAAATGCTGCTCTAAGGAATTTGTTTTGGATTGTAGTCCTCCCTGACTCTGAAAGTGGTGCAAATATGTTGTACAGCATGTTTGTGACACTTCTGGGCTGGCACAAGAGATTTGTGCTGGCCTAACTCCAAGTTAGGATTGCACTTGTAGTCATGTACCATATGAATTGTTTCAGAAAATATGCACTGCTATTACAAGCAGTCCCAATGTATTGGCATTTGTTTAGAACTATTACACTGTATACTATAGCTGTATACTATCCTTCCTTCAAAAGGATCAGCCTGGCATACATGGCTCTCCCCATTCCCCTTAGGCTAAGAGATAATGACCAAACCAAGATCGCCCATTGAGCTGAGTGAGAGTCTAGTTCCATACCTGTATGTGCATGGTGTTATATTATCATTGTTTGCAGTCATGATAACTTCTTTGATGCACGGGATTATGTGATACCACCAGAGGCAAGGGAATAACACCATGTACTCAATCAATTATTACTCATCCACCAGGTAATCCTATGATTACTGCTACACTGATAGAAAATATAATTATGTGCAGGATTGCAATGTTTGCAGGGCATGATCCACCACGCTTGAGCAACTCCCACTCATTTTACAAGGGGCTTGGACAGGAGAATCTCTTCTGTAAGTATCTCCGTATCTTGTGTTCCTGTCTCTTCTTCTTTTTCCTCCTCTTCCTCCTCTGTTTCCTGTTCTTGTTTTGAATCTTCCTCTTCTTTGTCATCTTCCTCCTCCTCCTCCTCCTCTTGTTCTTCTTCCTCCTCTTCTTGTTCTTCCTCTTCTTCTTCTCTCTCTCTTGTTGCTGCCTTGATTCTGTTTTTCTGTCTTGTTTCTTCTTCTTTCTTTTTTGTTGTGTCTCCGTTTCCTTAGAGGGTTCTTTCTTAGGGGCTCTAGATTCTGTCAAGATAAATTTCTCTTCTCCCAGATCTCTGCCATATTTGTCTAAGAAATCTTGTGCTTTCATCAACCAAATTATCCGCACACCCCCCAATAAAGACACAGACACGGACTGTATGGTATAAAAGGGCCACTTTATTAACTATTCACAAGCAACAGGCAACAGGGCCGACTAAGACACGTGCGGGCCCCCAGGGGGAAACAGGCTGCCCGTCTACCTCCCCCATTCCTCAGGGCGAACCATCCGACTCCAGGCCCCTCAGGTCACAGACCCGAGGGGCCCTTCCTCATCACCCCGAAGGGTTGGAGCAGCTGGATTGCCAGCCACTGGGCGCACCCAGGTGGCTGAAACGCCCCAGGCACAGGTTCGCCAGCCCGCAGACCCAGCCGGGTGAGCCAGCATGAGCAGGCCAGCCCCCCGCGCCTTGCCGCTCCACGATGGACACCGACAACTAAATACCCCATGCCCGCACGTTCTCTGCCTAAAGTGACCAACTATTCTATTGATAAGAACCCCCCTCCTCCTAACTCCAGTCTGGGGTAGGCGAAAAAACCACCAACCATTCAGCCAATCAGGTTGATAGCAAAAAATTCCTACCCGGCCCCCGAGAGGCGACCAGGAAAAAACCTCAGACTAAACGGGAGGGAGGGTGGGTGACCGCTCGCAGCGCCCGACTGGCGGGCAGTTTGCCCCGCGGCACGGAGGGTGATTGGCCAGCCCCCAGCCAGCCAATGGGCTGGCCAGTCTGAGCTCTGTGCCTCGTGGGGGGGCGGGATAAACTTGGGCAGCGTGCGATTGGGCACGCTACCCCCCTAATATTAAACCTCATTGCTTTTTATATAAAAATATTCCTTCCAGGAGAATCCATCTGTATCAAATTCAATGTCTTCTCAAGATTGCTGCAAATTGTTTGTAAATCACTCTCCTGCTTCTAATTTTCCATTGAATATCTCGAAGAACCTGAATCTGATTGGAGTCAACTTGAAGTATTTTCCCATCAAGCGATGACAGAACCATATCCCTGATTCTTCTCGTATTAAATCTAATTACAATTTCTCTCGGTAATTTATGTCTTCTGGTGTATGCGGTGTTAACTCGATATGCAATATCTATGCCTCTACTGAAAATGTCTTGTTCCACCTCCATCTCTGATGCAAGCCAATTTAATTCTCCATTTCCAACCTAGTATTTTCAGATTTCTGTTCAGGAAAATTCTGGATTCTAATCACAAACATTGATTGATCTAATTCTTGTCTTAATAATGATGTCTCTAATTCTCTATTATATTAGTATTTTGTAGCATCTGAATCTGTTCCTCCATTTTCTCCATCTTTTTCTCTGTTTTTCTTCTGACTTCCTTAATTTCTTTAACATTGGTTTTCGTTTTAGCAATTTGATCTTGAGCCTTAGCCATTGCTTTATTTAAGTGTCCAACATCCTCTGTTAATTTCTCCACATCTTGAGAAATCTTATTGCCTGTCTTTTTTACATCTTTAAATTCATCTTTAATCTGCTTCATCTCTTTCAAAAGTTGCATTAAAATGTCCTGACTGTTTCTCCTCTATTGACTTTCCTGTGTTCTTTCTTGTCCACATGATTCCTGCCCTTGAAAAACTACTAGTTGTGAAGTTGCATGGGGGGATAAATTACCTGCCGGCTTAATAATTTTAGACGTCATCTTGGTCACATTCAATCAAATCAACTCAATTTTTTTCTTTTCTTCCCCTCCTTTAAAAAAACTATTATATACAATATATATTTGACCCCAAAATATAATTTCAATCAAATTATCAAGAAATTGCAATCAGTACATTTCTTATAAGACAATACCTACACCCATCTAGCAAATACTTTCAGAATATAATAATTCATGCTCTATTATTCCCCCAATTACCCTGTTATGATATATATATTTTCCAGATGTTAACTACCAGGCCCACTGAAAATTACAAATATCCATCAATTAAAAATCTCCGATAGTCATTAATCCATGCCTATCATACAATAAAAAAAATAGTCCACTTCCTGACAATTCTGTCCACGTCTTCCAAAGTTTCTACTGTTCAAGTTTGGGCTCTCCACCTTAAATCCACCTTAAAAAGCCACAATATTCCAAATGGAAAGGAAAAGAAAATAGACCCAAATATAGCAAATCAAAAATCAGAAGAAGAAAAAATTTCAAAAGGACAACATGAAAAAAGGCGATATAATTTCAGCATAAAAATCCATCCATATAGATCCACCTTAAGTCCACCTTAAAAAGCCCCAATAGTCCAAAAAAGAAAAAGAAAATAAAAATAAAAATAAACCCAGATATGCCAAATCAGAACCAGGGAAGAAGGAAAAAATTTCAAAACCATACAATTCTAACATAAAAATTAATCAATATAGGTCCACCTTAAGTCCACCTTAAAAAGCCACAATAGTCCAAGAGAAAAAAGAAGAATATAAATAAATCCAAATGTGCCAAATCAGAGCCAAGGGTGAAGGAGAAAATTTCCTAACAAAAAGCACCACACACGTGCACGCGTGCACGCACACACACTATATATTTCAAACATTAAAAAAGAAATCCATATAGGTCCACCTTATGTCCACCTTAAAAAGCCACGATACTCCAAGAAGAAAGAGAAAAAAGAAAAAAAATGTAGCCCCAAATATGCCAAATCAGAAGCCAGGGGAGAAGGAAAAAATTTCAAAGAGAAAAAAAAAGTGAAAAAAACCATATAATTCCAGCATAAATAACCACAAAACTCCAAAAAAAGAAGAGGAAAATAGTCCCGAATAGTCCAAGTCCAACCAGGCGAGGGGGGGGGGAAATCAGAAAAAAAAGGAGTAGCAAAAATACAAAGAGGAGAGAAACCCCTATATATCCATAGTTAAGTCTTCTTCAATCATCCAGCCGGGCAATAAAAAGGAAAAAAAATTAATCCATTCCACAGCACAAAAGCCAATATTCAGAGACAGGAACAACCAGATCCCTCCGCCTTCAAGGGAGAAAGCATAGAGTAAAGCCCCAAACAAAATTAAAACAAAGGGGAGAAAGACCAACCAGCAAAATTCATCCAAAAAAGTATATACTCCTAGGAATCTTCTTTAATAGACTGGAATAAATTTCCAATTTCAATCAGTCCCTCAAGACCTTTATTAATAAAAAAGAAAACAGCAAAAATGGGGAAATACTAAATTCCAAAGTCAGAAAGTGGGGGAAATATAACTTGTGGCAATATAAAATTCAAAACTCTTCTACAACTTCTTCTAAAATAGACTCAGTTATTTATAAAGTCTAAAATGTAAAATCCAGTGACCCAAGAGTTAAAGAATTTAATTGTAATCTCCAGTGCTTAACAACGTGGAGGAATCTCTTTCAGCTCGTCCTCCCCCTTCTTCTTTTCCTCCCATTGTTACTTTCCGAACAAAATTAAAAGAAGGAAATAGAAAGTTTCACCTGTTATCTCAGAATGAATGTAATAGTCCCAGATTGTAGTCCAAATTATCCTCTAGAATCCATGAGCTTCTTGGTTTACTTCAGTGCCGCTTCAATATGTGGGGGGGGGAGTTAGGAGCTATTCCGAGCTTACATTCAGAACAGACTTCCTCCTCCAGAAAAAAGCTGCTCTGAGCCTTCCAAATGGCACCTTCGTGCCATTTTTCTGGCCCAGAAATGTGCTTATGCGTTACACTCGCTCCTGAGTTGGAAGGAGACCCCCCAAAAGGAGAAAGTTTCAGGCCAGGACCCCGAAGACCGGGAAAACCTGACTTTCAACTCCTGACTTTAGTCCTGCCACCCGCATTCATCACATTTTTAATGGTCTTTTATATCAGTTTCAGATTAAGACCCACATTGTGTTTGAACCAAATATGGGGCCAGCAGAAGCATGGGTGAGTGGAGCATCCTACTTGCTGCCTCCAGATCTTGTGCATTTTCCCTTATGCCTCACAAATTCCCTTTTGAACATGACACCCCCTGAATTTATTATTAAATTGATTATCCAGGAAAAATTGTATTGGCAATCCATTTAGAGAGGGTTTTTGCTGCAGAATGTGGCCAAATCTATTCATACAGCACGTGAGGGAGATCCTTGTAGTTTGATTTACAGGTTGTTGTGATACACATCAGAAGTAGGAGGGAGACTTGTAGTTGCTCCCAGCGGCCCTCTTTGCAGGAGAAAATATAGTCACGGATGTTTTTGAAAATGTCCTGTTTTTATGCCCCTTTATCTTTACTGCATTTAAAATATTAGAAATGCAGACAGTGTGTACATACATACTGTGCTTTGGGAAACATTCATGAACTGTGTGTTATGCGTTCCAGACGATGTCGTATCTTAGACTGTAAATCTTGAATGCAGTTAGATGAATTCAGTTGCACATGAGAAACACCCATTAAAACAAATATGAAGTGGTGTCTGTACACTTCTGTGATGCTCTCCTGCAGCACTGGAGTCAGGCTATCTCTGCCATAAGACATGGTGAGAGAACCTGCCCATGGGGTAGATTTCATGAAGAGCATTGCAAAACATCAAATTGAAATTGGGGCTGGCCCGCCCCGCCCACGGGTCCAAACTCTCCCCACCTGCCCTCCACCCCAATCCCCTTTTATTTTAAAAAAGTAATTTGTTTTGTTATGTTCAATGGACACTCCTGATCCACAGGCTTGGTACCAGCATCTGTGGATGCTGAACCCATGACTGGAGGGCCTCAGAGGACCTCCCGGAAGTAACCACTAGTGATGTCCAGATGCACTTAGAAGTGGCTTCCAGACATGGCTTTTGGTCGCATTTAGGAGGTGTTCTGAGGCTAATTAATCAATGGAACAAAGAAGTTGGGGCAGGATAAATGTATGAAGAATATTCAACATATGATGACAATTGTGGGCTGTTGGACTCAAAAGTCCATTTAATTCCTGCATCTAATTTGAGCATTCACAAAGTCTCAAATGCAAAACACCCACTATTGTGGGCATAGCCACCTCCCAATTCCACTTCTCCCAAAGCAATGTGCCCACCTTTGGGGAGGAAAAGACTGTGTTTCTGGGGCTCCAGCATTATCTTTTCCCAGTAGGAACTGAAATTGGTAGTTCCACTCCAAGAATGACCAGTATAAAACAAATGCAACACCCGATCAGTTCTACCCAGGAAAAGGGTCTCTGAAAGTCTGCAATTGTGTCAGTTTCCTTCCAGATATTCTATAACTACAACTTCCAGTCCCACGAAGAAAAGATGCCACCAGGACCTGGGAAATGTTTTCCCTACCCATATAGGTAAGCACTTTGCTTTGGGGGAAGAGGAACAGGAGTGGTGATGGCAGGCTTACTTGGCACACAGTAGTGGTAGATATTGGATATTTGAACTTTTACAAGCAAATAGTCAAATTTACCTTTGAACGTAAGCCTGTGCTGAACTCAATTCTGCTCACAAGCTTTCAAACAGGGCCATTCCTTTTTACAAACATCTCTGATCAGTTGCGTACCTGGCCCACCTGCCACTGGGGGCCACAACTGCAGACTGCCACACCCACTGAACAGATGTCCCCCCACTCACCTGGTGCTACCAGCACTTTGTGCGACATCTGCAAGTCCTCCAAAGATGTTCCATGGCCTTCAGAAGGCCTTTAAACATTATTTCTGTTTTTTGTCAGAAAATCAAAATTAATGTTAAACCGACTTCCAGAGCCTTCAGAAGGCTTTTGGAGGGCCAGAGGACGCTTGAGAGGCTCCAGAGGGAAGGCAGTGTTGGGTGTGGCAGCAGTAGGCAGGTAGGACACTCAAAATGCTGCCCCTTGCACTCTGGTGCCCTGGAATCCCCCCCCCCGCCCTGCTAGGCACACATCCGTCTCTGATCTAAAGGTCAAGAAAAGGCTGTTGGATGGAGTGTCCTCCTTTGCAATGGTTCTTGGGTTATATACAGCGATTATATCTACAAATGAACAAGGGGAACTCTGGGCGGGACTTATGCGGGGCTTCCGCGTGATTGGCTGCCCGTCCGTAGTGTTCCGCAGCTGTCCTGGCCTCGGGGGGGGGGGCTGCCCCCAGTTAGCGTGCCCCCCCTGCTGCTTGCCCAGGCACCCGGCGCGACCCTCACCTGTCCCCCATGGCGAGCAGGAGCCCCCCTGAGGCCAGGGCAGCCGCGGAACGCTACGGACAGGCTGCCACTCAAGCGGAAGTCCCGCCTATGTCCCGCCCAGCGTTCCCCTTGTTCATTTGTAGATCCCATCGCTGGTTATATAGTCTTTTTAATGGCATTAGATAGTCTTTAGGTCTGTTGCAGCCCTAGAGTTATATGTTCTAAAATTGTCATTTGAGAACTATTTCAGGTGTCATAGGTGTAGCCACTGGGTTGTTTTTTTTTTTTTAAATAAGGTATTGCAATAATTTTTTTAAAAAAAATCTATAGTTATAATTAACTTGAACTTCCCTTAGGGCCTCACATCATTCCATTCACACTTAAATGCACACAGTCCATAGTTAATCATGCAAACAGGCTGATAATTGGGTTATTAATGATAGCCATATGAACGTGCATGATAAGGAGGCAGACTAAGACCCCGATGGTTCCTTAATTGGATTTAGAAGGCTTGTATCATAAACAAAAAATGACGAGAGTGAAGTAACCTTTAGATCATTATTATATTTGAACAAAGAGAAATACATTTCACAAGGAAATTATCATAAAAGGTGTGATCATGTGCAATTTTAATACCCAAGAGATTTAATTGAAACCTCACAATTAGTATTTATGGATGCCTTTGATCAGGCATCTCCAAACGTTTCAGCATGAGGGCCGCATACTATATAAGGGAATTTAAATGGCGACCCCAGTATCGGTGGGGGGCTCCGGAACAGAACCCCAGCGGATACCGAGGTTGCACTGTATTTATCCCCCCGTCAGCGGGTTGCTGTGGACTGGCCCCACCACCTGCCCAGGGCCGAATACAAATCTTCCAGGGGGCTAAATTGCCCCTCGGGCCAGGGTTTGGAGACCCATACCTTTGATTATAATTCTGCTTCAATGGTATAATTCTGCTTCAATGGTTAAACAGTTCTTGCTTCCACAGAGAAAGCAAGACCTGTTTAACCATTGAAGCAGAATTATCCCTGTGCAATGAAGAAGCTCTTGTTGCCTTGTTGGGAGTCAATCATAACCATGTTTTGTTTGTGCTGCCCATCTTATCCCAGCCCACAAACCCATTATGGTCCCATGTATGACTGAGCTCTTTTTAAGAAGCAACAAGGATTATTGGTGGTGGTGGTGGTGAGCCTTAATAAAATCTTCATTATTGTATTCTACACAAAACATGGGAAGCTGCTGCATGCCGTCTTAGAAATTCTTCAATGCTTCAGCCAGCTAATGAGCCTAAGTTGAACATAGCTGCACAACTTGGAACAAATCATTCCAAACATAGCCTACGAATCAAGTATCAAAACCTGCCAGGAGCTTTCCCATCTCCCTGTTTTGGCTTATCAGGAGGAGCGTTATCAAGCCCTTGGTGGGTCACCAAACATGATGGGTGAGCTCCATTCAGCTCGGTGAGTCCAAAGTTTATGTAGACTTATTTAACACTTTTTACAAGAACTATCCTAACAATAAGAACACACACACACACACACACACACACACACACACACACACACACACAGAGAGAGAGAGAGAGAGAGAGAGAGAGAGAGAGAGAG
>JAJKFI010000003.1:21032587-21052094 GCA_029204185.1 Lerista edwardsae
GCGTGGCAGGATGGGGGAGGCGTGGCAGGATGGGGGAGGCGTGGCAGGATGGGGGAGGCGTGGCAGGGGTGGTGCTAGAGGCAGGAAGCCAGCAGAGGCTGGGAATACCTCTTAAACCTAGTGTTTTGCCTGCCCCTGTAGGAACTCCACTGGGTTTGGGAATTCATGCAATGAAAAATATTTTAAGTGATGAGTACCATAGAACAAAAGAGAAGTGGTGGACCGGGGGGGGGGCAAAGGGTACAAATGCCCCAGGCACTGGGATGTGGGGTGGTGGCGGCAATGCTGGCTGTGCCCCTGCTGCCCTCCTGCCATCACCATCCGAGTAGGAGTGTTAAGCCACTCTGGGAAGCCGTTTTTGTGGCTAGTTCTAGCTGCAGAAGCCATTTCCTGGATTGGATTTATGCAGCTACCAAGTGTTTGCAAACCACTTCCTGGAGTGGTGTGGCATGGCCACCAAGCTCTGGGTGGGGAGCAGGGGAAAGCATCTGCAGGTGGGGGTGCACCCCTGGAGATGTGTCCAGCGGTGTCATCCTGGCGGAATGGCCCGGTACGCCATTCCGCTAGTTCTGCGGACAGGCCCGGGCTGCGCCGCCTCTCCCGAGGACGGGTGAGCTGCTCCTGGGCCCGCCCGCCCTCCTGCGCGTCCAAATCGCTCTGAAATGGAGCAATTCGAGGCGCAGGGAGGCGCAGGGAGGCGTGGCTGGCCTCTGCCATAGGGGCAGAGGGCTGCCAATCATCCGGGCATTCTGGTTCCTGGCACACCCGGATGACGTCTCTGGATGTGTCCCATGGTGATGCCCCCCCCAGGATTGCCCCTGCAAAAGAGAACTAAAAAAAAGCCAAACTTCCAAAAGTAGATGGAAATGCTAATTTACTACATGCATGTCGCCATTTGGCAACCTAGTTCTACCAAGTGGCAGCAAATATTTTATTACCACCATCTACTTTCCAGGATTTTTAATCCAACATAGAAGCATTTATTTATTTATTTATTTATTTTATTAGATTTATATCCCGCCTTTTTGCCCGAAGGCACCCAAGACGGCATTACAACATAAAATATAGAAATTTAACATTAAAAAACCATTTAAAAAACAATATTAAAACAATACAATAAAACAAAATAAAAACAAAGCAATAAAATTTAAAAACAAGAAGCCCTGTGGATCATACGGTATAAAATATAACAAACCATCCAGCCAGCCTGTCAACAATTAAAAGCTTTTTGAAATAAAAAGGTCTTCAGCCCCCGCCGAAATGTTAACAACGTTGACATTGCACATCCTCCTTCAGGTGATTCAAATGACCAGCTTGCTCATTGGAAACCTATGTAGTGGAGTACTTGACAAAAGGCCAAATACAGTCATGATACATTCACCACAGGCTGATGGGGTGTACTTTAGGGCGTAATCCTAACCTGGAGTTAGGCCGGCATAAGAGATTTAGGAGTGTCACAAATGCACCATAAAGCACGTTTGCACCACTCTCAGAGTCATACGGAAATGCACCATCTTCTCTGACTCCAAGAGTGCACCAAACGCCCTTTACTGTGTGTTTGTGACACTCCTGGGCCGGCACAAGTCCCTTGTGCCAGCCTACCTCTAGGTTAGGATTGCGCCCTTAGTAAGTGAAATATTTATTTGAGTACTGCACTGCACTGACAATAACTCATTGTGATGTACTGGTCTCTCTCGCTTCTCGTTATTTAGCAGCTTTCAAGGGAAAGGGACGTACCATGTTCTTATTTAAAGAAATAGAAGCCAACACAAGTAGCTGAAATTTGGACAAGTACTATTTCTGCGGGAGTAGCTGATTGATTCCCATCCACAGCCAACTCCCAAATATACTGAATTTTCATTTTCTAGTAAAGATTATTATTGAAATACCTACCTTAATTTGGGATATAAAGTTGAGAAAGGGCTGCAAGCTCAAAATCAGAGAGAGATTTCTAGAAAAGGGAACCCATTTTCTGTTATTGTTACTCAGGGACAATGCAATTATCTACTTTAGTTGATGCTTCCTGTAAAATTACTCTGCCATAATTATGCACTTCTTTTATTGTTTATCCACTTTTCCTTTTCTTGATTTGGAATTAGAGAATGAATGCTGAAATCTTCCTACCTCAGTAGCTGGTAACAAAGCCTTCCTTCCTTCCTTCCTAGTTTTTTTAAAAATGTGATTTTTGTTTCAGGTTATCTAGATGCTTATAAACAAGCATCTATATGCTTATTCTATATGCTTGTTCTATAAGCAACTAGATGCTAGATGCTTATAAACAAGCATCTAGCATCTCCAGTGTGCTGTGAATTGATCTTCACAACAATACCCTTGTTGGCATAGGTAATCTGGAGTAGGTAAAAGGGACAGGTTAATTGTGAAGGAGATGTGTCAATTATACAATTAACACCTCCAGTGTCTCAGCAGCAGACAAAAGAGAAGAAAGTGATAACTGGAGGATTTAATGAAGGCTAATGCAAAGCAGTTCTGAAGCAGAGCAAATGACGGGCACAAACAGGTATTCATCACTTAAGGGTAGTGTTAGGGAACTGCAACTCATTCCCCCCCCCAACTATTATCTGTATAATCAGGGCTGGCTAATCCCAGACTATTGTGATGGAGATTGGGCTGCATCCGTTCTGGAATGCAGAGGCCACATGTGAGCTGCATGTTCATAGCCCTATCCTTGGTTTGCTCCTATCCTTGGTGGTAAGTGCTCAGGCACCTTTAATCCCATGCACTGTGCAGGCTGGGACTGAGCAAAGAATGCCTCCACCCACATATATGGATGTGGGGCAGCATTCTGTTGCCTGCAGAGCAGGACTCAAGTTTTGACACCAGCTTCCTTTCTTTGTAAAACTGACTAATTCCTTGCTAGTTCTCTTCACATTCTACTTGAAGTGGAATTATCATGGTCTTGACGTTGAACAGGTCTTTCTTAATTTCCTTACTGTCTGGAATCTGATCTGGGGCTCCGCCTACCAGGCAGGCATGAGGAGGCCAGGATCCTGGCCAGCACACCTTCCCATGGGGACCACAGCGGGAGCCCAGGTGGTGGCAGCAAGGACAGGCAGCCCACTCCTTCCCCCTCGATCGCAGTCAGGCCTGTCCATCCGGCCTTGGGAGGCCAGGACCAGGTCCCTGGCTGCAGTAGCCAGAGAAGGACGGGTGCAGTGGTGTCATCTAAATGATTTAAGAACAGGTACTCACTTTTGATTGGCACGTGTCGGGACCCGCCCACCGGAAGTGACGTCATAAGCCAGAAGTGATGTTGTGGCAGGAAGTGACATGAAAAAAGCCCTTTTTGAGGCCTCAGATGATTTTAAACTGACCCAAGAGTTGCAACAGTATTCCACAGCACCCCCAGAACATGTTAAGGAGGCCTGGCATCATGTTAAAACCCCAGAGCAACTCATTTTTCAGTGGCAAGGAAAGGAAAGGCTCCGCTCGCTGCCTGCCTGCCTGCCTGGCTCTGAGAACATGCAGGCAACTCAAACATGCAGGAAATTCAAACGTTGCAGAGGGCGGAGTCAACGAGTGGGCAGGCGAATGGGTGGGGCCATCTGTAATCCTAGAAACTGGTACTCGTGTACCCCCGTGTACCCCCTGCATGACATCACTGGACGGGTGGTAAGTGCTGGCTGGATCAGGGACCTGGAGGGTTGTCAGCCTGGGCTTATGTAGTGGGGCTGGGAGGAAGAGGTGGAGCAAGAGGGCAGGGCAGCTCTATATAACCACAGGCAAGCTGGTAATGAGGGCAGTCTGGAGGATGCTGGCTATCAGGTAGAATGCTGGTGAGCCAGTGAACCAAAGCAAGGCTGCTGGAAGGGAGGACACCGATGACGACCAGTGGAGGAAGGAACCCCCTCCCCTTTGCCTACCTCTGAGCATTAACAGATTGGTAGGCTTGAAGGGACCCAGCCACACTTGGGGTCTGTTCCTGGTGGTACCTCTTGCAATGCCCTAATGTTGGCTACTGCTAAGGCAGGCACTTCTGGGCTGACAGCGCCGACACTTACCTTGTACTGCCATCTCATTAAGACAATATTGTAGGCCCCATAATTCATTCCAGTAACATAGCTATAGGGGGTAAAACAGTACTGCGGTCGCTGCAATGCACTTTGTAAGCGGCCCTTCCCACTCATTATCGGAGCCATTGCAGGCAGTGATGGCTAAGCGTAGGAGGCACCTTTTGGGTGGGCACACACCTGTGCATTGCTGTAGCTGTTTGGAATGGCTCCAATGGTGAGTAGGAAAGGCGACTTACATGGTGCATTGCAGTGCCTGCAGTATCACTGTTTTGTCCCCTCTAGCTATGCTCCTGATCCATCCTTTAGTTACTTAAAGAACATCTGCCTTTCAGTATAATCCTATATCTTTTTGCTTGCCGTTGAATAAGTGCCATTAGTTTTTATTTATGAAAAAATTTCCCCTCCAATGTGTATGCAGATCCCTCTCAGATCCCAACACTTTAGGTCAACTTCAATTCCCTTGGTTGCAAACCCTGTTATCTTCACCATTATCTGATTATTCTTACAGGCTTTATCTTCTGTGAACTTACACTGCATTCCATTCCATTTGTCATTTACTTTTTGGTGTCTTTGATTGCTCTGTCCTTTCAATGTTATTTTGAATTAAACTTTGAAATTTATGGAAAATCAATTGCAAAGGTAGTACACACATGTGTGTGTTAGAGTAGAGCTAGTATTATTCAAGCATTGTGAACAGAAAACATTCCCCCTACTCCCCCCGTGGTGGTTTTCTTATATTTAGCAGGGGGACATCAGCTGCCTTTATTCAGTCTGGCGTAACATCTTTTCCAGTGGCTGTTTGCTGATGTTTCTGTTCATTTTTTAAAATGGGGCAGGGAACCATCTTTCCATTTATTTTGCTATGTTAGCCACTTTTTAAAAAATTGGAACGCAGAATAAACATTTGTAATCACTGTCATCTTCTTCATCGTCACTATCATACACCTCCACATCCCAGTATTAAAGGCAATCCTTATTAAAATACAGAAATTGCAAGGGACAGGAAATATTTCACTGTTCATGCTGCTGGGCACTTAAGTCTGTGTAATTGATCCTGACAGATACACTTGCTGATCCAAACTCTCCATGGAACTCTTCCCAAAGAGACTGCCTGAAACATCGTTGATAGCAAAGCACAAGGCATGTGACAGGATGAGGTCAGATAAAAGTTAATGTCTTGTCATATTCATGTGGCTTAATTACATATCGCTTGAGCATCTATAGATCTAGGCAGAAAAGCTCCTGGTAATTGTTGTCTGGCTTATTTCATTGTCTGTGTGCCAGGATTCTAACCATCAGAATGAAAACATTGGTTATGGAATTCTGGACATGGTATATTTTGCAACATACCATCACAACAGAAGTGGGTATTTCTCAATGTATACATTATATACCAGTGTTTCTCAAACTGTGGGTTTTGACCCACTTGGTGGGTCACAACCTGATTTCAAGTGGGTCGTGGAAAGCTGGGAGCAGCCATCTTGGAAACTGCAGACTTTTCTCTTGCTATATTCCTCTTGTGAGTGTTAGCAGTTTCAATTTTCAAGTGAGGGTTTTTAAAATTTTGTTTATAGTTCAGTGCTTTTACATAATATTTTGTCCTAATCTTGCTTTCTGTCAGGGATGCTCATGATTATGCAATTGCTGCAGTCTAAACTACCAATTCACATTCCAGCAGTGATTACATCACAATGATAGCACTTCCTGCTTGATTTATTTATTTATTTATTATTAGATTTGTACCCCGCCTTATTGTGCCCGAAGGCACCCAATGATGATAGTAATGATGATGTCATTACTATCTGTGACATCACTTCCAGATCAATGACATTACTTTTGGTGGGTCCTGACACAAGTACCACCGTAAAAAGTTGGTTCCCGGTCTATAAAGTTTGAGAACCACTGTTATATACAGTTAAGTTAGAATTGTGATTATATTGATTTGTTTTGCAGTCTCCTCAAGTTTTCCAGATTCATTTCGAATTCAACTGCACTTTTCATTCTGGCTTTAAATGTAGGCTACCTCAGAATGCCAGGTGCAAGGGAGAGGCAACAGGTTGCAAGTATCTTGTTGTCTTGTGTGCTTCTTAGGCATCTGATGGGCCACTGTGAGAGAAAGGAAGCTGGACTACATGAGACTTTGGCCTCAGTACGGCTCTTCTTATGTTCTTAATGATGGATTGGCGCAGTTTCAAAAACAGCCAATAAATCACAAATGTGAAATGTAAAATATCAATTTAGCTACCTCTTCATCTCACAACTCAGGTTTCAGGTTCTGACCTATGATGTCAGTACTACCCTAACAGAGATACGATATCCCTAGATAAGATATCTAATATAGATCTCAAAAGCACAATTTTTTTTAGGTAACCTTATTGGTACATGAGACAAAAATCCAAGAGCCAGAGTAGGGTGATACATTTATTACGGCCAAGTAAATTTCACAAAGTGGTTAGCAAATGTTTGAGTTCCTCAGGCTGGATTTAAGCAAAACAGAACAAGATGTAGTCAAATTGCATGTGATGGAAATGCCCCGAGATTTACTCTGTGGTACAATGGAATGCAGAACATTTATGCAGACTAATGACCCAAACCTATGAGGACCTTGCATTGCCGGAACTAGTACTCCAGCTGTGCAAGGTCCTTTACAGCTGTCACAAAACATGCCATGCAGCGGCGTCATTCACCCGGTACTCTGGGCGGGACTTACCTTTGAGCGGCAGTCCGCCCGTTGCGTCACGCCGCGTTCCGCCGCTTTCCCACCCGCCAGGGCGGGTGGGAAAGCGGCGCAACACGGCGAGATGCAACGGGCGGACTGCCACTCAAAGGTAAGTCCCGCCCAGCGTACAAGGTGAATGACGCCGCTGATGCCATGCCACCCAGCACAGCATGGTCAAGCCTCAGCCGGGCACCAGTATGCCAACATGGCACCAGTATGCCAACATGGGGTGCCAACAAGGGAAGTAAGAGGAGGGTGAGGGTACACCTGCCAGAGAAGGTAAGTCTGGTGCACAGGCAGGTGATGAGCAGGGGAAGGCAGGAAGTGTGTGGAAAGGAGAAGGGGTGGGTGGCAACAAGAGCATGGGTGGGCAGATCGGGCCCAGAAGGGGGCAGGATCAGCAGCACTGGTGCGCACCATATCCTATCCCATTTCCCAGGTCTGATCTGCCAACGCTATGAACTTGTATTTGTGCCAGTGATATGGCTGGCACAGATTCAAGTTGACCCATAGTGGCTGTTGACATTTATCTAGCAAAAGGATAAATGTCACCTTATGCTAAGGAGACCTCCAGCAGCTAAAATTCCACCACAGGTTGCAGTATAGCCCACACCTGCCCCACTGTATCACCCTACACTGATTTTTGGTAGGATTGGGTTTTTCTCCTAGCATCAAGCGATTAGCAGTTCAGATTCAGGAAACTGAATCGTTTCTGTCACAGCACTGATCCCAGTTAGGTGGAGCAAGAGCATAAATCTTTTTGGAGAGACGTTGATCCCCTTGGAAAAGAAAGCCACCAATTGGTCCCAGGGCACCAGTTAAAATCTTTGGCACATATCTTTCTGGTGCACACTCTCTTGAGCATCAAAATGTAAGGGAAAGTTCTCTGAATGTTTCTTGGTTATTATTTAGAATGACCCCATGCCAGGTCAGCAAAAATAAAGAAGTGCTTGGCTAGGCTTTAACTCAGAAAATGATGATAAAATATGCCAAATGGATGTTTCTCAAGCTTGTGTTAAAAATGCCTCTTCGCTGCTGTGAGCAACATTTTGTAGCTGACCTCGGAGCATTAGTGATGAGAGATCACATTGAATACTTTCATTTCCCCATAAAATGTCTATCATGATAGTTCAGATATGCCACATGGCAACAGCAATGATAAATGGTGTTGATGCCTCAGGAGAAATGAGGTACTAAAGTTATATTATACGTTACATTATATTCAGTTAGGGTCTTAAACATGTAATATAGTTAAAATTGTTATTCCCCTGCAGATAGTACACCTCATATTTCAATAATGTCTCTTACCTGGAGAAAAACTATTGACCACTAACTATTTTAAGAAGTTCCTCTCTTTCCTTATCAAAAATTGCTGTTATATGATTGTCAGATCAGGTAATGATAGATAGATAAAAAGACTGAGGGGGCAATCCTAACTTGCGCTGGAAGGGCAAATGCAAATTAGGGGCTTCCTGAAACCACCCTGGGGCAACCATCCTATTACCCCTTCCTGAAACGCTCTGTTATCCCGTAGTAGGCACCAGCCGCGCCTATGGGTTTCTCGGATCTGCGCCTGCTGAGATCTGTGTCTAGAGCCAAGGATGCCACATACCCCGAATTGGGGCAGCACAGCCTGGAGGTAGGAGCTTGGATGCAGCCTAATAGCCTCATTCCAGCTCCCCCCTCCCCAGGCCGGCACACCTCCTGGCACAGGACTGTCGGTTGATGTTTTTACCCAAAACCAGATCTTGAAAAACGACTTACCAGTAATTGTTCTGAAGCAGCACAAACATGGAACTTTTCTCCAAACAGGAAGTAAGATGAAAGTGCTCATGGGAATTCTAGGCTTCAAACAATAGCAGTGGAAAACTGCAAGTAATAAGTAACTCTGTTTCTATTTATCTTTTGTTTTTGTAGTGTATTTCATTTCACATGTTTATGAGACACATGCATATGAAATTGAGAATGGAGCTGTGGCTGACATGCTAGTAGAGGACATGCGCTACCCATGTTCAATCCTATTATATCCAGGTAGGACTGGAAAAGGCTACTGTCTGGAGAACCACTGCCAGTGTAGATAGTGCTGAGCTAGATGGACCCACGTAATTTGAAATAGATTCATATAGGCTTATATAGGAATTTGTTTAATGCCAGTGTTTAATTTCTAAGGTGAGGGATACTAGGGAACAAACCTGCCTAGAAACCTTTAGTCCTAATGCTATACATTTAGAGTTTGGCCTTGGTTACTTAAGGTACAATCCTAACTTGGAGTTAGGCAGGCACAATTAGGCCAGCAAAGTTTGGCCAGCCCAAGGGCTACCATAAAGCGCATTTGGTGTCCACTCTGGGTGTCAGCGAGGCCAGCACACAGAAGCCATCATCCCTGACTCTGAGAGTGGTCCAAATGTGCTTTATGGTGGCCCATGTGCTAGCCAAACTTTGCTGGTTTAACTGTGGCAGCTTAACTCCAGGTTAGGATTGCACTCTTAAGAACAGTTAGGCTAAGAGCAATCTTTGGAACTCAGTATGTTTCCCCCATGAGCACGTAAGTAGATAAAGCTCTCCTCATTCAGCCTATGAGAACCACCTGCTCCAAATGAGAAAGGGATGGATCAAATGGCAAGAGTGTACACATATGGGGATGTATGCTCATATGCATAGACTCAATCTCAGGAATATTGTATGGGCAGTAGAATGCATGAGCCAAAGGCTAATTCTTATGCTTCACTCTCTTTCCATTGACAGAGGGACGGTTCATGTACTGGCCCATTCATGGGGATAGAAAAGTGCTCTACTGTAAAACTGACATAAGTTCCTTGGCTGAGTGCCACACATCAGAAACACACTGCAGAGCAAAACCTTGATGAAATTCTGACCCTTAACTAACAAGGATGTAGTTAAGTTCTCATATTGCTAATTTGCTTCATCATGCATGGTGCTTCTTATGTATTACCTATCCACATTAATTTCTTCATATTTCTGTCCATTTCATGCCTCTGCAATAGGCTATTGCCTACAGAAACTCATGATGAAATAAGTTCATTGGTCAAAAATCCAGCACATAGGATGAAGCAGCATCCTACCTTAATCCTACTTGCCCAATAATTAAACATTGCTAAATCCTACTGAAATATTTGGGGCTTCAGAAGCCTAAGATGCATCATTACCCTCTGCTGTCTCACTTAGGTGGGAGCCTGAACTGCAGCTGCAACACTTCGGAGTTCTGAAACTCACGAAAAGTGCAAAAAAGGAGAGTCATATGGGACCAAAGAGCTTCAAAGAGTCCCAGAGGGGGCTGTGCAGCAACTGGGACACGAAGTAAGGACACAATCCTAACCTGGAATTAGGCTGGCACAATTAGGCCAGCAACGTTTGGTCAGCACAAGGGACACCGTAAAGTATATTTGGACCACTCTCTGAGTTAGAGGCTAGTACACAGACATGCGCCTCCCTCCTTGATTCTGAAAGTGGTCCAAATGTGCTTTACGGTGGCCCTTGTGCCAGCCAAACTGCGCTGGCCTAACTGTGCTGGCCTAACTCCAGGTTAGAATTGCACTCCAAGTCTCACCCCTCTTACTTCTCACAACTGGCCTCTCCATCAGAATGGTGGGTCAGATTTGGCAGCCATTGCCCCAGCAGCCCTGTGCTCTTAGTGTGGCAGCTCATGGGATTAGGCAATAAATTATGTTTGGTGTGCAGCCTTCTTCCTTCTGTTTGTTCTAAATACTCCACCAATCAGTTTCACCAAATGACTCCTGGTTCCACTGGTGTGTGTGAAAGAGCAACTCACTTTCTCTACAGCGTGCACAATATTTTAAGCATGACATGACCCTCCCCCCTCAGTTGCTTTATTTCTAAACCATCAGTCTCCAAACTGGAGACCACTGCTGCAATCAAAAGCTTCCCCAGCATCACTTGTGCCTATCGTTCTGCTGGGAAAGCTCTGTAAAGCCCTTACTACAGCCCCCAAGAGTCACCACAGCCAGCTGCATCTAACCACAACTTTGGGCGCGCAGCATTCTGAGGCAGTGGAACCTGGATGTGGCTGGCTGCTGCAACTCTTGGCGGCGGTAGTAAGCACTTTACAGGGCTTCTCTGATTTGGCCCATGGGCCAGAGTTTGGAGCCTGCAGTTCTAAACTGAAAAGCCACCAACCATGTAGTGTTTCCTCATTGGGAAGGTGCTCCAGGCCACTGGTTATTTTGGTTGCTCTTTTCTGCATTTTATATTTATTTTGAAGTACCTTTGCAAATTATCCACCTTCAGGGACTGAACATAGAAGTTTCTTTCCAGTCAAGAGGAAAAAGTCACATGTCTGACATACAGTACAATCTGATGCATGTCTACTCAAAAGTTCTATTTTATTCAACGGAATCCATGTTCATATAAGTGAGTTGAGGGCAGCGGCGTCATGCAGCTGGAACGCCGGGCGGGGAAGACGGCGAAACGGGCCGGAATGCAACGGGCAGGCTGCTGCTCACCCGTTCCTCCCGCCCAGCGTTCCGGCTGCATGACGCCGCTGGACTCTAGCCTCAGCAAATTAAATTAACACTGTAGCTGAATGCAACAGTGTAGCTAGAACGGGAGAAATGGTAAGTATTGCAGGTGCCTCAATGCACTATGTAAGCGGCCCCTCCCAATTGACATCAGAGCCATTCTAGACAGTGACACCAACACGCTGGAAACATGGTTTAGTTCTGTAAGCGCCTGTGCATTGCCATTGCTGCCTCGAATGGCTCCAATGGCAAGTGGGAGGGGCCACTGGCACAACACACAGGAGTACTTACCGTTTCCTCCTTCTAACTATCCTATTGGACGAATGGCATATGGAAGGCCGTCATGATTGTATTCAGGCAATTAGATTTCCTAATAGTAGTTGCAAAGAGGAGGTTGATGAAACATCATTGTACACAGTGAATACAGTTTTAATACAGTTTGAAAGCCTGGTCACGAATGATTCAGAAATAATAAAAGAAGCCTTCTGTCAGTCTGGAATTTAAATATACAAGAAACCAAAAGGAGGAAAAGTACTGCTGTGAACATAACTGAAGTATAGCTGAGACATTTTTAAAAAAGTCTATGGGAAAGACATCACCGGAGGAGTGACTCCACCATACAGTATCATTCATGGCTGTCAGAAAAAGAAGAAAATGTTGCTCTTTCTTTCCATTTGCTGCTTTGTGGCTCCGAGGACCCTTTTACTGTTGTTTTACTCTGGCTTTATTTCAAGCCTTCGGCTTACAACATTTTGAACAGTCGTACGCCCATTCAGGCACTGTTCTTGCCCTCAGACACACATCTGCAACTCCCGCTGAGAACAAGAGCAACAGGCCAGATGCTGATTTGAGCTAAGTAGGGCTCAATCTGGAGTACTTCTATTAACTTGGATGCCCCACATGAAATATTGACAAGCTGCGCTGAAATGAGCTGCCTTTTCACAGTGATCCCAGGAGCTACGTCTGTGTTTTCTGCCTCCTTGTTTATCAGCAGCTGGCAAAGATATTCTCAGAAGAAAAAAGAGAAGATGGTGCTTTTCCAAATGCTCCTTTAGAGGAATGGTTGTTTTCAGCCATTCGGTCTCTTCTCCCTTTGAGTTATGGACACTTTGGAAACATATTTTTCTTTGCATATCCACAGCCCAGGATTAATCCACACCTTTGCTCAAACAGAGGTTGGTGAGCAACAGAATAGCAAGATGCATTTCATTTGCATCCTGACTTTCATTCGGGATGCTGCAGGTGATTGTGGTCATAGGTGATCCCATTCTATCCTTGAAACAACTCTTATCTAGATTTAGCTGCAAGATGGTAAACCGCATAAGGGTTTTGTGAGCCCAATCCTGTGCATGTCTAATCAGGGCTAAGTCCCACTGTAGTCCATGGAGTTTACTCCCTGGCGAATGTGGATGGGATTGCAGCCTATGACACTAACATGGGCTCTCATGCACCCTGAAATCTGTGGAACACGAAAGTGCAAAAGTTACAAAAAGGGAAATGCTGATGATGTGTCGCATACCACCCTTTCTGCACACTGATACAATAAGCCAGTGAAGGATGCCGATCCACCAGTTTTGTAGCTAGACATGTTGTGGTGTTTGGGCATCACTGTGGAAGAGCCTGCACATAAAGCAGCTTGACAGTGCAATCCAAGGCATATCTACTCAGGATTAATCCCATTACATTGTATGCAATGGGGCTTATTCGCAGGAAAGTGTGTAAAGGATTGCAGCCTCATATATGGCCAGCGCAATACTACCTGCCCCGTCACATCAATGCTACGTCATAGCGTTGACACTATGGACATAGTGCAACCCGAGCGGTACCCCCGCGTTGGCGCTACAGCTCTCAAGCTGACGCTATGAGTAGCATCAGCTTGAGAGTGCCAACGGGAAGTATCCCTTGCACTGACCAAAGTCAGTTGACACGAGGGAGGTTCCATCCCATTTCAGGATGAGGATTGGTGGGGGGTTGGGGGGTTGGGGGCAGGACATGGGAGGGTCCAGGATTCAGCCATATGGGCCATGCAGTTTAGCAGGCGCAGATCCGAGGAGCGCAAATAATAGGGGATGCTCCAGCCTCCCCAACCCAGCATCAAATATGGCGCTGGCCGGCTAGCCTTGGTATTCCGGCACTGGGTAGGACTGTGCCCTTAATTGTATTTTATAGAAGATAAGAAGCTGCCTTATGCCAGGTCAAACCATTGGTCCATGCATATCTGCGTTCTTGACTGGAAGTGAGTCTCCAAGTTTTCAGGCAGTGCATTGGAAATGGGACCTCTTGCATGCAAATCTGAACTATGGCCCCTCCACTATATAACAATCATTAAGGACCGAGTGCTTGCAAGTTCTTCTTTTCACCCATTGGGCAGAATACTGGAAAGAAGCAGCATGGTTTGCCTGTTTGTCAGCAACTGGAGAGAACACAACATGCGCATTTCCCCTTATATCTTGACAAGTAAAGAACCAGAAATATATCTAAGAGCCCAGTTGCAACCCCAAGGGTTCAGAGCATGCAGCTCTGTCAACGGAGCACTTGCTGGATCCTATGGGCTGATAGCCCAAATGGCTCTGGATAGGAAAGTGAAGATCATTTTTACCTACCTCCCCAGTGGTCATCTGGTCTCCAATGGTCTCCTGGTCTCCAAGACCTACACCAGCTCTTTACCTCACATCCGTTTGAGGAGCACAAGGGGCCAGGTTGAGAAGAGAAAGGGGGGACAGAATGTGGCATATGCAGATGCAACTGAGATCCTCTTCTCTCCCACCTTCACATTGCCCCCAGCCCAACCCACTCCCGGCCCCAGTCTGTCTAAACTATCCCCCAATTCATGTCATACTGACATACTGGCGGTGGCAGAGGTTCTGCAGTCTGGTGTCACCCATGCATGGCAACCAGCAGCCTGCAGAACAGCATAGATCCACGACCGTAAGGCCCAGATAGGATTGGGCCCTTAGTAAATGAAAACTGCAAGAGCCAGGCCCCCAAAGACCCCCATTATAGCCAGGCCCTTGAGGTTCCCAGAGTGACAGGACCAATGCATCCTGGACAAATGTGTACCATTCTAATATGCTCCAGTACTGGACATTTGTGTCTGTTCTTTTTGCATCCCAGACATTTGTATCCCAATATGTGTATATTTTTAGGGACGTGGTGATGCTGCAAGTTAAACTGCTGTTGCTGAACTTGCTGACCGAACGGTTGGCAATTCGAGACCACGCAATGGAGTGAGCTCCTGTTGCTTGTCCCATCTCCTGCCAACCTAGCAGTTCAAAAGCACCTAAAAATGCAGGTATATAAATAGATATCACTTCCGTGGGAAGGTAACGGCGTTCCGTGCGCTACGGCGTATAGTCATGCTGGCCACACGACCATGGAAGCTTGTCCTTGGACAAACACTGGCTCTTTGGCTTAGAAACGGAGATGAGCACTGCCCCCTACAGTCGGTCATAACTAGACCATTTGGTCGTGGGGAAACCTTTACCTTTTTTGTGTATATTTATTTTTATTTATTTATTTTTAAAGCAATAAGTTATGGTTAAGGTTAAGGCTTGAATAAGAAGGTATTGTATAATATGGGGTTTGTTGCCCAGTTATAATGGGACGCCAATGATCAGCATGCATTTGACCAGTCCACAATCATCCCTGGTACCAGTCCATTGACCAAAAAGGACTGGAGAGGGAGAGAAAGCAAAAATGACCTTGAACAAAGAAATCACATAGCAAACTAGAGGCTATCATAGACCACAGATAGAAAGTTGATATACTACCTGTAAGTTAGTATCCACTGCTGGTTTTAAACTTGTTTTAATGCTGTTGGCAACTGGTTTTATGCTGATGGTGCCCCTTTTTATTTGGTTTTAATAGTTTTATGCTAGTGTTTCTTGCTTTTTCATTTACTTTTAATGGTGCTATTTTATGGGTTGTCTCAGTGATGCTCAAAGCCATCGCAGAAATTCAGACTGACATTTTAAGTAAATATCAAGCTCTTAAAATATATTTCTAACAGCCTAATTCCATCCCCTGCCACACTATAACATGTAGTCGTTCCATGGGGTGCATGCTGTGTGCCATGGTGGGAGAGAGGTGACTAATTGTGCTGAGTTGCTTGCTTGCTGCAGGAGGAGACAAGGCAAGCAACATGGGGGGCAGGTAAAAAGGTTCTACAGGTTTCATTCATGTACTCATAATGCAGGTCCACAGGCTGTATGTTTTACACCCCTACGTAAGAGACTTATATGGGCGTGGCCATAAGGTTTGCTAGAATAAAGATATTACGCTCTGGGTTTATCAGAAGGCCAACCAAAGGTAAATAAAAAACTTTTTACTTACCTCTAGGTAATCTTTGTTGCCAGCTATTGGGATCCTTGGGCTTGTCCCTGTTATTTTGTTAGTGTATGTCCAGGGAGATGAATGGGCAGGGTGGGTTGAGCAATAGGAGAATAAGATCTAGAGCAGTGGTTCTCAAACTTTATAGAGCGGGACCCACTTTTTAGAATGGCACTTGTGTCAGGACCCACCGGAAGTGAGGTCATTAACCTGGAAATGATGTCACAGCCGGAAGTGACATCATCAAGCAAAAAGTGCTGTCATCGTGACATAATCAAATGACACTCCTGGAATGCAAACTGGCATTCTTGGACTGCAGCTGCTGCACAACCATGAAACATCCCTGATAGAAAGGGATGGACAAAATAGTGTGTGAAAGCACTGAACTAAAAACCATTAAAAAACAAATCTTGAAAATTCGCTTGAAAATTCAAACTGTTAATGCTCACAAAAAGAATATAGCAAGAGTAAGGGCTGCAGCGTCCAAGTTGGTTGCTCCCAGCATTCTGGGACCCACCTGATATCAGGTCATGACCCATTGAGTGGGTCCTGACCTACAGTTTGAGAAACACTGATCTAGTGTGCACCTTTGCACTAATATACACGCCCTCTAGCCAGCTGCCCACCCCTGCCCTATAGCACCTTACCCCAGAACATTTCCAAACCTCTCCCCTGCCCTCACACCCAAGCAAGAAGATTTTTTAGCAACCCAAAGTAAGAATAAAGGAAGGTAAGGGGGTGCCCTGATTTGTGTATAAGTGAAACTGTGGATACGGAATCTGTGGATATGGGGGCCACCTGTATTGTCATTTGAAAATGTATATTGCTGTGTTTTATACCTGACAATGATCCTTAGCAGATTGTCATAAGGATTTATTACAGCAGAAAGTCCTTAATATGTCAATATGGATATACAGTACTATGAAAGAGATTATGGAAGATAATTTTCAAATATTATGCTTCCTTTTTGCATTAAAAATTAGGAGAATGTGCTCCATAAGCCTAAACAAATGAGCAAAGGGGAAAGCATTGTCTAAAGCTGGCATAGTTTTTGTCCCATTTCGTTAACTTCTAAAATTAATGTACCTAAAATGAGACATTAGGTGCCTTCGAGGGGACACCATGACCTTCCAAATGGATCCACCCATAGACCCAAGATGTATGTTTTGCCCTGATCCAAAAGACAAGCATTGAAATGGTTCCTCACACAAGGAGTCTCCAAGTGAACTCATGCACTCAAACTCGACTACATCTATTGTTCTAGTCATGCCTAATAATAATGTTCACATGTGATTATACGTACATTACAAAATAGACTTGTGCAACCCAATACTATCTAAACCTCTCCCAAATGAAGGGTGCAGATGCACCACTGGACTACGCGCTGCATCCTGTAGGAGGAAGTACCGGAGGTCTCCACCGGGAAAGGAAATATTTGTTCCCTTGCCTCTACTGCTTGAATGGGTATATTCAGACCTGTGCCAGCAATTTTGCTGGTGAGAAATCTGAGTGGACCCGGGAAAAGTGGATCAACAGTGGGGGGAATAGGATGTCAGCACTGCTGCCAATACTGCCCGCTTTCTGACCGCGACACCATATCCCTCCCTGCTTCAGTCTCTGCCCCATTCCTCCCCTTCCCAACCCTGCACTGAATTACCAGAACCCTGGTTCCTGGGCAGGCCACTGGTGCACGGCTGCTCACCACTTCTGCTTGCTGCTCTGAATGGCATGTTTCATTTTGCATAAAGTCATAAAGATGCTGCCCTGCTAGAATGTAAGTTCCAGCAGCACACCAGGCCCATAGGATTGGGCTCTGCACCATACACCGTGCCTGTCATTAACCACTTACTGCCTGCTGTCACAGAAGGGAATGTTTTTGCTCAACCTGACCTCAACCTGACCTCACCCAAACCTATCAGCAACTGAAAGCGAATGACAATGCTGCATACCCTGTTCAGCAGTCCACCGGGTTTGAGTGCCTTCGCGTTGTGTTGGAGGGGCGAGACAGGACGGGGATTCTGTTGGTGTACCGCCCGCCTTGCTGCCCAGCAGTCTCCCTGCCTGAGCTGACGGAGCTGGTCTCGAGCGTGGTGTTGGAGTCCCCCCGCCTTCTGGTGTTGGGGGACTTTAATGTCCATGCCGAGGCCCCGGGAACACCTGCGGCTCAGGATTTCATGGCCTCCATGGCAACCATGGGTCTGTCTCAAAGATTATCTGCCCCGACGCATGAGGCGGGACACACGCTGGACCTGGTGTTTACTGCGGGGCAGGTTGATGGTGATCTGGAGGTGGAGGAGATTAAGATCACTCCTTTGTCATTACATGGACAGATCACTGTCTGGTGGGATTTAGGCTCGTTGCGGCTTCTCACCTCTGCAATGGCGGGGGATCACATTTTATGATCCGCCCTCGGAGGCTGATGGATCCAGACGGATTCCTGAGGGCTCTGGGGGATTTTCCTGTTGCCAGAGTTGGAGACCCACCTGGTGCCCTGGTCGACCTCTGGAATACGGAGATGGCCAGGGCCCTGGATGAGATCGCTCCTGAGCGTCCTTTGCCCAGTCGCAGAATCGGAGCGGCTCCTTGGTTTTCTGAGGAGCTGCGAACGATGAAGCGGCAGAGCAGACGACTAGAGCGTCGGTGGCAAAAGACTCGTGCCGAATCTGACCGGACACGGGCTAGGGCCCAATTAAAAGCTTATTCCAGAGCAGTGGTGGCAGCTAAGAGGGCACACCTCTCTGCCACCATTGCATCTGCAGAGAACCGTCCGGCTGAGCTCTTCCGTGTGGTCCGCAGGTTTTTACATCTTGCCCCTCTTACTGGTAGGGAGGAGCACACGGTGGCTCGCTGTGACGAGTTCGCAAAACACTTTGCAGATAAGGTCGATCAGATCCGGCATGACTTGGACGCCGCTGTGGGCATATCTAGTGATGTCCCTGGGGAACCTGTCTATCCTACCATTTGGGATTCTTTTCAGCTTGTAGAGCCTGAGGATGTGGACAGGATTCTCTGGAGTGTGAGACCTGCTGCTTGCCCGCTCGACCCTTGCCCGGCATGGCTAATTAGAGCTGCCCGGGGAGGGCTGGCCGAGTGGACAGGGAGGGTGGTGAATTCATCTCTGAGGGAGGGGGTGCTCCCGCCTGCTTTGAAGCAGGCGATGGTTCGCCCCCTCCTGAAGAAGCCCTCATAAGAACATAAGAACATAAGAAGAGCCATGCTGGATCAGGCCAAGGGCCCATCTAGTCCAGCTTCCTGAATCTCACAGCGGCCCACCCCAGGTGCCCCAGGGAGGCAGGAGACAACAAGATGCTTGGTTGCCACTCCCTTACACCCGGTACCTGTAGCCCACCACCTTTGTAAGGAGGTTGCACAATCCATCATTGCCTATAGCCCACAATGGATCTTTCCTCCAGAAATCGGTCTAATCCTCTCTTAAAGACATCAAGACCAGATGCCATCACCACCTCCTGTGGCAAGGAGTTCCACAGATTAACTACCCGCTGGGTAAAAAAGTACTTCCTTTTATCTGTTTTAACTCTCCCAACCCTCAGTTTTAGCGGATGCCCCCTGGTTCTGGTGTTGTGAGAGAGGGAAAAGAACATCCCTCTATCAACTCTATCCCTTCCATGCATAATTTTGTATGTCTCAATCATGTCCCCCCTCAGGCGCCTTTTTTCTAGACTGAAGAGCCCCAAACGCTGCAGTCTTTCTTCATAAGGGAGGTGCCCCAGCCCCGTAATCATTTTTGTCGCTCTCTTCTGCACCTTTTCCAACTCCACTATGTCCTTTTTGAGATGCGGCGACCAGAACTGGACACAATATTCCAGGTGTGGCCTTACCATCGATTTGTACAATGGCATGATAATATTGGCTGTTTTATTCTCAACCCCTTTTTTAATGACCCCAAGCATGGAATTGGCCTTCTTAATTGA
>JAJKFI010000003.1:21052194-21067191 GCA_029204185.1 Lerista edwardsae
ATGATAATATTGGCTGTTTTATTCTCAACCCCTTTTTTAATTACCCCGAGCATGGAATTGGCTTTCTTAATTGCTGCCGCACACTGGGTCGATACCTTCATGGAATTGTCCACCAGTACCCCAAGATCTCTCTCCTGAGCTGTCACAGACAGCTCAGAACCCCACTATGTCCTTTTTGAGATGCGGCGACCAGAACTGGACACAATATTCCAGGTGCGGCCTTACCATTGCTTTGTACAATGGCATGATAATATTGGCTGTTTTATTCTCAACCCCTTTTTTAATTACCCCGAGCATGGAATTGGCTTTCTTAATTGCTGCCGCACACTGGGTCGATACCTTCATGGAATTGTCCACCAGTACCCCAAGATCTCTCTCCTGAGCTGTCACAGACAGCTCAGAACCCATTAGCCTATAGGTGAAGTTTTGGTTTTTGGCCCCAACGTGCATCACTTTACATTTGTTTACGTTGAAACGCATCTGCCATTTGGCTGCCCATTCCCCCAACTTGGAGAGATCCTTCTGGAGCTCTTCACAATCCTCTCTGGTTTTCACCACCCGGAAAAGTTTTGTGTCATCTGCAAACTTGGCCACCTCGCTGCTTATCCCTGTCTCTAAGTCATTTATGAATAAGTTGAAAAGCACGGGCCCCAAGACAGATCCCTGGGGCACTCCACTTTTCACCTCTCTCCATTCTGAAAATTGCCCATTTACCCCCACTCTCTGTTTCCTGGCCCTCAACCAATTCTGGATCCATAAGAGGACCTGCCCTCTTATTCCCTGATTGTGAAGTTTCTTCAGCAGCCTTTGGTGGGGGACCGTGTCAAACGCCTTCTGAAAATCCAGGTATATGATATCCACAGGTTCACCCACATCCACGTGCCTGTTGACCTTTTCAAAGAATTCCAAAAGGTTTGTGAGGCAAGACTTACCCTTACAGAAGCCATGCTGACTTTCTTTTAGCAGTACTTGTTCCTCTATGTGTTTTAGGATTTTATCTTTGATAAGGCTTTCCACCATCTTACCCGGAACAGACGTTAGGCTGACCGGCCTGTAGTTTCCAGGGTCCCCCCTTCTCCCTTTTTTAAAGATTGGCGTGACATTGGCTATCCTCCAATCCTCTGGCACCGTGGCCGTTTGAAGGGACAAGTTGCATACTCTAGTTAAGAGGTCAGCAACTTCGTTCTTTAGTTCCTTAATAACTCTTGGATGTATACCATCTGGGCCTGGTGACTTATTTATATGTAGTTTATCAATTTGATCTAAAACATCTTCCTTATTCACCATTATCTGCTTTAATTCCTTAGTTAGGAAGGGCTGTTCGGGCTGTGGTATCTGCCCAAGTTCTTCTGCTGTGAAGACGGACGCAAAGAATTCATTTAATTTCTCTGCAATCTCCAAGTCCCCTTTTATCTCATCTTTCTCTCCCTCACCATCCAGCGGGCCAACCGCCTCTCTGGCAGGTTTCCTGCTTCTAACATATTTGAAGAAGTTTTTATTATTCCCCTTTATGTTGCTAGCCATGCGTTCCTCAAACGCTTTCTTGGCCTCCCGTATCACCTTCTTACTTGTCTTTTGCCAGAGTTTATGTTCCTTTTTATTCTCCTCACTGGGGCAAGACTTCCATTGACGGAAAGAAGCTTCTTTGCTCTTTACAGCTTCTCTAACTTTGTTTGTCAGCCATGCAGGTACCCTCCTGGACCTTGTTGAACCCTTCTTTCTTTGCGGTATACACTCCCGCTGGGCGTCTACTACTGTCACTTTAAACAGCCTCCACGCAGCCTGGAGGGATTGGACTCTTTTTACCTTCCCTTTCAATTTCTTCCTAACTAGCCTCCTCATCTGAGGGAAATCTGCCCTTCGAAAGTCCAGGGTTCTTGTGTCAGATTTGCTCTGCACTCTTTCCTGGACATGCATGGCAAAACCAATCGCAGCATGGTCACTGTTCCCCAATGGCTCAGTAACACATACATCCCTCACTAAGTCCCGAGTGCCACACAATATTAAATCCAGAGTCGCCTGTCCTCTGGTCGGCTCCATGACTAGCTGCTCTAAGGCACAGTCATTCAACACATCAAGGAATCCGGTCTCTCTTTCTTGACCAGAGCAGCAGTTGACCCAGTCAATATGAGGATAATTGAAGTCCCCCATGATTACAATCCTGTCTCTCTTGGTCACTGCCCTGATTTGTTCCCTCATTTCAAGGTCACCTTCAAGTTTTTGGTCGGGAGGACGATAGCACACCCCCACTATTACATTGCTCTTACAGCCTGGTAGTTTAACCCACAGTGACTCCACGGAGGAGTCCGGCCCACCTTCAGTTTCTACTCTGCTGGATTCTATCCCTTCTTTGATATAGATGGCCACCCCTCCGCCAACACGCCCTTCCCTGTCCCTCCTATAGAGTTTATAGCCTGGAATTGCAGTATCCCACTGATTCTCTGCATTCCACCAGGTTTCCGTTATACCTACTATATCAACGTTTTCCCTAGCCACCAAACATTCCAGTTCCCCCATCTTTGCTCGGACACTTCGGGCATTCGCATAACACCACCTATATATGGGGTTCTCTAAGGAGGGACTGTTTTTTGATCCCTTTTCCCCTCCTCTCTTTGTACTGGACAAACTATCACTTACACTCAGGTTTGAAGTTCTAATTCCTACTCCTCCATTGCTCTTTGGTACTCCTCCACCCTCCTCTTCCCGTAGGGATGAGGAGTTCCGAACCGGACGCCACTCGGCTCCTGTCGGCTTTCCCCCAGGGATCAGTTTAAAAGCTGCTCTGCCACCTTTTTAATATTAAGTGCCAGCAGCCTGGTTCCATTTTGGTTCAAGTGAAGCCCGTCCCTCTTGTACAGGCCTGGCTTGTCCCAGAATGTTCCCCAGTGCCTACCGAATCTAAACCCTTCCTCCCGACACCACCGTCTCATCCACGCATTGAGACTCCTGAGCTCCGCCTGCCTAGCTGGCCCTGCACGTGGAACTGGTAGCACTTCTGAGAACGCCACCTTGGGGGTCCTGGCCTTCAGCGTCCTGCCTAGCAACCTAAATTTGGCTTCCAGGACCTCCCGGCTACATTTCCCCACATCGTTGGTGCCAACATGCACCACGACCGCTACCTCCTCCCCAGCACTCCCTACCAGCCTATCTAGACGAGACGTGATGTCCGCAACCTTCGCACCAGGCAGGCAAGTCACCGTGCGGTCCTCACATCCGTCACAGACCCCTCTCTCTATATTCCTAACTATAGAATCACCCACAACAAGGAGACCACGACCCCCCTCCTGCCGAGGAGCATCCTTAGTGCAACTGGATGCGGGCTCATCACCGGAAGAAGGGGCCCCCGCTGGGGGATCGATTCCCTCTACTCCAGGCTGATGTCCTCTAGCCCTGAGACTCCTTTCCCCAGCAGCTGAGGAGCTGCCTGGCTGAGAATGGGACGAAGCCTGCAAGTCCCCGGAAGTCTCACCATGGACCCTCACTACCTGTCTATGCTTCTCCAGGTCGGCAACCAAGGCCTCTAGGGAGCAGACACGTTCCCTGAGTGCCTGGAGCTCCTTGCACCGAGGACACACCCATGACTTATGCCCCAGAGGCATATAGTCATACATGTGGCACTCTGTACAAAACACTGGATAGCCCCCACCCAACTGCTGTCTGTCTGGCTCCATCCCTGTATTTATTAAGGGATGAACTGCCCTGCTTCTCAGAGAAAGGGCAGGGTCTGGGGCCCTGGCTTCCTCGCGCTGCTGCTTAACTCGCACAGATGCGTAACGCGCTTTTACCTGGCACTTGGTCGCGGACGAGGCACTTCGTCGCAGGAGAGCACTTGCTACTCGTGTCCACTCGCTTGGAACTGCTCGTGTCCCTCCCTGGATCCCACAAATTTAAACAACTTTCGGCCAGTCTCCAATATCCCATTTCTGGGTAAGGTGATTGAGCGGGTGGTGGCGTCCCAGCTTCAGAGGGTTCTGGAGGAAACGGATTATCTGGACCCATTCCAATCTGGCTTCAGGCCGGGGTTCGGGATGGAGACTGCCTTGGTCGCCTTGGTGGATGACCTGCGCCGGGGGATGGACGGGGGAAGTGCGACCCTGTTAGTCCTGCTGGACCTCTCGGCGGCTTTCGACACCATCGACCATGGTGTCCTTCTGGGTCGGCTGGCCGGGTTGGGGCTTGGAGGCACTGTTTTGAAGTGGTTCCGCTCCTTCCTGGCTGACAGATCCCAGAAGGTGGTGCTGGGGGAGGCTTGTTCGGCACCCCGACCTCTCAGGTTTGGGGTGCCGCAAGGTTCCATCTTATCCCCCATGCTGTTTAACATCTACATGAAACCGCTGGGAGAGGTCATCCGGGGGTTTGGAGTGGGGTGCCATCAATATGCTGATGACACCCAACTTTATCTCTCCTTTCCCCCTGATTCTGAGGAGGCGGTTGAGGTCCTGGATCGCTGTCTGGAGGCAGTTGGGGGCTGGATGCGGGCGAACAAGCTGAAATTAAATCCGGATAAGACAGAGGTGCTTTTGGTTCGGAAATCCACGGCTCGGGTATTGGACTATCGTCCTGCTCTGAATGGGGTCGCACTTCCTCTGAAGGAGCAGGTTCGCAGCTTGGGGGTTCTCCTGGATTCACAGCTACACCTGGACTCCCAGGTGGCGGCTGTGGCCAGGGGAGCCTTTGCTCAGCTTCGGCTGATCCGCCAGCTGCGGCCGTACCTGAGCTGTGCGGACCTGGCCACTGTGACCCATGCCCTAGTGACATCTAGATTAGATTATTGCAATGCGCTCTACGTGGGGCTGCCTTTGAAGACGGTCCGGAAATTACAACTAGTACAGAACGCGGCGGCTCGGGTGGTTGCCGGAGCACGTCGGTTTGACTCTGTCGAGCCGCTGCTCCGGCGACTACACTGGCTGCCGGTTCTGTTCCGGGCCCAATTCAAAGTGCTAGTTTTGACTTTTAAAGCCCTTTACGGCTCGGGTCCGGGGTATTTGAGGGACCGCCTTCTTCCATATAATCCAACCCGTACTCTTAGATCATCTGGGGGGGCCCTCCTGACTGTGCCGCCACCAGGAGAAGTGAGAGGGGTGGCGGCCAGGAAGAGGGCCTTTTCGGTGGTGGCCCCCCAACTCTGGAACACCCTCCCCTTAGAATTGAGAACTGCTCCCTCTTTGTTTATATTTCGGCGGGGGCTGAAGACCTTTTTATTCCAAAAAGCTTTTAACTGTTGACAGGCTGGCTGGTTATTATAACCCACGGGGCTTGTTGTTTTTATATTGTTTTTAAATTTGTTTTTAATTGTGTTCTTAATTTTTGATTGTATTGTTTAATTCTGTTTTAATTGTTTTTAATTGTGAATTGTTATATTGTTTTTATATCTATATTGTAATGCCGCCTTGGGTGCCTTCGGGCACAATAAGGCGGGGTACAAATCTAATAATAAATAAATAAATAAATAAATAAATAAATAAATAAATAAGTACCTAGTCTATAGTATTATTATACATTGAGGAGCTTTCCATGCCAAGTGCCTCCTGTTCAGAATATCAGTAGCACCAGTGAGTTTTTATAGGAGTTTTTATAGGTATTTCCGCTGATGAGCAACTCACTGAGCAACTTTGCACATTCCACAGGAATTTGATCAAGCAGGCATTACAGTCAAAAGGGGAAATGTCAACTAGAAGTTGTTTCCCTTCTCGCTTTTTTGGAATATCAAATAGATGTGCTACCAATCCAACAAAAGACCAAGGCAATCCACAGACCAAAAAGCTAGCAAGGTCTTCAAGCATTCCTAGGACTGCTAAATTGTGGTATTTCTTAAAGCCACCTTAGCAGAACTTATTAGCTGCTTGCTTGGTAAAGGTGCTCAATGGAAATGAATATGCTGTCAGATTGTTTTGAGCCATTCCATTCAGCATTTCACAGTGGAGCTGTCCTCAGCCACTTATCATTCATCACTGGAAGCTATGAATTTACTTGTTTTATTTACTTTTATTTTACTTTTATTCTAGGGCAGTTAAACTCAACTAAGAAAAACAACATCCATATTGACAAAGAAACTTTTGGCTACGATTGCAGGAGTGAAGAAAATATGTCTGTGGTTATACCTTTACAATTTGCAACAGACCGTAAACCACTTTGAGGGACTTTTACTAGAGACAAATGTAAAAGCTCCTATTTTGTTTTTCCCTGTTATGTGTTTTGCTTGACCATCCTGCTAAATCAGTGTCGCCAAACTTGCTATCACTGCATCCCAGAAATATCTTCCCTATCCTGATTGGCATTTACCATTGCATGCTAGTACCACTCCATTTTGCAGCCAATCAGGTGGCAGGGGTGCTCTGGGCAGTTGCGTCTATGCCCAGATGTCTCAGAAGACTATGCAGCAGGATGCCGGGCATAGATGTAACTGCCCAGAGTGTCCCTGTCAGTCGTTCAGCTGCAAAATGGAGCACTGTTTGCATGGAACAGTAAGCATCGCTCACACAGGGGAGGGTTTTATCCAAATCCTGGATCTGGCCCACAGGATCTGACCCCTGTCCTAAATGCACATTACTACACACATATGAGAGACAATGAGTCCTGATCCTGGTGCTTAAGCTCTCCTTCAGAAACAAGTAAAAAAAACAACTCTCATTTTTTTTCTTTAGAGGGGTAATTGATTACCGTAGCCTAGATCAAATTTGTGATGCTTAAAAATGAACCCCAAGAAAATGTAACTGTATTTGACAGTAGAAATCAGTATATGTCACAATACATGCAGAACACCACACCATGTTGGCTGCTATGGTACTTGCTCATTGTGTACACACACAAAACCATGTGGCATACTGTATTTCTACACTATATATGTACATTCACAGTGCAGTCCTAGCATCTCTACCGAAACGTCTTGTTTTTTCCCAATGCAATGTAGTCTCAAGTAAGTGTGTATAAAATTCAGTGAGGTCTATGTTCAATAAGACCAGTAATTATCAAACATAAGAAATATTGAAGCTATTAGTTCTTCCAGTCAGGATAGCAGAGTAGAGTAGCAGCAAGACCCCCTTTTGTGAAATCACCTCAGGGAACCTTCTTCCCTACCTCATGCTGACTGGATTCTGACAGAAAAAATACACATGAGGCAGAGGCTTGTTAAATTCTAAACAAAAACGTTTACTCACTATTTCATTCTTTAATTCAAGTTTACAGCATCTGATTAGTATCAAAGTTTCAGCTAAACACTTAAGTGAAAGCAAGGCCCTAGAACTACCTCGCCCTGCAGGCCTTGTGCTCAAAATGGTGGAGGCATCAGAGGTCATAATCTGCCTGTCTTGTCAGGTTGGTGGTCAGAGAGCAAAAAGAGAGCAAAGGAGGCATGTTCAAAACAGAAGGCATGTACTGTACAGACATCAGCTCCCTATGTGGACGGCAGACAAAGTTGTGCCAACCCCAACAAGTAATGTGGGAAACCCAGAGCTATGCTTTTTTTACACAGATCAATTTGGACCATTTTTTTAAACCCTGCTTTTGTTTTTTTAAAAATGACATTCAGGAGTCCTTTTAAATACTTGTCTAGCATAAGAAATGATGGGGCTGAGGTGGAGAAACTAGCTGGTGTGGAAAAACAAAGGTTTTAACAGATGAAACTCAGAGTGCAATCCTAAATTGTGCTGGAATGGCGAGGCCTGTGGGCCTGTACCATATCCAATGCACCTTTAGTGCACTGGGAAGCCTCTCCAGGGGAAGGGCACATTTGTCTTGCCTGAAGGGGGGCTCTAGCCTCCCCATGCCTTTCCTCAGATCTGCACCTGCTAAATAGCAGGAGCAGAGCTGAGGAGGCTACATGGCTCAGGGACAAAGCTTTGGATTAGGTCTACCGTTCGCATCCCACCCCCCAACCCCCTACCTGGGCCGGCACGCCCATCTCCCCCAGTTCCTCTCTCTTGCCTGCCCTCCCGCCTGCCCTCCCTCCTGCCAGAACCACCTTTGTCCCAGCCAAGTTAGAGTGGTTCGGTGCCAGTGCTCTTGGCCAATGCTACTGCTAGCATTGGCCCAAGAGCTCTAGTACCAACGCGGGGGGGGGATACCTCCATGTCGGCGCTAGTGATGTTGCGTCGACACTAGCATGTAGCTTCGGTGCAATATCTTTTCCATGATTGCACCCTTAGTTATGGTATAAATTTATTCCCAATATGAAATCCAGCCGGCCTTTTTTTTTTTGTGGCTCATTAGAGGGAAATGGTCAACAGTCATTCAGTATTATTCCTGGAGGGCGTGCAGGGTGCTAAGTTTTTCAAGATGCCTTACCTTGCCATGTGAACCACTCCTCTCGTCGTCAAAGCCAGTAAGCAACAGGGAGGCATCGCATTCACTGTGAGGACTGGCTGCAATGGCGAGGGAGGGGAGTGGTTTACAAGGCAAGGTAAGGTGCTTTAAAAAACGTAGTGCTCCGCCACCCCACTCCAGGGACACTACTGCAGTTATTCATTTTCTTTTTGAGGATATCATGCGCCAAGCAGCCCATAACAAGTTCCTAAAAAGTTAAAGATAAACCATTCATGTTGGAGTTTTCTAAAAAAAAGAAAAAAAAGTGATCCTGGAATACAAAATTGCACCGCAAAAACAGTGATAGTTGAGCTGTTTATTGCTATAAACACTACACAAGCCTCTTGAAAACTATGTTTGTAAAATATCTCAGAGGATGTGGAGTGCATAGCCCAATTTGGTCTTTTCAAAATCAGAAAGTGTGTTCTTCAAAGAAGTTGTCGTGGATAGGATGATTTGCCAGCATCCAGGGATAAAGAGAAGGGAATTTATCTTGCATACTTTAATTTGTTGTGGAAATTTAAAAATAATTATCCCCTATAGTATGGAATGTCACTGTAGCTTGGCAGACATTTTGACAGCTATACCCAGGGCATTCCTCCTTCAAGGTTTCCAAAAAAAAAAAAAAAAAAAGGAAGACATGGGGTTTTAATCAATCAACTTATAATAAATGGATACTATTTCTCTTATTTCCCTCTGCTCTTCCTTCCATTAATAGGCCAACTCTCACCTCCAGGTGGTGAGAAGACATGTGGCAATGCTTAGTATTGAAAACAGTGTAGAATGTGAATTACAGCCCAATCCATACATGGCCAGGTGGCATCAGAATGCATGCTCTGCTAGCGCTGAGTGCCAGAAAGGGGTCAGCATCAGCTGTAAAATTCATGCTACTGGAACACCAGCAGGAACACAGGAGCCCTCCTGTGCATATTGGAGCACCAGGAAGACCCTACCGATGAAGGTAAGGTGGCGGGAGAGTCGAGCTTTACGACTTTGTCCCACCATTATTTCCAGGGCCGACTCCAGGAGCAACGGGGACCAGTGCAGGGCATTCCCTCGAGACCCTCCACCCTCCCTGGGGGCCCCCACTCACCAAGAAAAGCACTTGTGGTGCCATGCACGGCACCTGGAAATAGTTGATGGTGACACAATTACATCACCGCCAACTGCTTTCAGGAGGCCCCTTTTGGGCTGTTCCGAGGCAGAGTCAAGTGGGAGTGCCCAAGGTAAACCTGCTCTGCTCGCGCCACTTACTTCATAGTCATTGTTCGTAGAGATCCTGTGCTGAGCCACTGCCGCCTCCTAACATTGTTAGGAAGCAGCACAGGTGAACTGGCCTGCCTATTCCAGCGCTGGTTAGGATTGTGCCCTTAATGACAGAATGAAAGAATGAAAGAACAGTAAGATTTTGTGAGCTAGAATCCAAGGAATTGGAGCAGAATGTTGTGAATCAAGATCTATGATGAAGAAATAGCCAATAGCTTAATTGATGCAGTGAACAATTTGATGCTTTGATTCTTATGAAAAAGAAAATAATGAAGTCTTCAGGTTATGAGAAAATTATCTGAAGATGGACAGCTGATGGAAACAGAGATGGAGTTGGCTCTCAAGAAAATTAAATAGACAGTGACAGGAGCATCAATTTTTATTATTATATCAGGGTCAGAGTTGCACAAGGCCAAATATGGCATTCAATATATATCACATGTGGCAATGCTTAATATTGAAAACAGTGTAGAATGTGAATTACAGCCCAATCCTGGTTTATTAATGCTAAAACGGAGCCCAAAAGAATTTGTAGGATAACATAGTCATTTTTGATTATATTGATTTAGGCACAAGCTTTTATATAATATATGAGGTATATACTTTTTCTTTCATTTATATTTATGGAGCAAAAAGTATGCAGGATGCATACTTGTTAAGTACTTTTTAAAGCTTGCCATTCAAATGGACAAAATCCAGTGAAATCAATGCACAAAAATGTGTTTCACTATGTTGGGTTGTGGCCATTTTCTGTACAAACGGTGACAGTGCAAACCTATGCATATCTACTCTGAAGTAAGTCCATTGTGTTCAATGGGAGTTACTCCCAGGAAAGTGTGTATCAGATTGTAGCCCATCCTAATCTAATTAAACCTTAAAGAAAAATATTTTCTGTAAAATGATGGGACCATAAAAGGCCATGTAAAAATATGTCCATTTTGCAAATTGTTCTTTGCAAAAATATAATTGCTACCCAATTACATTCATTTCGACTGAATGAAATTACATTTCCTTGCAACAATAGTCATGTAGTAATATAGTTCTTAGCTTCTTTTTTTAATGTTATGAGTAATAGCCTACTGAATTGATTACCAAGGACTGTGGTCATGCTACACAGGCTCTGACAATCACTGATAATTAGCCCAGTGGCAGGAGGTACTTGAATGCATATTCATGACGCTTTTAAAGATACCATTGAAATTGGATCCCAGTATGACGGTCACATCGACTGCTGGCATTTAAAGCTGTTTTGAGAACAATGTAAAGTAGTATTGTCTGGGTAAAATGATTAAGTAGTTTTTCATGTCCAGGATGTTCATGCATGACTATCCCATCCATATGTATAAGTATAATACATTTCCTGCTGTCATTTTCATACATTATTGAACTGAACAAAACTCAATAAAATACAGGCTCCATGGTTCACTTGTCAACATCAACTATGCTTTGCAAAAGCGCCTATTGCTAATTCAGCTGAATGTAACCCTTCATTTCTCAAGTCAAACTATTGCTTATTATCTTATTGTAGACTACAGTATTCTCTCTCTCAATATATATGAAAAGTTCTATCATTTATTCCAGGAAGACTAGTGCTGATGCTCTTCCTTGAGAACGGCAGCTGAAATGTGAAAAATCATGTGTATGTTTCATAAATTTGCGTGCTTTATAAATAAAAGTTCCCATTCAAATTCCTGCATCAGCGTCTGTGGTGATGTGGTGGTTTGTGGTGGTTACCGAAAAAATGTTATACCTTGCAGAATACAAACCCTGATTTGGTGATCTGCGGATGTAAAATGGGGAGAAAAGCATTGCCCATTCAGAGTGAGGGCCAGACGCACTGCTGTAACACTCTGATTTGGCTTCAAATTTATTTATTTATTTTAAAGATTTTTACCATGCCTTTCCTCTGCCAGAAAATATCATTACATAGCCATTTTTTTAAACTTTGAAGTACCATTAGGAGGCTCAATTCTGAGCTCCTCCACATGGGCGGTACGAGTACTGAGTCCAGGATGGCCCTGGTGTTGCAAAACATGCTGTCAGGCATGTTCAGTGTGGGAGGTAAAGGCTTGCTGCCTGCGCTGCACCTGTGCTGGTGCTCACCGCCTGGAGGCAGTGATGCAGCAACGGCAACCAGTAAGTGAACCAGATGCCGGCGTTGTAGGAATTCCAGGTAAGGCAGGAGGATGTAACAGGGCAGGATAGGGGTGGAGCAGGGGTGGGACCAGAAGCGACCTATGCCACCAGATCCTGACCTCCGTGTTAGGTCACAAGGTCCAACACGGAAGCCCTCACCTCTGTGCTGGCAAAATAGTTGGCAGGTGAGGAAACCCATCACCCAACCTGTGCCCTTACTATGGGGAAGGGGATGAATATCCTCTCGCAGAGTCTCCTGCAGCTACCTGGCTGCTGTGGGATGCAGCAGTAGCTGTTTGGTTACCGCTGCGCCTGTTGCGGCCAGGCAACTCAAGATTGGGCTGTAGGTCTACTTACTAGGTAAATTGTAATAAAATACAGAGATGATTACAGAAACTGTTGAACATTAGAAATGTTGTGCCTGAAATTTGGTACAGCAAAATATTATTGTGGGGTTTTTTTTAAATAGAAGCCAGACAGCGCCAGATATGGAATGGAACCAGGGCAAAAGCACAGAGTTAGATTCCTTCCCTCCCATTCAATCAGGATCAGCTTCCTGTTAGAACTACTACTACAAAATTCACCAAAATCAATCAGTAACTTTTGAGATTTTGCTATAAAAAATTTCAAGGAACTATTCATTGAAGGTTTATTTCATTGGAGAATACCTTTTACTTAAAAATGTGGTTGACATGATTTGCAGATGTTTTGCACAATTATGCCATGATTTTTGTTGTCTGGAACAGATGGACCATGCACTCTTCCTTGAGTCTTAATGCTGTATCGTCATCCCTGTAATTCTTTTTAGTTTTCATTGTATAGGTTTGATTCAGCAATTTGAGAATAACTTACCTAGTGTTTACGTCTTTTTTTTGTTTTTTGAGACTGACCCCAATTTAGATTAATTTTTCTTTGTACTTGTTTCAGATGAATACTGAACTCAAGCAGTACTTATGCATGAGCACTCATTAAACTCAATGTTCTCTTTAGTGCATTGGTTACATTATAAAAGACCCGATTTATCATTGTTAAATGCACATTACTTTATAAAATAAGTAAGAGTATAATTTCTTTTACAATACATATAAGATGAGGCTAGTCAGCACGGAGTCAATTCTGACAGGTACAGTCCAGGGCTGGAATACTGATGAGACCAACTGACAGGCTTGCTTCAAGTGGCAAACTTGAGAAAGATGAGGGGTGCATGCCAAACACAGCAGTAGCCCATCACAGCACCAATCAGCACACCAACCCTCTTCCCACTTGCTGCATGCCCTCCATCTGGCTTTTGGGACCTCCTGAGTTTCACTGATTCAAGTGGTCAAAGCCACTTTGGGAATGGGTCATTTGGATCAAAAAAACAGCAGCAGAAGGGATTAGTTAATTGCCTCTCTGTTGTAACCCACCCTTTAAAAGTCCTTTCTTCCCATGGGGTTGGAGTTATGAATATGAAGCTTTGAATGGAGCGGAGGAGGTGCTGAGAGAGAAATTGACATGGAAATATGATAGTGGTGAAACATTTTACACCACTTTGTGAACTTCATTTTTTACATCATCATCATCATCATCATCATCATCATCATCATGCTGTCTCCCCTTGCCCTTGCTTCAGATCTGTCAAAGTTCTCAAGATAAACCCAATTTGGTTCTTTGATTCTCTGTCCTTACCATACAATTTTATTTCAATCCTTATATCATTCATATTTGGCCTCTCTTGTCCCAGTTAAGCAAGACTGGGTGAGATTTACTTCAAAATATAAGCACAGCTTTTCATGATTTGCCACTTTTTCCTTGTGGAGATATTTGCTGCCAGAATAAAAAAAAAATCACCTTCATATTTTTCACTTTGCTGTATAGTTTTTTTTAAACATAGCTATTCAATCCATTATATAGAGACTACACAACAAACACCCCCACAACAGATTGATAAAAGGTATCAGGCCAGTCCCCCATGAAAAATTCCCTTTTTAGGGAGTCCCAAAACAATTAAGAATCTTTCAGCAGTGAAGGACAGCCTTTTCCCACTAGAGTTTCAATCAAATGCTACTGCAGTCCTTTTTAAAAAAAAGTTTCTATAGACCACCTGTGTGACATACATTTTTAGCAGCAAGTAAGTCCTAAAATTAGGATTTCAGTGGTAGTGTGTGAAAATATTTATTTTAAAAAGTCTTGAATGATTCAAGTTTAAAGTTGAGCATTTGTCACCTCTACTCTGCTGGTGTCATTTTTGCACTGTGTGCATAAAATACGGTCAGAAGTCAGAGAGGCCAGCACACAGATGTGCACCATCCTCCCTGACTCCGAGAGTGGTCCAAACACACTTTGTGGTGTCCCTTGTACCAGCCAAACTTAGCTGGCCTAACTGTGCCAGCCTAACTCCAGGTTAGGATTGAGCCCATAGTGTTGGCTCCCACAGTCGGCTCCCATAGAAGCAACCACAGTATTATTTCTAATTGGAAAAGTAATCTATTTTAATTTTTGGAATATATCTTAAACACCAAAAATGCAGTGTTTTGTACCAAATGTGGTGTTTTCTGTTTTTAAACCCCATCCCTAGTTTTCACTATTATGCCTTCCAAATGTGAATCAAAGTACTCCTGCATATTTAACATTTCCATCATATATTAAAAATAGCAAGGACCATTGTTGAGAGTCTATGTAGGATATAATATAATAATATATTAATTATTAGTGAATAATTTTTGCCAGAAGCATCATCATGAATCAGCCTATAAAAACTGGCAAATATATTTTCCAATCATTTTCTTGTATTACAATAAAAAACTTTTTTTGTAATTGTCTTTTTTTGTTCTGTCTTGATTATTAACTTGCATTACAAGCACATACATTTCAGAAGGAACTGCTTTCATTTATTAGAGTAGAACCCGTTTTCAAATGTACAGCCCAATCCTACCTAACTCCCCATGTGGCGGTGTAATGGTGCCAACATGGCATCTGTTGTATTCTGCAAGGGAGTTTCAGACTAGGGAGGCCTCCTTGGAGTAAAGCTACATTTGTTCCCGTGTCCTGGAGTAGGCCCATGCCTGGCCACTGGGTCTACCTAGAACTATGCCAGTGATATTACCGGCACAAGTCCGCATTACATAGACTGGTGAAGGTCAATCGGATCTGGGAAGGGGGGTCAGGATTCAACAGGCATTGCTGCCACTGAAACAATTTCCAGTCACAATATATTCTCATACCCACCTGTCCCCTCCCCATTCTGCCCTCCCCTCCCCTGTTACACTCCTTCCTTCCTTCCTTCCTTCCTTCCTTCCTTCCTTCCTTCCTTCC
>JAJKFI010000003.1:21067201-21077876 GCA_029204185.1 Lerista edwardsae
TCCTTCCTTCCTTCCTTCCTTCCTTCCTTCCTTCCTTCCTTCCTTCCTTCCTTCCTTCCTTCTCCTGCACAGCCTTATTTAAGTTGGTGAGCATCCCCAGTCTGTTGCTGTGCATACACAGTCACTCCCAGCTTGTGGCATTGTCAAGGAAGTGTGTTATGCTACCAGAACACACATCCTGGCAGCTTAATGGCCCAAATATATTTGCAAAAAGGAAGATGTACCTACATTTGTGGACATTTGAACCTAAGACATGAAGAGACCATCTTGATTTTTAAAAAGGTTCATATATTAGTTCTTATCCAAATACCAAAGTTTCCAGTTTTTCTTGCCAACTGAAAGGGAGAACTATGAATTATAGGAGATTACAGTGAAATGCCTGGTAGAAGCATTTGTCTAAACTTATCCCAAACTTAGATATCGTATCTCTTATATCATTAGACATTTCTCTGCTCCATTCATTCTTACAAATCATATTCACTCAGTCACGGGAAATCTTTATCCTCTGTTGCTCTTAGTCCAGGGAAGTAACCCCTTGTATTCTCTAAACCTCAAAATGAATGCCGCCAAAATGAAACAACAGTCATAACAATAATAACTGTGACTTGAGAAAATGGAGGAACAATAACAATAATAATTCCATTTGCCCAGCATTGGCAATCCTCCAACTTTTCTGAATTCACCTTCACCCAAGGAGTTATATAATTTATAACAGATACATCTGTTACCCATAGACAAATTCACAGCCTAATCCTGATGGAGCATGTTCCACCAGCATGGAGGCTCAATAGCATTGGCCTTCCCATGAAACAAACAAAGACAGAGAATGCAATGAAATGTGGAAACATGAATGCACTTTTCACCATTGCTTGTCCTATGCAAATGGGGCCAGGAGATATGTGTATGGGAAATGCATGCATCTCTTTTATATTTTGAAAAGCAGCCTTTTCTACTTCTGATGGTTAAGCATGCCTCTTGGCTCCCAATTAGAATATCAGTGCCGTCACAGAATACAGTGGGCTTGGAACACTGCTGGATCAGAATCCAGGCGATGAACAGTATGGCTGTTGCAGGGCAAAAGTGATGGGAGAAGAATAAATTTTCCTTTTTTGCTTGTGGCTATCCAGGGGTAGCCATGAGTTACAAGATCTTCTTCCGTGCTTATGAACTTTGAGTTAATAATTGCAAATTTTGGCTTGAGGTACCTTATGTAATTTGCACCATACAGAAAAGGCCCCAACACCCTCTGGTCTCTCTCCATCAATTTGCTAACTTCTCACCTGACATCAACCCAAAGACCCAAGCCAACATTTAATTAACGCTAAGTGCAAGCCTATGCATGTCTACTCAGAAGTAAGACCTATTGTGTTCAATTATGCTTACTCCCATGAAAGTATTATAGGATTGTAGTCCCAAGGCAAAATGAGAAAGGACTTGCCCCAGAAAAGAGGGGTTGGGGCCTCTGGTTATACTTTCCTGCAGTAATAAATCTAGTAATGGATTGTTTAATGCAAGCAAATGGACAATCGATGTAGATAATTGCATTTTTCCAATGTTTTCATCTAATTCAGAATATGTAATTCATTTAGTAAGATTTATGCATTTCGAATTCTGAATTCATGCCAGAACTTTCCTCAGTAATATATTTAAAAACAAACAAAAAACACTGCAATATGAATGTTATCTAGAATCCAGCTTGTGACAGGGAAAGAGGAAAGCCAAAAACATCATTCAAATTACTGTAAATAAGAACAGTTCATACAAACGTGCTTATATGAGCAAAACAAAATATATGATTTAAAATATGTCACATAGGTTTATTAGCAACAAGCTTTGATAATGAAATGTTAGGATACTAGAAAATAGAAGCACTTGGTTTCTTTTAAAAATGTTTCTTTGTAGTAAGAATATCAGTTGTGTTATAAATGTACTTGAAGACTTCATCATTTCCATAGTTGCAATGTAATAATGTAATGTAATCAGTCTTAATGCCTTGTAAAGCATTAAAAATGCAACTTCATGTTTTACAAAAAACAAACAAACCAGAAGTTGGGTTTTTCTCCCGAAATGTCCATTCTGAGACCTGCTGAGGCCGCATGCGGTCTCGGCAGGCCTCAGAAAGCTCTCTGAACTTGACCGGAGCAATATTCCAGTCAGTTTTTTGGGGTGAGTGGGTGGGCAAAATCAGCGGGTTTAATTACCTGCAATTTTTCTATCCATGAAGGTTCTGGTTAACAAAATCCTCGTGGATAAAAAGGCCCAGCCTGTACTTCTAGTTTTTCTGAAAAGCAGAAGTGCTTGTTAAAAGCCTTCAGCAGGCTTTCTGAGCCATGGGACCTCCATGCTGGAGCTCTGCTGGAGCTTTTAAACACAAAAGGGGACCTCCCCCATGTGAGTTTGGAGCACACAGTGCGTCCAATCCACAGATATAAAGTCCGCAGATAAAAAGGATCCATACAAATCAAGATCAGGCATTAATCTCAAGGTATACCTTTGAAGGTGTAGCGAAACAATAGTGATCAGTAGCACTGTACAAGAAGACCTAGGAGTTACAGCTTTGATTCCCAGCATGTCTACTTCACAACCTACCCATTCACTTAGTTTTAATGTGAAAGAGCAGTTTTCTCTATGATATGGAAGGAACTCTCCCACATTCAATGCTTACCTGTGTAGACAATTGTGGGTGGGTGTGGCCAGAGAATGCATTGGCATGTGGGCTGGCTAGTAGACATGCTTACTTTTTTTTTTGCCATGCATGTGTGTGTCTTTTCATTTAAAATAGCAGCCACAGGGGTGGTGAATTAGGGCACACAAAAGAAGAGTGAGTTGACTCTTTTCCTTCATGCTGATACCTCCATTAAAACTCTCCTTCAGCTGTTATTTGCCTCCAAAGATGAAACAAGTAGAAACATCAGGGGGTGAGAGGAAGATGACAAAGGAATGATTGTGATGTGATGCCACAGCGTGACACAGTGTGACAAGAAAGGGTTAAAACCAGTGGGTCATTCAAATGATTTAGGAACAGGAACTCACTTTTGATTGGCATTTGTTGGGAACCAGCCCGTTAGGATCCGTTCTGGTCCGTTCCCCCTGAATGACATCACTGCCTTTAACCCTCTGAGTGCCAGCCAACCAAGAAGAAAAGCTCTTTGCAAAGGAATTGGGAGGGGGGAGGGGGGAGAGTGAAGTGGGCGGAGTCAGCCCTAATTTTAACTAGTGGAACTGAGTTTCCCCGCGTTCCCCCTGCATGACATCACTGGTTAAAACCTCTTTATCTGAACACTGTAATTACAGCTCTGATCAATCCTCTTTTCTGGGTTGCAGCAATTTTACATACATGCAGGGTCAAACTGCATGCTTAAGGCTGGCCCATCCAGGAGGCCAGCTGCTGCAGAATGCACCAGCAGCAGATTGTTAGGAATCTGATGGGGTGGCGGATTCAGTGTGCCTTTGGACAAGAAAAGTGCTGCTGTTGCCAACACCGCGTCCCTCCAACCCGCTGCTAATGCAAGTAATTGACGCAGGCTGCCGTGGTATGCTTCCTGCTCGCTCAAGTGAGAAGTAGATCATTCCCCTCTATGGTGGCCCTTGTGCACTGTCATCAAATATGGAAGTGTGGGACTTCTGGTTTTATTCACAGTGACAGCACAAGCATTCTTGCTGTCCCTGGAAACAGAACTGGAAACTCTACACTTTCTAGATTGATGACAACACAAAGAGCCTCATCTGAGCTCCAGGACATGATTGGAGATATTCTCCGGTTGTGTCTGGGAGTCTTTCTGAGGCCCACAGAGGCCATGCACGACCTCTGCAGGCCACAGGAATTCTCTGGGTAAGTCTGGAACAAGGTTCTGGTCATGTTTGGAAGCCATGTTTAGCCTGAATGTCATGATGTAGAAGTGTTATATCACTTCTGGGCAACTGGACTCCATGGCACTGTGCCTCACTGGCACAGAACATCACCGTACATCACTAGAGCACCGGAAGTGATGTTTTTGGCCTCCAGAAGGCCTGAGGGACAGAGAAGCAGTATATGGCTTCCCCGGCTCTCAGAAGACCTCTGGGGTCCACCCTCCTCTGCTTTAAAAAAAAGCAAAGGAGGAGGGCAGCCCCTGGAGCAAAATGTCAATGGACAGGAGGGGGCAATTTTGCCACCCCTTCCACCTGGCACCCTGGAACATTTGCCCCCCTGGCTCCCATAGGTATGCCTCTGGAAGGAATAGAAGCTGGGACATCAACAGGTAAGGGGGCAGCATTTGGTATGCTGCATCCAGTGTCAGGGCATCTTGGGCCAACCTTGTGTCTAAAATATCATCCTGCTCTCTGTCCATGGGCTAATTTTGTTCCTTGGTGGAGAAATGTTTTTAGATCAAGCAAAGTGTGTCAGACACCCCTAAGTTCCTGACGAAACAGTAGATACTTTAAGAGTTTTTTTAAAAGTTAGACGAGGAGTGGAAACTTTGTAAGCAAATGAAATCTAGCTGCCCTATTTCCCTACAGGTTTGTTTCTGTAGCTTTGTTCAGTGTTGCTTTTCAGTGTTATAGAAGCAGCAGGTGAATGGAAGATAATTGCTAGGGGAAGCTAATGCTAAACATACTCCAAAGCTGCTTTTGTGTTTTGTGCAACAAATAGATATTGGTCGAGGATTTCTGTGGCTCAGCAGTACCTTTTTGTATTTTCATTTTGTGATCTTACAATACCATTTGTATGTTGAAAGATGATAATTTGGCCATATAAATGATAAAGTCTATTAAATGTGAATAGGTTTACAGTCCCTTATTACTGAACACTTTCCGCCTTCTCTGGTTTAGGAAGAGGATTGCTTCTATGTTGCAAACTATGAATCACTATCTTATTCCAAGCAAACCTATTATTTGGGGGGAGTGCAACAATTTAACTGACATTTTAATAGATAAGTCAGCCTGTTGTCCACTAAGGCATGATTCATGCTGAAATGTTCTTGCTTTCTAAGTAGATTATAAATAAGCACAGAAAGGGGGTAAATGCTAAACCAGATGTCCTTTTAGCATTCCGTTTTTGAAACTTTAAAAATTTATTCTTGGTTCTTGGTTAGGTAAACATTACTTAGATCACAAGAACTTTACAAAAGATATAATGTTGGAAAACAAATTTTAAATATTTTAATATTCTGGTACCAAATTTGAATTCTAACTTTTGGTTTGCAAAAAGTGAACATTGTGGTCAATTTGTATACAATTTGTAGTTGTCCAAAGTTCAATGAACATTGCTGACCAATGTTCTCTAAACACACAGATCAGCATCCAGGCAATCTAATAATGAACCTTTAATATGGGTGTGGATTCATTTCAACATGAATAATTAAAAAAGGAAAAAGGAAAATTAATTCAAATGTGGTCCAATTGTTTAGTTTTTCCCGTGTTTTCAGATAAACACTAATAGTAATGAAAGTAACAAATCACTTTCCTTTAGTTACTCATTGGTTTTTAATTTTTTTCTATGCAGCTGGTGTAAGTCTGAGGAGAAAAAGGTGGGTTGGAATAGGGGGAATAGGATTCAGGGCACAGTTTTGCCATTGAGAGCCACCCCTTCCAGTCCACCTCTCTCTCCCCTCCCTTCCCCCTCCCTGCCCACCAACCACCCCATCTGCCCCCTTGCCTGGGTTGGTGGATTGTCTGGGAGATTCTGGAATGTTGTTATCTGGTTCTGCCAATGGGTCTGTTGCAGTGGTGTCATCCAAATGATTTAGGAACAGGTACTCACTTTTGATTGGCACTTGTCGGGGTCCGCCCACCGTAAGTGATGTCATAAGCCGGAAGTGATATTGTGGCAGGAAGTGAGGTCATGATTGTTGCCATGGATGTGATCATGTTTGTAATAACTTCAGCTTGTGGTTAGTGTTGATTTAACTTCTATTGCTTTGCTTTCTAGAGATGTGTATATACATATTTTGCTTCAACTGTTCCCTGGTTAAATAGCAGGCTAGACTGTACTAGATTGTGAGCCCTTTAGGGACAGGGAGCCATTTAACTTTAATGTTAAATGCAATTTGCTGGCAAGGAGCAGGAGGGGGAACCAAAAAAAGACCGCGTCTTTTTGGGTGACCAAAAAAAGACTGCATGGGGGCTGGGGCTGGGGGGAGGCTGCAGGAGGAACTGGGACACTGGATCTGCACGGCTGGAGGGAGCGGGAGCCCCAGGCAGCCTACCTTCTCACGCTAGCTGCCTTATTCCTGGGTCTCCCTCGCTGCTGCTGCTGCCGCCGCTGCCGCCGCCTCCGGTCCTCTCGCTCCGCTGCTGCCGCCACCACCATGCTGCCTGCCTGCCTCCTCACAGAAAGTGCAGGCAACGGCTGCGGGCGTGCAGTACGCATGTGCAGCTGCTGAGCCAACCAGCCGACAGGGCTAGCTCCGAGTGGGTGGGGCCAGCTCAACTTCTAGGAACCAGTACTCACGTAGTGGTATGTAGTGGGTGCATGACATCACTGGTCTGTTGTCCTCAATGGTGGCACAATGTTTCCATTGCTCCAGCGCCTTTTGTGCCAGTGGATCAGAAGATCCACTGAAACAAAAGGCCCATGGTACTGTGAATTGACTTCCGCGTAATACACAATTTTATACTGGGTAACCTTAAATATGAAATTACATCATCTTTCCTACAGCGTGCTGTATGTTTTTCTAATACCTCAAATTTAAAAATGATATCTACCTGGACATAAACACTCTCCACCATGTTATGAAATTCCACATAATTTCAATATAGAGCAATTTTCTTCTGGTTGCTCCAGTCAAATTGATTGAATGAACAGCTAAGCTGTAAATAAGGGAATGAACTGAAATGCATCTCTGTGGGAAGAATAGTCCTTACTGCTTGTTCGTTTTCTTCCAAGGAAGATTTAACATCTGAGTTAGTTAATCAAAATGGTATTTCAGTCACAATGTTGTTAGTGTTATATTAACACTGTAAATCTGTAAATAGATGTCATGGACTGCTATGGAAGGCACCATTGAACAGTACATTAATATTTGTAGACCTATAGTACTTGGTGTGAAGTGGACTTCCCTTGGACCCCAATCCTACTGAGGCCTTGCGCTACTGGAACTAGTATTTCAAGGTCCTTTACAATGGCGTGAAAGCTGGCCTGCTGCATGCTGCTGGGCCATTGTAGTACTTGTTGGAAGGAATGGTGTGGACAGCAGTGGCTCTGGGAAGCATCATAGGTGCTGGTAGTTGCCAACAGGGGGAGGTTTGCGGGAATTCTGGAAAAGGGACAGGAAGTGGGCTGGAGTGGGAGGATTTCAGTGGCAAATGCGTACACCAGATCCTGTCACCCATTTTTTTGGCCTGCCTCAGGGAACACACAAGACAACAAGATACCTGCATCCTGTTGCCACACCCTTGCACCTGGCATTCTGAGGTAGCTTAGTTCATACAGCATACAGAGTGGTAAGTAAAAAAATATGTACAGTGGTGGGATTCAAATAAATTAACAACAAGTTCTATGATGCCATAGCCGGAGCAAAAAAAAAAACCCCGAAGCCAGCTGAGGTAAGCAAGTGGGCGGGGCCCGGCCATTTAACAACTGGTTCTATAGAACCTGGGTGAACCCCCTGAATCCCACCACTGAATATGTACCTCTAGCAGGTACATCCCCCCCATCATCATCATCATCGTTCCCATCATCATTCCCCACCATTGGGTGCAGTATAGCTGCATCAGTTCCAAAGATGGAAAGGATAGGATTGGTTTATGTCAACCTCCCTGGGCTTCAGAATGCTGTCTAAAGGCATAAAAACTCACTTCCTGTTTCCCCTGAAAAATCAGAACTGAAATTTTTATGTCTTTAGAAGGCAACACAGTTTTGGCCACCACTGTAGGTTTGGAACCCATGGTTAGTTAACCCGCAGGCCCCAAATCTGCAGTAACAAAGGCGAGACCTGTATATATTGCACTATATGTCCTACAATATATAGTAAAAAGTATTTTACTATACATTTTAGAACATATAGAATGCTGAACCCAAATCTAACTGAAAATATTATAGGATCCCCTAAACACTGATCTACCCAAAAGAATAATTGCCACGGGCAGCCCAATCCATTCTAACTTTCCACACTGCAATGCAGAGGCACCCAAATGGGCTCCACTGTATCCAGTGCGGGAATAGAGGCTGCTGGAGGTTTGACGTCCCCTTGTCCCAGGGTAAGCCCTAGCCACTGCTATCGGGCTTTTCAGGCTTGTACCAGCAACATTATTGCCACAAGTCCAAGTAGTATAGCTTCTTGTCAGTGTATCAGGCCCAGGAAGGTGGCTAGGATACGGCAGGAACCACTGCTGCCAATCCTGCCTGCCTCCCGGGTGCAATCCAATCCTCCCCATCCTCTCCATCCCATTACACCCCTTTGCTGGCCCATGCTTACTTGCTCTGGCATTCACTAGCCCTCTACTGACACCTTCAGGTAAGTGCAGGCCTTTCTGCTGGCACTACAATCTCCTACAGTGTCACACCATGCTTTACGGCATGCTTGCAATGGTGTAGGCTGGCTGAGTGCTCATTCCATTGGCACTCTGGACCATAGGTTTGCACTGCAAATCAAGTGTCTTGTCATAATGGAAATGATACAAGAATAGTTTTCTTATAGCAATTCTACAAGGATTCCTGAGAGATTCACCATTGTTTCTCAGCCGAAGAGAATACTGAGATTTCAGCAAAAAATTGCTACCTGCAACAAAGTACAAGACATGATTGGTATAAAATAGTCAATTTTCTCATAGTTTTCTCTTCCATGTGTCACAGAGCAAAAGCAAACATCACATCCTCTGTGCAAACAGTTGGGAAGGGCACACCTTTTCATAATATTCTGTTTCTGAATGAAATCTCACAATGACTGGGACATTCTTTAGAGGTTTTTTTTTTAGCTGTAACAGAAACAGCACAAAACACGCTACCTAAAGTTACAGTGCAGTAGATAATTAGGAGGGGGAGAAATTGTTCACATTTCAGTTCACAAAGGATGCAGACAAACCTAGCAAATAATAAGACACCATAAGTCGGACATATTTTTAATTAACGAGCTAGATTCAGATTATCTTTATTACAGTCAAAGACCAGCATAAAGTATAAAATACGAAACAGGGAACTATGAGCTATATGTCAGTCCCAATGCCATGGTTCACCAGGCTACTTCCAGAATCTAATTTTGTAATTTTGTTACAACTCCTCTTTATCTACTCTTGCTAAATATATCTTTTTAATGTCCTCCTTGATTATTTCCAACTAGCCCTTTAAAAATGAATCCAGCTGTTAGCAATGTTCTCTCATTTTCTTAGAATAAATGGGTCTGAGGGGTTTGTAGTTTAGTGTTTAAGTAAGAATGGCGATTAAACCACTTATTGGTAATATTCTTTGGAGTGTACATATTTTCATGCTTCCTTCCAAATTTTGTAATGATAGTGCAGGGACTCTTTAAATTAGTGCAAGCCTCAAGGCACATTATGCTGATGATACATATACAGTTTAAAGACAGCGTTGCTTTTCCTTGCCTTCTGGCCATTCCTTATTGGAACAGTGTATACAATAGCCTCTAAAAGTACATAGCAGTGTTTTAGAAGCAAAACACATTGAGGGCGCAATCCTACCCAGTGCTGGAGTAAGAGCGCCAGCCAGCCAGAGCCCTATCCAGCGCTGGGTAGGTGGAGGCTGGAGCCTCCCTGCGGCAAGGGAGTGTGCACTCCCTTACTGTAGGGGAGTGCTCCTTGGATCTGCACCTGCTAAACAGCAGGCACAGATCCGAGGAGACCGTGTGGCCCGAATTGGAGCCACTTCCCAAGCCCGGCCACATCATGCCCACCCCCTGCCTCCCTCCCTCCCTCCAATCCCCGTGCTGCCTTGGCATGGAGCCTCCCTTGCGCCAACCAGCTTTGGTCGGCGCGAGAGAGGCTCAGCGCGCGCATAGCAGGACCGGCACTGCCTGCCTTAGCGCTGATGTGGGAATACCAATGGGCGCTCCCGTGTCAGCGCTAAGGGTGCAGCGTCAGCACAACTCCGTTGCACTGATGCTGCGTGGGGTTTAGGATTGCGCTGCCCAACTGTTCTTGAACAACTTAAGCTTTGGAACAGAAAAAGGATAAATACTGGAAAGAAACCACTGGAATGTGTAGGAGCTACCAATTTCCACTGTAGAACTCTTAAGAAACGTGAGATCAGAAAACCAACAAAATCCATTTTCCTTTAATCACCCTGATGCAGTGGGTGAAAAGGCACTATTGCCTATTTCCTCCCTGACTCTGCCATTCACCCCCCTCTCTGATCTACTATCATTAGGGGTGGGTGTTTTTTTGTTAAATACTGCATAAAAACACAAAACATCGCCTTCTGGGAGTTAAAACATCTGAATAAAAACACAAAACACCACAATTCTGTGTTTTAAGATATTTTTCAGAAATTAAAATAACTACTCTTCCAATTAGAAATAATACTGTGGCTGCATCTGTTGACACTATATCACCTATATCATTTAGCTAGTACACTTTTAAAGCATTTAAAATTAATGAAAATGAGAACTTGGAATGGGAATGTGGAATAAAAACATATAATATTGCAATTTGCTATTTTAATCAATACATTTTTGGAGAAAATATCACCAAATACACACACACACACACACACACACACACACACACACACACACACACA
>JAJKFI010000003.1:21077886-21097686 GCA_029204185.1 Lerista edwardsae
CACACACACACACACACACACACACACACACACACACACACACACACCCTTAACTATCATTCATTTGAGTGCAGGCTGGCTAGTACTACTGGTCTCCACAAGGCCATTGAGATGACCAGGAATTCACAGCTTTAGGATCAGGCACAGATAGTGGCCAAGGAGGCCCAGGCCCGGCATCCATCAGTGTATCCATTCAGCATCTATTAGCATCCATCCAGCATCATGCGGGTGCAGTTATCAGCAGGGATCAGCAACTCATGTGCACCCTGTAGTCGCACCAGTTCATTGCTCATGCTGTGTCGCACCCCAAACTGCCTTGCAGTTTCTTGGTCCCCAAATCAGGTCATGACACACAGTTTGGGAAATGTCACAATGCAGTCAATGACGCGGGTTGCAAGCCATATTACCCTTCAGCTTCCTGGTTGCGGCAGGCCTGGGACCCAATGTGGACAATGAGGTGCGTCATAGAGGTAAGGTGTTTGGGAACAGTTGGTCTAGTATATAAATCAATGGAAAGCCCATAGCTCAATGACAAAGCACATCTGTATGTTTAGAAACAGTCCCATGATACTCTATAGTACAATCATTGACTGTTGCTTTGTGGAACCAGGTATACGAGGAAAGTTGCACTCCTTTCTGCCCCATGCTTAAAACCAAACACTGGGGTAGCCTCACATCTGTTTCCATCAACACAGGAAGCTGCATTATAAAGACTCTAACCCAATATGACTTACGGTAACAGCTGTGGACAAAGGGTCCAATCCAGAAGGCCCTTATTGTTGGGGACACGTTTGTACCACCAGCGAAATATCATAAAAGCAGTTCAGGATTGGGCTCTAAATCTGTAATCCTATGATCACTTACATGGGGATAAACTTGTGACATTTACTTCTGAGTATACTAAGCTAGAATTATGGCACTTTGTCTAATTAAAGGAAATAAGAATTAAAGTTTACATCAGATTGCATCCCCTATGTTTTTATTCTCTCAGCATAACCTTGCAAATTTGCTACACACACAACAGAATTGCACCCATTGTTTTAATTTGGGTTTTTTGACCCCTGTCTGACAAGGGCAAGATATGCACAACCAAAGAAACAAAAATCTGTTGTAGAGGAAGTCATTGAAAAGTCCCCTTAGGTCTCAATTTCTTGAACGGCAGATTTTATCATAGGCCTTCAGTGTACATAAGTGAGTGGCATCTCCTTCCAGGTTTCAATTGAGGCAGATTTTGACTTCTAATGTTTCACAAGCTTTGCACAACCTAATCTTGCACAACCTAACCTGGATTTCTGTTGCCTTCCTAAACTTTGTCTTGAGGTGCTTGAGGCCACTGAAGTGAAGCTGATTTACTGGTAATTGCAGATTACAGATATCCTTCCCAAGAGAGAACTGTTATATGCATGGACTCAGTCATGTGATTTGATTATATTCTGTAAGAAATGGATGGTGTCATGGCAAATTAGATGGAATCATAAGTACTGCCAGCATCATAGCATCCCTGATAAAACCTTCAGGGTCAGTGGTACAATGAACTTTTTTGGCTGAATCTACAAGTATCTCCAATTTTCCAGTAAGGATCAGCATATATATAAAACCATTTATCATCAAGTTGCTGGACAGCAGTTTTAGTACAAAAGCAGGATTTTAATTAGGAATATCCTAATGAATATCTACATATACAGGACTTAAATAGAGAATACATTACACTGTGTACCTGGAATTGACTGGATGACAAATGTAGGAGCCCCAGAGCCCTAGTTAGCATTTAATACAATGCTGCAAATCTATATAAATCAAGCATTCAGACATGAAAAGACAGTTTGCCATTTATAAAGCCAGAAGCTAATGGCAGAATGCCCTTCCACACACAGTTTTAAAAATGACACCTGGACTGGTAGTGACAGTAAAATTGAGCTGGAATGACTGTTCCCATATTAACTCTTTCCTTACAGAAGACGTTCCAAAAATGTGGTGTTGTGACGTCCCAGCCAGGGAAGCCCTCTCTCTGCCCCCTTAAGGGCAGGAAGATGGTGAAGGCAGTGATGCGACTGCCATGATCGTGCTGCTGCCGGGGACAAAAGGGTTTGTTTTTTTTGCTTTGTTGTGGCAATGCTGCGCCTCTAGAGGGTATGGGGAATCAGCTGACCTCTCTGCAGGGTTCCCCGCACCTCCAAACATCTGTAAATAATAAAAAAAGGCAACTTCCAGTTTTCATTGCAGAACTGCAAGTAGCCATTTTAAACTGTTTAACCAGTCTTCCATGAGCTGATTGATCAGAATTTACAAGCGTAGACCTTCAATTTTGTGCCTCCTGGTCCTGTGGTTAATCTCAATTGCATTTTTTCTGCTGTAAATTAAATATAACATTTCTTCAATGCTATTGAATATTTTATGTTTTTGTTGTTATGTGTCCTTGAAGTGGATTTTGCTAGGTATATATTTCTCATAGAACTAGATGAAATGTATTGTGGTTGCATAAAGTACATCCTTTTTCTTTATACTTATTACATATTTTTGGTCTTTATTTGCTAATGGTTTTTTTGGCAGCTTTAAAAAAAAATTTAAGCAGCTTTTTAAAGCAGGTTTTTTGACAGCTTTTACATGTATTTTAACATTTAGGCTGATTTTATAATAACGTAGTGGATGTATTTTAGGACCATGTACTTATTTCCCCCGCATAATACTTTTCCTGCTATTCAGTTATTTCAGTGCTTCTACTTGTCTTTATAAAATTTCAGGTAAAGCTTATTCCAAATTTCCTTGATGGATCATGATTTTTTTTATAGCAATCATCCTCAATTTTGTTTCGCTCTTCTATTCCATCATCTCAAGGAAGTTTGTCATTGTTTCTTCTGAAAGTGCAGGTTAATGTTCTCAGTTTTTTTCTGATTAGATTATATTTATTGTATTTTGGTTCTTTCTTCCAAAGAAGCCAATTGTATCTGGGTTTATTCCTACCAATAGTGCTCTTGGCACAGGCCTCCTGATTTTCATAGGTAAAGGTTTGCTTTCATGAATGCTCTTATCTCTTCCTTGGCTTCCCTGCTCCTTAACCCTATATTTAATAATAGGTAGCATCTTGACAAGGATTTCCATCACCAGGAGTCCACTCCAGAAAAAGGAGAACCTTCTATGAATGGAAGGGAGCTTCCATTTCTGGAGGAAGCTCTTGATGGCAGAACTGCTAGTTGGGATACTACCCAGGGTGTGAGTGAGTGAGTGAGTGACTAAGAGTGCAATTAAGCAGCATCAACATGGTGAGGCCAATGGACCTGTGCCATATCCAGTGCTGCTTCTGGGCAGCTGGAGCCTTCCCACAGCAAGGGCATGTTCACGCCCTTACTGGAGGGCAGGCACCAGCCTCCCCATTGCGCTACTCAGATTTGCGCCTGCTATACAACAGGCACAGATCTGAGGACTTGTTCTGTACAATTTCTGTGTCTTCTGTTTCTATTTCATTACTAACAGCTTTTCAGTTTGGATCTATTTACACTTTAGTTAGTGATAACTTCTAATTTTAACACAGGTATAAAGCTTTTTTATTTCTGTTTCTGAATATTTGTAGGTAGGAATGTTTATGTCTCTTTTGCCATGCATCCTTCAGGGAATGGCAGAGCTAATTGGGCAGGAGGCTTTGCCTCCCATGCTCTACATGGGCTGGATGACTTTGAGGGCCCAATCCTATCCAGCTTTCCAGTGCTGATGCAGCTGCAATGAAGACCTAAGGTAAGGGAACAAATGCTCCCTTACCTTGGGGAGGCCGTCCTAATTGTCCCCCCACCGCAGCATGCAGTGCATGCCCCATTGGCACAGCCGCATCAGTGCTGGAAAATTGGATAGGATTTGGTCCTGGATGGCGGGCCAGGAGAAAATGGCTATTGGAGAAAATAGGTGTTGCATTGTATATCCCAAGCATATAATTTTGAAAGGACTAATTTTGAAAGGACTAGTATCTTTATTTATTGGAATGTGAACAACATATTTTATGCAAGTACTCATAAAAACAGGAACAATTTTGGTAGAATATATTTTAATACCAAAGGACAGTATATGCTTTTCTTACTGGCCAAGCCACCTAAAATGAAAAATGAAGGGACAGAAACAAATCAGCAGGAAGCAAATAGAGATAAATTTAGAAGCATGTTATTCCTATGTTTTCAAGAATCTGCTCACTTGCTTTCAAACAGAATTGTTGTTTGCATTCGTCTTCATTCAGCATTTGCATAATTATCAAGTACAATTGGCTGTAGTATTATATATGTTTTAGAAGGCAATTTCTGCACCAGTTTGACTGTTCAGCTAACAGTGAATGCATGTTTTATGTTGCTAATATACCTTTTTTATACACTATGTTTGCTTGGTCTGTATCTCCAAATGAAGCATGCTGCAACGATTTGATCCTGTTAAAAAAAACAATAACCCCAGTGTGAAAAATCTAAAGTAAGCGCTGCATGGTGTTTCTGCCACTTTGGAAACCCAGCAGTTTCTACTTTAACGCTTCCTTTCAATATCCTTACCATGCCCTCCTAATATGTTCCTTCACCTAGCACTCACTCTTGACCTACCTACAATATCTAGTACTTGGCCTGACTATCATAACAAGTTCAGGTGTGTGTCCCTCTCCATTATCCGTCTTGCTAAGCAAAATGGTTGCAGCTACCCCCTCTGTCACAGTCTCTTCCTGGCACTAACCGTTTACAAGATGACCTTTCTTTCTCCCACCACTGCTTCGTACATGACAGGATTGGTGCTATTTTACCAGTTGTCCCTTAGACTGGTCCCTTTTTCTATTCTTCATGTCAGTGCCCATTTTCCCCCCAAGTCATTTCAATATCTAAAAATTTACATCCATGTTAACTCATTTAGGGGGCAATCCCAACCAATTTTCCAGCAGGAACATAGCTGTGCAAATGGGGCAAGTTCTGCATTCTGCAGTGGAGTAGTAGTCATGGAGGCTTTCTCACGGGAATGTTTGGCCACAAGTCTATCCACACTCACCGGGGAGTAAACCCCATTGACTATAATGGGACTTATTTCTGTCCCATTATAAACATGCACAGGATGTAAACATTCATAGGATTGGACTCTTTGTTCCCTTACCTTGGAGCTGCATTGCCCTTATGCCACTGCTGGAAAGTTGATTGTACCCTTAAATATTTAATCCTCTGTCATGGTTTTTCTTAATTCATCTTTGTGTTCAGTCTAGCTTTTCTTACTTGTTCCATCTCTGATTTACTCACCCCACCCCACAAGAGTAGGGGCATTTTTTATAGGTTTTTAACAAAAACATACCACTTTCCTTGTGGAAGTGTCATCCATAAACAAAACAAATCTTTAAGCTGCAATCCTATAGACACACCTTCCTGGGAGTAAGCCCCATTGACACAATGAGAATTACTTCTGAGTAGATATGCATACGATTGCACTGTAAGAGCCCAATTCTGAACTGTCTAACTGCCGCAGGCGCAATGGCAAAAGGCAGCTGCCGGAATGTTCCCAGAATCTCCCCAGGAAAAGGGGATGTTTGTATCCCTTCCCCGGGGAGAGCCCCACCGCCTGCAATGGAACTACGTAGCTCAACGCTGGCCACCACCAGGTGCCACCCCCTCACAGCCGGTTCCTCTCCTTCCCCTCCTCGCCCCAAATTGGCTTACCAGTGACTGAGTGCCGCTCCAACAAGAGTGTGAACGTGTCGTGGGTGTGCTTTACATCTATACAGCCGGTGATGCCTTCTGGATTGGGCCCTAAGTTGTTTAGCCTAACTGAGCTTAGAATGTACCATTCGTCCACATTATTTAATCTTCAGATTTTACAAACTTTCAGGGTATTTGTTCTTCCGAAAAGAGTCTTGAACTAGGTTAATTCTCCTTGTACAGAACTGAAACTGTGAAAAAAATTATAGTAGTGAAACAAAGATGGGGAGTAAGAAATCCACATTTCCCAAATGCAAGTCTCTAGCTATTGGATTTCATTGAGCTTTGTCTTCTCTGTAAATTTAAGTCTTTGTTTGTTTGTTTGTTTGTAAATTAATTTCACTCATGTGCGCACCTCTATTTCACCCTGGCACATCTAGTCTGTTTCACTGATCTTTCATGACTTTGACCTCTGTTCAAGAGGTCTGTGCAAAACCTTTGAAAAAGATGTTCCCATCTGACTCTTACTTCCTAATAGCTAAAAAAGGGATGCTTGCACTCAGAGGTGTCATCTAAATGATTTAAGAACAGGTACTCACTTTTGATTGGCACGTGTCGGGACCCGCCCACCGGAAGTGACGTCATAAGCCAGAAGTGATGTCGTGGCAGGAAGTGACATGAAAAAAGCCCTTTTTGAGCCCTCAGATGATTTTAAACTGACCCAACAGTTGCAACAGTATTCCACAGCACCCCCAGAACATGTTAAGGAGGACTGGCATCATGTTAAAACCCCAGAACAACTCATTTTTCAGAGGAAAGGAAAGGCTCCGCTCGCTGCCTGCCTGCCTGCCTGGCTCTGAGAACATGCAGGCAACTCAAACATGCAGGAAATTCAAACGTTGCAGAGGGCGGAGTCAACGAGTGGACGGGCGAATGGGCGGGGCCAGCTGTAATCCTAGAAACTGGTACTGGCGTACCCCCGCGTACCCCCTGCATGACATCACTGCTTGCACTGGCATTGTTTGGTAGTGTGATGTGTAATCATTTCCATTTTGTTCCCTCTCCTTTCTCTTCTTGTCATTATGTCTGACATAATTTAGATTAGGATGCTCTAACCCCTGGCCTGTGAGCTGGATCTGGTGCCCGCCTGCTCTGTCCCCTGGGTGAACGGCGCTTACGGTGCTTACCATTTAGCCGGGGAAACTCTGTAAAGCCCCTCCTGCAGCCCCCAAGAGTCTCCTGCCTGGAAATCCAAGCGCACGGCTTGGTGAGGTGGCAAAACCAGGAAGCAGCTGGTCACAGCGACTCTTGGAAGCATTAGGAGGGACTTTACAGAGGTTCCCTTGTGGAACAGTAAGAGCCAGTCACGCTGGGGAAGTCTTTGTAGGATGCAGCCGTCTCCAACTGGGAGACCACTGATTTAGGTTGTAAGGTCTCAAGCCTTTTCTTTTACTTCATCCTCTAAAGTGCAGGCAGTAAGCGATGAAAGCACTAACCAAAATGAAATGTACTATATCTTACAGATATTGCCTTTTTCTTGTCACATAATTCCTCCCAGGCCTTGGTGTAAACATGACACTAGCACGGCTGATGAGGAAAACAATACTGGCTCAAGAAAGTCTGTGCTCATATATCCTCCAGCCAACCCCCACAAGAACAGCAACTACATGAATCAGACCCAAGGCTCCGACAATGGTAGCCAGATGTTTCTGGATGTCCAGTGGGGCATGTTGTTTTGCTCAGTATCTTATAATCAGGGATGCTCTTACTGAATTCTAAGGTTGCATCAAACTACAATTGCTAGCACAGTCTCCAGTTGTTCATATTTACCAGGGCTAGCCTATTTTCCCATTTTTTTTCCCTTTTGGAAAATCCTTATTAGTTTTGCATGCGATTTGCAAGAGTTGTTACTGTCCACTCCCTCGCAGCCGAACACTATGTGTGTCTACTCAAAAACAAGGCCAAATAAGTCCAAGGGGCTTACTCCCAGGAAAGTGCGCACAACGTGGCCAACTCAGGGTCTCTAGAAGTTAAATTTCAAAAGGGAACATTGCATCTCTATTCTTGTGCACATGAACACTATGGCAATGTTCAACACAAAGCTTACTTTTTCAGAGTACAGGTACCCAGGCTTATTTCAAACTGTTGAGGAAAAATAGTCGGACAATTATGGTTTTCTAGCACAGTGTTTCTTAAACAGTGGGTCAGAACCCACTTTGTAGGTTGCAACCTGATGTCATGTGGGTTGACATCCCAGAAAGCCGGGAGCAGTGATCTTGGAAGCTGCAGACCTTATATTACTTTTGCTATATTCCTTTTGTGAGTGTTAACAATTTAAATTTTCAAGATACTTTTTTTAAATGTTGTTTTAATTCAGTGCTTTTACATAATATTTTTTCCTAATCTTGTATTCTGTCAAGCATGTTTCATGGTTTGCTGCAGTTCAATATTGCCAGTTTGCATTCCAGGAGTATCATTTAATTATAATGACGGCACTTCCTGCTTAATAATGTCACTTCTGGCCATGAAATCACTTAATGACATCACTTCTGGTGGGTTGTGACATGAGTGCCATTCTAAAAAGTGAGTTCTGATTCTAAAACATTTGAGAAGCACTGTTCTAGTATATTGTGATTCTAAAGAACAAACAACTTCCTAGGGTTTTTTTTTTAATTGGCTAAGGACAGGCTATGGTAGAACACTTCAGTGATCCATGTTCAGTGCTGATGCCTTGCTACTGGAAACCTTGGGACAAAGCCTTACATTTCCCCACCCCTGGCATCTTGCAGGCAATCAGCAAATAGGGAGAAATCTGCAGCACCTGACGGTAAGTGCTGGTTCAACCTATAAACCCTGGTTCAGGCTACAGAGAGCTGCTTTCTAGGCATGGTCTTTTGCCGCAGCCTGAACCATAGACTTCTCATTTCTTCCCCACTAATTCCCCCAATTTTTCTTGTATGAAATCTGGAAATGTTCTTCTGAGTGCAAATAGAGGCTTTTTGCTACATCAGGGAGATCCATGAAGGGGGCTGCGAAGGAGGGCCCCTCAACCATATAGGCAAGGCGAAAAGCCCCTGGGTGCCCACGGCACCATGACTGCTGTGGCACTGTTGGGCAGTGCTCCCCCATTCCAGTCCCACTCCCGCAGCAACTTACAAAGGTCCCAAAGCCTGACCAGACCATATTAAACTAATATGCTGAGTTTCACTATCCTTCGCTTGAAATAAGCATTATCATATTTAGGAAATTTAATGTTGTTGGTGCCTAAGCTTAGACAGTATCAAATGCTTTCTATCAGACTTTAACTGGAAGACTATGATTCCCATCACCCTGGGTTTTAAATCTATTTTTTTTATCATCCCTAAGATCTCATCTGTCAATATTTGATTAGAGGTCCTAGCTGCCTGGAACAGCTTTTCTCAGTTTGATAGATAATCTGAAGCTCCAGGACCATCGATTGAAACTTCATCCCTGAAAAAAAAAGTTGGGAGATCATTTTTGATTATACTTCAACCCGCGACTTCTCCTGCTTTGAGCCTCAGTGGAAAGACTGTATCTTCCTGCCTTATCACCGCAGAGACAGACTATGCCTGTATTGATTTAGACAGAGCGGTTCACATGCATTCCACCGTGATTATTTTTTCATACTATCTCATCTAAGGTTAAAGAAAACTATCCTGAGCACTTTTTCTCTCTCCAGTTTTATTTTCAATACAATAGAAAACAAAAACCCCAAACCTCCAATGCCATCAAAATCTTGGAAATGACTGGTAACTAAAATGCCATTGATAGTAAAAAAAATCCAACACGGTCACTGTATGGGGACTCCCATCCCATGTGCATGCAAACGGGAACTTTCCTACTTGAATAAAGAAAGAAGTTTTGCAATGCCCCACTCCAGCAATTTCTGACATGGCTGTTTGCAAGGGGCAACAAATTGCTGCTGCTTCCAGCTCCTTCCTTTAGCTTGCCTCTCCACTATGATCTTTTGACCTTTAAAGATGATGTGGGCAGTCCCTAAAGAACTGGTCTGTGATTGCAATTGGGCTGTTAAAAAAGAGTCATAGCTTAATGGCAGAACAAATACTTCGCATGCAGAGGGTCCTGGGTTCACTCTCTGGCAGAAGCAGTTAAAAGGTTCGTGTAATGTGCTAGACAAACCCTTGCCTGATATCCTGGCTGCCATTGATACTTGGCTAAAGGCTGCAATCCTGTAGATGCAGTGGGATCCCAGCATCTGCAGATTTCAGTATGTACAGAAGGTTCTGTTTCAGAAGGTACCGTCCTCCTGTATTTACTTGGATGTGTGTCCCACTGAACAGAATGGGACTTTCTTTGGAGTAAATATGCATAGGATTGCACTATAAAGAAGACAAGGGTCTGGTTCATATGTGCCCCACTGAAGTCACACACAATAGCTTTGCACTAGTTTCCAGGACTGACCTTTTCTCCTAGGACTTCAACAGCATAGTATGATGCTGTTTTCTCAGCTAAGGAAACACAGCATAGTGCTAGTCTTGGCTTACAAGGACTGAGAAAGGCTTTGAGGATAGCAGAGTGTTGCATATATTCGTTGTGTGGTGGGAAATTCCAGGGACTGCACCTAGGGTCAATGAGAGCGAGAGATAAAGGGGATAATTTATACCAAGGCCAAGAGACAGGTAGGGGGCCCAGGAGCCAAAGTTGAGGGCCCAGAAATTTCCTGGAATCTTCTAAACTCCTGGATTTCCTGGAATTTCTAATCTCACCTAATTCACTGCCCACACAGGATACTGGAGACACTACAATGGGTGTGCAGCAGCAGCTGCTGCCACCACAAGCCAGGCCAAGGAATGCATACATGACACTCCTTAACACAGTGTTAAACCTGGGAGGAAACAGGTTTGCCACAGCAGCTCTCTGGCTTGTGGATCTGCTTACCAGGAAGGAGTGTGTAGGAGCTCAGGGACACAGCTGTGGGACTACAGCTGCTGCAGAAGTATCTTTTGGTGCACATAGGACACTCTCCATTCTACTGTGAGCCTAAATACAATGATGCTAATTTTCTGCAATGATTTTTTATATTAAAAAGATTTTAGAGAGTCGGGCAGCCCAGTTCTGAGCTGCCTGGCTCTTGGAGGTAGCCAAAATGGCTACCGCTGCATCCTGTGGGAACCACAGGAATCTCTTTGGGGAAGACACATTTTCCCCTTCTCCTGGGAAAAGCCCTGGTCCCCGCAACGGGGTTACTCAAGTCTCCAATGGCTATTTGGCTGATTCAGACTTTGGGGTATGAAGCCAGGCATAGAATCCGGCAGTGGAGGCCACCACTGGTCCCATCTCCCACGCAGGCCCGATCCTTCCCTCCCTCCAGTTCCACCCCCTCCCTGCCTCTCCCCCCCCCTGAATCCACTTACCAATCGCCAACACTGCTGGAGCACTGGTGGCCCTTCCAGTCACTGCTGAGGCTGAGGGCAACCAGTGCCGGCCCAGCACCAGTACCCCTTCCTCCTGCAGTGTTGTGAACATGGTCTACAGAACATTTGCGACACTGTTCGCCAGTGGTACACGTGTACTGCTGGCTTTATCGCCCTCAGGATTGGGCCCATAGTAGTGTGTTTGGTTTTCCATATTACTGTATGTAGCTGCCGATGCTGCATTGGCAGGAAGACCTGTGCTCCATATTAGGAGGCCCAGAAGACCTGGGTTCCAAAGACTATTCCGGTTGTTGTTCCCTCTACTCTGTTGTCCCCTCCCCTCCCCATTTGTGGCCTGAAAGAAATTTTGTACTCCCTGATAAAACACTTCTGGGAGGCCTTGGTTGCACTGACCAAATTCTGGATTTTTTTTGGAGGAGAGCTCATTGTAGACTTATGTTTGTATGTTTATAATAATTGATTTTATTACAAAGATCCAGATTGAGCATACCTTCAAGCAACAGCAACAAACTAGAGCTGATCCTCAGAGAGACACTCCTGCCTCTTGCTCGCAGCTCTCCCTCTTAGCTTCAATTCCACAATCTCCTTGCCTCCATCTGTTTCACTTTCTGAGCAGCTGCCAGAAAACTGCAGTATGTTTTTACACTGACCACGAGTGACAGGTAAGATGGAAGTTCCATTTTACAAACATTCAAAACTTCCTTTGTCTTCTAATGGACATTTTCAGGGTCAAATTTCAGAGACAATATTGGACAAGAAAGCAGTTGGCTTGCTAGCATTCAGAATCATAGCCCCAAATCTATCTATTATCCATCTATTTGTTGTTGTTCAGTCGCTAAGTCATGTCTGACTCTTTGCGACCCCATGGACCACAGCACGCCAGGCCTCCCTGTCCTCCCTGTCCTCCCTGTCCTCCACTAGCTTCCGGAGTTCGCCCAATTTCATGCTCATTGCTTCGGTGACACTATCTAACCATCTCATCCTCTGCCACCCCCTTCTCCTTTTGCCTTCAATCTTGCCCAGCATGAGGGTCTTTTCTAAAGAGTCCTTTCTTCTCATGAGGAGGTATTTGAGCTTCAGCTTCAGGATTTGTCCTTCCAGGGAGCAATCAGGCTTGACTTCCTGGAGGATTGACCGATTGGATCTCCTTGCAGTCCAGGGGACTCTCAAGAGTCTTGTCCAACACCATAATTCAAAAGCATCTATTCTTCGGCGCTCTGCCTTTCTTATGGTCCAGCTCTCACAGCCATACATAGCTACTGGGAAAACCATCGCTTTCACTATGCGAACCTTTGTTGGCAGGGTGATGTCTCGGCTTTTGATTAAGTTGTCTAGGGTCGCCATAGCTTTCCTCCCAAGAAGCAAACATCTTTTAATTTCTTGGCTACAGTCACCATCTGTGGTGATCTTGGAGCCCAGGAAAATAAAGTCTGTCACTGCTTCCATTTCTTCCCCTTCTATTTGCCAGGAAGTGATGGGAGTGGTGGCCACGATCTTAGTTTTTTTTTTAATGTTGCGCTTCAAGCCAATTTTGGCACTTTCCTCTTTCACCCTCATCAGAAGGTCTTCCTCACTTTCTGCCATTAGAGTGGTATTGTCTGCGTATCTGAGGTTGTTGATATTTCTCCCAATCTTGATTCCAGCTTGTGAATCATCTAGCCCAGCTTTTCTCATGATGTACTCTGCATATAAGTTAAATAAGCAGGGTGACAGTATACAGCCTTGTCATACTCCTTTCCCAATTTTAAACCAATCGGTTGTTCCGTGTCTGGTTCTAACTGTTGCTTCCTGACACGCATACAGGTTTCTGAGAAGACAGATAAGGTGGTCTGGTACTCCCATCTCTTCAAGAACTTGCCACAATTTGTTGTGATCCACACAATCAAAGGCTTTAGAGTAGTCAATGAAGCAGAAGTAGATGTTTTTCTGGAACTCTCTTGCTTTCTCCATGATCCAGCAAATGTTGGCAATTTGATCTCTAGTTCCTCTGCCTCTTCGAAAACCAGCTTGCACTTCTGGTAGTTCTCGATTCACATACTGCTGAAGCCTAGCTTGCAGGATTTTGAGCATCACCTTGCTAGCATGTGAAATGAGTGCAATGGTGCAGTAGTTCAAACAATCTTTGGCATTGCCCTTTTTTGGGATTGGAATGTAAACTGATCTTTTCCAGGTTTGCGGCCACTGCTGGGTTTTCCAAATTTGCTGGCATATGGAGTGCAGCACTTTGACAGCATCATCTTTTAAGATTTTGAGTAATTCAGCTGGAATGCTGTCACCTCCACTAGCTTTGTTGTTAGTGATGCTTTCTAAAGCCCACTTGACTTCACAGTCCAGGATGTCAGGTTTGAGCTCAGTGACTGCACCATTGTGGTGATCAGGAACATTTAGATCGGCTTTATATAGTTCCTCTGTGTATTCTTGCCACCTCTTTTTAATCTCATCTGCTTCTGTTAGGTCCTTGCCGTTCTTGTCCTTTATTATGCCTACCTTAGCATGGAATTGTCCTTTGACATCTCCAATTTTCTTGAAAAGATCTCTAGTCGTTCCCATTCTATTGTTTTCCTCTATTTCTTTGCATTGCTCATTTAGGAAGGCCTTCCTATATCTATCTATAGAGCGATATAAATCTTTTTGTGTGTAGGGAATGCAGAAAGGTTTCAAGTAAAGGCCTACATTTGCATCTCCAAAGTTTAATCTGACATGTTTATCATGTGGCAGCCTGCAACCAACTCTGCATTCCACATGAGGATATTCTTGAAACAACATGACAGTGGAGAAAGGAAGAGAACTGATTACTGATCTGCATCCTTCTTGTTAGCTCCATTTATACTATTCTTTTGGCAAGGGAAGTTGAGAAGTCTGGCTTGGGCCAAAGTGGTGTTCAAAGCCACTTCCTCCTCCTCCACCCACTACGTCTTCAAAATTTTCTGGGCAAGAACTTGGAAGTTCTGCTCAATATCCTTCCCACCTAGCCAGCAAAGGCACAGAAAGGAGGTGTAATGTTTTCCTAATTTCCTCTGCTTTTTCCTGCAATTGATAGTCAGATAGGGACTATTTTCAGTGGTAATGTGACTTATTTATTCAATGCACTTCCTAGTTAGTTGTGGCAGGCTCCCTCTCTTAGGTTTTAACTGGCTTTTCAAAAGCCTTTTTGCTTTTGCATTTTAATCAACAATATTATAACCTTTGGTTAGCCTTGTGTCTGTTTGTAACTATTGGTAGTCAAAGGAGTATGCGCCTTAGGGCGCAATCCTAACCTAGAGTTAGGCCAGCACAGTTAGGCCAGCAAAGTTTGGCCTGCACGAGGGACATCGTAAAATATGTTTGGACCATTCTCTGAGTCAGAGAGGCCTCAGGTAATGGCCTCAGTCAGAGAGAGGCAATTTGATATGAAAATTACAAGTATCAGAGTGCAATCCTAACGTGGAGTTAGGCCGGCACAGTTAAGCCAGCAAAGTTTGGCCAGCACAAGGGTCACCGTAAAGTATGTTTGGACCACTCTTGGAGTCAGAGAGGCCAGCACACAGACATGCACCATCCTCCCTGACTCCTACAGTGGTCCAAACGAGTTTTATGGTGGTCCTTGTGCCAGCCAAATTTTGCTGACCTAACTGTGCCGTCCTAACTCCAGGTTAGGACTGTGCCCACAATATAATAAATAAGTAAACTCTTTAACACGCACTACCCAAAGAAGCACGTCAGAGCAAGGCTTGGAGATAAGGGCCACTTTATTAAAATTTACATAAATTAAATAACTTGCAACTGGTCTGAAACACGACCTAAGAGTGCAGGTTCTTAGGGGAAACAGGTCTAGCCTTCTGCCTCCCTGGGTGATTCGGATGATCAACAGACATACCACCTGACTCCAGTCTACAGTCCATCGTTGGACAATCCAAATCCATCATCACCAACCCAACAGTCAAGGCAGCCTGACTGTGCCAGCTCACCCTGGTGAACCGAAGGAAAGACAATGCAAAATCCAGCCAGGGATAAACCCACCTGCCTCACCGAGCCGTGAAAGCAACTTCAATCCATCCATCCATCCATCCATCCATCCATCCATCCATCCATCAATAGGTACTTATATACCGCTTTTCAACACGAAGTTATTATAATAAATAATAAAATTTATTATTATTATTATTATTATTATTATTATTATTATTATTATTATTATTATTATTATTATTAACTTATGAGCGGCCCTGGCTGTTCCCTGCCTTTGCTGCCTCAGAATGTACACCAATATACACAATCTTCCTATACCGCCCCCCCTGCACACTTCCTGCCAAACTATAAAGAGACCAATCAATTCAAACAACCCCACCACCCATCGCAGGCTGGGGTAGGCAAAAAACCTAACAGCAACCAGCCAATCCTGCTGGGAGACAAAAATTCCTATATGGCCCTGAAGCAACCAGCTAGTCTCAGCCTGAAGAATGGGAGGGTGGGCAAGGGATCACCTCCGGAGCTCAAATAAGCAGGGGTAGAGCAAGCACGATGTAGCTCAGGTGCTCGCCCCGCCCCTCCCCCCTGCCCTGCTGACGAGCAGCTGATAGGGCTCTTCAATCCCCTGCTCCTGTGCACCAAGTGGGGCGAGGCAAAGTCGACGAGGCGTCATCGTCATTCTCTTAAACCAACCCGTTTGATTCTAGAACCAATTGAAACTGAAATATTGTGATGAACAGGTTTAGGAAGAGCTTCAAAATCTAAAACATTGTATGGTTTATAGTGCATGTCCCCTTGCGTGTGTACGCATAGATAGATAATATGATTGACAGGCAAGGACTATTTTGCCAATTTTGACTGAGTTGATGCTTTTGGGGTACGTGTGGATTTTATTTATGATATTTTATTTCCCCCTTTATCCTGCTCTCCCTCCAAGGACTTCAGAGCAATATTCTTTTGCCTTATTACATCCTGCAAGGCAGGTTAGATGAGGAGGCCATGCTTTGCCTAAGGCAATCCGGTGAGTTTTACACTTAAATGGGTATTTGAATGAGATTTTTTTTTAAATAAAAAAAATTCCAAATATCACATATGGCATGACCTAATAAGAGCACAATTAGAGAAATGTGTTTTCACAAAATCCGGTGCACCTGACCCTTTAAGTTGAAAACATTTGTTTTTTTTAACCCTATATACCTTCCTGCTACCGTTTTGATACCCCGGAGAGTTCAAGCAGCCACATTGACAACAATCCTTGAATGTTTTTGATTCTTTACATCAGATTGGCAAGCAGAAGTGGCAGCAATCAAATGTAAGTAAAAATGTTACAAAGTTGAATACATGGTGGAAAGACATGGGAGACACTCAGCCTAATCCTATCCAACATTTTCACACCAGGGCAGCTGCATTGCAGCCGCAAGGTAAGGGAGCAAATAGTCCCTCCATAACTGGATGCAGTGCATGCCCCACTGGCACAGTTGCATCAGCACTGGAAAGCTGGATAGGATTGGACCCACTGTCAGGCAGTCTACCTTTCTCTCCCCAACGCTTCAAGACAATGCATCAAACTTCATGTGAAACGAAACTTTAAAAATATGCAACAAATTGATTCAACACATTCAGTTCCCAATAATTACAGACAGGAAAGAAAATGCTTTACAATAGGAATGTAAACCTATTGAATGTTTAACCTTTAAATACTGCATCTATTGTTAGTTCAACTGGGGAGGATGATACATTTAGATTTACATCCCAGTAATTAATAATAGACGACTGTTCAATTGTGCATAAAACCTTCATTTTGTAGTGTGAATAGCGTGCTGTATCCTAAGGGATGTTTCTCTTTGCTCTGCCTGATATAGCAGAATTTGCATTCTTTATGTATATAACTTAGTATTACAGTGTGTTAATAATCAAGGTTATTTTTAATGGATTCGACTTTTAACTTTTTCAGTCAGAAGCATTGTGATGATTAAGGTTAGAAATGCATTCTATTATTACCCTAGGGCACAAGACTGCTAAAAGTTGTGCAGAAGAGAATTAGGCACGTGTTTAGCTTCAGTTGAACTCAACAGTAAGAAAAGGTAACCTTTGGCTAGACTGTTGCCTTAGTGCATATGAATGCTTCTTTAGATTTTAGATGAATAAACAGCAAAACAATGAAAATATTTTTTTAAAACCTCAATGGATCAGCATCAGCTAAAACAATTAAAAACCAATCAAATCTTCTCTGTCTATGTCAGCATTTGACATCATAGGCCATTCTAACCAACATGTCTTAAGGCCCAGCTAGAATGTCTTCAAAGAAGGAACAGTTCTTAATTCTAAGGGTAGGGAATTCCATAGTTGAGGTGCCACCACGGAGAAGGCCCTATCCCTCAACACCACCATCCTCACCGACATCAAAAATGCCCCCTCTGAAGAATGACCTCAAAAGATGGGTTGGATTATATGGAAGAAGGTAGTCCCTCTAATACCCTGGTCCCAAGCTGTAAAGGGCCTGAACTAGCATCTTGAATTGTGGACAGAAATGAAAATGGCAGCCAGTTTAGCTACCAGAGGCTTGGCTGAATCAAACCGATAAACCCTCACAACTGAGGCAGCCAGTTTAGCTACCAGAGCAGTGGCTTGGCTGAATCAAACCGATCAACCCTCACAACTACACAGGCAGCCACATCCTGCACTAGCTGCCGCTTATGAACAATCTTTAAAGGCAGCCCACCCCCCCACCCCCGTATTATAGTAATCTAATCTAGATGTCACCAAAACATGGATCACCATGATCAGGACTGACCAACTGAAGTAGGCATGCAGCTGTTGGATCAGCCAAAGCTGTGGAAAGGCTCACTTAGCCACAGTTGCGTCAAGGAAATCAAGGGGCAGCTGTGCATCCCAGAGAACCCCCAGACTGTGGACTTGCTCCTTTGGAGAGGGTGAAACCCCATTCAGAGAAGGATGATAGTTCAAAACATTCATTGTGGATTTCTGGACCAAGAGACCCTCCATCTTATCTGGATTTAATTTCAGCTTGTCCTCCTTCAACCAGCTCACTGACAGCCTCCAGACAGCAATACAGGACCTTGACTGCCTGCTTGGAACCACCTGGAAAGGAAAAAAAAAGAACTGGGTGTCATCAGCATACTGATGACTCCCTACCATAAATCCTACATAGAGGCTTCATATAGTCCAGTGGTTCCCAACCTTTTTTTGGCCATGCCCCACCTAAGCATCTCTAAAATCCTGATGTCCCCCCCATGACATATAATTCTTATTACGCAAAAAGTGAACTCCTACTCAGGAAGTGGAGGAAGCCTAAAAGGCCATTAACTTGGTTTAAACAAGGTTCCAAAGAACATGGCATCCATGAAAGAGAAAAATAAAAGATGGTGCAGAAAGAGGGAAATTTCAAAAACATTCTTAGCTGAATTTATGGATATAAGAACACAATGAATATATGAATATTTATGAATATAAGATATTCATATATTTATGAATATAAGATATAAGAACAATTAGTGAGCTTTCAAATTCACTGTTAATAACTCAAAAAAATTCAAAGAATTCACTGTTAATAGCTCATTCACGAATTGCCCCCCTTAAAAATCAAATTGCCCCTCTGTGGGGCAAATGCCCCACATTAGGAACCACTGATATAGATGGGAAAGGCCAGAGGTCTAATAGCAGATGGGAGCTTCCTACTGGATGATGACCAGTATTATTTCAGCATTGCTGAAAGAGTTCCGTTATGCAGTGACCCACATTCATGTTGTGTGCTTGTTTTAACTGCCGTCCTTTGTGACCATCAGTCAGCTCTTTAAATTAGTTCATATAAGATGGTTGGGGCAATTATTCTAGGAAAAGCCTCAGCAATGATGGATTGCTACCTAGGTTTGTGCGGACCCCATCTGGCACATGACAAGCCATTGTTTTATTTATCTGTAACCGAGATTAGTTCAGTCAAGGTCTTTCTGACTATACTGAATCAGGATAGATGCCCCTCAAGCAAACATGCTCTTTTTGACATTTTTATTACGCAGAGTTCAAGAAGACAACTGGTGCCGTTTAGCAGCGGGCTTACTGCCAGTCAGTCCTGAAAAGTCAAACACTCCCTGAACCCTTCCTACTTCTTTTTCCATTCTGCCAAGCATAGATAATCAGAACAGTCCTTGATTTCATTCTCTGGTACTTCTCAAATGTTCTCTTGTCATCACTGTGATTTATATGTAAGGAGTCAAATCGTATGTTGACCTGGGCAACGTAATGACTAACCCCTATATTCCGTAGTAGTAGTGGCATAGGATGGCTTTGCTCTAATGCTGTGAGTTGGCTCCATCCCCTGTCCTGGAGCTTTGACTGACATCAGTTTCCACCATTCCCCCCACCATGCCATGCATGATGCACCATTTCGGAGTTCTCTCATCACAGGAGTGGGCTATTGAGCCAAACACATATTGTCTTTGCACCTGCAGTGGCTCAGGCAGGCTGGCCAGCAGTGGCTCTGCTCTGCTGCTCTGGCCTCTGTGACTCCCTAGACCCCCCACTAGGCCTGCCACTGACTTTCACACTCTCGGTCTGATCTTGCACAAATGCTACAGACATGCACGAGCGTACCCTTGCCTCTCACACCCACTCCTTTCTGTTCTTTGCAAAACTTATAGATGGTGGACCTTTAAATAGAGAGGGAAGAGATAACGCCTGTCAACAATTGGATCTGTAAGCCAATCGTTAACAGCAGTGCTGACAGAGAGAGAGAGAGAGAGAGAGAGAGAGAGAGAGAGAGAGAGAGAGAGAGAGAGAGA
>JAJKFI010000003.1:21097696-21171546 GCA_029204185.1 Lerista edwardsae
AGAGAGAGAGAGAGAGAGAGAGAGAGAGAGAGAGAGAGAGAGAGAGAAATTGATCCTCACTGTTATTGTCCTCATTTACTTTTCTTTATAGGAAACCATATGGTAGGAAACTTATGGTAGGAAACCATATGGAAACTTCCACCATCCTTGAACACACTTTTCCTATTTAAATGTGGCCTTTGTTGGGTTCCCTTAGAAGAAAAAGGCAGTATAGAAATACAATAAATAAATAAAGCTATCCCAAGAGCCCTGCTTTCCACTCTTTAGAGGGCTGGCTAGTGCGAAAAGAGATTCACACCAGGAAATCCCTCAGTACTGAACAGGACATACAAGCGGGGATTGTGAGATGGCAACTGGATTGTGTCCATTACTTTTCACTTGGTTTTCTTGATTGCTCCACTCTCGATATGGATTTGCCAACTCTTCAGGAACAAACATCCATCTACTGTATAGTGTCACCTGCCTTGTGTGTTCGGGAAAGAGAGAGTTATAGATTTAAGTATAGAGGCAACCGCCTTATATCGAGTAACATTGATCCATTTGATCCATCTTGCTCAAAATTGTCTGCAGCACCTTGCAGCAGTTTTCCAGACAGAGGAGTCACAACAATCAGAATTGAGGCAAAAATATCCTGATTGTGTGCAAGCAATCACAAGCTTGGAAACTGCTGTTACCTCCCTTTCTCCCAACTATGACACATCCAGAAATGTACGCAGAAAAGGCACACACTGTCTTTTTCCTATAAAGGCTGCCCCGCCATAAACGTTTGTAATTTGCTATATACCTGTAATGTATACATCTCAAGTACCTGGATGCTTTTGGTTCTTATACCATCATTTCATATAGATTGTCAATAATAATAATAATAATAATAATAATAATAATAATAATAATAATAATAATAATAATAATATAACCTGAGCAAACAACTTAAAGCAGTGGTTCCCAAATGTTTTAGCATTGGGACTCACCTAAAAAAAGTTTCACTTCATCAGCTGCTCAGTCCTCAGCAGTCCTGCCCCCACCACCCAGTAGCAGCTCGTTTAACCATTGATGCACATAGCCAAACCTGCCTTGTCAGTTTCGTGACCCACCAAACATTTAGTTGTAACCCAGGCTCACAGTTTGGAAACCACTGATTTAAAGAAAAACGATTCTTGTCGAGTTGTGGAATGTGGGGTGGGCAAAGGTAGTATAAAGGTAAAGGTTTCCCCACGAACAAATGGTCTAGTCGTGACCGACTGTAGGGGGTGGTGCTCATCTCCTTTTCTAAGCCTGTGGAGCCGGCGTTTGTCCTGAGGACAAGCTTCCATGGTCATGTGGCCGGCATGACTATATGCCATAGTGCATGGAACGCCGTTACCTTTCCACCAAAGTGGTCCCTATTTATCTACTTGCATTTTTAGGTGCTTTCGAACTGCTAGGTTGGCAGGAGTATACAGTGGAAGAAATGTGTAAATAGGTGACAGTTGTATTAAGGAAGTTGACAAGAGAATAGAGGAAAAAAAGAATAGACAAAAGTGGCACAGGAGCTTAAAAACAAAATGCCAAGAAAACATGGAAGATCAGGAAAAAATAGAAGATTTTTTTTCTTCAGAAACTATTAGCATCCAGCTGTGATTGACATTGGAAATCAGTGTCAACTAATCAGAAGTTGCTGTTGGGTTCATTTGTGTGTTTGTGTTCTTCAGTGTTCCATGTTTCCTATGTTGCTTCACATTATAAAAAACAGTGGTTAAGCATCCATCAGTCTAGAGATTGATTGCCCATTTCCCTCTCTTCATATCTATAATTGCAAGACCATATGCTTTACACCCTGTGCCCTTGAAAAAGCAACAGCTATAGATTTAAGTAACATAACAAGTGGGACAGAGAAGAGGTGGGGCAGGTGGGGGGGGACAGGGAAGAAAAGCTAAAACGTTTCACATTGATAAACCTAGTGCATGTGCCGTATCAGATTATATAAGTGAATATCAAGATTTATTTGCCTTTCCTGTATTGTGCTGACCTTGTGCTGTTTTGTTATCAACATTGTTCATGTCTATAGTAACCTGTTAAGAATCAATACATCATTGTCTAATAAACTTCTGGCAATAATGGTTTTCAGAGCCTACATATTTTCTAAGAAAATAAGTTAAATAAATTGAACTTCACGTTGATTTCAAGGAAGGGCATAAGCTGCCAGATGGAAAAGGCCTACGTTTCCACTCTGGCCACTGTTGAGTTTCATCCTACATTGTTGCTGAACTGGTTGTTTTTTAAATATACTTGTCAGTAGCAAAATATGTAGGGAGAAGGAGAAGCTGGTATGTACTAATTTATTACCAGAATTGTTGTTACACTAGACACGCCAAAATATAAGGTGCCAGTTACTTAGTCTCTCTGTTGCAGTTTATATATTTAGAGCAGTGGTTACCAAACATTTTAGCACTGGAACCGACTTCTTAAAATTACACTGTATTGGGACTCACCAAGCTGTGTGAGACTTTTAAAAAGGTGATCTAGAAAGAAATAAAAGAATTTCTAAATAATAAATTAAATTATTTGCAAGCAATATTTTATTTATGTGCAAAAAACAAAAATAACCCACCCTTGATCCATTATTTGTAACAAGACAAGTGAATAGCCCTGAGGGTCTTAGTCATGTGATCCAATTTTCACCTCCCCCCCCCACTACCTGTCATTGAAGGTTTTTTGGGGAAAAAAACACAAGAAAAAATGTTGCTCAAACATTTATCTCCCTATATTTACACAAGCTTCTTGCCAACTGCAGGAGCTCAACCCAACTTGCCAACTGCAAGTCTTGCCAACTGCAGTCTTGCCAACTGCAGGGCAGTTATCAGCTGATTCTTGAATAGCCTCAGGGCTTGAGGCAATTAATCTGATCTTTCCACCACCCATGTTTTCATTGGAGGCTCTGCAGGACTCACCAGAAATATGGTCATGATCCACAAGTGGGTCATCATGCTACACAGTTTGAGAAATGCTGTTCAGAGTTTTCAGATCTGAACATTATATTCATTATGCTTGTTTCCCCGGGTTGACGGAAATGTTAGTACAACTCATATAGGTTGAGATCAAAGGGGCATGGTTTTTCCAACAACAGTGAAAAAGGTCCTATCCATGCATGATCCATGCATCCATCCAAGCAGTTGAAGAAGTGGACAATGCAGCTCAAATGCTTTTGCTGAAATAAAGAGGCTAGTCTTTGCTGTTTTTTTTGCCAGAGCAGACATATAACTCAGTTCTACCCTCTACCATCTTCTGCCATACAGCCATGCTAACAGAATATGCACTGCATGCTACAGTGGGAAGCTGATCAGATGGCCAGCAAGAGGTAAACATCTTGTTACTTATCTCCCCATAGGCCACCTAATAACCTATTTTTTCTCCTTGGATCCATTCCTGCTATTTTGCTGGCATCCTCTGAGGAGAGGGGTCGGGTGAAAAATCAGATATCATCTGGTGTGTGCTTTTGCTGCTGAGATCCATCAGCCCACTTCCAACACCCTTCCCTTCCCTTCCCATCTTGAACCTTCCCTGAATGACCCACAACCCCACCACCACCTAACTTGGGCCAGTGGAGTATCTGAATGCATTTGGCACATGACGCCACTGGCCACATTTCTATCAGTGGCTCTATCACATGTGACAGTGGTACAGCTATTGCACCACCACAATGAGGCTTATGGCAGTGGCTCACCATAGGCCCCTGATAGGATTGGGCCATTAATATGGCTAGATTTCTGCAAGTTGCTTCACAAGAGGACAGGTTTTTCCAGAAAGCATTGCTCTTACTCAGAATTGCCTTCATTTGACAATGTTAGCTCATAGCCAGAGAGGATTATCTACAAGTATCATGACGTTATCACAGCCTGAGGGTCATCCCTGATGGGTTGGAATAATTCTAAAAAGAAAGAATGAAGCCCTAACTAGGCAAAATGTAGCATCAGGTAAAGAAATCGTGCAGCCAAGGAATGAAATTTTCACAAAACCAATTTTCTACCATAAAGAAGAAGCTTTGTCTTGAGAGGTAAAACAATTCATTTGTAAAAAATGAATTGCAAGGTGCTTCCCTTCTTTGACAGCATGTGATGGCTCAAATTGGGTAGCTTAAGACATTATTTGAGAACTGAGGGAAATCTCAAGGGGACATTCAAGTACCTCTAACACCCAAACTACCAGCCCTCTCTTGCCCACTTTAAACAAGGGTCAAGTGGGCTTGCAGTTGATGTCAGACTTCAAAGCAATCTGACCACATCTTGAGGCTGAATAAATTGGAACAGATCCATCGCTGCTGGGTAAGCAGGTTCCTCAGGAGCACCATTGGCTTGTGAGAGGTGGAGGATGATGAGGTGGATTGCCAATTATGGAGAACTATGATCAGATGTACTTGAGTAGGGAAAAACACACAGAGAGAAAATGGTTCTGCCCTGGGAGAGGAAAATGAACAGCCTGGCAAACACAAAATTGCCCAGCACTTGAAGAGTTACCCAAATGGAATTGTAACAAACGTGGCCTGTTCCAAAACATCAGGCTATCTTGACTGACTTATGAAATGATAATTGTTTATAATAAGCAGTACATTTGCATTACTTGTCATTGGTAGGCAGTGCTTCAGGCCTTTGCTCATAGCATATGCATGTTGGAATTAATGAAGCAGTCGCTTGAGTTTCTTGGAAGAGCTGGGGGTGTGTTGCTTGTTTTCCTGGAAAAAATAGTCTGGGGTTTTTTTTGGGTGTTTTTACTGTTGCTTTGCCTAAAATTAGCAGGAAGGCTGTTGTTTTAGTGCTAATGAAGAAGCAGAGTCTTTGCAAAGGCAGAAATGTTGCCTCATAAGGAAAACTCATCATTTCTCCAGCCATGCAGGCGATGCCCAGTGTCTATAATCTGGTTTCTTTTTTTGTCATGCACAGAAAAGAATAATCAGCATCAGCTGAAAACTGCTTCATACTATAGTTCATACCAACTATAAAATGTGGCCCTGTGCAGATAATTCCAATTGTCCCTATTTTAGGGACATTCCAAATGTCCCTAAAATATAACTCTTTTTTTCACAATGTTAGGGGACTCCAGCATAAAGCTCTCCCAGAGTGATCTATCAAGCACTCTGAGATGAAAGAAGGTTGTCATGTACCCCTTTGGAGGCCTGGGACATTGGTTATGAGCAATCAGAAAGTGGAAGAGGTGCTTCTCTCCCACTGACATTAAGTAAAGTGCTTTCATGGCCCACTAAGTGATTCTATTCATTGCTTGTATCCCCAGTTCAGCCTACAGAGAACATAACCTGATTCCAGTAGTGTAGCCAGAGGGGGGCAGCACCATAAGTACAGCAGTACACCATGTAAGTGCCCCCTCCCATTCGCCATTGGAGTCATTTGGGGAAGCGATGGCAATGCCCAAACCAGAAAGAGTTAAACAAAACATAGACAAAAGAACCAGGAACACCAGGATTATACAGATTCATCACAAATGCTACACAAGAATGAAATGTACAATAACTCTGTCCCCTTTACTTTGGTTGCTCTAGCTTCCCTAGACATAAGCATACATTCACTGTATCAGGTTGCCATTAAAGCCCAATGAGCAGAATTAGAATGAATGGCAACTGTCCCTCTGAATTTCTGTGGCAGCTCTTCCAGAAGCCAGTGCCTGTAGCTGTCTCTAGTACTTGTGCGCATTTGCTTTTGTTTTATGTGTCTTGTTTTTGAAACGCCTCTCCTCCAAAGTGGCTAACGACTCCCTGCTCCAGGATTCCGTCTAGCAGACTTTCGAGTCTAACGTATTATTGGTTTCCCAGTCAGCGAAAGCACTGGAATGATTGCTCTTTGTTGGAACATGTTTTGATTGCTCTCCTGTGTTGTTCAGGCATTCAAATCCAGGCAGCTGCTCCCTGTTGCCTCTGACAATCCTCTAAGCCTAAAGGCTCATCTTTACTGACAAAAACAGGAACTAGTGATTGTACATGATTTTCCCCACCTCTTAACTTTAATCTCACATCACCAATACTAATATTGTTTTCCTTCCAGTGATGACCTTCTCAATTCATTCACTTAGTATATTTCTCTATGCAGCTTAGAGCATGATATCCATGGATGAATTAATCTCCCTTTATAACAAAAACAAGCACTTGGGGTTTTTTTTTTCAGGTAGTAGTTTTGTTCATTTGTTTTGTTTTGTTTTAATAATTCTGAGCAAACAAGTTCTTTCTGCAACTTGTTTACACCTACAGGCTGAATCTTCCAAGCTGTTCAGCTTCCTTAACTGGCACCAATAAAAACAAAGCTGAGACTGTATTGGGGGGGGGGAATAAATGGCTATAGAATTAATGTAGAACTTTGGCTGTATTCAGCCTCATTGGGGCTGGTCCATCCATGAGATTACTTGAAGCAACAGGTTCAGGTAGTGAATTCCTGGAGACATCTGCCACCTGCCTTAGTCTGCCTCTGTTGATTCTCCTCATCCCAGCCTCTGGTTCGGAAAAGGAAGAGGAAAAGGAAGGGGAAGAGAAAGTGGTGTAGAGGAGAGAAATGGACTACAGCAGAAGTATCAAACATAAGGCCTGTCATCCAAATGCAGCCCCAGAAACAACTTATCCAGCACCAGTTACAATCGGTGTAACTCCAATTGGTGTCTCTCCCAGCTTGATAATTGGGTTTCTCAAAAATATGAACATGATTTGCACATTTTCTCTTCTGTCATTTGCTGCTAATGAGTTTCTATGTGAGGATAAAATGCTTATTTCTGTCCATCATCTGCTTAAGGATGTCACGTCCCACTTAATGATGTCACTTCCAGCCCTAGCAGGCGCCATGAATGCTATTTTAGGCCCTCTGTATGAAATGAGTTTGACATCCCTGGGCTAGAGTGTCTCTGTGCCTGGCACTCTAGCTCATCACTCTCCTCTCCCCTACATTTCTTCTTCAGCTTCATTCCCTTCTTTCTTTTCAAAGCCAGGGAATGGGAGGAGAAAGAGGAGGCGGCAGCTGATGTATGCCTGGAAAAAAAAAAAAGGATGGCATTTTGCATGCCATCTCAGATGCCAGAAGATTTTGGGCTGGCCCTGACTACACAGAGGCGTACTGCTCTGCCTGGTACCTGTGGCAGTGACTTCACAACATCATGTGATGTCATTATGTCACTTCCGGGTTCTCCCTGGAGGAGGGAACTTTCGTGGTGGTAGCTTTACACCCCCATCCCTTCTTCTGTAGAGGTTCCCCTTTGAAGGAGAAGGAACAGGGGAGCAAAGCCGGCAGTGCTACCTCTGTAAACAGAGTGGAGGGGCAATCATGCACCCCCTCCTTGGTATAGCGCCTGGGCCACATGCGCCTCAGGCTCCATTCTAGTAGTTACGTCTCTGGAACCACATGCTACAAATTTTTGCTCTAAACATACTGACAGAAAACACACACCTTTGTTTCTTTTAGGAGATCTAATGAAAATACCCTCATCAGATCTCATCAAAAGCAAAATAACAGACACTGCTAACCTATAGTTGGGATTTCCCAACAGGAACTAAATGCCAGGTAGTAGTGACTATAAGGTGGTTTGGCTAACTTATTTCTGTATCAAAGAACTGTATCCAACTACCAGGCCGATTTCCATGCAAGAACTCAGAGTCTTTACTCAGTTACAGTAATCCATTTGAAGGCTGCTAAGCTCTATATGATAAGAAATTTCCGTCCCTGTGTCTCTATATAATCACTAATAGCACAATTTCTCAAACGGTCTGTAATGAAAGAGTGGAAATGATGAACACCTGATGAAATTGCTCTACCACCCTATCTTCCTTCATGAAAAATAAAAAAAATATTAAAAGCTGGACAAAATGCTGCAATTTTTCCCATGGTTTGGAAAGTTTAAAGCTGTGGGACAAGTGCCTCTTAGTTTTTTATATCCTGCCCAGAGTTGTTCAAAGAATGCTAAATGTAGCAGAAGGGAAAGCACAGAAGTAATAGTAATAATGATGACTTCTGAAATGCTCTCATATAAAATCCTGCTCTTTAAAAAAACCAAATGGTTTATTTAATTATTTGTAATTCATAAAGAGATTACAAGACAAACTTGCAGCACAGTCCTATTCCCCTTCTGTGCCAGTGGAGATTTTCTCTCCTCAGACAATTTCTCTCCCAGCAAATTGGAGGGGTAGGTCTATGGAGCAGTTCCCAAACTGTGAGTCCATCAGTGAATTGTGATCCAATTTTTGGTAGTTCGTGAAACTGACAGGGCAGATTAAGCTATGTGCATCAAGGGAGTACTGCTGCCCAATCACCATTATAGCCACATTCCTTGGTATTTATAAACGAGGCAACAGCCTCTAGGGCCTGTAAAAAGTTTGGGAACTACTGCTATAGGCAATTGGGCAACCTACTTACCTCCTGCTGGCTGTCCAATTTCCCCCTCCCTAAACTCTACTATGCGGCACAAACCTTCTTGGTGCATACTGCATACTATTGCATGGCAGGGGAGAGGATTGGGCTGCTACTTGAATACAGTACAGGTTGTGCCTCGTTATCCACTGGGGTTCCAGAACCACTAGTGTATACCAAAATCAATGGAAAAATAGCTTTAAAGACGCACTTCCAGGTTTCTTGCTCTCCCATTGTTGCCCTAGAATGCATTGGTATAGACATTATACTGCATTCAGCCACTGCATGGAATGAATAATGGAAGCCAATGGAATGTAGGGAGGAAATGTGATTTTGACCCTATTTCCCTTCTTACTAGGTGGACCCCAATATCCACCTCAGTGATATTGACCTCAGTGGTGAGACAAATCAGTGGATAACAAGGCAAAACTGTACTGTAATCAGTTATTTTGTTAAAAAAAGTTCACAAAATACTGGGCAATGAGGGGTGCTGGGTTCTTTAGGAGCTCCAACACTGGCAGTGTCCACCAAAGAATGGGAAAATTGAAAAAATGCTGGCAGCATAGAGTATCACAGGAATCTATGTTGGTCCGCATAGCATGCCCAATAGCAATGGATGCTGTTTAGGAGCACTTACCAGATTTTCTAGATTGAAGGATTGTATTGAATGCTTAGGAAAACATGTTATTTTCACCACAAAATTGAAGAACTCAGGCTGACACTACACAATAACTGAGTATACAATGTGTAATGACCTGTGTTTATGTGGACTAGTTAATGTATGCTTACCATGCAAAATGGATATCTTGCGGAAATGTCATTAAATGAAAGAAAAGTTCCATTTTCTATATTTAGATGCAAGATAGATTTATGCATGGACCTCTAACATCAACAGGCAAATTTGGTCTGAGTCTGGATCTGGCTGTATGGTTTGGAGGGAGGGCTCCTTTATTGGGTTCAGTTTTAGGGCTCCAAAAGGATACCCCCGCAAAAAAATCCCTTCCTAAGCAAGGTGAGGCAAGGATGGGGTTCTGCTACTAACAGAACAAGAACAGGAAAGGTTTACCTGTGCCAAAAGGAAGGTTTTGATGTTGTCTTGCTTGTACAGTGGCACTAGGATGGTTGGGCCCAGGGATATGCAGGCAGAGGAGGCAGAGCCTCATCAGACCCAGCAAGTAAAAAAAAAAAAAAGCACAAGTACCGAAAAAGAAAAAGTAAAACAAAACAAAACAACTTGCTTTTCCACACCACTCCTTTTTTCTCTAACACAGTGAGTTAAGCAGCATGCACACAGCATGCATTACAATACCCAAGGATGAAGCTAGCAGCTGATTTGCTGCCATCATGGCTGGGCTCCAATGAAAAACAGGCAGGGTACTTGTGTCAGCAATCACCGGGGGTGGGGTGGCAGGCAATCATGGCTGGCTTCCAATCAAAAACAGGCAGGATGGCTGGCTTTCAGTGAAAAAAAGGCAGGGCGCATGCATTGGCAATCATTGGAAGGCAACAGGCAGAGTTTGTTCTGTTCTTAGATAGCCATGAAAAAAGCAGGGAACCTGCATAAAGGTTCCAGCTCTCTATAAGCACCAGCTCTCTATAAGCACCAGAGGAGGCAGCTATCCAGTTGCCTCAGGGGGCATGTTGCTGAGCTAGTCCTAGCTCTGAGTGGGGGAAGAAGGGATGAGGTTTTATTTATTTCTGGAGGAGAGAGTGAGAGCGAGAGAGAGCTGCTGGTGCTGCCTGAAGCTAAGCAGGAGAATCTGTGGTCTGTTTTTTGAATGGGAGACCAATGCCAGGCTGTGACAAGCTGCAGTACCTGTTGTGGCAGAACAGAGTCACTGTGGAGCTGATTAGCCAGTGCAGGAATGTGGTGAGAAGGGCAGCTGGCAAAAGAACAGAGTACAACCTTGAGGACCAATCCAGAGTGGACTTACGATTGCCTGCTGAGGCTCAATGGTACGCAGCCAGAGGAGAGAACCACACCGTAAAAACTGCATCTGCTACTGGTAAGATTTGGTGAATCACAGAATACTGTATATTTGTTAAAAAAAGAAAGAAAAAAAAGCATGGTTTAGATTAGCCTGCCCATGTAAACCACTTGGGCATTTGCTTCAGCATGGGAAAGGCAGGGTATAAATTCTTAAAATAAATAAATAAATAAATAAATAAATAAATAAATAAATAAATAAATAAGGCCTCTGTTGACAATGCCCAGCTGTTAAAACTTTACTTGTGCATGTCTTTCCCATTAATTAAAGTGAAAGAATTGTTTCATTAAAGAAGGCGGGATGAATTCCTCAATTCTCATTTATCCAGAACCAGGTGCAATATAGCAATCTGTCACTCTTCTACAAAGTATGAAAATAACAAATAGACCCTACCTGCTTTCAGAAAGAAACATTCATTGTGTAGTGTCAGAGCGGCACATATTGTTGGTTAACCATTTATCGAAACATGACAAATAGCTTTTCGAAAAACTGAAAGGAGAGCAAAACCTTCAGTTCAGTATCTGAAGGGCAGACAAGCAACTCATAAAAGTTCTGCACTTGACTTGTATGAAACTCACTATACCAGCATTTCCCAAACGTATGCCTTATAAGAGTATAAAAAAGTTGCTTCCGGTTTTTGCCAAAACCCGGAAGTGACATTTTTTCAGCCCTAATGACCAATCTGAGGTCTGCAAAGGCCACATGCAGTCAGTCATGCATGGCCTCTGTGGCCTCAGAAAACCCTCTGGACCCAACCAGAGCAGTGGGGGTTGGAGGTTGGGGGATGGCCCCATTCTGCCCTCCCTCCTGCCTTCTTCCTGCCCAGAATAGCCTCGGCACCAGCCAAATTCAACTGGAGCAGGAGCAGCTTACTGCAAGCGCGTTCCAGCCTTGCTGGGCTGACGCAACTGCTTGTGCCAGCACTTCTCTGGCATGGACATGCTTTACAGTACATTCACAACAGTGCTCAGCTGATGCAACTGGCTTGTGTCGGCCAAAGGTGGAGGGTTTGTATTGCGCAGCCCATAAAAAAACAACAGATGATATAATTCCCATTTGGCAGGAGGTCTGGCTAAGTGGTAAAGCTGCTGCCTCTGAAGCCTGAAGGTCATCTAAGACAGCAGTTCGAGCCAGCTGGAAGTAACCATGAACTGCCAATAAATGCTGCTGACAGAGACGAGTCTGTCCAGTTGGTGACGACCCTTCCAGTGAAAGTGGAGGAGTTGCCTGCCAAGTTATGCATGGGAGGTTAGTGCAGGAAGAGAGATGCTGGACTGTGAAGGATAACAGCTGGAATGGAAGATAGTTCTATGCATGATTAGCATAGATTAGCATGGTGATTGTAACAACCCCTACATGGGGTTGAGTAAGCCTACCTATGTAAACCGCCTTGAATAAAGTCAGAGGAGAAATCTAATGATACTAATGATACAAAAGGAGGTATATAAATACTGGTATCATCATCATCATCATCATCATCATCATCTGAAAGTCAGCCTGTTAATAAGTACTGGGATGTAGATAAGGAAAATCAAGTCTGAAATAGTATTTTTTAATTATTAATGATGGTTTAAAATACATACTGTAAATCTAGCAAGGCAAATAAACTTCATTACTCATTTCTTCAAGACACTGATTCTGCACAGTCCTTTTCACTTTTGCTTTAGGGTATTTGCTTCTCATTTGTCTGTTCTGTGTTTATCAGACAAGAAAGTAATTTTATTACTCTGGTGTGTGGAACAATATCATGAGAAAACTCAAAAGCCTGTGAAAAGGCAACTTACAAAGATGCTATATTTGCATTTCAATAAACTTTAATACTTTATAGAATACATTAAATAGTGACAAGCTAATATAAAATGTGTGCTTTATATAATATATATGCCACTCTGGAGAAACACAAATGTGTCTAAATTTGTTCTATTTTTTTTCTACTCTTGAAATTACAAGAGTGAGAAAAAAGAATAATGTCTAGTTTGACAGCTGTAATATCTTCAATCATCATTTAATTGGGAGTAGTCTATAACTTTTTTGAAAACTCGTAGAGAAAATGTAGTCTGAATATTGGCTTGACTGGCATGATCTAATTTGCTTTTTAATAATTAGTAGTTATCACTATAATTATTTCATCTTTGTTTCTTCAAGGATATCACAGAATTGTCTAACAACTCAGGGCAATATATATTGGACAAGATTACATTTTTTAAAAATTCCATTGAGCCTTTGACCAGAACATATCTATTCTCAGCAGCAGACTTTGGTTGTGTAAAAAAAAATGAATCTAGTTCTAACACTGAATTATAGAAGCTGCTCCTTGATATTTTTGCCTGCATACGTCAAGTATACTTATCTCCCAAGTGCAGTTCTTTTGCTACTAAGAATATGATTTTGTTTAGTGTGTATCTCTTTCAGACAAATTATATCAGCATGTTCTATCTTTTAATGATTTTCTTTCTGTCGATCCAACTGTCATGGCTGATTTTAAAACCGCAAGGTCTCACCAAGGACAGTGGCCCTTCTGAGCCTCAAAGGAGAGGAGTGATGTAGAATAGCTCAGCTTCTCTGACCAAGGTCTGGGAAAAATCCCAGTCCAATTTGGTTCCATGATATTAAAATATTGCCGGTCAGAATTGGCAGCTAGGTAAATTTCCTTGGAAGATGTACATTGATCAGAAGCCAAGACTGAATCAAGCATGTTTCATCCCACTGATCTAAACACGCATAACCTTCACTGTTTTGAGTTGTATCTGAAGCGTTTTACCAGGTGTGCAGAATCACTTTGGTATAGTAAAGTGGGAATGGTGGTAGCACAACCTATTCTTCGCCAAGACCATACATTAGGATTATGTGTTAGAATGAATATTTTGTCTCATTTTTGTTTGTTTTTCAGTAATCACAATGATAACACTGTCAGTAGTCGCAAGTACACATGTCTGTAGTTGCACTACCCAGATGTGGCTACTGAACAGCTGATGAAAATGAAAACGACTGTTACTGGCATGTGGCACTGGGTGTTCATGGTTGAGGTGAAGACAGACTAGCCTGAGAACTGCAACTCCCATTAAGGTATGTGGTGATCAGTATGTACTGGTAACATCGGCAGTTCATGCCCTTGCAAGTCACAAAAGAAGACAACAGAGGCCTGTGCACACATTTCTCTGTACCACATAGCACCAGCCACTGAGCATGTGCACAAACCACTTCACCCTCTCAGAGCGCAATCCTAATTTGGAGTTAGGCCGGCATAGTTAGGCCAGCAAAGTTTGGCTGGCACCATAAAGCATGTTTGGACCACTCTTGGAGTCAAGGGGGGATGGCGTATGTTTGTGTGCTGGCCTCTCTGACTCTGAGAGTGGTCCAAACATACTTTACGGTGGCCCTTGTGCTGGCCAAACTTTGCTGGCCTAACTGTGCCAGCTTAACTCCAGGTTAGGATTGCGCCCTCAGTTTTTCTGCTTAATGTTGGCAGCTACTTAGCACAGCTATCCTCCACACCCCACTACCACCAGGTGCCAATTCTGACTTGAAGCTATTACTGGAAAGATTAATGTTTTCCAACATGACAGAATATCATTAATCCAAAGGGGACCCTTTTAAAACCCCAGAATTGCTTTCATTAGTCACCTGGACGCTGATTTCTGGAGACTCCAGGCTATCCCCAGAGGGTTGGCAACCCTAAGGATAATAAACACCTGTGTATAAATGCAGAACATTAAACCTGCAAGAAAAAAACTCTAGATAACATTTATGAGTACAGCCTGCTAGATATTGCGCTGGAGAACAGCAGTTCGAGGAAGTGCAGTGTAGCTTGCAATAGTTGGTTTGAGGCTCAAATTAGAATGACCCAAAATGTTTATTTGATGGCGTCTAATCTAAATCAGAAGATGAAGCTTTAAAAGTTATCCTATGCTTGAACTGTATGCTCTGTGGAACACTCATACAATAAACCACAAGAAGGTCTTTTTTCTTTTCCATTAATCTTTATTGTCTTTTTTAATTGATTCTGTCATATTCAAGGGATAAAAGGGTTTTTTCCTCATGTTTTTGGTACTCACTTGAATTGCTTTCTCTGTAACTGATTATGGCATTTTGTTCCTTAGCAAATGAAACATCTACTACATGGAGGCTGCATCACTGGGGAGCTGCCATGCCAACCTGGGTACGTTTGTGAGGTTTTTTCCCCCTTTGGGGGCATAACTTAGAAGTGCCTGGCTTCTCTGTTTCTTGCCCCTCAGATTTCTACCTGTGTTTCTTCTGTTTTAGGAGTGGAGTTGGGTGGGGAGCTTTTATGCAAGTCTGGGTTCATTTGTGAGGAGAAGCCCACCTGCGGCTGGATTGCCCAAGGTTGTGGGTTGGCTGCAAAGATGGGCTTGTGTGTGTGTGTGTGTGTGTGTGTGTGTGTGTGTGTGTGTGTTGTAACAAGGCAATAGATGGGGAAAAGTGATGCATTAGCTGAGCTGCAGAGGCCTTATTTGTAAATGGGGGAGGAGAACCGTACCCACCCGCCTGCCTGTCCACCAGGGGCTTCCATTTAGTGTGGCGGAAGCTTTCCTGAAGAGTTTTGGAGGGTTTTCAAAAAATATTTGAAAGCCTAGGGTCTGGCACTGGTTAATACGGCCCTGCCCAGAGGCCTCAAGGAAGGTCACAACTTGGGTTTGTCTCAGCAATCATCTTCACCCCCACTCTAGCTAGCTGACTTGAAAGAAGCCTCGGCTTTCTTTCGTTTCTTTGAAAGACGCCATGATCAGGCTGTGCACTTTACAGTATTTTCTATTCCTCTCAGTATATTTTTGTCTGTTCTTTTCCGTATATTTTTGGCCATCCCAGCCTGAGTCATTCAGATGCTGAGATGCAAATTACAGAAAACCTTTGCCAGACAGTTCTGGGGGGAGATGCAGATTAGATTCATAGTAGCTAGGACTAGCCAAACTGGTTCTGCCAGTTTCAAGAGATGGGATGGAATGACCAAGTAGCTGGCACTCCTCCAGTCAGAGTGATGGCTGATGTCGTTCCCTCCTAGCCTGTGAGTCTCTCTCTCTCTCTCTCTCTCTCTCTCTCTCTCTCTCTCTCTCCAAATGGCTCTGAAGGCAAAGGAGGCTGCTTTGCACAGGCATTCAGGTGCCTGAAAATGCCCCAGTAATGCAACTGACTCAACTGTAGGGATTTTAACAGTTGGAAGGTCTGATTTTAGATCTCCTGCAGATGTTTGGTTTGGCCCCCAAAATGGCCTGACTAGGCCTCAGTGCAAGCCTCATTACAAACAGTGCTTGTCTAATTTACCACATGCAGAGTCTCAATAAGACGCTGGTAACTGGGCTTTGTGGGCATGTGAGGAGAATGCAGGAGTGTCTTTCAAATTGAGATTGCCCAACCAACATTTTGAATGACTGAACATTACCAGAAGCTAGTGCACATGGTAAATCATTGATAGAAACAATACAATGTTCAGTAATTTGGACCAGGTTCAACCTCAAGCTTCTAATGGGTGTCAGCTTTGTCAACACAATTGAATGGGAGAATATGCAGTTATACAAAATTATGTCTATTTTGACTCCCACATTACAGAATAAGCAGATACAACACTTGTTTGGCACTAAGAACAAACTCCAATGTTCTACTTTCACCAAAATAGTTTATTTTATTTTATTTTCAGAGCAGAGTCAGTTCCATTATTGTTATGTTTACAATATTTTGACATAGTTTAATTTGTTTGGCAGGAATCAATTTCTTTAATAGCAGTTGTAATGAAAGACTATCTACTTGACTCTGAAATCTACATTGTCTAGCTAGTTGCTGATAGTTGGTAATGCGTTCATAGGCTAGAAAGAAATGAAAAATAACTAAGGCTGCAGTCCTATGCACCATTGGTGTAAGACCCATTGAACTCAGTGAGGCTTGCTTCTGAGTAGACATGCATTGGATTGTACTGCAAAAGAGTTGGTTATTTCACTGAAATTGTTTTTTTTTATCCCATGCGCTCACTTCCCACATTGAAATGCTGCAAGAGAACATAAAATACTAATCTGATGTCTGAAATAGAAACAGGCTTCAGATTAATGAATAATGTAATCCTTGGGTAGGGGTTACGTTTTCCATGTACATAATATGCATGCAGTGTCTGAGCCTCCTCTTTTGAAATTAGCCAATGTTAAAAATAAATCTGTGTTGGTTTCGCTGTTGAAAATGATTAATTAAAAAGGCTTGCTTGAACAAACATGCATTCTTTTGCAGAATGCTGACATCAGAACTCAGAAGGTTCACTGAACAGTTACAGGGACAAATGTCTGATGTGCAGATGAGCAGGCAGTAAACAAAACCACTGCAAGGACCAAAAACAGCCAAAGGGAGAGGGAAAATGAACTATGAAAAGATATTTCTGATTTAATCCTAAGGTTTTCAAAATACCTTTCTGCATAAAATTATCTGCCACGGAACATCTAAAATGGAACCTCTTTTCTAGGTCATGCACTTAGTTCATGAAAGGTGGATGGCAAGATCTGTGGGGTTTTGGTTTTGCTAAGTGTGAGCACATTCTAGGGCAAGGGTGGACACAGGTTAGACCAGTCTGGTGATACTGATAATTCTGAAAATGCTCTCAAGTCATTCCCAAACTTTCAACCGCCACTGTCTTGGTAGTCCAGTCTTGTCTCCAAAGTGGAGACCACTTTGCAACGAAAAAACCCCTCCTCGTCCTGAGTAGTACGTACAATAGTGCTGCCTTATTGCTGCAATCTTCGCCCAATCTGGGCATAGGGATGCTCTAGGCAGTTGTGTCTATGGCAGAATGTCTCAGCCGGCTTTGCACAAGGACCTCACCATAGCTGTGACTTCCCAGAGCATCCCTATGCTCAGAACAGGCAAAGACTGCAGTGACCATTCTACTGCTCCAGTATGCGCGGCTCACAGAGAGGAAGGATTTGGGTGAATGCTGGATCTGCCCCCCCCCAGGCCAGGGTTTGGCAAGCCCTGGTTTAAACTATTCTTTTGTGTTCTCCCCAGCTCTAAATGACCATGTTTTGAATTCCACCCCAGCCTGGTGTGTAACATGAGCAGAACACTGCGCAGAGTGCACTATTTGATGTTGTGCGCATGCGTGTATAAACAAAGTCAAAATGTAAATAATTGTTTCATCTGCTTTTTTGTCCAAGCTGTCATCTTGGAATATGCTCTGCTTCCCCAAGCCACCATTTTGTCCTCTTGATTGCAAAGGCTGGGAGAAAAAAATAGCCTGAAAGCCTAAAGGCTGCCTCTGTAGCACTCCAAATATGCCCTTGCAGCTGCAAACTGTGAGACAAGATCAGCAGTGTGGGTGAACTCTCTTTCAGGAAAGTATGCCCACCATTACTGATCTCATTGAAAGACCCCAGTAACCTTCCAAGGAACTCGCTGGAGTATCACTTAAAAGCAGTGGTTGAATACAAACGAATTCAACAGTATCTTCCTATAGCCAGGAGAATGTGCAAATATCTATTGTAATATATTTTATCACATCAGTGAACGGATAGGGTTCAAGTAATCCCAATGAATGAAATTTGGTATCCAATCTAGTAAAAAACATTGATATTCCACCTTGTCCCATTCTGGAATCAATATTGAAGATATGACAAAGCTATCTGTCGTTATAAGGGGTGCCCCTGAATTCTGCCCTTGTGCCCTTGGTGAGGTTGAGTCCATTGTCCATGTGATTTTTCACTGTCCTCTCCATTCTGAGGCCCGAAAGAAGTTTTTAGACCCTATTTGGAAAACGAAGCATCAAAGCAAGGAGTCTGAGATGCTGAAATACTTACTTTTGACGACGGAGCCAAGCTTAATAAGACAGATAGCCGCCTTTTTGCACCTAGTGGTGAAGTGCCGCTGTACATGAGGGGATAGGGGGGTGGGATTCAATTTGAAATACTTGACTTACAGTTTAAATGTGTATTGTATATATGTATGTTTGTATGTCTGCACAAATGCCAATAAAGGTTACGATTCGATTCAATAAAGCTAAACGTAATTTGCAATATTTTCCGTTCCCTCTGTATCAGACACATGGATTTGTGGTTGTAACTACCTATAGACTTAGACTTGGGACTCATATGCCCATATGTTTGCACTGCCATGAGATGTAAGGAGCAGGAGACAAAAGTGATCAGAATGTCTTCATAAGTGTTTCAAATTCAGCCTATTCTGAGCACATTTATTATCTCATTTAAATCCTGCCTTTCTTCCAATGTGGAGCTCAAGGCAGTGCCGATGAGCTTCCCACGTGGTTGTCTATTCAGGCACTGACCAGCTCAAGAGCTGCTAAGCTTCAGGGAGGTGGTTGTACTGTGTGCCTGCAGACATAGACCTGGGATCCATATGCCCATAATGAGTTTAATTCTATGCAATGATTGCAAATGGACTTCATAGTGGCTCATGTTTTACTTTTTCCCATAGTCTGATCATACACAGGAGAAGAGCATGAGGCAAGCTAATGAAAATATTCACCTTTGAAACACGAAAGCCCTCTGTTCCAATAGCTACCAATATCCTTGTACTATGCGCCAACGTAAATCCTCCAAAGTCAACAATGTCAGGTCTTGCTTTATACTGAATGTCATTCAATAAGTATAACTCATTTGGTCTGGACTTAGTTTGTTGGGGTCACATCAAGTACATTATATCCCCCAGGCAGCTAAAATTTAACAGCTCCATAAAAGTGTCATGATGACAAAAATCTCATAAAGTTGATATAAATTTAATATGAATGACCACTATTTGGATTTCGCCTCAGGTGGTGGTGAAATTACTTTTTTTTATTAACAGCTTTTTGGGTAACCTTACAGAAGAGGCGCATTTGAATTATAGTACAGTATGTTCCAATTTACATAAGAGAGTATTTTAAATCACTTGAAATCCATGGGAAGTTGACGTGCCCAGTGGAGTGTTGTTTGCTCTGTCCCTAAATAGGCAGGTAAATAATTAGAAGATTCTTCTCTGTATTTTGCAGTACAATGCCCACAATTAAAGAAACGGTACTCAATTATGCCAAAAAAGCACAGTTTGCTAATAAAGCTGTCATGTAGAGCTCCCTCTGCTTGTAGCCTATTCGCTTCTACTCATAAGGGCATGAAAAAGACAAGAAAAATAAATTTTGCTGTGAAATATTTGAAGCAGGAATGGTGTGTACATAAAAATCACATTAGCATTGGATGTTATAAAGTAACCCATTTTGGCAGTAGATCAGCCCTGTTGATCCCATACAATCAATGCGGTACAGGAGGCACATTGATTCCACAAAACAAGCAACACAGAACAGTGAGATGATAACCTTTCCCTTGACAAATGAGTCTTTCAGATACTGGAAGGAAACTTTTGAATAATAAAGACAAATAACTCATTGGGTATAGGTGCTCCGAGGAAACAAGAATTAGCTCTTGCTTGGCTAAGCTGATGGCTCTGTTGCTGACTCTGCTTTTCCGGAACCAAAAAAAAAAGCAGGAAGTTGCAGCACACAATGAGACTGACTGAGAAGATTTAAATGACAAAAGTCCCTTTAGAGGCAAAGCGGTGACATTGACAGTGATGCAGTAAGTGTGGGTTGAATGTTGAGCGCTGAAGCAGTCATGCAACTGCCACAGAGCGAGAATGAGCTTCTCCAGAAATTCACTCAAGCTAAATCTTTTCGTACCCGTTTGATCACGTTAATTCACAATAATGCGTCTGTTAAGCTTACAAACGTACTTGAAATGAGTCCCACAGATCTCTGGTGGGTCAACGTCAGTGATGTCATTCAGGGAGAACGGACCAGAACGGGCGTTCCGGATCCTAACGGGCTCCGTGGCTGGTTCCGGATTCCTGACAAGTGCCAATCAAAAGTGAGTTCCTGTTCCTAAATCATTTGAATGACACCACTGGTCAACATCCTTGTCATGGTTTGGAGCCATGGTATTGGTATTGAAAATACCAGGTCACGCCCCTGGCCCTGTAGCCACCCCAGGGCCAGGTCCACAGACTGCCACCCCCCCCTAGACTGTTGCCCCCAACCTACCTGAAGCTTGCAGAGCCTCACAGGATGCTCCACTGCTGTCCAAAAACGTTCTTTCGGACAGCATTTAAAGAACATTCTGGTTCCACAGAGGGCAGTGTGTCATTGTCATCCGTAAAGGGCTTGGCGGCACTGACATCTGGGGACATTTGCCCCCCTCAGTCAAGGGCAAGAATGCCACTAGAAAAAGCCTTCTTTGCATTCAGAGGCAGATCTAAGGGAGGGCAAAGCTCTAAGTTTTGCAAGAAGCCTTACCTTGCAGTGGAAATCACTCCTCTCCTGCACTGTTCTAGCCAATCCTCACAGGGAAAAGCAACATCTTGGCGTTGCTTACTGGCTATAGCAGCAAGGGAGAGGAGGGATTTACATGACAGGGTAAGGCTCCTTGCAACACTTTGAGATTTGCCCTCCCTTAGATCTGCCTCTGTTTGCATTCTGATAACAGCAGAAAGCTAACAACAAAGTGATGCATTGCGTCAATGAGTATTTGCTACAAATCAACTGTATTATAGTCTATATACTCAATGTCTTAGAACAAATTCAGTCAACTTTTCTAAGGAAAATTCTGGGTCTACCCAGATGTGTCACCAATGCTTCCTTATGTCTAGAAGTGGGGCAACCACTAATTGAAACTAGAGCCTGTCTGAGAACTTTTAAATTCTGGCTAAGAGTCCATTATAAGTCTAGCCAGAACAGCCTTTTACATATCCTTTTAAAGGACTCAATAGCTCCTGTGGGTTCATCTGAGGTTTTACATAAGATTAGAACAACTGGCATTGATGTGGAGGTGCTGGGCTCACTGCCCTTCATGGCAGCTTTTCAACTAGTCAAAAAGAGATTCCTGGATATCCAGGCTCAACAACTCAACAGTGCAGCAAGCAAGGTTTGCTCCCCACTGAGCCTTCACATTTTTACCAAAGCCGGCGACTGTCCATCATATTTAACCTTGCTAAAGTGCCCCAAGAACATCGAGCCTTTTCTTTGGCCAGGTGCAATGTATTTCCATCAGCCATGCAGTATGGAAGATTCAGCAAGATCCCTACAGTGAAGGTTACTGCAATTGTGAGTCAGGCTCAGTTGAGTCTCTCTCTCATATGGTCTTATATTGCCCACCAAACATTACGAAATCAACACCTATCTCCTTTTCTGAGTAGATGGGCTTATTGCCCAGATGTCATCCAGCTGAGGCATTTATTGTCATTGGCAGACCCAACTATTACTGAAGCTATGGGGACCTTCTTAACACACTTAGACATAGTGGGCCCTCTTAGAGCAGCAACAGGGAGCTCATTTGTCATCTCAACCAATTTATTGTTTGATAGTATGTTCTTGCTTTTACATTCCTTGTCTGTTAGTTTTTCTGTTTGTTGGCTTGTGTGAACTTTTGTTTGTGCTTGCGTGATCATGCCAATAAAGGTTTCTGATTCTCTTTCTCAATGTCTTAATCAGACAGTCCAATCCTAATCAGAGCTGGCGCAGCTGAGCCGCAGGGCCCATACGGTATCCAGTGCAGAAACTGAGCAGGCTGGCAGTCTCCCTAAGGAACATTTGTTCCCTTATCCCGTGTAGAGTCTCAGCCAGCTTAATGGGACTACTCGGACATGCGCCAGCCAAATCAATGGAGCAGAACAGAGTAGCCCTGTGTAGGGCTTTGGCCTAGGATGGGAAGTAGGATATGGTGACAGCCTCCTCTGCCATCCCTACCTTCTTCTGGGCCTTCTTCTGGGCCTCGCCCTCTCCCACTCTTAGACACCACCTCCATTGCACACTCTCCCACCTCTCTGCTGCCCACTTACCTGCTCCAGCTGCCATTGGGCTGAATGCAGTGTTTGCGGGATGAATTCCAAGGGGAGTGTATTCCATAACCGAGAAGCCACCACAGAGAAGGTCCTATTCCTGGCCTCCACCCGTTCACCTCCACTGGTGACGGCACAGTCAGAAGGCTCCAATACGGTAAAAAAAGATATTTGTTACCCTATCTTTTTATTGGGTGTCCCAGTATCCATGCTATCTGTGGATAAACTGAAAACATGGATACCAACTCAGTGGATACCAGGGCATGCCTGTATTCTTTAATGCTGCTGCTATATTTTGTACCAGCAATTACTATACAGTATTTTAAAGTTTACAAGCCACTTCAACTGTTTTGAACTGGTTTTCAACTGGTTTATTATTTTCCTTGCACAACTATGTGAAGAAACGATGCTCCTCTTCAGCCTTGAAGAGAAGGCATGCAAAATGTATTCCATTCAAGTATGACTGCATTGGGAATTTAGTGATATTAGGAGATCAAAATGAACCATTTTAACTTCCCTCCTACATTCTTTTCTCTCTCTCTCCCTCTCTCCTCACAATTTAATTGCTTTGGGGATTTCAATACCTCTGCTATGGCACCCACTCCTTCCACTCACAGAGTCACCTACCTTCATCATGAACTTAATTAACACACTGATTCTGCTCTTGTACATGCCAGCAGGGATTTGGGTCCACAGCAATAGACACAATGGGCCCCTTCCGCAATGCTGAATTATTTATTGGATTCTAGTTCTAAATAACCTGTCGTATTATGAATTAACGGGGATTTGAATGCTAAAACAGTTGTACACATATAATCTGCTAGGGCTTCCCTTCTGCTGCCTGTTCAGATAATGGAACATGGAATGGGTTTGCGTGTGCTTCATTGCTGCAGTAGTCTCGTTGTTTCTGGAACAACGTACAGTAAAAATGGCAGAATTCATGTTCAGCAGGTACTGTGATGGACTACTGTTTCTGAACAATTGTAATTGACCCTTTTCGCAAATACATTAAGAGCGGAATCCTAAGGCCACAGTAAATTATGTTTGAACCACTCTCTGTATCAGAGAGGCCATCCTCCATCCTCCCTGATTCTGAGAGTGGTCCAAACGCGCTTTATGGTGGTCCTTGTGCCAGCCAAACTTTGCTGGCTTAACTATGCTGGCCTAATTCAAGGTTAGGATTGCGCCCTAAATAGATGCGAATGTTGTACGATATTTCCCCATTTACGCTATTTTAAAAGAACTATTTCGAAGTGAGAAGAAAAACCTTCCAGGGGATTAGTCATGTTAGAATATGAACCATTTATAAGACCAAATGTTAATTATGGGATCCATTTAAGTGGTTTTAAAATCTTTTACCTTCCAGAAACCTTTTTCCAGGGTTTGTCTGCTAAGGAACATACTGTACGCATCTTTGCCATGGAATTTCAGGACTTTACAGATGGTTCTGGGAAATGTTATAGGTCAGCGGTTCTCAAATTCTAGGTTAAAACCCACAGATGTCAAGTCAAGACCTGATTTTTGGTGGATCATGGGGTTAGTGCTTCTGGGGAGCCTTGGTCCCATGACCCACTTTGTTGGCTGCATAGAATCACACTTTGTGGTGTTGCATTTTGGGGCATGACACGGCATTCTGGAGCATGACATGACTGCTGCAGTCAATGAAGTGGGTCACGGCAGCAAAATGTTTGAGAACTGGTATACACATTCAGGTAATGCTCAGACCTCTTGGTATTTTATATTCTCACAAAAGAGCCACAAATCAGTGGGCATCCTGAAACATCCGTACATTGGTCTCCTGTGATTGACGATTGGTTATGATTAGTTAACTATCTTTCAGTGGAACTTATCTGCCATGACTGATCTCCTCAGAGATGGAAGTCTGATAATAGGGACACAGGGTTAAAGAAACTGCTGTAAGAATATAAGAGCCCTGTTTGTTGCCTCTTGGCTCTTCTAAAGCCCAACATATATAAGGGCCTTTGGCAAAGGGAAGAACATCTCTTTGGGCAACACAGTTTACTTGCCTTCATTTACAAAGCATTTGATACATGCTTTTTCAATCAATGGACATAAACAATGGTAATGATAACGCAAGAATGACAGTATTTTTTTTTCATTAATTGTGGTATTCAGGAAGAAACAAGAAATGCTAACAAATGACCTGACATTCTGCATTAGGAACTGTGGTTTCAGGGCTTTCTTTAAACGCTCCAGTTTTTAAAGCTCTCCTGAGGATTCAGGGCTTATTAAAATGGGAAGAAAAAAAGGGGAGGAAAAAAATCATTCATGTGGAAAACTGCTTAGGAGTGCTTGTTTATCTCACTTTTGACCCTGAGGCCAATAACAACCCATTAGAAGTAAATATGGCACACTTTGCATAAGAGGAAAGTGAAGGAAGGAGAGATTAACAAACAAGATAAAAGTGCAGTTGATTGGAGATTATTGACTAAACATTAAAGGCCCAGATGAAATGTGTGTGCTCATCTATCAATAGGAATCAAGATTACTCTTAGAATTTTGTACCAAAGCCACATGAATATTAGAAGGCATATAGAAAGTGAGCTATTTAATAGACTCAGAAGAAACTTCATGCAAAATATAAGATCACAATGATAAGTAAATGTTCAAAATCAATTGTTCAAAATGAACGAGTATTCAGAAAAGATACCAATGCCGTCTCACAGCAACCCATTTCTTTGTTGTGTTACTTACTTGAAGGTCAGATGACATATGACACAAAAGATCTGCCTTGGAAAATGGCCTGTGTCCAAGGACACTTTGAGATGGTTTGGGATTGTCACATTGTGTTCACTCACTTTTTATGGGAAGATGTTCAACAATGTGATGTTATTCTAGGTAGGAGATATGGACTGATGGTTGAGCTGCTGGTACTGCCTGAAGCTGAGAATCTGTGGTCGTATGTTTGGATGGGAGATGGAATGCCAGGCTGTGACAAGCTGCAGTAGCTGCTGTGGCAGAACGGAGTTGCTGTGGAGCTGATTGGCCAGTGTGGGAATGTGTGAGAAGGCCAGCTGGCAAAAGAATGGAGTCCGACCTTGAGGACCTGTCCAGGTTTGACTTACAATTGCCTGCTGAAGCTCGATGTCATGCAGCCAGAGGAGAGAACCACACTGTGAAGATGACATCTGGGACTGAGGATTCAATGAATCACAGAATACTATATATTTGTAAAAATCCCATTGAAAAATGGTGGTTTAGACTAGCCTGCCCAAGTAAGTTGCCTTGAGCATTTGCTGTGGCATGGGAAAGGTGGGATATAAATAAATAAATGTCATCAAAATAAATTTATTTTCTTCATGCTTCAATTTTTTAAACAGGGCAGAGAAGTGATGGAGATGGGCATATAGGTCTCAGGGAGGGAAGGGATCAGCAGCATGGGTGCAACTTATATCCTACCCCCATTCCCTGGTACAGGTCCACACATACCTGCACCAGCTATTTAGCTAGGACTTGTCTTAGTGGACCCCCCCCCCCGCCATGCCAAGGGAAGGATTGTTGTCCTACCCAGATGAGATCTCCGCAACTGCCCTCCTATGGGATGCAGTGGTTGCCATTTTGGCACCATGGCATCAGTGGAGGAGGGAATGGATAGGATTGGGCTGTTAGTATATTTTGAAGTGTAGATAATAATTCAAAATGAAAGAATTGCATAATTATTGTAGGCACCCTCAAGAATTTTGGGGGGTATATATTCCCACACATGCAATCCCTGCCTTTGTATTGCAACTTCTTCTGAAATGGAAATTTGTGGAATGACGTTGAGCGCGAGCATATGAAGGAAAAAGTCAGCGATCCCTTCAAGCCCCTGAGCATACCTAAAGTAGTTCTTTCGATCCTCGATGCTCTTTTTTTTATGTAACTCTCACAAAGTTCAATAAGAGTCAAATTTGAAGACATGGTTAATTTGTCAATAAAGGAATCAATTCTGTTTTCCAAAATGAGATCAAAAAGAAGCATTCTTTCAAATGAAAGCAAACAATACTTGATACTGTGTCGCTGGACAATAAGGATTTGCACAAGCTGTATATACAGATAGACAATGATTTTTAACGAAATCTTTAAGGATATACATTACTCTATTAAAGTCAAAAGAGCTAGCTCTTTTGCTTAAAGGTTGGATAAGGACCTTAATTTGCCGGTTAAAAATGATTAATTACACTGTAGGCAGAGGATGATTGGTCCGAAGTCTGATTGCATGCTCCCCTGCATAAAACCCAACTTCCCCATGGCAAATTCTATCAGGTAGTAGATTTGTCTATTGTTCATGTACAGAATGTTCTTGTGTTTTTTTTTTTTTAAATAAAGCATTCAATTAGAGTAGTCCCTTGGTATCCGCTGGGGTTCAGTTCTGTGCCTGCCTTCATGGACATTGATATCCATGGATAGCGGAGACCATTTGAAAAAAAAAATCCTTACAAGTAAAAATGAGTAAGAAAATAGCATGCCTTACCATTACACTGCAAAATGGTGCCATTGTCAGGGCTGCAGAGCAGTCTCCTGAGCACCACTAAGCACTTCCGGGTCCTGGCTTGCTTCAGAATGCATCGTCCTCTGTGAGTACTCCAAATGCGGGTTAAGATTTCAAAGTGGGTCAGTTCTGTGGGTTCTGAACTCACCAATAAAGAGAACTCACTGTACGTCCATGGGGGTAAAGCAGGATTGACATTTGAGGCTTGGCACTGATTGAGGGCTCTTAGCCATCAAAGGACCCACATGGACAAACCCACTTTTGAATCTTGGGACTGGCGGTAGTGGCAGCACCGGTGCACCATCAGGAGGCAGGTTGGGGACACCATGGGGGAGAGTGCAGGCCTTTGCCCCAGGGCCCCCAGCTCCCTGGCACTGGAACTGAGTGAGGGCAGTGAAGGAATCTGGGCAAGTAAGGGCAGCTGGATTGGAAAACTATGAAAATTAACATGTGACTGTTTTCACAAGGAATGCTACAATGTCACCCAGACCAGAAAACATTGTTTAGCAAAGCCAAAAACGTTCATGAGAACTTGTGGGTAGCTTTGGCTCTGTTCCACTGCTGTGTAAGTTATTGTTACACTTCTGAAAATTGTAAATCAATGAAAAGCACTGCCTTACCACATTGCAGTCCATTTATTAAGGGAACCGTGGGACTGCCTGTAAAAGGCATCATTCGGCCCAGCCACAGGAGCTCAAAGTCTAATATATCAGTTTTAATTCAAGGTGACCTCCCTCACTTCACTGACTTATTCCCAGATGGTCAAAAATTTAGCTGCTCCTCTTCTCGCTCAATGTCAAAAGTACTGTGTATGAATATTATACCAATTTTCAAATTTCCATTGACTCCCAGTGGGAAAGTAGAAGCATTATCATTCTTGTCATACAGAATATTGGATTTTCTGTCTATTAGACGTCAAAGGAAATCTCAATGGATTCATTTTTTTTAGTCAGGTATGTAATATTGGCCATGGAGGTCAGGCTTCTTTTTATGACTGGCTGCTCAGAGCTGAAGCAATTTTCCCAGGAAGCATCGTTCATCTCAGTACTTGCTGCCGTTATGAATGTGTTTCAGATGTCCCTGCTTGAGACTCTATTATTTCTTTAACACCCCCTACATTGTTTCAGGGGTTTCTATAAGAGCAGTCTCTGTGCACGCTTTCCTTGAGAGGAATCATACGGCAAGGAAGTGCATACAGATAGCCCTGATGCTGTGCACAGTTTTGTCCCAGTAGAATGTCATTTTTGGACTGAAAGCAGTTGCAAGCTTATTGCTCTTAATATAGCCAACTTTCCTTCTGGCTGTGGTTCTGACTGTCTGCTGTTTCCAGGTCCCATATAAAAGCTGGGGTGGATTCACTGGTACTGGTTAGAATTGTGGATTGTTCATACACATCATAGTCCATCAGTTTGTTGTAGCCAGATTATATGTGGCTGTAAGGGAAGCCATTCAACTTCACATTAAATACGATTCAACTGAATTAGGCCATGAACTGAGAACTTCTGCAATGGGTTTGTTATAAACTGACATGGAGTCTGATTTGCATACTTGTAGAAACTGCTGTTTTAATACTCTATTATTTATTTATTTATTTATTTATTTATTGGATTTCTATCCCGCCCGAAGGCACCCAAGGCGGCATTACAACACGAAAATACAATAAAATATAAAATTTAACATTAAAAAGCAATTTAAAAACAATATTAAAACAATACAATAACAAAATTAAAACAAAACAATACAATTTAAAAAACAACAAGCCCCGTGGATCATAAGGTATAATCATGATATAAAAGTGTAACAAACCAGCCAGCCAGCCTGTCACAGTTAAAAGCATTTTGAAATAAAAAGGTCTTCAGCCCCCGCTGAAATGTTAACAAAGAGGGAGCAGTTCTCAATTCTAAGGGGAGGGTATTCCAAAGTTGGGGGGCCACCACCGAGAAGGATCTCTTCCTGGCCGCCATCCCTCTCACTTCTCCTGGTGGCGGCACAGTCAAAAGGGCCCCCCCAGATGATCTAAGAGTACGGGTAGGATTATATGGAAGGAGGCGGTCCCTCAGATACCCCAGACCCAAGCCGTAAAGGGCTTTAAAATTCAAAACTAGCACCTTGAATTGGGCCCGGAACAGAACCGGCAGCCAGTGTAGTCGCCGAAGCAACGGCTTGACAGAGTCAAACCGATGTGCCCCAGCAACCATCCGAGCCGCCGCGTTCTGTACTAGTTGTAATTTCTGGACCGTCTTCAAAGGCAGCCCCATGTAGAGCGCATTGCAATAATCTAATCTAGATGTCACTAGGGCATGGGTCACTGTGGCCAGGTCCGCACAGCTCAGGTATGGCCGCAGCTGGTGAATCAGCCGAAGCTGAGCAAAGGCTCTCCTGGCCACCGCCGCCACCTGGGACTCCAGGTGTAGCTGTGGATCGAGGAGAACCCCCAAGCTACGAACTACCTTCTTCAGAGGAAGTGCAACCCCATTCAGAGCAGGACGATAGTCCAATACACGAGCTGTGGATTTCTGAACCAAAAGTCTTACCGGATTTAATTTCAGCTTGTTCGCCCACATCCAGCCCCCAACCGCCTCCAGACAGCGATCCAGGACCTCAACCACCTCCTCAGAATCAGGGTGAAAGGAGAGATAGAGTTGGGTGTCATCAGCATATTGATGGCACCCCACTCCAAACCCCCGGATGACCTCTCCCAGCGGTTTCATGTAGATGTTAAACAGCATGGGGGATAAGATGGAACCTTGCGGCACCCCAAACGTAAGAGGTCGGGGTGCTGAGCAAGTGTCCCCCAGCACCACCTTCTGGGATCTGTCAGCCAGGAAGGAGTGGAACCATTTCAAAACAGTACCTCCAAGCCCCAACCCGGCCAGCCAACCTAGAAGGACACCATGGTCGATGGTGTCGAAAGCCGCCGAGAGGTCCAGCAGGACTAACAGGGTCGCACTTCCCCTGTCCATCCCCCGGCGAAGGTCATCCACCAAGGCGACCAAGGCAGTCTCCGTCCTGAACCCCGGCCTGAAGCCAGATTGGAATGGGTCCAGATAATCCGTTTCCTCCAGTACCCTCTGAAGATGGGATGCCACCACCCGCTTAATCACCTTGCTCAGAAATGGGATATTCGAGACTGGCCGAAAGTTGTTTAAATTAGTGGGATCCAGGGAGGGTTTCTTCAGGAGGGGGCGAACCATCGCCTGCTTCAGAGCAGGCGGGAGCGCCCCCTCCCTCAGAGATGAATTCACCACCCTCCCCGTCCACTCAGCCAGCCCTTCCCGGGCAGCTCTAATTAGTCATGCTGGGCAAGGGTCGAGCGGGCAAGCAGCAGGTCTCACACTCCAGAGAATCCTGTCCACATCCTCAGGCTCTACAAGCTGAAAAGAATCCCAAATCGTAGGATAGACAGGTTCCCCGGGGACATCACTAGATATGCCCACAGCGGCGTCCAAGTCATGCCGAATCTGATCGACCTTCTCTGCAAAATGTTTTACAAACTCATCACAGCGAGCCTCCGTGTGCTCCTCCCCACCAGTAGGGGGGGCGAGATGTAAAAGACTACGGACCACACGGAAGAGCTCAGCTGGACAGTTCTCTGCAGATGCAATGGTGGCAGAGAAGTGTGCCCTCTTAGCTGCCACCACTGCCCTAGAGTAAGCCTTTAACTGGGCCCTAGCCCGTGTACAGTCAGATTCGGTACAACTCTTTCGCCACTGATGCTGTAGTCGTCTGCCCTGCCACTTCATCATTCGCAGCTCCTCAGAGAACCAAGGGGCCGCTCTGATTCTGCGACTGGGCAGGGAACGCTCAGGAGCGATCTCATCCAGGGCCCTGGCCATCTCCGTATTCCAGAGGTCGACCAGGGCACCGGGTGGGTCTCCAACTCTGGCAACAGGAAAATCCCCCAGAGCCCTCAGGAATCCATTTGGGTCCATCAGCCTCCGAGGGCGGATCATAAAGTGCGATCCCACGCCATTGCAGAGGTCAGAAGCTGCAACGAGCCTAAATCCCACCAGAAAGTGATTTGTCCATGACAAAGGAGTGATCTCAATGTCCTCCACCTCCAGATCATCATCAACCTGCCCAGCAGTAAACACCAGGTCCAGCGTGTGTCCCATATCATGCGTTGGGGCAGATATTCTTTGAGACAGACCCATGGTTGCCATGGAGGCCATGAAATCCTGAGCCGCAGCTGTTCCTGGGGCCTCGGCATGGACATTAAAGTCCCCCAACACCAATAGGCGGGGGGACTCCAACACCACGCTCGAGACCAACTCCGTCAGCTCAGGCAGGGAGACTGCTGGGCAGCAAGGTGGGCGGTACACCAACAGAATCCCTGTTCTGTCTCGCCCCTCTATTGATAACCCATTGATAGCCTATTGATAAAGTCTATTATTGATAATCTATTGATAGCCCATGTTAAGGGGCTACACAGACTCCTTTGAGAGTATTATTCAGGGAGTTCAGACCATTGACAATGTGGGCTCAATTCTGATTCAGATTCCTCAGGGTGGTGGTGGTTATAACTCTCCAGCTTAGTTTCAGTTCCAGAACTGACTTCATAACAAGGTTCTTTGGATACTGAACCAGTTTTCGGTCAGTTTAGATACACGTTTTGCAAAATTCATGAAAAATATTGATAATTTTACCATGATCTGATTTGCACTTGATGAGAACCTTGGGAGGACATTTCCTGTGGTAGCCCCTCCCATTGGACTGCACTCTTCTGTGAGTGCAGGATGTCCCCTTTCTAGTGGTCTTCCACAATCTGTTGAAGAACTGGCTTGTTTAGCTGCTCCCTGCTGCATCATTGTAAATGCTGTGCAAAAACTGTGGTTTTTTTTAAAGCCTCTCTGTTCTGTATATATCTTTGCTGCTGATGTTTTAATGACTTATGATTATGTTTTAATTATGTATTTTGTAAGCTGCCTTGAGTCTGGAAAGAGGAGGGCAGGCTATATTTTTTTTAAATGAATAAGCAAAATCTTTTTGTCGGAAATGGGTTCTATGAAAATAAATACAATGATGATGACTGAATTTGGAAAAAGAAAAGGAAATATTTTAATGTCTATTTTTTGAATTATTGAAAAGATGTTTCTAAACAAAATATATTCAAGAGAATAGACAAAGAAAACATTCTATTTGCCTGGTTCTTAAACCCCTTATTTTGAACTGGATGTCATTTCTTGTATTTAGGGGTTCCATTCTGATTGATGGCCTAGCAAAAGTTGTTAGGACTGGATTCAGGACTGTTCCAGTGGGAAAAAAATTCTGAATAGCTTTATTGCAACTTCCCTGATATTACTACATTGGAGGGAAAATTGGCATTCCTAGAAAGATCTCCAAAATTGTCTATTTCTATCCCTGACAGTTTTTACCTATTTCTTTTGTCATTTCCTTTGACATATTCTAGCCCAATCCTATCCAGTATTCCAGCACTGATGAAATCATGCCCATGGGGTGTGCACTGCATTCTGCATTGGGGGGCGGCAGTCATGCCCTCATGCCCTCCAGAAGTCTCATGCCCTCCATGAGAACATCCCTAAGATAATATCTTACCTTGGTGCTGCATTGCAGATGCATCACTGCTGGAAACACACCACACCAATTTTCAAACACCCCTGCCCATTATGCCTGGAGAATGTAAGGGTTAAGGAGACAGTGAGGATAATCCTAGAGAGGATAAACACAGCCCAGCAGAAAGAAGGCTTATATTCACAGAGCATATCCAGATCTATCTAAAGTCCTAAGGCTAAGAAAAGGAGGAAATTAGAGAGGCAAGGTGCAGAGTAACTGCGTGATCAGGACATGCACACTCCCATAGAGTCTAGTGGGACTTACTTCCCACTATAAGGTCAATAAGCTGGAAAGGGAGGCAGCATCCTAGAGCTGGAAGGTACCTAATGTAATCTAACCCCCTTGCTTAGTGCAAGGAACTGAGCAAATTGTTAATTAGCTACAGATGGCCTTCAAACTGCTGCTTCCAAACCTCCCATGAGGAAGATCCCACAATTGCTTAAGAAAGACCATTTCAGTGCCAGACGACTCTTACAGTTAAAATTTCTTCTTCACACCTGTCCTAAATCTACTTTCCTATAATTTCAACCAGCGGCGTCATGGAGCCGGAACGCTGGGCGGGAGGAACGGGTGAGCGGCAGCCTGCCCGTTGCGTTCCGGTCCGTTTTGCTGTCTTCCCTGCCCCCACGGGGGCAGGGAAGACGGCGAAATGGACCGGAATGCAACGGGTGGGCTGCCGCTCACCCGTTCCTCCCGCCCAGCATTCCGGCTGCATGACGCCTCTGATTTCAACCCACTGGTTATAGTCCAGTCCTCAGGAAGTACAAAAGTAAGTTCTTGCCTTTTTACGTGTGACAGCCACTTGGCTATTCAGCCAGGATGGAAAAATCCTGGGCATAAATGACAAACAGGTTGAAGGCCAACCAGGTAGTAGCGCAGCTATTGGGGGAGGCAGTGTGGTGAGTACTGCAAGCGCCACAACGTGCCATGTAAGCAGCCCCTCCCACTTGCCATCAGTCACTCTGGGCAGAAGGGGGGCCATTCGAGCCATTCACTATCCAGAATGACTCTGATGGTGAGTGGGAGGGGCCATTACACAGCGTGTTACAAGGCCTGCACTATTTACCAACCCGTCCCCCCCAGCTACACTACTGCAACCCCTGTGGTATTCTAGATGGAAAATGTGCAAATATTGAGTAAATATTCTTGTAAGAAGACGCACATAGCAACCAATATTGGGGATTATTGATATTTGCGCTGCTAGCACTAATCAAAGTGATGCAGTGGTGCTGGGTGGGCAAATGCAATAGCAGTTCTGGTTTCCTGTCTCTCAACAGTACCTCTGTATGTCATTAAAAATAAATGGAGGAGAAGGATTATATTTTTGACATTCACTAGCTGTGAAAATGTCTAAGGCTGCCACTGACAATATCACTAGCTCAATCCTCTTAAGCTTTAAGTGGATTTTTTATGAGATAAATCGACAGCTTTCTTTAAAACTAGGTAACTTAACTGATTGCCTTTCTCAGAAGAGTCCTCTTTGGTAATCTGTTCCCTTGGTTAAAATTTGGATGACTATGTACCAAGAATAATTCTACTTACATTGGTTTTTTTTAAAATATTCAGATCATCAATATATAGATCAAAATAAAGATCTAAAACCAAAGCCAATTTGTCTTGAATAAATAAGTATTTCAAAAAATTATATAGTTAATATTAATTATGTTTTTAGCAACCCATTTCACCCCCAAAAGTGTCTGTTGGATGATAAATTATGTAGTCAACCGATACATAGGAAAACCCTACAGTAGCAAGTAAATATCACAAAGCTTGCCCTAAATCAGATACTTTGCAATTCTACATCTTGTATGGTTCACATTCACAGCGATTTCTACATCTCACATGAAAAGAAATCAATTAAGAGGAAGATACACTAATTGGAAGAGGGCTGTACAGTTACTATTTATACAGGCATTGTTCCTTTGCCTTCATAATTAACACAGCCATAGAAGTATGAACTTTTCACATCATGTACATGGTAAGAACACTTTCAGTTGCTAAGCTGTGTGAGGTTGTTGTTAATGGCCCAGGATCATGGCCAGTGAAAAAAGTGGTATCTCTAAGAGGTGTTTGGGAAATCTTTCTAACATTTGAAAAGATTTATTCATGTGTAAGTACAATTATTAACCCCACATTGCAGTGTGTGTGTGGGGGGGGGAACTTGCCTAAGGCCACATAGTCAACTCACGTTAGAGGCAAGATTTGAGCTAGGAATGCAGAAGCAGATCTACAGGGAGGGCAAAGCTCTAAGTGTTGCAAGAAGTCTTACCCTATCATGTAAATCCCTCCTCTCCCTTGCTGCTGTAGCCAGTAAGCAACGCCAAGATGTTGCTTTTCCCTGTGAGGATTGGCTAAAACGGTGCAGGAGAGGAGTGATTTCCACTGCAAGGTAAGGCTTCTTGCAAAACTTAGAGCTTTGCCCTCCCTTAGATCTGCCTCTGTAGGAATGTCCTGATTTGCAGTTCAGTCTTGTAGCCACAGTGCCACACCAGCTCACCTGTAGGCTTAATTCAGAGTTTTACAGGTAAGAACCAGCTGTTTGAACTGAGCCTAGAAAGACTGCATCCACTTAGATGCAAACATGTGGTCTTCTCAGCTTACCTATCAATCAATAAAAAAAAAAGGTCACAGGTATTAACAAGAAAAACTTTAGGACAAAGGCCATCTGTGAATTAGATGGTATAATCCAGCCAAAGTGCTTTTATATTCCATTTATTTTAGTGACAAACTCAAATCTCCTCTTAAAACATCACCTTTTTTGTTTTATCTTTTGCTTTAAGAATTTTTGCTTTTCATCATAATTACATAAAGAGCCTGATCAAATCCTAGGTCAGTGCCAGTCTCCCACGTGCAGAGGTGGCCAGGAGGCGGCTGTCACAAAAGTGCCATAAGGCACGTTGCGGCAGCCAGAAAGATGGAGGCACCTGCTCGAGTGGGCAGTGGGCCTCTGCGCTGGTCGGAGGAACCCCACGAGCCATCGGGGGTAGGTTCCTTGCCAAGTGGCAGGGAGGAGTTCTGGACCAGGGTGGGTGGGTGAGGGCAAGGTGTGGATGGGGCAAAACTGGTGGGGGAGGTGCAGGAAAGAGGCCAGGCCCAGGAGGTTGGGGTCAGGATGGCAGCAGAGGCTTCTGTGCCTGAAAGTCCTACACTGGTCAACTCAGATCCACTCCAGTGACTGAAATAGTCCAGATCTAAGTAGGCCCATAGTGGCTGCCAGGGTTCAAAACAAAGTAAGGGAACAAATATTTCTTTTTCTTTTTTTTTCCAAAATGATTTTATTTTCTACTATACAGTAACTGGAAAAGGAAGATGTTAATACAAAAAGGGAAGGGGTAGTAACACAAGGTATACACACAAGGTCATGGAGAGATTACATGCATATATTAAAATCTACTTTAACTACAATGCATTTCTTCAGCAATTAATAATAATATGATACTGCCAAGCCAAGCCTCATATAATGTTAAGAAAATGTATCCATCAAAGTTAATTTATTAATCTATATTAGTAGTCTTAATATTCCATTGTCTGTCAGTGTAATCCAGTCTTTAAAATTGTTTGGAGCCAAGAAGTTTCAGCAGAAAAATATTATCATTGATGTCAATTCTTATCTTGCGCTATTCCTGATTCTCATTGGTCCCTTTTCTCTCCCTTGTTTTGACTAAGTGTTATCATAGTACCTTCTTTCTCACTTTCTCACTCTCAGGCAAAACATAGCAAATATTACCACTAAAAAAAAAAGAAAGACAAAAAAAAGGACTACATTTACTATTATAATAATAAGATATATAAAATGCAGCCGAGGAGAAACTACTGCCTGTCTTTTGCTTTCAAATCTAATAAATTCTATCAGTGTAACACCCCTGTTCTAAACTTCAACTTTCTTTGGAACAAATATTTCTTTTCCTCGAGGAGACCTCTGGCTGCCTCCTTGGCCCTGTGAGATATGAGGAGGCTGTTTCGGTGCTGCTATACTTTTGGCGCAGGCACCCTGAATAGGGTTACCCATGTTTGTATAGTTTAGAGTCATACACAATTTCACTGTAAGTCACTCTCACAATTGGAGCACAGTACTCACTTCTGTATGACTACAACCTGGTTGCCTGTTCTGAGTATACCTTGCCATCTCATATGCCACCACTTTAGTCAGAACTGCAATGTCATGGAATATTCTTGACTTTAATTACTGAAGGAGGCCAGTCATTGAATGATAATAGCTACTACCAAAGAAACTAAAAATGAGTTGGACTAAAGACAAATTGGTATAGCTATTATCTCAGAACCTGCCCACATATATCCACTGACAACTAAATGAAATGAAATCAGCTTCTCCATCTCTTGAGTATCAAATAATCATTAACTTCTAATTTCTCCTTTCTTTCCATGAGGAAAAAAAATGAATAATTGAATAGTAATCTGTAATTCATTGTAAAACTTGAGATACTTTTTGTCTTATTTCTTCCACAAATACGATGTTGGGTAATTATAGTGAAGGCAGGCTATGCTGATCAAAGGAAAGATGGAAGTCCCACTTTCAAATCCATGTATCATACTGTCCAACAACCAAATTAAGGACTCCAGATCTGTCTCTCTTTTGAATCGCTAGGCAGTTGTTGGTGACAGAACCCTTGCATTTTTCAAATACACTGTTCCAAATTTAATATACTTGTGTCAATGAAGCCCTGCTGTGAGAGAAAACAGTGTTAAATGTTTCATTAATATGTATGATCTTTTTTCATATTCATTGCAATTAAATTGCCCATTAGTTTAGATAACAGTAACACTACCATATTTAGAGCGATGGTAGCTCTGTAATTAAGATTCTGTTATCAAAAACATTGATTGTATACAGAAGGTATAGCATGGTAAGGCAGAGATTTCAATCACCAAAATCCATCCCACAATGAGCTTTATCATTATTCCTGGTGTAATTGATGAATAAGAGAGGTTAAAATGACAATAATATATATGTAAAGCTGGCAAATGAGTTTTGGAGCCAGTAAAAATAAATGGTCTTATATATCACTAACCAGTGTATGATGAAGAAAGCCCCCACAACTAAATTTGGTATTTTACAATGTACTGGTCCATTGATAATGAGGAAGTTTAGCAGATAAAGTGTGAAGGGAACATTAAGAATTTATGAAGAAATTAATTACTTGCTTCTCATTGGATTTGCTGCATGGAGAAAAACTCTAGGAAGCCTTATCAAACATGCACGTCACCAAGTCCTCACTGACTTCATGGACGCATCCGGTTCGAATATATAATTGAATGGTTAGGAACTTGAGCTAATGGCTAGTTACTGTGGGCAGAATTGTGAAGAACGCATAAAATCCCATTATGGTCCCCCTATAAATATATCACTATCATGGTACATAATGCTTTACCCAAAGCAGAACAATAGGACCCTGCCACGGGAGTGTACAATCTACAGTAGATCAGTGTTTCTTAACTAGTGGTATGCATACCACCGATAGTACACAAGGTGGTGTCTGGTAGTACATGCGGTAGCAAGACCATGACACGACATGACAAATTGCAGTAGGGGGCTTGGCTTGGTAGGCACATGCTCATGAAAGCCCTCCCACCTGCCCTTAGCCTCTTACTGGTATCTGTTGTGTCATATTTGGCCTTGCAACCTGGCAGTTACTAGCAATGACATCATTCCCACTTACTTCCAGTAGTACTTCTAATAGGTGGACTATGTGAAGTGGTTCATCAGGGAACAAAGCCAATACCATGGCCGCCAATATCCACCCCTGCCCTCCCCTCCAACATACCTCTGGTGGCCCTATTTCCTGTCCTGATCCTCCCCCTCTCCACACCAGTCCTTCCCTACCACAGCCTATGCCCAGTGCCAGCTGATGTCTTCCAGAGGTGGTGAGCGCTTGGTCGCTAGCCTTTGTCAGTGACAGCCATTGCACTTATGGATAGGGCATTTCACTGATAGAACTTTCATTCCATCATTGGAATGCCCATTGGATTGGGCTGTACATCATTCATTTGTTAACATTGCATTCGTTTCAGACATTGTTAACATTGCAGTCAATTCCCCACTCCTCAATTTTCATTACTCTTGTTATTTTTGAAAGGAGATGAGAAAGGAAGTTTCCTTACAGCATGATGTAGCAATAGGCATTTCTTTTCCAGCATCAGTGTAGTGCAGTGGTTAGTGCTGGACTAGCAGGAAAACCCAGGTTCCCATTTCCACACGGCCATGCACGCAGCTCATTGGGTGATACAAATGTCTCTCTCACTCTTCTGTACTGCATAGTTACTGTGAAAGTGAAATGCAGAGAGAGAGAGAGAGAGAGAGAGAGAGAGAGAGAGAGAGAGGGAGGGAGGGAGGGAGGGAGGGAGCGAGAGAGAGTGCTATGCTGTTGGAAAGAGGAGTTTATCTATGAAAATTAAGCAGAGACATAAAGTGGAAGATCCTATTTTGTGTTGCTCCCTACCAGCACTCACTAGTTTGCTACTAACAATAAAACAGGGAAAGAGGATGTAGAAGGTTTCAAAGAATGCAACACTTTACTATTTAAAGCATGTATAGGTTGCTTATCTCTTATCCGGACTTATGGGATGGGAAGGTGTCCAGATTTCAAATTTTTCTGGATTTTGGAATCATTGCATAAATATGATTAGAAAGGCTACCTCTTGCTCTTTTCACAGTTACCTATTTGGGTGTCGGCTGGTGTCTTTGACATGTTCAAACAAAGTCTGTATAGGCACAGATCACAGAGCAGAGAATAGAACTTACAGCCTGTACATGGGAATGAGCACAAAACCTTCTTTCTATACAAAGTTAAAAAAAAAAGTCTTGGACAAAGTTGTCTGGATTTCAGAACAGTTTGGATTTCGGATGTCCGGATAAGGGGTCATTCACCTGTATCTCTGTTCAGCAGTCGACTTTGATACAGGGTATCCTGGACCCAGTGGTGTCATCCAAATGATTTAGGAACAGATACTCACTTTTGATTGGCACTTGTCGGGGTCCGCCCACCGGAAGTGACATCATAAGCCGGAAGTGATGTCGCGGCAGGAAGTGAGGTCATAGCCAGAAGTGGTGTCATGACAGGAAGTGAGGTCATAGCCGGAAGTGAGGTCATGATGGTTGCCATGGATGTGATCATGTTTGTAAGAACTTCAGCTTGTGGTTAGTGTTGATTTAACTTCTAGTGTTTTGCTTTCTAGAGCTGTGTATATACATATTTGGCTTCAACTGTTCCCTGGTTAAATAGCAGGCTAGACTGTACTAGATTGTGAGCCCTTTTGGGACAGGGAGCCATTTAACTTTAATGTTAAATGCAATTTGCTGGCAAGGAGCAGGAGGGGGAACGGGCGCCCACCGGGCCGCGCGACCACGTGGGTGCCCAACCGAGCGCCGAGCTGGCCGGCAAGGAGCAGGAGGGGGAACGGGCGACAAAAAAAAGACTGCGTGGGGGCTGGGGCTGGGGGGAGGCTGCAGGAGGAACCGGGACGCTGGATCTGCACGGCTAGAGGGAGCAGGAGCCCCAGGCAGCCTACCTTCTCACACTTGCTGCCTTATTCCCGGGTCTCCCTCACTGCTGCTGCTGCTGCTGCTGCTGCTGCCGCTGCTACCGCCTCCGGTCCTCTCGCTCCGCTGCTGCCGCTGCTGCCACCACCACCACACTGCCTGCCTGCCTGCCTCCTCACAGAAAGTGCAGGCAATGGCTGCAGGTGTGCAGTACACATGCACAGCTGCTGAGCCAACCAGCCGATGGGGCCAGCTTTGAGTGGGTGGGGCCAGCTCAACTTCTAGGAACCGTTACTCACGTAGTGGTGCGTAGTGGGTGTATGACATCACTGCCTGGACCTATTCCCTTTCCATGTGTGTGTGAGAGCTTATAGCATGGTGGACTCTACATCTGGCAGAACTCATGGAGGAAGATCTGTCTTGTTGGAAGGCCAGGAGAAAGAGGGAGAGGAAGGAGGGTAGCTACAGATCAAGATCTCTTAAATGTTTAAAGAGCCCAATCTTACACAGCTTTCTATCACAGATGCAGCTATGCCATCCTGCAGTGGGGGGGGGCAGTCAGGGAAGTCTCCTGAAAGTAAGGGAATGTTTGTTCACTTAACTTGAGGCTACATTGCAGCTGCATTGGCATTGGGATGTTGGATAGTATTGAGCCCTAAGACAGACAGCTGCTGAGTCATCTGCCTCCTGGACAATACACCTCCCCTTAGTGTCCTGAAGATGGTGTTGTATCTACTATCCAACATATGTCATCCTAAGTTTCTTGCAGGGATCAATTTCTTGCCAGTGATGCATAAATGTTCCTCATAACAATAACATATGCAAATGCTGAAAGTATAGAAATACATTTTTGCTCTTTATTCAAACAAAAGTACTTTGGAAAAGTAGAGAAATATAAATTTGTCAAAATTACATGCTTTGCTTACCATTGCTGTTACAATCTTATTGGCTTTTTTAATTATTTACTAGTACCCAGATCTGTCCTATGATTTCCGTTTGTGTGTGTATTACAGCCATAGCTTGCCATGTGAGATCTAGTCATGAAAAGTCAATGTAGACATATCAGAGATGTATCTTTTATGGGCCATCTGTTAGGTGACAAGGACGCTACTTTTAGTAGGTAGCAAACTTGAACAAGCTGGGCGTGCGGAGTACATATGGTGGTAATGAAATAGCTGCTGCTTGGAGAGATCTTTGAACAGCTTGGAAGACGTGTATTTCTGCCGCAGATAAATGAGTTAGCAAACCAACGCAATGCTTTAGTCATTTAAGCTGGAAGAAAATTTATTATCTGGTGATAGAGCTATTTTGGTTGTAAAAGTGTATGTTGAAATCAAGGGGGAACTCACGTTAATGCAGAGGCTTTCACCAACTGTAGTGTTTATTTTTCCCTCCACTTTTATTATTACTCACATGCAGAGGCAATGCTCATTCCCTCTCTGTTAGAAAAAATGCAAGAAAAGCCTTAGCTCCTTCTAGACAAGGGGCAGCCCAATCCTAACTGGACGCCCATACTGCAATACAACGAGAAGCTGTGCATTGTGGCAAGTAGATGCAAATAGGCATTAAGGCCTAGAAGAGGGAATATGATCTAGCAGTAGCCTCTGCTGCCACCCCTGCTCCCCTCTTGGGCCTGTTCCACCCACCTCCTGCCCTGTTCCACCCTCCCTGCCAGTTTCGCTCCTTCCCACCTTCCCCTGCCTTCCCTCATGCAGGAACACCTCAGCACTGCTTGGTGGCAAATTCACCACCATTGGTTCCCGGGGCCTCTCTGACTGCGCCAGGGACCCAATACCCACCTGCACTGACCTCAGCAGCAGTGCCTGCTTCTTCCAGGCTGCAACAAAGTGCTTTATGGCACTTTTGTGAAGGCTGTTGCCAGGGCTGAAACACTGGGGACCCACCTCTCTTTTTCTGTCTGCCAATCAGAGGAAGACAAGCAGTTCCCCCAGCAATAGCACTCCTGGGACATACCAGTTCCACTTTATGGGTCAAGTGGAAGCACTGCAACCAATAAAAACAATATTTTACACAGGATGCTATACCTGAGTGATTGACAAAGTTAATCTAGTTCTGGAGTACCACCATATTGTAGAAGTCAGTACAAGGAACATATTAGGAACAGTATTAGGAACTTAATGCAAGATGGTACATGAGCTGGGATGACAGCAACCGTTGTTAATTCCATGTGTGCTTATTGAGCAGGCGCCATGTCTTTGCCAAGCAGCCTTGCTCTTTTAAATCTTTATGAATGCCTGCAAAATGCCAAGCAAGAGGTGGCATTTAATCATCTCCATTCAAATTATTCCAAAGGAGCAACTCTTAATAGCTCCCCAGTATCATTAAGCACATCAATTATTCAATCCTAACCTTTGGTGGTACATATGTAATTCTCTGATTTTATGAAGATTCATAGAACGCTACCACACTGGCATCTGTCACTCAAATGAATTAAGCAGTCATTTCCCCACTCTTAAAGTGGACTCTCTGGACCGTAGTTCCATTATAATTATTTGTTCGTTTTTATCTCTCAAGAGTATATATTTCCTGTGATTATGTCATTCCTTTGCATGATTGAAATCTAATGATTATATTTTGCAAGAGAGAGTCTTACTAATGAATATTCAAAGAAAGTGATGTTTCCAATATCCAACAATGGCATCATTCTTGTTAAGGGCAATCTTGTAAAAGGTAAACATACTGTGCTTTTGCCACACAAAGAAACTACATTCTGAAATATTTCTTGATGTAGGATTACCCACAGCCAATATTTCCAGAAAAGTTTGATTGGGAATGTTTATTCTGTGTCCCTTTCTGTCTGGCTTGAGGCTGGGCTTCGGGATGGAGATAGCCTTGGTCGCTTTGGTGGATAACCTGTGCTAAGGCTGGAGGGAGGGAGTGTATCCTTGCTGGTCCTTTTGGATCTTTCAGCAGCTTTTGACAACATCGACCATGGTGTCTTTCTGGAATGGTTGGCAGGGTTTGGGGATTGGAGGCACTGTATTGTGATGGTTCCACACCTTCTTGGCTGACCAGATACCAGGATGGCTGTACCTGGAGCGCTGCCTGGAGGCAGTTGGGATCTGGATGATGGCTAACAAGCTGAAATTAAATCTAGATAAGACAGTGGTCCTCCTGGTTCAGAAATCCACAATGCAGATGCTGGACTATCATCCTGCTCTGAATGGGGTTGTACACCCCATAAAAGAGCAGGTTTGCAGCTTGGGGGTTCTCACTGTTGTTCTTGGATGCCCACGTGTCGGCTGTGGCCCAAAATGCCTAGCTTTGGCTTGTGCGCCAGCTGCTGCCATATCTGCTTTAGTCGGATCTTGCCACAGTGGTTCATGCCATGGTGGCATCAAGATTAGATTATTGTAATGAGCTGTATGTGGGGCTGTTGTTCTTGAAGATGATCTGGAAGTTGCAGCTAATGCAGTTTGTCAGTGGTTTGACTCTGTCGGACTGCAGCTTCTGTGGCTGCACTGGCTGCAGGTTTGTTTCTGGGCCCAATTTAAGGTGCTGGTTCTGACCTTTAAAGCCCTTTATGACTTTGGACTCGCATATTTGAAAGACTGCCTTTACCTATACAGTACAGTCCTTTCTTTGGTCATCTGAGATGGTTGGTTGTGCACCTTTTGGTTGTGCTGCCATTGTCAGGGGGGTTGCAGCCAGAAATAGGGTCTTCTTGGTGATGGTCCCTATACTGTGGAATTCCCTTCCCTTTGACCTGAAAACAGTGCCTTCATTATTCTGGAGAGGCATGAAGATATTTTTATTCCAGAATGACTTTGATGTCCTGTAAGAAGATATAATGCTTGGGTTGGGTTTTGTTTTTTTGTTTGTTTTTGTAATTTATTTAGCATTTTAACTGATAGTTTTTATTGCTGTTGCTTGGCTTTTATTGTCTATTATGTTATCATTTTATTTGTATTTTATAGTTTTTTATGTTATCTTTTATGTATTTTAATTTGGGGAGAAAGGCAAGGTGCACATTGAATAAATAAATAATAACCTCAGCCTCACCATTCAAACTGGAGGCCCTCGGGCAAGGTGCTATAGTGTACCCCCCCCGTGGCAACTACCTACTCCCCCTCATAGTGCATTGGACACTACTATTTCCACAGGTACAGGAACTTCAGGAATCAGACTTACCAAGTGGGTCCTCTAATGAGCACTTGGGACTAACACATGAGTCTCCTTGGAGATATTTATCCCCTTGGCCCAGGATAAGCCCAATAGCTGCAATGCATCAACTCAGAACTGTGTTAGCGATATATCAAGCTGATCTGTGCAGGCGGACCAAGCCTGGAAAAGGAAATAGGATATGGTGCATGCCAACGTCACTAATCCTTCCCTCTCCTGGCTCCAATCTGTCCATTCCCTGCCCCATCTTCTCTCAATCCCATTTGCTTGCCCCTGCCTCTGTGCTGGACTTACCTGGTCTGGACTAACCTGGTGTCCCTGCAACCACCAACACCAGCTGGAAGGCTCCAGCCTTTCCACCAGTGCACTGGCTAAGAAAGTGGTCACAAAGCATTTTTCAGCACTTATGCAATCACGCATGCTAGCGCAGGATTGGGCTGAGAATTAATTGACCTGTTAGGCTGCTGACTCTGCAAAAAGACTGCACATTAGATTTGTTTATGATTGAATCTTGCCAAATAATTGACTGGCAACTATATTGGCTATATTGGCAATATTTTGCCTGTTAATTAACTAGCATTCCAAACCAATACTGGGTGGGATGTTGTTTTTTTCAACAGACATAGCGTCATTAAATGAAAGAGTTTTAATCTAGAAAAAAGGACTATCATTTTGATATGTTGTTGGAGGTGCAGTAATTTGTATGGACAGATCTGCCCCAAAAGAAAAAAAGAAAAAAAAGTATCATCATCTTCATTATGATCATGATCAACAGAAAAGTTTTCAAAGCAGTTTACGTAGCAAAATAAAGTAGAGGGTGGTTCTCTGTCCCAAAGGGACTCACAACCTTTAAAAAGCAGAAGCAGAACTATCCTATTGAACCGGCATAGCCTGTGTCTGTGCAAATAGATATTTTTGTCTTTTCTAAATGAAGCAAGTGGTATAACAGGCAGAATCAGGAAAAAAATATTATCAAAGCACAGGGAAAAAAAATTAATTGCACACTTGAAGATATAATGGAATGGAATGGACTATTAAGCGACAATCTAGATTATATGTATAGTCTAATATTACAGAACATTGTAGACTTGATAAATTTGCTTTCCATTATCTTGATGAAGAGCAATTCAAGAAAGAAATGCAGTTTAGCAACATTTTTTGTGAAATGAGAAGTGGTAAAATTAATCTCAACTGGAAAAATTGGCCTACTGAAATGCTGAATAGGAAGTTAAAGAAACTCCATTAGAAACTTTGCTGCCTTTGCAAGTCTATTTTTTCCTCATCTTGGACTCTGTCAATTCCAATCCCAAATATTTGTTTTTATTCTTTTTCATTTTCCAATGTTTCAGATAGCTCTTATAATCAAGAACCATCTGAGAAATACTTGAGGAGACTTGGATCCCAATCAGGCAGTATGTGCAACAGTTTACCACTGGTGGTAGCAGCATTCCACTGGCAGTAGCAGCGGCAGGTGGCACTGTGCCTCAGCACCAGGAGGTCAATGCTGAGGCATAGGTGGCAGTGAGTATTGCTGCTGGTGAGCACAATGGGTTTTTGGAGCAGGGGTAAGGCAGGGAGGGAGCAGATTTGGGTGGGTGGAGGGTGGCCCAAGGGACAGACAAGGCACAGTTGGGTGATGGTGGCAGGACCTGCCATGAAGATCTGTGGCTGCTTCCTTGGCCCCATAGGATTCAGTGGTAGCCATTTTGGCACTGCTGGAGAACCTAGGTGTTAAAAGAAGTTTAGGATTGGGCTATTAATGAGCTATTATGCAACCCATAAGATGCAAACTACTATACCGAATCATATAAAGGCTAGTCCACATAGTTGTGTTGGATAAAGGCGTCTAAAATAAACCCAAATCACACAGCAACAGGCCTCTTTTCCCCACACCAATCCCTAGTTAGCAGTAGCTAACTTGCTGCTAACTAAAAACAGAGGCAGTAAAAAGGTATCTGTCAAAGAAAAATGTTTTACTTACCATTCATAAGCATGGTAAGTACATCTTCTGTTAGCTGCTGAGGTCCTAGGCTAGGAACAGTAAATCCTGCACATTGCTATTGCTGCCCCGAATGGCTCTGATGCTGAGGGGGTGGGGCTGCTTATATAGTGCATTGCAGTGCCTGCCACACTTACCATGCGACGACCCCTCTGACTACACTTCTGCACAGGGCCCCGCTTGCCAGTCTTTGGGTGGCTCGTGTACCTGTAGTGACCACTTTTCTCCGACGCATTTGGCTCATGACTTCTCAGGTCACTATTATGCAAATGCTAGCGGTGCGAAAAAATAAAAAGAAACCAGCCAACCCCCAACCCCCAGGATTTCATTATTGAATGTCAGATTTTATGATACTATAGCTCAGCACATGGGGATTATGGTTTTTACCGATATTATGTTTCTCACATTAGTGGGCGGACAGTATTTATTATATTCAGATGATTTTTCTAATCAGAGTATTTTTCTGTTTGGAAATGAAACGCAGACACGACTGTTCATCATTTCATTCCCCCAGCCCCGCCCCTGTGGCAGTGCAATCTGGAAAGCCGGGGAGAAGAGCTGTCATTTCCCAAGAAATAATCACTCAACGTGTCTTATTCCTGACTGTTTGCAAAGTTTATGAAAACATCTTGTTTAACCAACCATTCTGAAGGCTCAGGCTCCATTTCATTGTGTCATTTGGTGTCAATGTTTTATTATTCTCCTTATAACAAAACCCATCAGCTTTCTACTTGAAGAAATTTATGATTCTTGTATTAGAGCCACTGGAATTTGAAGCATTTCTTCTATTTTATCGTTTTGTTTTTAACCTAACCCAATCCTAACTAAATCCCCACTGACAGTGCAGCTACTCCAGTCCGGCTGCAATCCAACAGTGCCCTAGAACTGACGCAAGCTGCTTGTGTCGGCTCTGTGGTGTCGCAAAGGGGCCGTAAAGCACTTTCACGCAGGCGCAAGCCGCGCAAGGCCAACACAAGCAGTCGTGTTGGCCCTGCAGCGCTGGAGAAGGCTGAAGGTAGGTGATTCCTGTGCCAGCCGAGTTCAGCTGGCAGAGGGGCTACTCTGGGCAGGGGGAAGATGGGAGGGAGGGCAGAACTGGGCAGAGGGAGGGCATTCTGGGTGGGTGGGGGTGGGCCGGCTCAGATTTGGACCACTTGGTGTGCTTGGACTTGCACCCTCTATATAGCAGACGCAGATTGGAGTTGTCCATAGGGGCAGCTGGCACCTAGCCCGGGGCAAAGGGACGAATGTGCCCTTGCCCCATGGAGACTCCAGCTTGCTCCCAAGCTGTGCTGGATACGGCGCAGGCCCATTGGCCTGCCTATTCCAGTGCAGTTTAGGATTGCACCTTAAGCATGTGCATTGTATCCTGCAGAGGAGCAGGACAGCTTCCAATAGGTCTCCTCAGATGAGTCCAACGAAGATGCAAGGGGACAAGATCCTGGCAAACTCATCTGCCTCTGGGATGCACCCCTCCCTCCCCCTTCTGTATAGTGTATTCCAATAGCATATGAACAGCCTAAATGGAGTGTCATCACAATGGTGTAATCCTCATTAACTTTATTTAAGGATGCAATCCTAACCTGGAGCTAGGCTGGCACAGTTAGGCCAGCAAAGTTTGGCCAGCACAAGGGCCACCGTAAAGTATGTTTGGACCACTCTCGGAATCAGAGAGGCCAACACACAGACGTGCGCCATCCTCCCTGACTCCGAGAGTGGTCCAAACATGCTTTACGGTGGCCCTTGGGCCAGCCAAACTTTGCTGGCCTAACTGTGCCGGCCTAATTCCTGGTTAGGATTATGCCCTAAATGTATAACAATAAGGTCACCTAATGATTCAGTCACCAACAAACAAAAAACAAAAAAAAATTGCTATGGGTGCAGACTGCACTAGGTGATGCCCTTGTGGCCCACTACTGGCCAAAATTGTGAAAATCTTGGTACTTTTGAATGACACCATCATCATGTTATACATCATTCAGTCCATCATGGGGGTGACACAATGAGCTCTCGCACCAGGTTTCACAAGCCCTGGTGATGCCTCTGCATCAGCATGCATGTTTTTGGTGGCCCAAAGCCAGCTTTTGGCCTCTGCTGTGACTACAGATTCCAAAAGTTATACGTGCTTGGAATAAAAAACCTCTGTCCTTATTCAAAAAGAACTTCCTCTCTTTTTGCTTGGTTCTTCAATGAGAAACTGCTTCCTCTTTTTCGAACTTAGACGACCACTGTTTATTTTTATTGTAGGTCTTCTGTTTTCTGTTTAAATAGGCGTCACTTCTCACTTGAGTGCCGTGCACTTGAGTTCCATTTATCACTCTAAGTGGTGTACTAGAAAACAAGTGCTAATTGGGAAGAAGTAGAATTGACCAAAACTATTAATTGGAGGGAGGTGTTTCTACTGCCGAGTTCTAGCACTCATAGATGTTTTTCATTGCCTAATTAAGAGAACTGCACCTTGGGTTAGGCGTTAAAATGTGAGCGTGGTTTTAACAGGAAGACATAGAGTATAACATTTATCTTTTCTGTCCCATATTTTGCTGCAATTTCCTTATGTCAGATTTTCTTATGACAGATTTCTTATGTCAGCCGATGATGTCTTCTGATCACTTTTCATACCCTTCGAAAAGCAGCTAGCAATGCCTTTGCTTCAGTTTTACCTTCCCGATTAGAAACAGCCACATGCCATTGCTTGTGGGGTATTACTATTTTTATTCATATCTATGACATCCCTACCATGGATTGCACCTGGAACAATAGTGCTTACCTGCAGTTTGGCGTTCCAGATGTTTGAGAGTGACATAATCACATTGCCCCCAACCTAATGGGCTCTTGCACTGATTTACTGTGAAGAACCCGCCTCCCTTTGGCGATCTTCAGGCCAAGGCGCCAGTGCTCTTGCTAGCAAGCAGCGAAATCATGATCCAAGGTGAGAGCCCATAGCAACTGGGCCTGAAGTCTCTTGAGTTCACTAAAGAGGGGTTCAGAAGTTGTGATGACACCACCCCCTCCTTGAGCCTTCTGCCTAGGGACTCTCCCCTGGTGACCTGACTGTTACTTGATTTAATTAGAAGTAAATTTCCAACTTAATTATAAATAGCTGGACTCCAGTATTTTTTTTAACTATTCCCTTTAGCCCAGGATCACTTTAAAATTATATTTTCATCTGAATGACGGCGCAATTCTAACCTGGAGTTAGGCTGGCATAGTTAGGCCAGCAAAATTTGGCCAACACAAGGGACACCGTAAAGTATGTTTGGACCACTTTTGGAGTCAGAGAGGACAGCGCACAGACGTGCACCATCCTCCCTGACTCCGAGAGCGGGCCTTGTGCCAGACAAACTTTGCTTGTCTAACTGTGCCAGCCCAACTCCAGATTAGGATTGTACTCTCAATGTTATAGTTCCACCTTTTCACAGCCAGTAGTTTCACTTCAGTAGTTATTTGGCATTAAAGAACATTTCAAATAAATATTTTAACGATGCGCACAGTATTTCCCCCTGAAAGTTCAGACCATATTAAAGAAAAACGGCCACACATAGGCGATCCAACAAGCATTGATACTGACAGACGTAGATCACAATGCCTATGTACACTTCAGATCAAAAATGATAAATATAATTCATGAAGCATCACCTGCAGTGCAATAAAATATTAATGTTTGATGTTTGGGTTAGCCAAGCTTTACAGATGGATATTATATGACTGATATAATGGTTGGAATAACCTTTCATTTTTCCATCCATAAAAGCTCATTCTGTCCCCACATATAAAAATTAGACAAATTTATTGTGAATCCATAGGACAACAATCTTTTCAGGTCACTCCACTCGTAATTACAACTAATTAAAATGTGCCAAAGAAAGGATAGAAATTTATCTCTGCTCATTAAACCTGTAAAGACTGTGTTAATTAGATGTCAGACTCAATAACTCACATAAATGTTTGCAGCCTGTCTAAATTTAGTAAAAAAAAGGGAAATGCATTTTGAGACATCACTTCCAGAAAGTAGATTGATATGGCTGGCTCGAGTAATAGGGCTAAAGGTAGAAGGTGTTCCAACAATTCCCATGCAGCATCCTGAGTTTCTTCATTAACTATGGTTTAAATTTCATTTTTCTGTTCTCCAGGCTCCAAAAAATGGATAGCATCCTGTCTAGAAACTAAAGCATTTGAAGACCTAATCTCTTTTGGGTGACACCTTCCCTGGATTCCAGGAACTCTCTGAGATGAAGAATGGCGCAATTCACCAACTGTATCTCAGTCAGCTGTGGCATATGACTCAAAGAAATGGGCAGCCCAATCCTATTGCCAGTTCAGTGTCCATGTGGTGGCGCCAGCGCCAGCACTGGGTGTCATAAAAGCACCATAAGAAGCCTTTCAACACTGCACGAGTAAGCTGCGCTGATGGGAAGACCTGAGCCATCATGTGCACACTGCATCCCACCTGAAGGTCACCAGGGCAGGTAAGTGCTGTGCCAAGCAGAGATGGTGCAGGGGGAGGAAGGGTGTTTGGGGTCAGAGAAGAGAGGGGAGGTTCAGGCCTGGGAATGGCAAGGATGGCAGAGGAGGCCTCCGCCACATCCTAACCCCTATTCTGGGCCAGAAAGCCCTATGAGAAGCTACTCAGTTTAGCTGGTGCAGCTCTGAGTATCCTCATTGAGCAGGCTGTGGCTCTACACAGAGTAAGGAAGCCCAAAGAGACCTCCCACCTGCTCAACTGCAGCACTGGATACAGTGTGGACCCAGCGGGCCCACAGCGCCAGGATTCGACCGGAAGGGATTCAGAGCCCCATTCTATGGGCTTGTATTGCCAGTGCTGCTGCTCAGCACCAGCTTCAGGTGTAGTAAATGTTTCATAAAGTATATTTATGGCACCAGGTGTAGAGGGAGCGCTGCCACTGTTGCTGACACAGCACTGCTGGACTACAGTGTCACCGCAGACCAGCGGTGCGGGATTTGTGCAGAGGGGGGGGGAAGGCGGGACTGGGTGGAGGGAAGGGAGGAGGGGCCCTTACAGAGGTGTGGGACTCCTTCTCCAGAGGGGACTCCAGCAACTGCTGGCAGCTCCCTCAGTAAGCAATGGTGACCAGGAAACAATGGGAGCCCAGTAGCTTAGGATCGGGCTGCCCTATGACAATAGGAATTCTTTAAGGCTGCAGCCGTATCCATACGTTCTGGGGAGTGAGCCCCAATGAACAAAGCTTACTTCTGAGTAAACCTGTACAGGACAAGGGAATAATTTTGGAAACAGAATACTGGATATTTGGTAATGCCGTAAAGAAGAAATTACAGATAAATTAATGATTCTCGGAGGTGTCAAACAAAACATAATAAAAAATTATCAGGAGTTGAATGTTTCAATGCTGGCTGTGATTGCTTTAGAGTATTTATAGGTGTAGATCTAGCTTTCACATATAAAAAATTATTAGTAACTCCTGCTGGTTTCCAAATTTCAGAGCGAAGCTATTCTACCCTTGAATGCCTGTGTAACATTGTAAAGCACCCTATTTATCTAAGCCTTTTGCCTTATTACTGCCTTTCCTCCTTTCACTGCTTTCAACAAGGTTATGCCCCTCTGGTACAACAGTAAAGTGATGGTGACTGATGCACTCTGGAGCTGATTACAGTCAATTGCTTCAGTAAGAGTCAGTAGTGAACCATCCACATATGTCAGTTGCCTTCTATCATACCTTATTGAGACTTCAGTGAGACCATCCAATAAATCCATCATGTACTGCAAAGCAGAAGCCCAGTAATGAGATAGGATGTGAATGTACAACAGTCTGGATGGAAAAAGGTATGAAAAAAGGCTAAGATGTGATGCACAGTGATGTTCCTAGAGGGGGGCAAAAATGCTAGGTTTTTCAGGCTCCTGAATACTTGTGTAAAGCGATCCCTCCACCTTGCCTTCAGGGTCATTCACAGCATATTTTGAGGCAAGAAGATAACAACAACAACAACAACAACAACAACAACAACAACAACAACAATAAATGTATTTATATACCGTCTTTCTTAAGTTCACTAGATTTCTCTAGTGACTGAAACTCAAGGCGGTTTACATGGGCAGACTTTTTAAGTCTGCATATTTTTAATGGGTATGTAAAAAGATGCATATTTTTAATGGGTATGTTGGTGCACAACTACTTCCACTTTGGCACATGATCCTCAGGATTCTCTCCCCTGGGAGGAGTGCTCTGAAAGGGAGCTCCAACTAGAAAGAGTCACAAACAGAAGGATTTGAGAGAGGAGGACACTTTCTGGTAGCTGAGGGTGGTGGAGAGCAAGCATCATGGGCAGGAGTCAGAGGCGGATCTAAGGGGGGGCAAATCTCTAAGTTTTGCAAGAAACCTTACCTTGCAATGGAAAACACTCCTCTCCTGCACTGTTCTAGCCAAGCCTCACAGGGAACAGCAACATCTTGGCGTTGCTTACTGGCTACAACAGGAAGGGAGAGGAGGGATTTACATGACAGGGTAAGGCTTCTTGCAAAACTTACAGATTTGCCCCCCTTAGATCCGCCTCTGGCAGGAGTGTCGCAGGATATGAGAGCAGAGAAGAAAGGAGGGCTTTAAAAAGGCCATGGAGGGCTTATAATTTACTAATTTAAATCTACTGTAGTTATCATGAACCTGTGGATAATCAGGGCTGAGATCTTTCAGGAAGAGAAAGTGACCATATGCTGGCTTTTCTCCTCATGGAAGAAAGAGTTTTGCTACAAAGCTGGTAGTAACAAAGAGAGCCTACTCATTGCATCTTATACTGATATATACCTGACACGTATTCCCAATGATCTTATAATTCCCAATAATGTTAGACTGTGGAATGCCCTCCCCAGGAAGATCTGTATGGCTACTTCACTTTTCAGCAAGAAGCCACAGTGCCAGGTCGCTCTGGGACCTGTGGCAAAGTCATTGGGTCCCCAAAGGGCATTAAGGGCGCAATCCTAACCAACTTTTCAGCCCCAGGATAAGGGCTACGAAGCTCTGAGGCAATGGAATAAACATCCCCTTACCTTGAGGAGGCCTCAGTGACTACTATTCCACTGCAGGATGCAGCACATGCCCCATTGGCACCCCTATTTCAGTGCTGGGAAGTTGGTTAGGATTGTGCCCTAAGTGCCTGATGAAGTCCTGTACCCCCTATTGGGGGCTGCACCTGTCAGTAGTAGGGTTTAGGGGTTTCCCTAGACAGATAAGAATTCTGCTGGGTATTGGCTCCTATCATATCTACAGATCTGATCATGTAGTTCAGAAAGAAAGAACATGACTATATTCTGTTCAAAACTTACAATATGCAACCCCATTTTTTTTTAAAAAAAGTTAAATATATTGTAAATGCAACTTATTCAGGATGACTCCTAGTTCCCTAAATGAGGCACCATTTGGAATAATTGACACCACCAAACTCATCACTATTATTATCTATGTAAGATTTTATGATTAAGCTTTGAAGCACAGCTGCATGATATGGTAAGCTGCAAATCAGCAAGCTATAAAAAAATCATTGAAGGCTTTTTGTCCTCAATTTCCAAAAGCATATGTTAGTACTCTGTTCCCTTGTTTCAAAAGAATTATTCCATGCATTTTAACACATTTCATAGGACATTGGTAGCTTACACCAAGGGCGCAATTCTACCCAGCGCTGGGGTAGGAGTGCTGGCCAGCCAGTGCCCTGTCCAGCGCTGGGTAGGTGGAGGCTGGAGCCTCCCTGTGGCAAGAGAGCGTGCGCTCCCTTACCATAGGGGAGGCTCCAGCCTCCCCTATGTGCTCCTCTCATCTGCGCCCACTACAGAGAGGGTGCAGATCCGAGGAGACTGTGTGGCCCAAATTGGGGCTGCGTGGCCTCCCTGACGGGCTTAGGAGGTGGCCATATGGCCACCTCCCAAGCCTGCCCACGTCACGCCAAGTCATGCCCTTCTCTCCCTCCAATCCCTGTGCCGCCTCAGCAAGGAGCCTCCCTTGCACCAACCGGCAGGATGGTCAGCATGGGCGCAGCAGGGTCCTGTTGCCTTAGCGCCAACGCGGGCGTGCCGATCGGCACTCCCGCGTCGGCGCTAAGGGCACAGTGTCAGCACAACCCCATTGCGCTGACGCTGTGTGGGGTTTATTGTGCTGCAAGTCTGTTCCTTCCTCACAAAGCCATGGAGATTCCACTAGAAATTATCTCTGATCTTTCTCACTCAAATGTGTTTGATATGAAAATTACAAGTATCAGAGTGCAATCCTATCCTGGAGTTAGGCTGGCACAGTTAAGCCAGCAAAGTTTGGCCAGCACAAGGGTCACCGTAAAATATGTTTGGACCACTCTTGGAGTCAGAGAGGCCAGCACACAGATATGTACCATCCTCCCTGACTCTGAGAGTGGTCCAAACACGCTTTATGGTGTCCCTTGTGCTGGCCTAACTGTGCCGGCCTAACTCCAGGTTAGGATTGCACCCTCAGTGAAGTTCTGCTCTATTTGTTAAATTGAAATAGTGAGGAATGCCACAAGATAATGAAGACGGCAGAATGCTAAAGAGCAATATAAAAAACTGATCAAAATATGATCAGAGGAAAATTTATCATGGTGAGCCAGCCATGGCCATTCAATGTTTAATTCTAAATGACATTTCAGCATTAAAGTAGCATGAGAACCAGAATCCATCACTAACAGCGCAATCGTATACCCCCATTGCGCCAGCGCTACGCTCTTGCGCCAGTCGAATGCAATCGCAAACGTACCATAAAACGCATCCACATCAGTGCTATGGCACTGGACTGGCACAAGCAGCAGTGCCGGCACTCGGGCATTTCCGCGACCGTCAGCAGCACTGGCCTTGCGCCAATCGAGTGTTGGCAGTGCTCGGTTGGCGCAGGGCCACCACAAGGGTGTTCCAGAGGTGTGCCAGGGGCGTAACTGGGTGGCGCAGTGGGCGGAGATGGGGGTTGTGACACAGGATGGCCATAGTACCAAATCCTAAACGCCGGCCTTGGCCACTCCTGTCCACCTTCCTCTGCGCCTGCAAAACAGCAGGTGCAGATAGGAGCAGGCCAATAGGGGTGACTGGCGCTTACGTGGGTGCAAGGGGAAAACTGTGCTGCTGCCGCCTCCTAATGGGCCTCCTAATGGGCTTTAGGATACAGCCCTGCTATGTCGGCCTTACTAGGCTGGCTTAGTATAGGATTGCGCTCTCGGTGTGTGTACCCATTTTCATGCTTTCATAGAATTTCTGAAACATCTTCCTGTCCTTGGAGCTCGTACATCTACTCACAGAGGTATGCAGAATTCCAGGTAATTCATGAGGTTTCCTTAGCCAGCTGATCGGTAGGAACACCTATCTCTCTCTGACCATTTCTCCACCTGCTCCCTGAATTTAAAAAGGAAGTGTGGAGGAGAGGAGGGTGGTGACTGGAGACATTCTAGTCCACCACTCGCCTTTCCCTTGTAATTTCACTTCTGCTCCATTGTATTTCCCTCCCTCTTTTGGATTCAGTGACATGGAAAGGAGTGCTGGAGGCTGATGTACTGTTGAGGAAGAGTTGACACACTGTGTCAGGTGCCCAGGTCATCTTTGATCTATATATCAATGAACTTTCTATCCACATTCTGGCACAATTGTAAATACCTCTTTGCCTGACTGACTACTGCTGGTTCAGGCACAGATTATATACAGTAGTTACCCATTGTGAGCATGAAGAAAGGGATGAGATTGCTCCATAACAATCTGTTTTGCATGCAGGAGATCCTGTGTTCAATCTATGACATTTCCAGGTAGGGCTGGATAAGACCCCTGGAAAATGGATGCCACTCACTGTTGACAGACTGAGCTAAATGGATCAAGGAATTGACTCAGAGTGCAATCCTAAACTGGAGTTAGGCCATCATAAAATAAGCCAGCAAAGTTTGGCCAGCACAAGGGCCACCATGAAGTGCGAGTCAGTGAGGATGACTCATGTCTGTGTGCTGGCCTCTCTGACTCCGAGAGTGGTCCAAACATACTTTACGGTGGCCCTTGTGCTGGCCAAACTTTGCTGGTTTAGCTTATGCTGGCCTAGCTCAGTTTAGGATTGTACCCTCACTATAAGGCAGCTCCAACCTGTCTCCCCCAATTCTGCCAGGGATAGGTTCTCTGTATTCCCATACATGAGAATGTATGTTGGGAACATATGTGTTGGGAACCAGGTCTGCACACCTCTCCAAAACTACCTTTGCCTGCTTCTCTCGCAGCTGCATGCACTGCTTGAGCAGCCATAATAATACCTGTCCAAAATACAATTTGAAGAATATGTTTGGTTTTGTTCATACCTTCATGAACCACTAAAATGCCAGTCTCTAAATGGGGAATGGATGCCAGTTTGGAAAGCCTTCAATGGATTTCACAAGCTGAGCTTTCTTTGTTTTTTTCCCCCTTCTGACTAGATGATTGAAAGTTTTTAAATAGGGCTCATGAATGATAAATTGTAAACAATGAATAATGCACTGTCAGTACAAATTTCACAGTCTTTTTCAGAAACAGCTGACAGTCCTGTAAAAATACAATAAATTAACCATTGATGAACAGCTCACCCCATAAATAGTGAAAAAATGAAGGATTTTTAAATGACATTTTGGATTCTTTCTCCCCCCTATGATTTGACATGTTGCTGAGTAGCTTCCCTCTAAATTCAACATGATCCCTTCAAATATATGTTTTGCTGTATGCATACAAAATATTCATTTGAGGGCCACTATGTGCAAATCATTAAGTAATGATTTGCGTAGGTCAGTGTTTCTCAAACTGTGGGTTGTGACTCACTTCATGGGTTGTGAAGCTGGGAGCAGCCATCTTGGAAACTTCACACCTTACTCTTGCTTTTTGAGTAAGTATGAGTGTTTAACAGTTTGAATTTTCAAGTGAGGGTTTTTTAAAATTTTTGTTTTTAGTTCAGTGCTTTAACATGACATTTTGTCCTAATCTTGCTTTCATACTGCAGTTTCATGGTTGTGTAATTGCTACAATGAAAGAATGCCGTTTTGCATTCCTAGAGTCTCATTTTATTCTGAGACATATTAATGACGGCATTTCCTGCTTACATAACGTCACTTCTGGCTATATCACTTTCAGGTTAATGACATCACTTCCTACAGATCCCGCCATGAGTGCCATTCTAAAAATTGTGTCCCGACCTAAAATGTTTGAGAATCATTGGCCTAGATACTTGTTGCTACATTCAGAATTCTTGCAAGTTTCCTTCAGTGATGGACAAGCATTGCCCTAGTGGCATTCCTAAAGGGGGGGCAAAATGTTAAGTTTTTCAAGAGGCTGGACTCCCATGTAAAGCAGCCCCTCCCTCCCCCTCCCCTTCAGAGCCATTTGCGGCTGGGAGAGCAATATGGAGGAGATGCCTCACTTTGCTCTAGTAGCCGTGAAAGGCTATGAAGAGGAGGGGAGAGGCAGCTTTACATGAGAGTAAAGACCTGAAAAATTAAAGTTCCCTCCTCTGATCTCATTGTATGCTAGCAACAGAAACCACTTGTACATCATCACATAACCCCTCTGGGGTTTGTAGCAGATTTCCACTCCTGCTCCCAGCAAGTCCTATTTCATAGCAATAAGCAGAACTGGGTGTCGCTTCTATTTCTTTTAGTTTTTCCTCCCAATTACTACAGGTCATAGTTGTTGTTGTTGTGTTGTTATTAAGAATATTTATGTACCACTATTACGCAAAGTAGGTCACAAAGCGGTTTGTATTATGAATTGAATTATGTCCATAATTGGACCAGAGGCCTGTCTGCAGTTCCAGCTGTCTGACTGAAGGTGTAACCCTAAACTGCACTGGACTAGCCAGGCTGCTTTTCTTGCACTGTATCCACTGCATTTTAAGAGCAGGCTGGAGGTAACCTTGGGGTAAGGGATAATTTCTGTTTATCCCATGTCAAGCCCAAGCCTGTCCTATGCGGCTACTTGGATCTGCACCAGCTATTTAGGCTTCAAGGCCCAGGGATGGAGGTTAGGATTCGGCATGTGCTTCTGCCACTGATTCCAGTCCCCTTCTGGGCCTGATCCACCTCCTGTCCCACTCCCACCCAAAAACACCCCCTCCTCACTCCAGTAATACTCTTCTGCCACCATCTCCTACCTCCTGCACCACTCCGGTGCTGCACACCTGCAATGGCTTCAGCGGGGCTCCGAGATGACACCCAAAGGCTGGTGCATGTCATTCTGCCATCATGGCCAACTCACACGTCACTTCAAACATGCCTTATGGCACTTTATGGCACTTCTGGGCCAGCGCAGGGGACTTGGGCCGGCACAACATCGGTTTAAGATTGGCCTGCCCGTCAAATTGCCAAACTCCCATGACTATGACTATATGTGACTGAGGCTGATGGTGCATGTTAGTTGTAATTAATGCAAGCCCTATCCAGTATCTTCAGTTGGATTAAGGCCCTTATCTACTAATCACATATGAGGGCTAATTCTCATTGAAACTGAATAAGTGTGTTAAAAGCCTACTTTTAAAGCAAACTCTAGAGTCTTTTCAGAAACCAATTACTGTACAGACAAAATAATTTGAAATGACAGTTAAAAAAAGGAAATTGAATGAATTACATCTGTTGGAAAAGGTGGGAACATACTTTAACAGTTCATATTCATAGTGTACGTGAAAGTTACCTTTGACACTAATTTTCACTGAAGACATCAAGCACTTGAAGGCAAGTTGAATTAAACTTGAAGGCACTTGAATTAAAAGGCACAATATAGAACGTATCCTAAGAACACCTGCAAAATCTATGTAATCCTACAGTTCCTACCATGATTCATGCCTATAAAAGTATCCATTCAGCAACCATGTATCATTGTAAAATTCAAACTATACAGGGGCCCCACGTTATCTGCAGATTTGACATCCGTTATCCACAGATTATCCACGGATGCCAGAAATTTTTACATGGTAGTTTCATAAATAGTTACTCGTTGCTGTCTACCTCAAAGATCAGTGATGGGTAGGTCCATGCATTGAACAATATTCTGTGACTTTCCCGATGCACCAATCATACTGCCTTGTTTTCTGAAATTTAGAACAGTGGTCTTCAAACTTTTCCATGCCATGTTAGTAGTAGGCTACTTCTGAATGCCAGGTGCAAGGGAGTGGCAACAGGAGGCAAGCATTTTGTTGTCTCGTGTGCTCCCTGGAGTACCTGGTGGGCCCCTGTGAGATACAGGAAGCTGGACTAGATGGGCCTTTGGCCTGATCCAGCAGGGCTCCTCTTATGTTCTTACCCCCATAAAGTAATGAGACTGGGGACCCAGCACTGATCCTGTTTCTCTGCAGGGACTCGATCCATCTGCCCAGTTTCCCCTACCTCTTGTATCTTCACAACAATCAGCTAAGGTAGCAGCCAGAGCACAGCCAGACTTATGAGCTGCGGGGCAAGATGGAGAGAAGAGACCGTGCTGGATTTTATGAAGAAGGCTGTATTGGATCCATGCCTTCTCTTGCACAAGCTTTGCTGCAACCCACCAAATGAGGCTTCGCAACAACCTTGAAGCTGTGACCCACAAGTTGACGGACACTGACTTAGAGCAAAGTCTGGGAGCATGTTTGTTCCAGGACAGATTCAAAAATAAGATGCTTGTCGGATATATTCTGGTATACCTCTGACCCCTGTAATTCCCATCTATTTTACTGATGGGGCAATTGCAGAGCCAGAACAAGTGTAGTCTGCCTTTCATAAGTACAGTTCATAACGGGCTTATCTTGTGACTGTATAGTCACAGTAGGAGCAAAAGCAATATCAGTTTGCCTTACTGACACACCATCAATGGCAATCGTACAGACATACAGAGAGATGTATTTTGTACTCTAGTCCTACACCTGATTTATTTATTTTTTTACAATACGGGGAGCCGAGCCATACTATTCCTTATGCTAGACCAATTGCCATGTTTGTATTTCCTCATGCTGGGTGTATGGCTTCCCATTAACTGAATTGTCACCATTTCCTGAGCCATTTAGAATGTTACCAAGACCAGACAGGAACCATGACAAGTCCTCTCTCAGTGAAGCAGTGCTATCAAATAATTGCATCAAGTTTGTCTGGGAACAGCGTCCTGGTTAAGCCACTCAAACAAACTGTAATGTGCAATTGTCATTCTCAGCAGACCACAAATTTTGGTATGGCTTAGTAGCCAGCCATTATTTGTGGTTGCTACCGACTGTACCATATTCAAAGGACTCGGGGCACAATCCTAACCAACTTTCCAGCAGTGACATTATTGTCGGGGGTCCCTATGGATGACCCTGAGAAGTGCCCTGGCTAAGAGTCCCTGCTCAGCATGCAACTTGGAGAGAAAAAAACCCATGGAAAATTCCTAGCTGAAAGAAGGCTAAAATGACATCAAAAACCTAAGATGACAGATACCAGTGCTGGATTTGATGTTACTGAAGCTTCAAAAATATGGACTTTAATATATTAAAGGACACAAGCAGCAAAAAGCACAGCCCCGAAGGACTGGCTTGGGTAAAGATCTTACATTTGGCATGGCACTTTATAGGTTTTTAACAATGTAATCTGTTGCTATCAATCCTTCCTCCTAAGGAGAAAGCACAATTTCATGTTACAAAAAGTCTACTGGAAGATAGAAACAGAAATGCAAAAAGTGGGAACACGTAATTTCATCAAGGAATACAAATACAATGGGGTGTAACAGGGTGTGTGTCGCTTCAGATTCAGGGTGGGAGGCTTCTTAGCAGAGTCTGAAAAGAATTGTCCAGGTGAGCCTAGCTCCTGGGCAGATAAGAACTTGATTTAATTTTAGGCAGGACTTGTCATTGTATACACCTTTTGTCAGGGACCAGATTTGCATTTCAACACCCTGAGGGGAAAGGAGACTTACAGATGTCTCTGGCACCAATTCTTAATAGCTTTAACTCTCAGGATGAGACCCAAAATGGAGTCAGGTCTGTACATGTGTTTGGGAAAGGAGGGTGTCCACAACCTCCCCCCCCCCTTGATGGGGTCCCATGACATCCTGGTCTGACCTTCCCCTTTCCAAGTCCTGCATTATGTGCATCTGACCATTGACCATCTAACCATTGAGCATGGCAATGCAAGTGTTTCCTGGAGGGCCAAAATAACCACAATGGGGTACAGAGCCATATTTGAGAGGCTGCCAACAGTTGGACTCCAGCCAAGAAGTGTTTCCCACCAAGAATTACTGCTGGCCATTTTTTTTTTGTGTGTGTGTGGCCAAAACCTTCACTATTTACTGGTTACTGTGCTACACTGCAAGGATGGTGTTCCTGCCCAAAGCTTGCAGCTGCTGAAGCTCATATAGTCCATTAAATAAGACAGGTTCATACTAGACACTTGAATACCCCCTACAACAACATAGTGGTGCCAATGGGGCATGTGCTGCATCCTACAGTGTAGTAGCAATCACAGAGGCCTCCTCAAGGTAAGGGAATGTTTGTTCCCTCACTTTGAAGCTGCAGTGCTCTTACCCCAGTGCTGGAAAGTTGGTTAGGATGGCACCCCCAGAGAAGGAGTAAGGACATAACATGCTCCTTCTGTTTCACAGAAGCCCAGTCCAAAGTGGGAAAACTAACCTCAACCCTCCTCTTTCTCTGTGCATGCCCGGTACTTCTCTGTGCATGTTGGGGGTTGGCTATTATTCCAAACAGTACCATTCCATCTTTGAATTATCTACTGTTTTAGGAGCATCTGACATGGCCAAAGTGGGACAGAAAGCTGATGCAAGGTAACTGGTGCCAGAGTTCTAGTATTAGCTCGGATACATGGAAATGAGAGCTGACTCATACTAACACCTTACTGGTTCCCTGCTTTGTCATAACAACACCTCATTGGCTCTCAGAACAATCAGTCTCTTAGGTCAGGAAATCCATTTAAATAAGGCACTTGTGTTTTCGCTTTCTGGTTATTTGATTATAACCTTATTATATCCGTATTCTGTCAATTTCAACATGATTTGATTTCATTGCATTCTGCATGAAAATACTTATCGAATGATATATAATATAATGATATTATTCAAAACTACCAATATTTTCACAATTTTGGCCAGCAGTAGTGTGTGTGTCCCTCCCGAGTGCATCACCTGGTGCTATCCGCACCCCTCACACCCCCTAGTGACACCACTGATGTATACAATGAAACCATTCAACTAAATGGTTGTATAAAACTATAAAATGGTTGTATAAAATGATGACATTTCCAAGAACAATTTATCTCCCAGCAATGTACGACTATGACTATGAGATAGGGCGTTTGACTCTTCCATTATTGAAAAGTGCAAAGGAAAAGCTCTGTGTGCAAAAAGAGCTCTGTTGTGCATCAGGCCATAAGAGCCACAAGTAGTGCAGGTCCAAGTAAATCCACTGGGCTGGCCGGGGCTGAAACACCCCCAGATTGGCACCACTGCATCATTGGGCAGGGAGTTACAGTGGATTTGAGCTGCCTATCTGTATCCACACCGTGTATCATTTTTTACTACCAAACAATTACTAAATGAACTACATACAAGGGGAAAAGTGTTTTCAGCAGTCATATTAATTATATGAATATTATTTATTTCAGCAGCAATTAAGCCTAACCTTATTTAATTAGCACCCCCCCCCCCAAGCAGACTCTGTTGGCTCACTTATTTGGAATGCGGTAGAACCCCATTATACAGAAAGAGATTTCTGTATAATGAAATTGCAGCCTCAGTGCTCCCTAATAAGTGCGCATACTTTCAGCCCAGGTGGCCAGGCAATCCAGCACAAATTTAATTTGTGCTTTCACTAAGAAAATTGAAAATGCTCATTACTTCCAGCTCTGTTCCAAGGATACAAGCCTCATCATTTGAAAGCGATGACTCAGCAACCCTCATTTATCTTAACTGAAGTTCATCTTAATCAAGATCCTGTCTGTCAAATATCATGCTGCTTAAAACTACAGTTCTTATCATAGCCATATGGGTCATAAAGAGTATCCAGAATGAGTCTGAAGCTGCTAAGCTCCATCCTATGGCACACAGAAGAGAATGCAAAAGCAAAAGTGATTGATAGCTGGTGTAGGCGCATAAGTACATAGTTATCTATGGAAATGCTGAATATCTCAATAGATATTTTACAAATGTTGTGCAGGGTGCTTCATGTCTTCTGTGCAAATCCCATTAGGATGAATGACAGCTGCACAAAACATAACAGAAATTATTTCCAGAATCAAGCCCTTTTCCTTCAAGCCCTGAAATCCATTTGTAAAGAAGAATAATTCAAATCCCTAAATCATGATATTCAGTGGAAGTCCATAGATTTAATTATCTTTCAGCCCAGCCTACCTTGCCAGAAAGACAACTTGAAGCTACATTTCAAAAATCATGCCATTCTGCCTGGCTGATCATCATCATCATCATCATCATCATCATCATCATCATCATCAACAACAACAACAACAACAACAACAACAGTGTTTATATGCTACTTTTCAAAGAAGTTCACAAACCAGAACAAAATCAAATAATGGCTTCCTGTCCCAAAAGGACTCACAATCTAAAAACAGGAACAAACAGTAGTGTGGTATTGCAGAAGTTTAAGGAGAGTTGCATTTAAGCACAAATTGACATGTTTTAGAGGTGTAAATTTAGCCATATTCCAAGCAAAAGCAAGTTGTGCGTGTTTGTTTTTAAAGCCATGTGACTGGAAAACCTGAGCTGTAACTATTAATAGAGTTAATGGAGTTAATAGGCTCCATCATAATCAGATCAAGGGTACAAAGCCATCGCATCAAGGGCACAGAGATTCAAAGTTGCAATAAGGCTTTGGGAGGTAGGGCCCTCAATTTAGATAAAGCAGTCACTACATGCCGGGAGAGTCATACACTAAAGACAGATCCAGGTGCTCTTATCAGAGGGATGAGAGTACTGAAAGGTCAGTAAGCAAGTAGGATGCAGGTGAAGAAATCAGGAAAGGCTTCCCAAGAGAATGTGGAGTTCTGTATACATAGCTACACTTTGCAATGTTTCAAGAGCCAAAGCCTGAGCTGCAAATGGCTCCAGAGGCAAGGGGGGAGGGGCCACATTATACAAGAGCTCAGGCTTCTGCAAAACAATGTCTCCCCCCCCTTGTAGGAATGCCACTGTTTCAGTCTCCCTAAGGTAGGAGGAGGAGTAAACGACATTTATTTTTCACATTTTTATACCAGCCATGCTCCAAGGAGCTCAGAGTGGTGTACATGGTTCTTCCTTCCCTCCTTTTGTTCTCACAGCAACCTTGTGAGATAGGTGATGCTGAGGGCCCAATCCTAACCTGGAGTTAGACTGGCACAAACCCCTTTCCCGGCCCAGGAGTGTCGCAAACACACCGAAAAGTGCAGTTGGACCACTCTCAGAGTCAGGGAGGATGGCACACGTCCATCAAGGGACTTGTGCCAGCCTAACTTCAGGTTCAAGCCTGATTGCTCCCTGGAAGGACAAATCCTGAAGCTGAAGCTCAAATACTTTGTCCGCTCATGAGAAGAGCGGACTCTTTAGAAAAGACCCTCATGCTGGGAAAGATGGAAGGCAAAAGGAGAAGGGGGCGGCAGAGGATGAGATGGTTAGAGAATGTCACCGAAGCAATGAGCATGAAATTGGGCAAACTCCGGAAGCTAGTGGAGGACAGGGAGGCCTGGCGTGCTGTGGTCCATGGGGTCGCGAAGAGTTGGACACGACTTAGCGACTGAACAACAACAACAACAACAACTTCAGGTTAGGATTGTGTCCTGAGAGATAGTGACTGGCATTGGGACAAGCAGTCACAAAAGTCTCCTCAGAATAAGTGAACTTTTGTTCACTTATCCCAGCAAAAACCTCCATTGCCAGGCCTACTCTTATCTATGCCTTCTCTTTAGCCGGAGAAATATGAGACATGTCAACGTACAATAAGAGAGATGAATAGAATTAGGATATTAGTGCCACCGATACCACCCTCCACCCTATCCAGAACTAACCATATTCCGCCTCCCTATCCACCCCATTTTGCCCCCACAGCCATCGTACATCCCTGTGCTGATCCAATGGTGGACTTTCTATGCTGCCACCAGTTGCAGCAGCTCTCTCAAAATTGCTGCCGGCAGTACACTGCTCACACCGCCAAAAAACATTTTGCAACAGCAGAGCTCTGTTCCACTATTATAACCCTCTGCATGTGATGGCCCAATCCAGGATAGGATTGGCCCATTAAAAAAGACCTACTGTATATACTCATGTGTAAGTCAAAAAAATTATGCCTGAAAATTAATCCTGAAAACATGGATCAACTTATACATGGGGCAATACAGTTAATAAAGCTTTTAACAGCAGCTTGTGTAGGGGCTGGACTAAAAAGCAGAAAGCTGGGGGGGGGGTTAGAAAAAGATGGAGCAAGTTTACTTACGAGTAATTGTTCTCAGGCACCAACAGACAGCAAACAAAACAACAGTAGCCATTTTCCTTCTTCTCCAAACAGGCAGAGAGGTGAAGGTGCTTTTGGGAATTGTAATCATTATGAACGCTACTGCTATGGAGGTGCTGTGCTGTGTTCCTCACAAAACCTACAACTCCAATAAGCACCTTCGTCTCTCTCCCTTCTTGTTTGGCGAATAGCTCCATTTCTGTGCTGCCTCAGAAGAATGTGAAATAGCTCCTTTTTTAGTTGGCTTTCTGTTGCTGCCTCGGAACAATTACTGGTAAGTCATTTTCAAAGAATTTCATACCTGCCCCCTAGGTTTCACCCTCGACTTGTGCATGAATCATAGCAAATTCTATTATTTTTGGCTTAGAACTTGCCCTCATCTGTGAGATCAACTTATACTTGAGTATATACGGTGCCTTGAATTTGGGGGTACAGTAGAAGAGAAATTTAATTGATGAAAATAATAATAATACTTGTATTTATATACCGCCTTTCTTAGGTCACCAGATTTCTCTAATGACTATAACTCAAGGCGGTTTACATAGGCAGACTTTATTCAGAAACCCAAAGGTTTTTACAATTTTTACAAAAATGTCCTATCTTCCAAGAACTACACACATACAGATGGATCTTTCTGGATTTAGTCCTTCTTTCTGGCCACCCGCTTGTCTTCTTGCTGGCTGATAAGTGGCTTCCCTGCTCACACCAGAGAAGCAGCTGACTTTGGCACAACTCCCCCTCACACAAGGCAGCCGGAGACTGCTCAGCTGTTAATCAGTCGCAATTTACAAGATCTGCGCTCACAGAGACTTCCGGTAGTCCTGAACAGGTGACCTTCAGAACTTGAGCTCTTATCTTCAGGAAAACGGAGACATTAACCCTCTCGACTAAATCCTGCCCTCGACTAAATCTTCTGCCCATTTCATGTGCATTTCTGTGGTGAATTACAATGACATTACTGAAATTCACTAGCGTTGAGTCCAGCTTCCCTTTAATCTTCATGTCTGATTAAAAATATGAGACCCAAGATGGAGTACTAATCATTAATTAAGGCTTGGTGGGGTATTATTAATACTAATTTCAAGGAATTAAAAGTAAAATATTAGGATAAATACATTTTTTTCAGTTCATTAACAAAGGTTGCAAAGATGAGGGAAACATTCATTGTTTACAAAAGTAATACCTTGGCAAACTTCAAGAACAATACTCACTCATACCACAAAAGTTTTAAAAGACAATATCATAATTCACACTAATTAATAACAAAAGTAATCCCAATTTTTAAAGCTGAGTCACGACTGAAGGTCAGGTTTTATTATAACCATTTAGGAGGTAAATACTAAGCATTATGGTGGGTAACATATGGGTCATGTCAGCAAAGCTCATAAAATTATAGTCGGCTAAAATCTCAGAAAGGTTTCTGCCTTGAATGTGCCAAGAACATAACATTTTTCCTGCCCTTCATTATAAATTTAAATAAATTGTGGTGTTTTTGGCTCGCTTAATCAATTAATGAATTACAGGACCTTGCTCTAGCTCTCCTGTGTGAATTTTGAAGGTTATATTGTCAAAGCCTTCATTCAGAATGTAACAAAAATGTAGGGGTAAATTACAATTAACTAGCTGTTTCTAGCTTTAGAAAAAAATTACATGGAGCCATCTACATTTTATCTCCTTGTTAGAGAATGAGAAGGGAACATATATGGAATATTTTTTAAGTGACTTTAATGTTATAACAGAAAAAGCTCAGTTACAGGCTTTATATTTTTAAATAAGGCAAAACAAACCTCACCTACTTACATATTAGGCGAAGTATACATGGTTTTGGCTGGAATATTTTTGTTAAGAAAATGCTACATTGTTTTCCTGGGGGTGGGGGTGGTGGAAATGTTTTCAGAACAGTTTGCCTTGCTGCCACTGGATGCAACCCCTGCTAACTGGGCAAGAGGCACTTTTTCAAGTGGTGTCCTCTTATATTTAGCAGGGGGAGAACAATTGTCCTTCTTCACCCCAGCACAGTGTCTTTCTTGTGGCTGTTGCTGGTGGTGTTCTCCATTCTTTTAGATTGTGAGCCCTTTTGGGACAGGGAGCCATTTAACTTTAATGTTATTATTTGCCTGTAAACCACTTTGTGAACTTTATGTTGAAAAATGGTATATAAATACTAGTGATTGATTGATTGAATAGCTTTTTGGCTACCGCTGTGCCTGTGGTGGCCAGGCAGGTCTGGCTTGGGCTGCCCAGGACATGCTTTGCTGGCATATGCATCCTGGTGAAAACCATAAATTATTTTGGAGACCCCAGCTGGTCAGACACATAAACCAAACGTTTTTGAATGGTGGCTCTCTTGACCTACTGGGCCATTGGCTGCGGCTCCCCATCAGGGCTATAATCCTATACATTTTATAGGGCAGTGGTTTTTCTGGCAGAATTTTGCAGTTCCCCTGGCTGGTTTCCATTGCTCACCAGGGAGCCATGGCTCATGGTTTGAACCACTGCCACAAACCATGGTAGTAGTAGTACTTCATGAGGCATTGGGCGAGAAGCAAGGGGCTTCATGTGAAGAGACAGTGGATGGCTTGCCCACGGTCCCCAACAACCTGGTGCTGCAGGAGTGGTTGCTGTCACCCTGCTAAATATAATAAAACCACCACTTTCAAGATTCCCCTTTGCCAGATAGCTAGGAATATACTTAAGAAAGAACAGCAAACAGGAAAGGAAGGTATGAAAAAAGGCAGAGGAAGGAGCACCAAGAACTCTCAAGCACTTGAATTCATCCTTGTGCTCTCCTCTTATTCCAATTTCATTCAACTTTCCACAACATTCGTCAATGCACTTACTGTATGTTCATTTTTGCTGGCGTTAAGTGAGGAGATTCAGGGGGCATGTTGGGCTAGATAAAAGGGACCACATCCAGGCATATGCTGCCGCCACCCAGATCTACCCCCTCCAGCCCCTGAAACAACCCCAGCCCTCCCTACTCCTTGAACCTTCCATGACTCATCCCCACCAGCACCTCCTCTGCACGGATGTGGGCTGGGTCCTTGTGTGGTGGGCATCAGTGGCAGTCCTACCATTCAGTAGAGGGAGGCAATCACCCCCAGGCACCACCTGATGCAGGGCATGTGCGATGTGCCAAAAGCATCCTGAAACCTTCAGAATGCCTGTAAATAGTACTTCTGGTGTTTGTCAGAAAACCGGAGGTATTGTTTGAAAGCATTCTGACGGCATCACGCAGGTCTGCGGCGCTTAAAGTGATTGGAGCAGTGGTGGTGGCTGTGATCGCTGGGGGAGGCGGCAGTTGCTAGGGGGCAGCGGTCTCCGGTCCTGCCCCTGGGCAGGGAAAAGGCCAGGGGTGTGACTGGTGGGCATGTGGAGCCTTCAGCCATTTCCACTGGCAGCTCTGATGTAGGAGCCAGTGGCAAAGGGGGATCTGTTGCCAAAGGCCTTCTCTAGGATTGAACTGTAATGTTGTAAATGCACCCTTGAAAGAAGCTCGTGCAAGCTAAGGCTGACGGATGATGGCAGAGAAGCCAGAGATGTTACAAAGCCACTTCTGAAGCACAGCAGACTTGGCAGTGCGACTGTCTCCGTTCTTCTGTCATGCGTTTGACACACAAAGGGCATATGTTAGCAACCAAGAGGAGCTGATACTTCCACACTGAATTCTTGCAAAGTTCTGAAGGGAGAAACAACAGCGTTTGGCAACTGACTCAATAGGAGGAACAGAAGGGAGCAAGAGAAGTAAAGAGAAATCCAAGAATATATGCCTCTTCTGGAGAACGGATGGTGACACTGTCAGTGGATAAGGTGAAAGTGTGATGAGAGGAGGCGGAATGACACGAAGTTCAGGCTGGGATATGTTGACCCTGAGACAACGGTGAAGATTCAGGCTGAAATGTCAAACAGGCAGCTGAAGATATGTGATGGGAGGGAGAAAATTCAAAATTAGAGGGGCTGAGTTGAAACTAGGGCAGAGAGTGAGGGGCACTTGCTTCAGGTCTTATGCCAAGTGCATGGGGCGCATGGCTGCTCCCAGGCTCAGCCCTAGTTATGGAGAAGGCCCTAGTTATGTGTGAAGCCACCACAACGAGCACCTCCTCTTCCAGGGAGAGGTGGTGATGTCACAACATCATTTGCCATTCTGAAATCACTGCCCTGGGTGCCAGGGAAGTGTGTTATGGCCCTGTAGAGCTGAGTACAATATATGTGGATTTTGAGTCACCTTGAGCAAGTATGAAGAGAGAGGATAGCAAAGAAGCCCATTCAGTGCTGCACTGCAAGACTGTCAACAGCTCTGTTTTTCTCCTCGGGAAGAAGTTCAGGGGTGGTGGAGTAGCCAAAGGTGGCACCAAAGGGAAGTGGCTTGCTCCATTGGCCAACTTCCATCTTTCAGGGACAGAATGGGGCTTGGGAAGAGATCTTAACGTCAGTATGGCTTCAAGGTCTTACAGTCCGATTGGGCTGCCCGTCAGGTGGAACTAGTCTTATGCTGTCTTATGCCCGCACTAAGACAGCCCTAAAGCATGTGCTGCTGCTGTCTACCTACACATGTCATTACTATGCTGGCGGCCTGTTGGTGCTGGTAGGCAGGCACGGAAGGCAGGATGGGTGGGTTGGAATGCGGGCAGAGAGGCTGAGGGGGTGGATTTGGTGGCGATGGCATGCACCAGATTCTATCCTCTTTTATCTCCCCGGACCTGCACAAGCAAAATTGCTGGTGCAGGTCTGAGGAGGAGATCCATTGGGGTGATCCATTGGGAGATTCAGTGGGGTGCTTACAGAGGGGAGATTCCCTTTCCTTCTGAAGCCTCCAGATCCACATACACCCCTCACTGAATACAAAGCACACTTTTTTGGACTGGACTGGTGGGAAGGGAAAGAATAGGATTGGGCCATTAAACTGAATGTTTTTCCATATTTATTTTTTGTTGGGACAAAAATCATCATCATCATCATCATCATCATCAGCAGCAGCAGCAGCAGCAGCATCTGTGGGACAAAGCTTGCCCCTCTGAAATGCAACTGCTCCCTTTGTCCCTCCCCCATGTATTTTTCCCTAATGCCACAGCTCTCAATGCGAAGGAGAGGGTATTTGAATTGTTCTGCAGTAACAGAAGGGATGGAGCATTTAATCCAATGTTCACATTCCTGCTGTCCAAATGTTTAGAGCTGACTTTGCATACATTAGCAACAATAACAATACTAATATCATCACCACCACCACAACACACTGCAGACAAGCAAAAGTATCAAATCTGGGGGATTCAGTTTGGTGTGGAGGCATGATCACTTCTTAAGCCTTTTCAGACATTACAAAGGAAAAATAAAGCCTTCTGAAAAGATGACAGAGAGCTGTTTAATCCAAGGACTCCAGGGAATGAGTTATTAGGATAGGTCCTATAACCTTTATAATTTTCTTTTAAAGATGCACAGTAGATGGCAGATCTTAATTATAAAAGGATAAAAAAAAGTGTATATGTTCAATTTGTGTTAGCTATTCAGCTCAGTGGGTAGTAGAACAAAAGAAGAGGTGGCTGGGGAATTGGATCCAATTTCTTATTCCATAGTGTGACTGAAGTTGGATTTTAACTAAGGGCGCAATCCTAAATTGAGTTAGGCCGGCAAAAGCTAAGCCAGCAAAGTTTGGCCAGCACAAGGGCCACTGTAAAGTATGTTTGGACGGAGTCAGAGAGGCCAGCACACAGACGTGAGCCATCCTCCCATACTCCGAGAGTAGTCTAAACACGCTTTATGGTGGCCCTTCTGCTGGTCAAACTTTGCTGGCTTAGTTTATGCCAGCCTAACTCCAGTTTAGGATTGTGCTCTTGGCGGTACCAGAGAGGGTATACAGGTACAAAGTCATTTTTCAGATGAGAAATGTGGGAAAACAGACGACATGTATTTTTTTTTTTGTTATTTTTGACTCTTTTTAGTCTTGTGAAACTGTGAAATCAAGGATAGTGCATAGAGGAATTAAAGACAGGGAGACAGAGTCTTCAACCAGATGCATTGCCAAAGCCGTGTTCTGTACAAATTAGTTATATGATGGAAACTGCAGCGATGCAGTCCCCAGGAATGTGCTGCTGCCGGGGTGGGAAAGTTTTTCCACCTTAACGTGAGGGAGTGATGGCCCTCTGGGTGATGAGAGGAGCCCCACAGATGCCAGTGTAGGGCTCCCAATGCATCCTTTTGAGTAAAATAAAAATGATCAAAAAAACACTACCAGTTTTTAAACAAAAACCAGAAGTGGATTTCCAGTGTGTGTGTGTGTGTGTGTGTGTTTTTTTTTTACTTTTTAGGAGTCTTAGAAAGCCCTGCAGAGGCAGTGATGTCATGCAGGGGGTACGCGGGGGTACGCGAGTACCGGTTTCTAGGATTACAGCTGGCCCCGCCCATTCGCCCACCCACTCGTCGACTCCGCCCTCTGCAACGTTTGAATTTCCTGAATGTTTGAGTTGCTTGCGTGTTCTCAGAGCCAGGCAGGCAGGCAGGCAGCGAGCGGAGCCTTTCCTTTCCTTGCCACTGAAAAATGAGTTGCTCTGGGGTTTTAACATGATGCCAGGCCTCCTTAACATGTTCTGGGGGTGCTGTGGAATCCTGTTGCAACTGTTGGGTCAGTTTAAAATCATCTGAGGCCTCAAAAAGGGCTTTTTTCATGTCACTTCCTGCCACGACATCACTTCTGGCTTATGATGTCACTTCCGGTGGGCGGGTCCCGACATGTGCCAATCAAAAGTGAGTACCTGTTCTTAAATCATTTAGATGACACCACTGGCGCTAACGCTCCAAGGCTGGCGCCTGCAGCGACACCCTTGGAGCATCCACGCTGCATGTCCTCTGCGCAAGCCAAAGCTGGCTGGTCCTGGAGGCGGGCAGGAGGGAGGGAGTGGGCTGGGGGAGGACATTCAGGGGCAGGTGGTGGGCGGGCCAGCAGGTGTGTCGGCCCATAAGGGGGGGTCAAGCTTCCTGTATACTGCATTGGATACAGCATAGGCCCGCCAGCCTGCCTGTTCCAGCACAGTACAGGATCACGCTCTCAGAATATATATTTTAGGATGGAGATTTTTAGCCCAAGCCTATACTCAAAAGTAAGTCCCATTATATTCAATGGAGCTTACTTCCAGGAAAGTGTGTGAAGGATTGCATGTCCCTTTAAGACGGTGCATAAACATCAGCAAGATTTTTAAGAAGAGAAAATAGCACTACAGATGCTCCACTTGTGAGAAACTAGAAAACAGAGTGCAAGGTTAATTGCTAAGGTTGTTTCTCCTTAATCTGCTGAGATGACCTTAAGGATGAGCTGGAGCATGGAGGTGAAAAGGTCTGTTTAAAAATCCAAGATTAAGAATAATCCCCTGAGAACCAAGTGCTGGTTCTTCTAACATAGATACTGTTGGTCCAACTGACGATCTGCTGAAGGCCGTCTGCTATACGTTGTGCCATGACTTATTGAGGGAAGAGAGTCCATAGGGGCTTAGCGCAAAGAAAACAGAGATCCTTGTTTAAGCATTGTGGTGGCTGCATAGCTGAGACAAATAGCGAGATTGGTTCCAGTGAAAACAGGAATGAGAAGAGGAAATGGTAAAAAGCAAAAAATGAGATATAGATAGGGGTGGGGTGGGGTTGTTGAAAACCGCTTTTTGGCAGTTAAACCCTGCCCTTTGGCGGTTAAAATACCTGAATAAAAACACAAAACGCCGTTTTTTGGTGATTGAGATATTTTCCAGAATTTAAAATAGATTACTTTTCCAATTAGAAATGATACTGTGGCTGCATCCCCTGACACTATATCACCTATATCATCTACCTGGTACACTTTTAAAGCATTTAAAATTAATAAAAATGAGAACTTGGAATGAAAATGTAGAATAAAAACACATTAACACCACAATTTGCTGTTTTAATCAAGAAATTTCAGAAAAAATATCACACACACAAAAAACCCAGCCCTAAATATAGGCAATTCCCTTACTAATCACCTGACATGGAACAGAGAATTATATGGAGTGAATAGAAAGGTCATACAGAGCGCAATACTAACCTGGATTTAGGATGGCACAAGTTAGGCCACCAAAGTTTGGCTGGCACAAGGGCTACTGTAAAATATGTTTGGACCACTCTCGGAGTCAGAGGCCAGCACACAGACGTGCGCCATCCTCCATGACTCCAAGAGTGGCCCAATGGGGTCCAAGAGTGGCCCTTGTACCAGCCAAACTTTGTTGGCCTAACTTATGCTGGCCTAACTCCAGGTTAGGATTCTGTACTCACAGTAGCACAGCCAGTAGTGTCATCCGGCAACGAGCTGCCGGAACGCTAGGCGGGACTTACTGCTTGATTGACATGCTGTCCGTGACATGTCTGCGAGCCCGCCTTGTGGCTCCCTCTGGTTGGCACGCCCCTCTGCTGCTTGCCCAGGCACCCGGCGCACCCCCCAGGCAAGCGGGCACCCCCTCCGAAGCCAGGGGTGCCCGCGCGGTGGGCGGGCAGGCGGCAACACATCATGGACGGGCAGCCAATCAGGCGGTAAGTGTCGTGGTAAATCAAGACAGGCCAAGCATTTGTGTCTGAGTTCT
>JAJKFI010000003.1:21171556-21190955 GCA_029204185.1 Lerista edwardsae
TTGAAAGAATAAAGCCTCTACAAGGAGACTCTGTCTGCTGTGCTTGCCAGTCTGCTCTTCACGTCGTCCGGCTGCAGGGTTTCTGCTGGCTACACTCTGCTGAATGGACACAAATCCATTCTAAAACCCGACAGTAAGTCCCGCCTAGCATTCCGGCAGCTCGTTGCCAGATGACACCGCTGAGCACAGCACAGTACTTTCTTATTATCAAGACTGAGCAAAAGTGCGCAGTTTGAGGGCTTAGGAGAAATGTTTTATATAGTTTCAAAACATGGGGCCAGCACTATCAGCTCAGTCAAAGGGAGCATTTTTGTCTTTCTTTTATTACCATGGTGGTTTCATTGTTTACACTCAGTGTCCTTGAGACTAAGGTGGTACAGCTTCCTTGGAAAAATTAGATTAAATTTGGGGTTGGGTCTATGGAGCCAGAATAAGATAGCTGAATTCTGCATAGGGAAGAGATCTTCAGGGCACAATCCTAACCAACTTTCCAGCCCTAGGGTAAGGGCCATGCAGATCCAAGGTAAGGGAACAAACATTCTCTTACTTTGAGGAGGCTAACGTGACTGCCCCTCTCCAACTGCAGGATGCAGCACATACCTCATTGGCATCACTACGTCAGTGCTGGAAAATTGGTTAGTATTGTGCCTTCAGTCTCTCAAATTGGGCTTCATTGCTGCACATTGCTGCACATGTGGTAATCAAGGTAGGAACGCAATGGAGTTCAGCAGGAGGTGCAATGGAGTTCAGCAGGAGGTGTGGCACAAAACTCTGGAAACTTTTGGTCTTCTGTTGGCCTTGTTTTTCTTCATTAAGATGTCTCAATGATTGGGCCACACCCTGGTTGTTTCAAAAATGATCTAATAATAATTCACATCCATTTTTTTCCAGGGCAGAACACCGATACTAAGCATTGACTGAGGTCAGATTGTGTAAAGCAGAAGGCCCAGGGGCCTCATCAGGCTCTAGGAAGCTCCTCGTCTGACCCAGGTGGCAATTGGGCTCTCTCACAATTATTCATTATCTGCTCTAAACTGATGAGCTGCACAGGGAGTTAGTTCGCCTGCCTTGATCATACCTGCTGCCTCTAACTCTGCAATCTGACCTGCCCAGCAGCAGTATCTGCAGGAGCCTAAGGTATCTGCTGTCTGCAGGATCCACCTTTGAATCCAGCCCACAGGCTTAACGTCATGTTCTTGCTTACGTAAGATGACTGTTTAAGAATAAGATGGAGTTCTAGAATCCAATTGTACAATTCAGCTAATGGTGGTCTAGGTTAGTCTATGATATAACTGGTTACCACTAATTCAAAAAAAGTAGGCATTTATCTCTGTACTTGACATTTGGCCACACTCTAAAAAGGTGTCTAGAGGGGTAGCGACGTGACCGCCTATGTTCTTCATGCTCTCCTATCTGTAGAGGAGGGTGAGAAATTTGGAAACGCTGCCTTGTTTGCTCATACAATTGAGCCTTTGAGATGCAGGTCAAAACGTATAGCTATGCAAACTGTATAGCTAACAAAGGGGTGAGCAATCTGGAAATTTTGATTTAACTTTTGTTACTGTCTAATAATTGTTCAATGTTTTTTTATTTCTATATATATTTCTGTATTATGCCAATAGAGGTCAAACACACACACACACACACACACACACACACACACACACACACGGTGACGGCTGGATCCTGTGGGTGCCAGGAAGTGACAGAGATCTCCTCGGAGTAAGGGAGCATCTGCAATGGGAGGCAATGGGTGTCCTCAGCTTTGTATCCGCTATTGAGCATCCCGGCCAGGGAGGGAGCACAGGATATAGTGGCAAAGACTGTCACCATCTCCGCCCCTTCCCAGGTCTGATTCTCTCTTCCCCCCCCCCAGTTCCACCCCTCCTCACCTCCCTGAAAAGCCTCACTATCAAGCAGCAGTGATACACACCGCTGGCTTCTCCGTAGTGTCTTCCAAGCGGTGCTGGGCCCAGTGCTGGCACTCCCTGCCCTCTGCTAGCCGTAAAAGTGCTTCACAGCATGTTTGTGACATCCAGCGCCGGCGGTATGCACATACTGCAAGCGCTAATGAGTTTAGGATTGGGCTCTTAGCCAGTGATGTCATGCACCCACTACGCACCACTACGTGAGTACCGGTTCCTAGAAATTGAGCTGGCCCCGCCCACTCGAAGCTGGCCCCGTCGGCTGGTTGGCTCAGCAGCTGTGCATGCGTACTGCACGCCCGCAGCCGTTGCCTGCACTTCTGTGAGGAGGCAGGCAGGCAGGCAGCGTGGTGGCGTCGTCGTCATGACATCACTTCCGGCTATGACCTAACTTCCTACCATGACATCACTTCTGGCTTATGACGTCACTTCCGGTGGGCGGACCCCGACAAGTGCCAATCAAAAGTGAGTACCTGTTCCTAAATCATTTGGGTGACACCACTGTGCAGAGGCATCTGTGGGGCTCCCCCCTACCCCCCCCCACACAGAGAAGCCGGCATTCACTTAGATAAGTAGATCTCCCCCTCCTTCAGCAGCAGCGCGAGCCTGGGAATCACATCACTGCCTTCCCCCTCCCCGCCCCTTAAAGGGGCAAGGACAATTGCTTCCCTGGCTGGTGGGTTGTGACCAGTGATGTCATGCAGGGGGAATGCGGGGGAACTCAGTTCCACTAGTTAAAATTAGGGCTGACTCCGCCCACTTCACTCTCCCTCCTCCCCCCTCCCAATTCCTCTGCAAAGAGCTTTTCTTCTTGGTTGGCCGGCACTCAGAGGGTTAAAGGGAGCGACTCCGGATTCCTAGGGGGGCGAAGGCAGTGATGTCATTCAGGGGGAATGGACCGGAACGGGTGTTCTGGATCCTAACGGGCTCTGTGGCTGGTTCCGGGTTCCCGACAAGTGCCAATCAAAAGTGAGTTCCTGTTCCTAAATAATTTGAATGACAGCACTGGTTGTGACCCACCAGTTTGGGAAGCACTGTCTTACATGCACATGTATGTCAGATCAGAAGATATGCAAAAGACATTTTTCTATGGCAGCTTCTGGATTGGCACTTAGAAACGAGAAAAAAAATATATGTAATAAAGCCTGATTATAGTCTATTAACTATTCATAAATATTTCTCTAAGCTGTGTGTCTAATGATGCAGGGAAGTGTCTTAAAAATGATTGTGGCGTATCTTTTTTTGATATAATTCACATGAAACAGATGCAGTTCTTCATTGACTTGAAAAGGGTAGTTTGATGTTGTACTCCAAGGCACGGAACAATATGCTTACTGCTTTCAAAAATAAAACAGATGTTAAATTATGCATACAATGGAAAGGATTATTTATTAAAAATGAGATTCCAATCTGCAGTTTCTGTCAGCATTTAAAAACCAACAAGGAGCACGGGAAATGAAATCTGAACACTTGCTCCTGCGCTAGATTTGGAAGGTATTTCCTGCTTTCTGCAACCTTCTACAAATTACACAAAGTGGTCGGAAACAGCCTACAGTGTCTCCATCTATGAATCATATCTGGGTGAAAGAATCTTCCCCAGGGCTGCGTTTGTGAAAGCAGCGACTCTGCAGCCTGAAAGCGTAAACTTGTTTTATGCCTGCTTCCCATTTCTACAGTAAGCAGATTTCCTGAACCACTGAAACATTCCATAGAGGTACATCCTACTGTTCTCTTTTTTGTTTCTTTGTATGAATGGTTCCTAGATGGATTTGAATCGGCTCTCACCTCATAATTCCATAACTATGTCGGAAAGGATGAAGCCATTTTAGAGGATCTGACATTGCAAAGCGTGCATCTGTTTTCCAAGAACTTTCTCCATTCTTGGTTCACTGGAGCAGCGAACTGAACGCGAAGGAAGTGTTCTTTCAAAAAGCACTTGCAAGATGGGATGAGCAAATCCTGAATTGACAGCTGCTGAGTTAAATGTTCTGCAAAGCCCATACTGGGCTGTGTGTGTGCGTGCGTGCGTGCGTGCGTGTGTGTGTGTGTGCAATTACATACATAAGATGTACACTGGATACACTTAACAAACAGTGCTATAAATGGATGCAGTAGGTGAATGGCCCCCAGGCTAGTAAACAATTCCAAATTCTACAGAAGGGCCACAAAATTCAGAATGAAAAAGACAAAGCTCTCTCTCTCTCTCTCTCTCTCTCTCTCTCTCTCTCTCTCTCTCTCTCTCTCTCTCGTCTGCCCCATTTCTTCTCTGTAAAACATAATTATCTGTTCTTGTTTCAGTTTTACAGTTCCAAAAGATTACCACAATCCTTGAACATCAGTGACAGGATGTTTCTGTCATAGGCATGCAACACCCCACCCCCCCAAAAACAACAACCTGTGGTTTATCATCTTGATTTGTGAATTAATTGTGCTTTGAATTAATCACAGTTCCTTGTATGACAGGCAACTGTGGTTAACGCAAATTGCAACCAGAAACTTTACATCTCCATAGTTTAGGATGGCCTGAATTTGAGTTGCATGTTCCCCTCACACATGAGCCAGAAACTCAATCACAATCCTTAAATATCATATACATTGGGCTGCAGTAAGATCAGTTAGTGGAAGCATTATTTTTCTTCTCTACTGCTAATGGGCTTCGAAGTGCCACTGTTTCAAAAAACATGAATACAACTTTCTCTTTCAGTGCAATATCTTCATAAGTCATAAAGTCATAAATTTATATAAATTTCTTGCATAGAAACTTCTTTTTAATGTTCTAGACAGGCATTTTAAATTACTCATGTTTTCCCACTTCATTTCCACAAAGAAACATGTCTTCTGATTCACCCACAAGCAGTCAACTCAAATATTTTTAGTTGGCACACAGAGTACTTCAAGAGGCTCTATAATGCCTCTGGGATCTATCTTTCTAATAAATGTTTCTCTTCATGAAATGCAATTGCATCTTCTGTATATGTAAAGCAGCATGTGGCAATATTAGAGAAAGAAAAGTGTGTTTTGTGTCAGAGTTTATACGGTTGTCCTTGTTACAGAAGAGACTGTTCAAGAATATTGATGGAACCAGTATAATAATCTGGGCAGACAAGGAACATCATTGCAAAAGCAGATAATGAGAGCTTTGCATAAAGTAGACTGTCATCTGACATGGAGATCAAATTCTCCTACAAGAATTATCTAAAGTAAAATGGAAGATCTGAAACCTCTTTCAAGAATACTGCAGAGTGTTGTGATAATATTGCATATATGCCATTACTGATTCTATTATTCTAATATTTATTATGATTTTTAAATACTGCAAGGAACACCAAACAATTTTGTCCTTTTGAACAAAGAATTATATTTTATAAAAGATTAGATTAAGGATTATTTACTTACCTTATTTCACATGCATGGGATAAATATGGGATCAGAATCACAAGGGCCCAATTGAACAGAAATAAACAATTACAGACAATGAACATCAGCCAAGCGAATTATGCATGCAACTGTTCTCAATCTCCTAAAATATTTCCTAATTTTATTCTGCTATGTAATCTGCTATCCAATTTTTTTTTGTTGAAGATCAGTGTATAAAAAGAGGTTTTTTTTGTTTTTTTTTAAACTTAGCTTTCATTGGACTTCTGGTCAAGCCCCCAGCATGCAGCATCTGCTCTATTGGTGTGGCTGCATGTTGTGTAGTGGTGAGAAACAGGATTAGGCTGTAACCCTATTTAGCTGTTTTGCCCCATGTATTCCTAGACATGTACAGGAGACGGTGAGCTCACTAGTAAACTCAGCGGTGGCATTCAGCCGGTATGCTGGGCGGGACTTACCTTTGACTGGCAGTCCGCCCGCTGCGTAACAGCGCGTTCCACCGCTTTCCCGTCCGCCGGGGCAGGCGGGAAAGCGGCGGAACGTGCCGTTACGCAACGGGCGGACTGCTGGTCAAAGGTAAGTCCCGCCCAGCGTACCGGCTGAATGCCACCGCTGAGTAAACTACACCACACTTAAGAAGCCACTGACATCTTCCTATGATCAGTATTTGTACAAACACTGAGCACAGGCAGAAGGTGAGCTTCATGACATATGCATCAATTCTGCACCATAAGATGTGCTAGATAATGATTAAACAGGGCCTCTCAATTGAACTGGAACGCAGCCTACATGATATCATGTCAAACAGTGTTTTCTTTACCAAGTGATTTACACCTGTATCCGAATTCCACATTTGTGCTTTAACAGCTTTATATGGGGATAAGCCAGGGGGGTGAGACATAAGGCCCATGGGACAGATGCAGCCCACAGAAACTTTATATCCAGCCCCCATTATAATTGGGGTTTCCCAGAGCTGTCCTTTCAGCAGCGCCACTTCTGCCGAGGTTCTGGGAGGGAGAGATGGAAAGAGGCCTCCAAACGCAAGGAGAGCAATGTAATGGGGGAATGGGAAGACCAAGAGGGGTGAGAGAGGGAGGCATTGCCCAGGTGCTAGGAGAGGTTAATAATAATGCAGGCTGCCCTTTCAGCAGTGCCGCTTCTGCCGAGGTGTCTGGCTTCTGCCAATGTCAGCTGCTGAACTATGAAGTAACGTTGTGGCAGAAGAAGCCCTGCTGAAATGGTAGCTAGCATTGTAATTGGGTTCTTATATCTTGAAAATATGATCAAGATTTGCGCAGTTTCTCTTTTGTCATTTGCAGCTATTGAGTTTCTCTGTGAGAGCAAAGTGCTTATTTCTGGCCATCATTTGCTTAATAACATTAAAGGTAAAGGTTTCCCCACAACCGAATGGTCTAATCATGACCGACAGTAGGGGACGGTGCTCATCTCCGTTTCTAAGCCTGTAGAGCTGGCGTTTGTCCAAGGACAGGTTTCCATGGTCATTGGCCAGCATGACTATACGCTGTAGCGCACGGAACGCGGTTACCCTTCCCACCGAAGTAGTACCTATTTATCTACTTGTATTTTTAGGTGCTTTCGAACTGCTAGGTTGGCTGGGACAAGCAACGGGAGCTCACTCCGTTGCATGGTCTCGAACTCCCAACCTTCCGTTCAGAAAGCCCAGCAGCAGCGGTTTAACCCACAGCACCACCACGTCCCTCAACATTACTACTTAATAACATTAATTCTTACTTAATGATGTCACTTCCAGGCCTCAGCAGGTGCCATTATATTCAGTCCACTGTATGAAATGAGTTTGACACCTCTCGTCTAAACTTTCCTTTTTGTTCTGTGTTCTGTTGAATAATGTTGGTCTCTCCCATATAATATTTCTTGGGCATGCACAGCATGCTTTAAATGTATTAATCAAAACTCAGTGGTTTCTTTGCATTGTCAAATGGAACATGATCAAAATACATCTCTTGCTTCATCGCCTGCCACATGAAGAAATAATGATGACTGAAGTTTATCATCTTTTCTATCGGCTCCACTTTGAAAAACAGTACAACTTGTTTCCGTCTTCTTGAGTTCTCTGCGGTATTTCCTTCAAACACGGCTTTCCTGGAGACTTCAGCAGGCCTGGGTTCACTCTTTGACTTTCAGTTTTTCTTCTGACACATAATATTTCCCATTGCAAACTTTTCAAATGATACGATAGGAAACTGGTGTGGTGGAATACACATATTTCATTTAGGCTCCAATCCTCTCCATAGTTACCTGAGAGTAAGCCCCCATTGACTATCATGGACTTTTATCTGAGTAGACATGCATAGGATTGGACGCTCAGGAGTGCAAAATTCTTACTACAGTAAAACAGAAAATGCCTGCTCTCCTAACAGACCCTAAATATCCCCTCTTTGTTTGCTGCGGTCCCAGGCCTGGTCTCACACACAGACATGTGCAGGCAAGCTAATAGTTAACTTGAAAACATGAAGACTATACACTATTAAGGGCAGGAGGTGTGCAGAGCCATAACTGGCTCAAAGCGTGCTGGGGTGGGGGGACATGACTGTCTCCCTAGCACCACTGCCCTGCCCACCACCTGGCCATACCTGCAGTGCCCAGAATTGCTCCACTTAGGAGTGTTTCGGATGCGAGCGAGGGTAGGTGAGCTGAAAAATGTGCCACTTTTCTACCCGCGCTGCACCCTGCCACAACTGGCACCCCCTGCTCCCACCTCCCCTTGCGGCACCGCAAAGACCCTCTGCAGGTGTGGTCTCAAGATTGAGGCTGTCGCATTCCATGGAAAAGCTAGGCTCAGTTTCAGGGATCGGAGACTGAGGCCATTGTATGAGGTCTTGTATGGAGGATCGGAGTGTGGAGGAGTCAGCTGGCAAAACAAACCCAGATCAAGCTTGGTTGCAGCTGCCTGTGAGAGCTTGGAAAGTGCAAGTCAGCAGCCGGGATGATGACCACACTACGAAGGGGGACACCTGGAGACATGAAGGTTCTATGAGATTGTCTCATGGAATAATACTTGTAGAAACATCATTGAAAAATGGATTTATGTTCAGCCTTGCCTATGTAAACAACCTTCAGTCTATTGAGAAAGGCACATATCATAATAAATATACATTTCACATATCGATATGCACGTATCGTAATAAATAAACATTTCACGCTAAATCTGAATGCATACATGTTTTATGAGGATGCCTTGCTAATCTTCATTTTGTGTTTGCAGAGCTCTTTACAAAAATATACACTGCACTGGCAATTTCTGTGAAGGAAAATGGAAGTGTTCATGAGAAAACAAACTTGGTGTTCCCTTTGGGGTATAATAAAAGAATTTGCCTTGAAAAAAAAGATTTAGGCCAGAGCATGGGCGGTGCTATAGACAAATGTTTCCCATGAAAAATTAAGTGTCCCCATTTGTGTTTGTCACCATTTTCGTATCAGCTTGTACATGCAAGTCCAAGACTGCCATCCTAGAACCATTTGCCAACCAAATATTATGTTCTAATGCCATTATGCAAGTGTGTAGCAGATCCATCAGGAACTTTGTCTGCTTTTGTTGTTGTTGTTCAGTCGCTAAGTCATGTCCGACTCTTTGCGACCCCATGGACCACAGCACGCCAGGCCTCCCTGTCCTCCACTAGCTTCCTGAGTTCGCCCAATTTCATGTTCATTGCTTCAGTGACACTATCTAACCATCTCATCCTCTGCCGCACCCTTCTCCTTTTGCCTTCAATCTTTCCCAGCATGAGGGTCTTTTCTACAGAGTCTTCTCTTCTCATGAGGTGGCCAAAGTACTTGAGCTTCAGCTTCAGGATTTGTCCTTCCAGGGAGCAATCAGGCTTGACTTCCTGGAGGATTGACCGATTGGATCTCCTTGCAATCCAGGGGACTCTCAAGAGTCTTCTCCAACACCATAATTCAAAAGCATCTATTCTTTGGCGCTCTGCCTTTCTTATGGTCCAGCTCTCACAGCCATACATTGCTCTGCTTTTGTAGAGGCTTATAAAATTTTGCATTGTGTGGGGGAAATGGATCGAGACAAGCTTTTTGATTTATTTATTTAAAGTATCTGTACTCCACTCTTCGGCTGACAAGACTCCCAGAGCAGATTACAGAAAATCAATCTTAAGATGGAAAACATCATTAAAGATAAAATTATTAAGAATTATTAAGAAGAATAAAACATAGACGAATAATAGAAAATAGCAGACTAAAACACAGAAGAAAAAAGAAAAATAGAAATGGGAGAAAACAGAGAATAAAACATAGCTTTGTGGTAGGTGAACCAGCATAGTTTCTTTCTGCAAAGATAAGTCCTGCTCTCTAAACCTTTAGAGCTCTTCAAGAGTGTCAACAGGCAATCCAGCCAACATTGTATACTTGGACTTTCAAAAAGCTTTTGACAGTTGCTCACTATAGGCTCTTGAGTCAACTGAGCAGCCATGGAATAAAATCAGAACAAGAAATTCCAAACGACACACACAACACTGATGGAATTTAAGTGGGTCATGACAAATCAGTAAAGAGATTTTGGAGTTACGGTGGATAATTCAATGAAAGAGTTAACCTAGTGTGCAAAAGCTGTGAAGAAGGGTCCAGAGGAGTCCAGATCGGGTCCAGAGGAGAAGGATTGAGAATAATATTGCAAATGATACAATTCCCTTGTACAAATCTATGGTGCAGCCACAACTGGAATGCCCAACCATAGTTTTGAACATCACTCTTCAAGATTTTAGCACCAGGACCCACTTTTTAGAATGACAATCTGTCTGGGACTCAGTGGAAGTCATGTCATGGCTGGAAGTGCCGTCATTGTGGTGCCAGACGCTGCTTTTACAGTTGCGGACCCAGCCAAGGGGCCACCTTGGGGCAAGGATCGAGGAGAACTGCCCCCTCCGCCTTTCTCTCCTGCTTGTAGATTTTCCAGAAGCAGCTAGTGGGCCACTGTGGAAAACAGGATGATGGACTATGTAGGTGAGCCACTGGCCTGATCCAGCAGGATTTTTCATACGTTCTTGTGTAAATATTACAAAAGGTGGGGGAGTTATGCTTGATTGGTTTCTCCTCCTTCTCCCAGGAGAAGGCTCTTCTATGGCTGCAATGAAGAGAGAGAGGTGTACTGAGCTTGAAGGTGCAATCCTAACCTGGAGTTAGGCTGGCACAGTTAGACCAGCAAAGTTTGTCCAGCACAAGGGCCACCGTAAAGTGCTTTTGGACCACTCTCAGAGTCAGGGAGGATGGTGCATGTCTATGTTGGCCTCTCTGACTCCAAGAGTGGTCCAAACATACTTTATGGCGTCCCTTATGCCAGCCAAATTTTGCTGGCCTAACTGTGCCAGCCTAACTCCAGGTTAGGATTACACTCTGAATCATTTAGGATTTAGGACAGAAAAAAGAAAGTACTTCTTCACAGTGATAATTAACCTGTGGAACTTACTATCACAAGACCACCGCTGCCACCATGTAATACCAGAAATGTGGCAACCAACCCATCTGGACGTATTCCAGCATGCTTTTTTAGAGGGCGGGGGAATCCTAACCTGGAGTTAGGTTCAGCAAGCACCAGCATGTTGTTGTTGCTGCCCCGAATGGCTCTAATGGCAAGTGGGAAGGGAGACACCGCTTACATGGCATTTTGTGGCACCTGCAAGATCTAGTTTTGCTCCCCCTTTAGCTACAGTACTGCAGGACTCTTCATACATAGCTATAGAAGTAACACTCAAATGAATAAGAACTGAGCAGTGGGGTTTGAACCAAAATCACCCTTAATTGCCACTGGAAAGAGGGCCCTACACTCTTTGGCCTACCCTGAAGAGTTTTGTGCACATGCCACAACATCTTGGGCTGGCTAAAATTTTTTTTACCAACCCTTAAGGATCGTGCTTCAAATGCCAGAAAAACAACTTTAATTGCTGTTTCATATGCGGATATTTCCAGTCATGTTTAAATGCTGCTGGAGCATAATCAAAATGCCTCAAGAAATATGTAATCATCTCAGATTGACTGCTCCAGAACCAATATATTTTCTACAAAATAAAATGATTGAGATGCACGCTATGTTCTTTGCATCGTAGCGGGTATTTTTATCGCTCGAACGTATCAGCTTACCTGTAATTAGGACACTGCTTAAGAATCACAGCATCTAATTCAGTGTGGCATCAGCTTGACAGGAAGTTGACAATTTGCTTTTCCCTGGACAAAGGCAAAATGCAGCTGCTTTTTAAGAAAGCAGTGAGTCCAACTTAATGCCATGCACTTAGCAGTGAAAAGCTGTCAGGAGAACATGTTGCCGTTATATAAGGAGTACTGAGACTTTGTCACAAATGGAAGAGAAACAGGGAATTAGGGAGCTGGAGACTGAATAGGAACACCGGCAATCTTGGAGGCATAATGCTTTATATATGTATAGATATAGTATTAAGATATTTTCTCCCCCCTCCCAACAAACACATATGACACAAAAAATTGTAAAAATTAGGGCCAGGCTGATTCCTTAATTAGTGAGAAAGCAAATGTAATGGGTTCTTTCCAGAATATTACGCCCCCAGTGTGGGCACCTAACATGGAGGAGACCGCTATACTGCCAGAGCCCTTCTCTGGCTGAACCACCCTTGTTCCAAGCCCAGAATCACCTTGTGGCTTACCTAGCTTCATCACTGTCATCTCGTGTGAAAGGGAGGTCAAGGAAGTTGCCCAAGCCAAGCAGGCTCTCAGGCAGGCATCCCAGTTCAAGTCTGTTTACATGCCTGCCTACCTGAGCTCCCTACTACAATCCTCTTGTCAACTGCTTTCTGCAGGGGAGTACCTAGGGGGCTACATGGTCCTGGAGGCCATGGTGGACGGCCTCATGAGCTGCTGCCTCTTCCACCACCCACCCTCTACAGCCACCACTGCCCACCCTACATGGGCCCTCCTGAGGGACAGGCAAGTTGTGTGTGGTGTCCGTGACACCTCTGACAGAATTCTGAAGTTTGGTGAGGCCTTTCAACAGTACTGCCACGTTTTCCAACAAAAACAAAAGTACTGCTAAAAGTCCTTCAGAATGCTTCCGGAGGCCCCATGGGCATGAGCCTCATGAGGCTCTAGAGGCTCCAGTTGAGTGAGGGGTGCCAGTCTCAGGGGGGAACAGCAATATGAGGACCTGTCCCCAGGGGGCACATGGGCCAGGGACACGACTGGGAAGCTGGGTGGGAGGGAGAGGCAGGCAGGGATTGCATTCCTCCCCTGCTTTGATTAAAATACCATATGGGGAAGACTTTTTTTTTTAACAGCATATTGTTTTTCTCCTGGTTGGAGATAAGAAATATAAACACGACAATGTCGTGTGTTCGACAATGTTTTACCTGTGTTCAGGTATGACACCTCCTCTTTCACTCTTCTTCAAGGGTATTGTTTTCAATATACGCAGGAACTGGGAACCTTTTAATTATTTGATCTTGTCTGTAAACCACTTTATGAACTTTGTTGTGGTTGTTGTTGTTGTTGAAAAGTGATATGTTAATAACAATTAATAATAACGTAACTGATTAAGCCCACAGAAAACTCAGATCCAAGAGTGAAATTTCTCACAAGAAGATAGGCTTATTTTGTATTCATTGCATGTTGGTGTCTTCTCACCAGTACTTGGAATACCGTGCTTTGACATCCATCCTAAAACAAATCTTTCTCCATCAGCATTTGGTGTGCCTCTCTGGCAGGTGCAAACATGTGCTTTGGTGCACAGTGTCTTTGGCATTCTGATGGTCCAGTCCTATCCCCAGCCATATTTTAGCATGCAGCCATGCCAATGGAGGCCACACTGCATGCAATGGTGGGGGGGAGGGGTGATCAGACTGTCTGAAGATAAATAAGTAATTTTTTTAACTTACCCCAGGGTAGGCTTCCTAATCATGTATGGGTCTTTTCAAACCCACAGTATATGTTTTATTGACATAAGCCAGGGAGGGTTTAAAAAGGGGCTAAGATCCTGGAGCAAGTCACTGTGAAGATTGGCTAAAACAGTGCAGGAGAGGAATGATTTCCACTTCAAGGTAAGGCTTCTTGCAAAACTTAGAGCTTTGTCCTCCCTTAGATCTGCCTCTGGTCACTGCAGCTGCAAACGTCCTCCTCCACCCCCTTTCTACCCTTGCCCTCCTCGGTTCCTTCCTTCCCAAATCTCTCCTTTACTTGCCCTTTCCCAGCTCACAACCTCCACCGCCAACCTACTGCTGATTTGTGGCAGCAGCCAGGCTTTCACACTACCAGAAAGTGCTGTCAGAATGCGAGTGTCAACAGCAAAGGGAACCAAAGGATGGAGCCATTGGTCAGACCAGTAATTGGATTCAGGGTGCAATCCTAACCTGGAGTTATGTCAGCACAGTTAGGCCAGCAAAATTTGGCCGGCACAAGGGGCACCGTAAATATGTTTTGTTCACTTTTGGAGTCAGAGAGGCCAGCACACAGATGTGCACCATCCTCCCTGACTCCTAGAGTGGTCCAAATGTGCTTCACGTGGCCGTTGTGCTGATCAAACTTTGCTGGACTAACTGTGCTGGCCTAACTCCAGGTTAGGATTGTACCCTCAGAAATATCTGACTGGCACTAACTCTCCAGGGCTTCATCTAGGGTTTTTTTTAGCCGCTCCTGGAGATGCCAGGAGGAGCAAAGCATGTGCTCTTCCCTTGAGCTATGACCCTTTCCCCAGATCCTGAGACATTTCTGAGTTTTATCAATTTTACCTCATAATTATGCTGCAAAGCCTATCTTTTTGGAGGCCCATTCCCAATCCATATCACACAGCAAAATAATAAAAACAGCATTTTCTGCAGTGAAGAGCACCATATAGCAATATAATACATATGAATAAATTACACCCATCTAATTTTTTATACAAGTGAGAAGATATATAATTTCCAGAATCCCCTTTAACAAGCTCAATTTATCTCTGCATACTCGCAAAGCTCTCACAGCAAGCAGGATAGAAACAATCTCAATCAATAATGATCTCTGCATTTCCTCTGTGATGAATCGATAAAATAAACAAATAAAAATGAATAGAGATAGGAGGATTTATTCTTATATGACAAACTTTCTATCGCATTTTGATTGGAGAAGTAAATTCCACAGATCTTCCACGGCTGGTACGTGCACCTCCAAACCATCTTCTGATACAAAATAATGTATGTGTTCTGAGCAGTCAGATATATTGTCTCAGTAACTCTTACAATAACCTGATAAAGTAGGTTGGGTTGTTACCCCAATGTTTCAAATGGGGAAGCTGAGGCTGAAAGAAAAAATCCTCTGGTATGTCGAAGAACACCTACAGTCTAATCCTATGCATGCGTACTTAGAAGTAAGGCCCACTGAGTTCATTGCAATCTACTCCCAGCAATGTGTGTTTTGGATTTCAATCCTAGTGAATTCACAGCCACAAGGCGCAATCCTAAACTGAGTTAGGCTGGCCTAAGCTAAGCCCGCAAAGTTTGACCAGCACAAGGGCCACTGTAAAGTATGTTTGGACCACTGTTGGAGTCAGAGAGGCCAGCAGACAACTTTGCGGGCTTAGATTATGCTGGCCTAACTAGGATTGCGCTCACAGTGACATCAAGACCAAGGACATCCTCCTTCTCATCTCAAATATTTAGTACTACAGTATGCTCCCTTTCAAGTTTGTATTTCTCCTTGTAAAGGTGGAATCTCAGTATCCACGGGGGTCAGTTCCTGGACTCCTGTGGATTCTGAAACCCATGGATAATGAAATCCGTGGATACCCATGGATAATGATAACCCATGGATAATGAAACCTTGTTCTGGTGTGTCTGGAGCTGATCTGAGGCCCTTAAAGGACACATGCGAGCCAAACATCCCTTAGAGACATCACTCTAAGGGCCCAATGCAATCCCCTCTGCCACCCATTGATGCAGTGGCATCAATGGTGATCACTGCATCTTGGGGGGCGGGGAGGAGTTCAGAGGGTCTCCTCTAGGGAAGGGAAAAATAGTTCCCTTATCTAGTGGTAAGTCTACTCAAACGTAGGTGGGTCTTAGGTGCATGTAGGTCTACTCAAACTTACAACAGCTATTTTGCTGATGAAGGTCTGCATTGACTTGCACTGCAGGATCAGACCTGGGAAGGGGGTTAGGATATTGTAGCCCTGGTGCTGCTGATCCTGCCCCCTCCTGGGTCCTGATCTGCCCATCCCTTACCCCTTTCCATCCTCCCCCACCCCATTTTACCTCCCTGACTCAGTTCTTCCTCCTGGCCACTCACTTCTGCCTCTCCCATCATCTTACCTGCTCCACCCAGTAAAGAGCCTCCACTGAGGGGGTGGGAAAGTGGAGTAAAAGACAACCTGTTGATGCTAAACTAATACCTTTAAATATGCTGAGGCGGGGAGTTATGCTTTTTTTTTTAACCATCCATGACATACAGACCAGCTTCCATTTACTTTTTATTCAATACTTTTTATTCTACCCATGTTTCCTAACGTATAAACAATTGCCTATCAATACTGGTGTGTAGTAGACATCACTGTTTAATATGAACTCTGAAGATAACTCAGAATGATGGCTTTGCTACCATTTTTGTCCAGATACTTTTTTCCTTCATTGGGCACGAGCAGACCTTGAAAAGGTGAAAGTGGCAATAATAAAGTGAACTCATCTTGCAGTAGAAATTTCCATCTTTCTGCTTTTTAGGGAGCATTTTTTTTGTTTAAACAAAATGTCTAAAATGTAAAGGTAGCTTTCTTGTCGATATTTCTAAAAAAAAATCCATATTCCTCCTCTTTAGCTTGTCTTTCTTTGAACCGAGAAGCTGCTGGAGTTGAAAGCCTAAGAACCTTTCAAAGTACTTGCAGAAATCTATATGCCTGTGTTGCTGAGGAAGGACACAGAAAGAGTAGATAGGGGGAAAGTGCTGCAGTACACTCTTTTCTGTGGACAGAGTATTTAATAATGACTGACAAATGGAAGAGCTTTCTATCTTCCTTGCCTTAGCCATAGCCCTGCTATTGATTTTGCTTTATCCCATCTTTATTGATGTACCAATTATTAGACGTTCTCCAGAAGAATGCTCACTTTCCAGAAGAAAGTCCACAAGATGGCAATGTCAAGATAAAGCAGCAAGATCAAAAATGTGTGTCTGTCTATGGAAAGGGAGATATCAGGTGTTTGTGTTAAGTTTGTAGTTCATTCAAAAGACTTCATGCAGCAATATATGATAACGTTAAAGGTAGCGTTTCTACATACAGTCATTGTTCTGCCGGTCTCAGATGTCAATACACAACCATGGTGGGATGTATTATTCCACAGTTACCAAACCCTTGGATAGTTGTATAATTGCTTGATATTTGGTTGCATAGATGTCCTTTGCTTGACAAAAATTGGTCTTATTCAGGGCTATGCAATTCTGTAATGTGTGTTGTTCAGTCGTGCAAGTGGATGTGATACACTGAAAATTAAATGTGTACAACTGTTGTTCTCCTAAAAACATAGATATCATAATGCAGACAGTCCCACTTTGTATGCTTTGCCAGTGATGGCAAACCTATGACATGTGTGTCAAAGGTGATATACCACAACATTTTGAGTGACAAGCCAGTGTTCGCCAACACCCAACAGCAGCAATCCTCACCAACTTTCCAGCACTGACATAGCTGTGCCAATGGGGCATATAAGGGACTGTTTGTTCCCTTACCTCAGAGCTGTATTGCCCTTATCCTGGTGCTGGAAAGTTGGTTAGGATTGTGTCCTGAGTTTGTTTTACTCGAATTCCATTTTTGTCATTATTTGATGTTTCTTCATACAATATATATATAAACAATTGTTTCTTTTTTGTTTGGTGTGTGTGTATGTGTGTGTGAGACATGCCAGCAGAGTCAACTTAGGCATTTTCTGAATTTTTGACATGCTGAGCCTAAAAGGTTTGCTATCACTGTGCTAGGGCCACTCTCAACAGACTTACTCACTCACTGAAAAATTACAGCCTGTTATGCTATAGGTTGAACGCAGAAGGAATACGAGAATTCAGAGGAAAAGAACATGTCTGCCTCCTCAGTCAAGACTGAATCCAGAGGCCCTTATAGCCGGCAGTATGTGTGTACCGCCAGCTAAAAGTACCACAAAGCACCTTCACGTCCTTGTGCAAGCAACCACTGGTAGTACTGGGTCAGCCTCCGTGAGAGGGGTGGGAACAGCGACAGCTTCTGCCCCCTCATCCTGAACCATCTCCAAAGCTGGGCGGTCGGCTCTGCATCTGCTCAAATATGGGTAAAGAGCCAAAGAGACCCATTGCCATTGGCTGTGGCCTCCCAGGGTGGGGGAGCAAACACTTCCTTTCCCCGAGGAGACTGCAGGCAGTATCCCAAACAAGCCAGGATCCAGCGGTCACCATTTTGGCCCTGATGGAGCCCTGGGCACTGGGCTCCCGTATTAGAGTTGGGCTGCCCGTGTGTTTTCCCTGGCTATCCTGGGGGAAAATGTGTTGCCTCCAGGAACCAGTCATTAGAAAGTACTGTTTGAAGTACTGTTTGCTCTACCACCCAGGGACTTAGCATTTTCTTTTCTGTGGAAAGAAAAAAAGGACACAGTTGGTTACAAGTTGCCCCCCCCCAATTTCCCCAAACAAATGCTTTGTGAGCCTCCCACAAAGCTATAGGGAATTGACCCTAGCACAGCACATTCTAAAAATTGTCAAAAATTATATTTGGTGAATATATTCAGGTCAGTACTAGATTGGTATCTGGAATGTTGACAAAAAGTTGAGAAACATTTCAACTTTTGTGTGATAAATGACTCGTATAAAGCCTTTCATTCATTATGTACTAGTTTATATCCCACCTTATACAGAGTCTCAAGGTGCCTAAAGATTCTACATTAAAACAAATTAGTAAAGCATTAAACATTAATTGAAAGCAGCACAACAGACAAAAACAATCAAGGCTACAATGAAAAAACAATCAAATACCAACATGTAAATGTCCAGATGAGAAATGGATAAAAATCTGGCTCAACATTCCTGTTTTCAGAACTGATTCATTAGTTGTTCTGAGAATGATTGATGAGAGTGGTTAAGCATTTAAAATCTAATTGATTAGAGACCTCTGTCAAGATCTAGACGGTCAGAACATTGGGATGTGGCTATTTCATCTTGAACAGATCTCTTTTCATAAACAAATATGGCTTTTCTTACACCCTATGTGACCACAGAAAGTTTACCAGAGTATATTTTCTAAAATGAACGTAATGTCTTTTGTTATAGCTCTATGGAACAACCAATCATCTGTCTGGATTGTGGCCAACTAAGTACACCGAAGATTCATTTCAGTAAAAGCCTCCACGTATTTAGTAGGTATCTTTTCATGTCAAATTATAAAGATTGGTTTAGGGGAATGACTGCCATTAGTTATTCATAATTTTCATATCACTTTTCTGTGTTTTAAGTTATTAACCTGATTAGCAATTCAAGAGTAGCATTCCTCATTTTAATAGATCTGCTCTGTAGAAAGTGCTATACCATTCTATTTCAGATGTACCTACCACAGCAGAAGGCATTAAGCATAGGACAGCCCAGTCCTAAACCTCACAGTGCCCATGGCTCCAACAGTACCAAAATGGTGATAGCTGGATCTTATGGGCGCTCAGATGTTTCTGGAGGTCGCCTTGGGGGAACTTGCTCCCCCCAAAAAGACACCACAGGCAGAGGCTGAGATGGAAGGCCACTTTATTGAAATAACATAAGCAGCAAAAGCAGCAGGCTAGGGCCAAACGATGATATAAACCACCACTGTGTGCAGCAGTGCCGGCTTTAAGCCAATGTGACCAATGTCATCACATCGGGCCCCGCGCTTTAGGGGGCCCCACACCAGTGCAGTGAGCATATTGCTTGCTGCTGCAGTCAGGATCACGTAGGATTGTATGTAGGTCAGTGAAGCAAGCAGAGCAGCTTTACCTTGGGTCCTCTCAGCTGCCCCAGCTTCTGAAGTGCCCAAAATGGGCCTCCTGGAAGCAACTGGCCGTGACGTCATCCTGTCACCACCAACTATTTTCAGGTGCCACATTTTGTGTATGGCACCACAAGTGCTCTTCTTGGTGAGTGGGGGG
>JAJKFI010000003.1:21190965-21209790 GCA_029204185.1 Lerista edwardsae
GGGGGGCCCCACAGGAATGCCCCACATTGGGGCCTGCCACTCCTAGAGCCGGCCCTGGTGTGCAGGCCCTAACCTGGGGGAAAGAGTAGTAACCATCTGCCTCCCCCAGATGACAATGGCCATTACATCCTGACTCTGAACGCTCCTTGGTCGTAGACCAAACAGGGCCAATCCCTGCCAACCTGACAGGGTCCAAACCCAGGTTGATCTGCACATGCTTCAACCAGGGACTGTCAGCCAGACTCATTGACCCAGACCAGTGTTTTCCACACGCCTACCAGAAACAAAAAGGGGAAAACTCTCAAAGGTACATCCAAACCCAAAATGCCAGTCTGGAGTAGGCAAAAAAACTGCCAGCCAAGACCAGATAGGTTTGGCAGCAAAAAATTTCTACCCGTCCCCCCAAAGTGTGAGCAGCTAGACTGACACAGGCCGGGATGGGGATGGGGCACGATGAGGGGGGACAGACTGCCTGAGCCTGGGAGAAATGCCCAGAAGTCTCTCCCAGCCGGTCCGCCTCCCTCCGGGGCTGTAACCAAGGGCAGCAGCCCAATTTTTGTGTTTCTTCTTGACATGTCCTTGGTGGGGGCAGGACAAATGATGACAACACACTACCTGATGGCAACATGCATCTGATGGAAACTTTAAAAAGCATCCCACGCAAAGGTGTTCCCAAAGGGGGTCAAAGCAATAGGTTTTTCAGGCCCCCTTAGAGGTGGTGTAAAGCAGCCCCTCCCCCTTGCTGTCAGAGCTATTCATGGCTGTAAGAGCAAAGTGGCTCAGATGCTTCAGCTTTGCTCTTGCAGTTGCGAATGGCTCTGGAGGGAAAGGGGAAGGGCCACTTTACCCAGTGCTTCAGGTGCTTGAAAAAGCTGGTGCTTTGCCTGTTGCAGTTTCACATCTCACAGTCCAGAACTGGTTGAAACTGGCATTCCGTCTCTCCGTCTCAGGATCAGATAGACACCTGTGCGTCCTTCAGCAGACAGCTTCCCAGCTTGTTAGGGCAACTAGCTGAACAGTAGTTGTACTCCCTTTCTGATAGTGTAACATAAGCAGGCAGTTTCACACGGGAAGCCCTGGCTGCAAACACTGCACATTCCCATGAGATCATAGTGTTCTAGGGGTCACCCCATTGGGTAAGATGGGGCACAAGGGGTCTTCAGGTATCCACCTACCAGATATACTCTGGCCGCATCCCTTTGTTCTGGTGTTAGAAGGAGTTTTTCACTGTGTGTGCATAAGATGTAAAAGATGCACTGAAACGCCGCCTGCGAGCGGCAAAGACTTCACCGGCTTTCCTAGCCGGCAGACTAAACCTTTGTACCTTTCTCACTTTCGCTACAATAAAGAGACTTTGTTATGGAAATGTGGCGATTGTTTGTTTCCTTCGCTCCGGAGCGCTAAGGCAAGCGCTGGAATGGGTCTCCAAGCCCCCAACTCTGCTATTATTCACACAAATTCACAACAGGTTATGGTGTCCAGAGCACGCCACGCTATGGAAGAGTCAGCCGTAACCCTGCAGGGGCTCGCCGAGGACCCAATCCGTGGAGCGGAGACTGCACTGTGAATGCGGCTGCATCCTTCAACTCGCCGACACCCTGACAGATGTCTGATGAGGAAGGAGCAACCGGTGGAGTGAAGGAGGAGGAAGACCTCGAGAACGGATCCGAGGGAGAGGACGTTGGCGACCCAGGGGAACCCGAGCAAAGCGAGGAAAGCGAAGAGGGCGAGTCGGAAGACGACGATCTCGGACCTCTCTTTCCCCCAGCGGGGCCTCCCGACGGCCAAGCGCCTGCCCCGCCGCCGCCGCCGCTCGTTCCCGGGCAGGGCGCTTTCCATCCTCTGCCACCGCCTCAAATACCACCGTTGCAGCCCGCTGCGCCCGGGATTGTGATGGCGCAGCAGCCGCCCGCCGCCGCCGCCGCGACGGCGCCCTTTGGCGTTCCAGTTCCACTCCTCAACGACAGCAATTATGTGCAGTGGGCCCATAAAATGCAATTGCTGTTAGAACGGGAAGACCTTTGGCAACGCACGCAAACGCTTCCTGCAGCCGGAGATGCCGCAGAAGCGGCCGCCGACAGGAAGGCGAAAGCGACCATCGGTCTGGCGATCTCTGAAGATCTTTTGGTTTACGTGAGGGATCTTCAGCACGCCAAGCACTATTGGGACACGTTGAAGGAGCTGTTTGCCAGGGCATCGCTAACCTCCAGCATGGTTCTGACACGCAAGTTGTGGCGGGCGCGTCTAGAACTGGGAGGCGACTTACGAGTCCACCTGAGAGCGATGCAGCAGACCCTCAAGGATCTTGAGGCAGTCGGAGAACATGTTGCAGAAAGGCTCAAGGTGTTTGCGATCCTCAATTCCCTGGATGAAACGTGGGACATGTTTACCCTCACTTTGGAATCCACTCCTGCAGTGCAACTGACGGTCACCTTTGTAGTCGCACGGCTTCTCGAGGAAGCAGACAAAAGGAAAGACAATCAGAGAGAGCGTGAATTCCGAAAGGAGAAAAGCAACAATGCTGGGAAAAAGCAGCAGCAGCAGCATCCCAAGAACGAGTCCCAGGCGCAGGTGTGCACCAGTATGCGGCAGTGCTTTGTGTGTGGATCCATCCATCATCTTGCCCTCCAATGCCCCAAGAAGAAAGGAGGATCCAAGAAGAAGAAAAAGCCCCAAAGTGAGCAGAGCACGGGGCAAGGGCAATCTTCAAAGCCCCATGCACAGCAACCCAAAGCGAGCATCGCGTTTGTCAGCTCAGCAGAAGGTGTGCGCACGCGAGAATCCTGGCTGCTCGACTCGGGAGCAAGCCATCACATTGTGACTTCTGCAGACTTACTCACGAGTAGGCGCGCGACAGACCGTGAAACTGTTGCTCTCGCAAATGGGAAAACAGCGCCTGTGAGCTGCGCTGGAGAAGTGTTTCTGCCCCAACTGCAGACCACCTTGAAAAATGTGCTGTGCGTGCCAACGATGTCCAGGAATCTGCTCAGCCTTGGCACTCTCCAGGAAGATGGATTTACAGTAACTTTTCAAGACAACACCTGCACTCTTAAGAGGGGGAGTCTCTGCGTGGCTGTCCCCCGAGTGTACCGTCTGTTTGTACTTGGAGCGCAGGCGACAGAGAAGCAGCAGGCAAGTGCGTACTTCAATCAACCGAAGCACGGACACATCTGTGGACATTTGTGGCATCTGCGCCTAGCACATCTGAACCATGACTATGTGAGGAAGACAGCTGAACTTGTGCGTGGAATGGACTTGAAAGATTGCGACACATTTGTGGATTGTGAGGTGTGCAAACTCACTAAGTCGCATCGCGCAAGCATCCCGAAGTTCAGCACACGCCAGACCCAGACTCCCTTCCAGCTGGTGCATATGGACTTGATTGGGCCATTGAAAAAGACAGCTGGGGGGGCACAATATGTTCTTACCATTGTGGACGACGCTACCAGGTACAGCTTTGCATATTTGATGCGTCAAAAGTCTGAGGCGTTTAATAAAATTCGCAATTGGGTCAGGTGGGTGGAGAGACGGTTTGAGCATCCCGTAGTGGCGATTCAAACCGACCGGGGAGGTGAATTTCTCAGTGGGGAAATGTCTCAATGGTTGGAAGAGCAGGGCATCACCCACAGACTCACCGCCCCCCGCACCCCAGAGCACAATGGGGTGGCGGAGAGAAAAAATGGGGAGCTCCAGAGCATGGTCAGAGCGCTGATGGAGCAGTCAAAAATGCCCAAAGGGTTGTGGGGAGAAGCGATGAAATATGCTGTGTTCATTTCAAATCGTGTGTATCACCGTCAAATTGACGGGGTCCCCTACACCAAGCTATACGGTAAACCACCCGATCTTGCATTCCTAAGAACGTTTGGAGCATATGCCTTCGTGCATGCAGATCGGGAAACACGCAAAAAAGGGGCGCCGCGAGCCAAGCGGCTGCAATTCATTGGAGTAGAACCAAATTGCAAAGCGCTCAAATTTCTCAATCCTGACCACAGAACGGTCACCATCTCCAACTCTTACGATTTCTCTGAGCAAAGTATGCTGCCAGATCATGCTGAACAAAGCGTCAGCATCCCCACACAAGCTGGAGAAAGTGGGGGGGAGGCAAGATTAGAAAGCAGTCCCGATCAGCCAGCAGCATCACCTCAGAGATCTCCAGAGAGACAAAGGCAACGGCAATTTCCTGCCACTCCAGCAAGCTCTGACAGGCTGTTGGAAGAGGGGGGAGCGGGGGAAGCCAGTCCAGGCTTGGACACAAGCACTTCCTCAGAGGGAGCCACTCCGGAACAGGCTGTTCCTACCAGACGCATCCTTCCTCCAAGGGCTTTGCGTGGAGTACCACCTCAGAGATTAACCTATCAGGTGGAGGTGGGAAAAATACCCCAGACATACCAAGATGTCTTGGAGTTACCGCAACCCGAGAAGGAAGGATGGCTCCAGGCTATTCGGGCTGAATTGGAGGCAATGCACAACCTGGAGGTTTTTGAACCAGCAGAATTACCAGCTGGAAAGCATGCAATTGATTCCAGGTGGGTGTTTGTTCTGAAAGATCAGGAAGGTGCTGAGCCCTTAAAGAAAGCCCGTTTAGTGGTTCGTGGCTGTAAGCAAATTCCAGGTGTAGATTTTGAGGAAATCTACTCCCCCACACTTTCAGCCACAAAGCTACGTGCTGCGCTTGCTGTAGCAGCCAGCAAAGGTTTTCAGGTGCATCACTTTGATGTGGGGACAGCGTACTTGCACGCAAAACTGCAGGAAGAAGTGTACATCACAATTCCCCCAGGGGTGCAATGTAACAACTCACATTTTCGCCTCAGGAAATCAATTTATGGATTGAGGCAAAGTGGAAGAAATTGGCACTTATGCCTTAAGGAGCAGCTGCAAAAATTGGGGTTCACACCCTCCCCAGCTGATCCATGCCTTTTCAGAAAAGGAAAAGGGGAAAAATTGTGTGTTCTTCTGTGTTTCGTTGATGACCTGCTGATTCTTGCACGAACGGAACAACAGATCAATCAGATCACACAACAGCTGAAAAAGGCATTCACATTAAAATGTCTTGGTCCTGTCAATCGTTACCTGGGAGTGGAGATCGAACGCACAGCTGACAGTGCAGGTTTTCTCCTCAGTCAGGAGAGTAAAATTCATACCCTACTCAGGGAATGGAACATGCAGGACTGCAAGAGTGTTGCAACTCCAATGGTGGTTGGAAGGGGGGAGAAAGCAGAAGAGTCTGCACCATTTCCAAATCAGAACATGTACCTTTCACTATTGGGTTCACTCACACATCTTGCGTGTTGGACGCGTCCAGACATTGGCGCTGCAGTCAATCACCTGAGCAGGAGGGCTGCAAATCCCACTCAGACAGATTGGATAGCCTTAAAACGCATTCTCCGGTACTTGAAAGGGACTAGCACCCACAAGTACCACATCACCCCAAAAGAAGCACTGCAATTGGAGGTTTTTGCAGACAGTGACTTTGGGGGAGATGACACCAGGAAATCTACAACTGGCTATGCCATACGTCTTGGGAATTGCGTGGTAGATTGGGGTTCACACAAACAAAAGACCATTGCGTGTTCGACACTGGAGAGTGAATACACAGCCTTGAGTCTTGTGACCAACTACCTACACACGCTCAGGCAATTGATGTCGGATTTGGATGCTCCACAGGTAAATCCAATCCGAATCTGGATGGACAACCAGTCTGCCATCCAGGTTGCTGGGTCAGAACGAGTCCGGATGCACTCCAAGCATGTGGACATAAAGCACAAACATGTCAGAGAGGCTGTTCAGAATGGGGACATTGAAGTGCTTTACTGCCCATCGCAGGAGAACATCGCGGACATTCTAACCAAAGCTCTTCCCGCGCCACAGTTCAGACAGGCAGTTCAAATGCTGGACCTGGCGCCAAAGGAAGACTTCCGAGACGAAATGGGGGGGTGTTGCAGTTTCACATCTCACAGTCCAGAACTGGTTGAAACTGGCATTCCGTCTCTCCGTCTCAGGATCAGATAGACACCTGTGCGTCCTTCCTTTGTTCTGGTGTTAGAAGGAGTTTTTCACTGTGTGTGCATAAGATGTAAAAGATGCACTGAAACGCCGCCTGCGAGCGGCAAAGACTTCACCGGCTTTCCTAGCCGGCAGACTAAACCTTTGTACCTTTCTCACTTTCGCTACAATAAAGAGACTTTGTTATGGAAATGTGGCGATTGTTTGTTTCCTTCGCTCCGGAGCGCTAAGGCAAGCGCTGGAATGGGTCTCCAAGCCCCCAACTCTGCTATTATTCACACAAATTCACAACATTGCCCCCCTCTGGGAAATGATACTGATCCCACATAAATCTAAATACCCTAATTTTTTATCAGGAAACACAAAGACAGAGGCAAGAAAATTGTGATTCCTTTTGAATTCCAAGATTGACTACTGCTACCCTTAAAGCAGACTACTTTGTGCTAATTCTGCCCAAGGGACCAAAACAATAATATTGGCTGCCGTCCTGGATCCAGGAGCAGTGTAGGATGGACTTTGCAGTGGTAACTGAGGCAGTTGAGTTGCTAGGCTTAGTAGCTCCTGGGGCCAGGTGACATCATGGGGGCAGAGTGGTACCTCCTGCACATGCGCTGCCAATCCCTCCCCAGTGCATGCACAACCCTCACCTCTGAAATGGCTCCATTTGAAGCTGTACAAAGATGAAGGGTGGGTGAGAGGGCCAATTTCACTGCATGTGCCAGCCACGGTTACCTCCTCCCTCAGCGGAGAAAGTGGGAAACTGCCACTCTGCCACAGGCCCCGCCTCAGCTACACCACTGGGTTGAAGCTCCTCTTCAGTTAGACATGCTAACAGGGTTGAGAACAACCATGTCAGCCTGTGGCCTTCCCAGAAATCTCTGTTCAGGAAGAGATGGTCCTGTCCAGTGATGTCATTCAGGGGGAATGGACCAGAACGGGCGTTCCGGATCCTAACGGGCTCCGTGGCTGGCTCCGGGTTCCCGACAAGTGCCAATCAAAAGTGAGTTCCTGTTCCTAAATCATTTGAATGACACCACTGGTCCTGTCCCCCTGCAGTGAATAGTTTCCACATTTTACATAGACGTCACCTACATGAAACACTCGCTGAAAAAAGGCAAAAAAGGCATAAATAATTGCCTCTTGGACTCTTACTGAGCCAGTGGGGTAAACTGAAAGAGTAATTTGTTTTTAATTGTGGTTTGCCATATGTTGGCTTGAATCCCTAATCTCCCAGTAATCCAAATTGCTTGTAGACCCTCATCTCCCATTAACTTTCCTCTGTTATTTATCAATACATCAAAGGACAAAACTTTCCAAAATTCTCCGACAAGCCGTCAGAGTGAATACGAAGTTCCTATTAAAGTGTTCCAGTGTTCAGAGAATTGGATATTAAATGGTCTGCCTGAAGACTAACTACAAGCCCTGTATATCTGCTTGCAGTATTACCTCTAGACTGTGCAAGTTCTCACAGTGTTCAAAGCAGAAAAGGACTCTGCATTTCCAGTTCACTAAATCTTATGATCCTTCTCGATCCTCAGGGAGCATTAGTCACAGATTGTAGGTTATTTATCAGAAAATAAATGTGTGTTGCTTTCTTTCTTATCATCAGTAATTTTCTTTTCCTTCCCCAAGTCCATCATTCCTGATGTATTTATTTCTCTTGACAGTACATTTGGAACAGCATTCAGCACCAGTGTGCACCCGATATTCTTTAGACAAAATCTAATTTAATGAGCAAAATGTATCAAGTAAAGTAGGAAAAATTCACCACAGCCATAGCTGGCAACATTTCAAGACTGGCAAGATACAAAGCCTTTCTCACTGCTTGAGCTACTCTGATTTGCATCCATAAAGTGGAGGAAAGAATCCGTCTTTTCATGTGAAATGAAAATATAATCAGGGGCATTAGTTAGTTACAGTGAAAGAATACCTCTCCCCAGGAAGTAAGGATTTCTGAGGCAAGGCCTAGTGATAGCGAAGGTCAAACCTTGAAAAATGGACCAAAATCCCCTGGTACTCAGGTGGGACCTATTCCACAGCGCAATCCTAACCTGGAGTTAGGTCGGCACAGTTAAGCCAGCACAGTTTGGCCAGCACAAGGGACACCATAACGTATGTTTGGACCACTCTCAGACTCAGGGAGGCCAGCACATAGACATAGACTCCGAGAGTGGTCCAAATGCACTTTACGGTGGCCCTTGTGCCGGCCAAACTTTGCGGGCCTAACTGTGCCAGCCTAACTCCAGGTTAGGATCACACTCCCAGTAATGGTGCAGAGCCCAAGAATAGCCTGAGATAAATCTTTGTCCCTGGTCAGTCTGAGAAAAGAGAAACAGGGTTATTGGGGGGCAACCCTCCTGGCAAATTGGCAACCTTTCCAGAACATTTTCTTTCACTAGGAAATATAATTGAATGAAATGGGAGGATGATACTAGTTCTGATCAGCCTTCATTCATTTAATTGACTTGCACAAGAAAGCTCTCAGTATGTTCTTCTGGTCCAACTCCTAACGTCTTTTGCATTGAGTAAAGACTCCACATCCTTTAATTTGATTACATATTAGATTGATCCTGAATTCCTTGTCAAAAGCCTCTGAAGTCTCTGTCCAGGACTCAAATATTCTGAGATAACAACACAGATGTAGTGTTTTTTTCTAAATTATAGTAAAAAAATCTCTTAAATGCTGAGCACATATATTCACATAGTTTTAAGGGATAGCTGTACAGCTGTAAGAAATCGTTGCTTGTACATACTGTAAATACAGATTACCTGTGATTTTGTTTAACTGTTTTCAGCATAAAGAAGCTGACACAATCTTAAGACTCAGACTGGCACAGGCAAGGCAACTGCTAGATGCAATATATTTTTATGTACACAATTGATTTTGACTCGCATAAAAGTATTGCAATGTGCTGCCAGGCCCAGTTACATCTTGTAGCTGCTGAGATCAGTCTCCTTTAATCAATTTATCAATTCCTTGGTTTAATCTTTGCATATATAGCCCTTGTCTTCATGGCATCTAGATTGGTCATGACACTTCCATAGGAAACTATATATGCAGAGAAAGGGCTTGTTCACTGGAGCATGGCTAGATCATGGGTCCATAAACTAGCACTGGCCTGGGCTCTAGGAATCTGCATCAATCAGTCTCCTGGAGATTGCAACAGAGCCTCCTTGACAATGATATTTCATCATGTTGGGATTTTTCTTTTCCAGATATAGCTTCAGTGAGAATTGGCAATGCTACCATGAACACCCATAATTTGTTTATTGGTGAATGCAGTGGGGCATAATTCCATGCTCATAGCCCAATACCAATGACTTCAGAAGGCATAGGTAACTTTGAAAGGGGGTTAATTCATCGAGGACAATTCTATCACAACGTTACAAGTGATGTCATTACAAGAGTAATGACATCATGATATCACCAGTCATGATGGCTCTGTTCACAGGCATGCCATTGAATACCAGTTGTTACAAACTGTTATGCCAGCAACCATGGTACTGAAATGACCCAAGTTGTGCGTTTGAAACTTTGGTCAGGGCCAGGTCAAAATAAAGCTTCTGAGACCAATCATCCTCCCATCCTTACCCCTGCTAACTGGGCAAGAGGCACTTTTTCAAGTGGTGTCCCTCTCAGATTTAGCAGGGGAAGAGTAATTGTCCCTCTTCACCCCTGCGTAGTCTTTCTAGTGGCTGTTGCTGGTGGTCTGCCTCTTTTTAGATTGTGAGCCCTTTGGGACAGGGAGCCATTTAACTTTATTATTACTACTATTTGCCTGTAAACCGCTTTGAGAATTTCATGTTGAAAAGCGGTATATAAGTACCTGATTGATTGATTGATTGATTGATTGATTGATAGTCTTTATGCTTCTCTATGGGAACATATTCACTTATTGCTCATATTGCACTTATTCACATCATATTCACTTATTGATGTCCACTTTTTGCCTGTTTGCTGATTGTGACTGGGCTTCCTAATGTAGATTCCAAGTCCACCCACCTAGTAGACCTGGCCTCCCAGATGGCCTGGCCACCATCTTTCACTCTCCATGAGACCATCTGAGATCCAAAGAAATTTATGGCTCTTCTTTTGGCTCTTGTGCTCCCTTTATCACTCCAGGTCCAGATACCATTTATCCCCTGCACCCTTCTCTCCTGGGCCCTGACTCAAACCAAAGGAATGCTTAGGTGAGCTCTCTTCCTGCACCTGCTGTGCTGTTTAGGACGGTTCATCCAATGGGAGAGACTAGCCCTGCCTGCTGAAGGGCACAATCCTTGCTTGTAATCCTGTAAATATGTTAGTTGTTAAGGTGCCACGAGTCTCTTTTGATTTTAAACAGAGGCTGGATTTTAATTTCCTTCAAACAGTACATGGCCGATCAGGCATAATAACGGACCATGGTTTGACATTACAAGAGTGAGCTTGTATGCTCCCTCTCAAATGCCATGATTTGTAATACTGTTGGTGGCAAATCAGATTTTTGCTTCATCCAAAAGGCAAACTATTGCCTGCACTTACCTGCAACTGGAGATCATAAATCATGGTCAAGCCCCTGAGCAGGAGGAGAGTACATGGCACTGGAGGCTCTTCAGGACTCAGCGAAACGTATCCAATTTTTTCTCTCTTCATACCTATCAAATGACAACAATGTTTGTTGATTCGGTGCAACGGCTGCAAGACACAAGACATAACACAAGCTTGAAGCTTCTCAACTGGAGGCATTTACTGCAGATTGTGGAATGGGATGGGGAAAGTATACTTCTGTCTGGACTGTTCCCCTTTATTCACTTGGAAACTGGATTTAAGTCATTCAAAGATGGGTTGGTTCTTTATTGCACGGCACGCCTAATCTATTCAATCTGTCCCCCGGAGGTAGTAAGAAATAGATGACTCTTTAAACTGTTCTGAGGAAAATACAGTGTGGCTGTGGAGCACTACTTGGTTCTTTATGAGTAAATGGCTGCCAGATTGTACTTTTAGGATTTCTCTTTTATTCCAGCGCTTGAGTTTTCTTTCCCTTAATTGATGTGTCTTTTAGTGTAGAGTACAATGCGTGTGCATTTGAGGAACTACAAATTATTCACTGCAGGCCCAGCCAGATGGAGGGTTCTCCTAATCAGTAGTTCATCCAAGTGCCATAGCAATGCCTAGCAGTCTCAAGGGAGGCAACAAGCAGAAAAGTTCTGCATTAAGGAAGGCAGTTTATTTCTCTTCAGTCTGAACTGTGATAAGCACTATGCCTTTCTCTGTCATTCATACATTTTTATCCCACCTTTCCATCCAAAGAGACAAAGCATATCCAAGCGCACATTAATGGAGATAATCAGTGTCTACTCACTAGGAAGCTACAATGAACATGTATAATCACATCTATTTATTTATTTATTTTAAGACATTGATGCACAGCCTTTCCTGCTCATCAGGCAACCCAGGAAAGCTTACAGTCAAAACCAGAAAGCAAAAGTGAAAGCAAAAGAAAACAATTCACAAAAGCAATTTAGGTGCAATGGAAGGCCTGGGATGGGATGGGGCTGGCACAAGAACATTTGCATGTTTGTGATGACACAAGAAGGGGAGGCCAGTGCATGGCTGTGTGCTGGTTTTCTTATGCTGCGTCCCAGGCCCAGCAGCATTCGGCTAAGCCTGGTTGAGTTCGCCCGGTGCATGGGGTTAGGGGAGGTGGGAGGAGGGCGAGCAGAAGGTGTTACAGGGCAGGGGGAGGGAGGGGGAGGGAGGGCCTCTGGCGGACTGGCCTAGAAAGGGAGCTGGTGCCAGGATCCAGCAATTGGGCTGGATCCTAACCAGTGGTGTCATTCAAATGATTTAGGAACAGGAACTCACTTTTGAGTTCAAATTCAAATGTTGAAAAACAACAACACAAAAAACCCAGAAGCAGCCACGGAGCCCGTTAGGATCCGGAACGCCCGTTCTGGTCCGTTCCCCCTGAATGACATCACTGATCCTAACCCTGTCCTTGGCAGCTAGGCCCCAATCCAGGCTGCTCAGATTTGTGCCCCAATTTAGCTGTAGCGCCATTGAAATCTGAGTAGCCTCATTCAGGCCACTGCCGCAAATAAGTTTCCCTTGCCCTGGATTGCGCTGCAACCAGACCCAACCCCATGTTATTTCTGGCAGGTTTTTATATTACCAGACCAATCCTAACCCCATATGGGTTAGCCTCCCTATTCCAGCACGGGGTTAGGATAGGTCTGGTAATATAAAAACCTGCCAAAAAATGAAGTGGCAATTCATATCCCCATCCCATAGTATTATCTAACCACTGTCAACCACAGCCAGGCACCTCCCTTCTACAAAGGCAGAACAAAAAAAGATGACAATGTTAGGTTAGAGAACTTTGTGAAAGAATTTCATAACTGTGGCCATAGCTTGCAGATATTATGACATGAAAACAAGGACATCCAAATGAGAAAGGCCTCTCCACTGAATCTTAGTGGATTACCTACTGAATGACAAAATCTCCATTGTGAATGGTATTCTTTTTTACTCTTCACATTACATGCACTGTTCCCAAGATTGTCTCCCTGAGCCTTTTTATTCCAGAGAATTCTCATAAATGACAACTTCATGCAAAGAAGTTCACAAGTTCTCTCCATGTGGAGGGCAAATGCACGAATTTAGCTCTGAGCATCATTATCCTGATGAACGATTATCTACATCTGAAGACAGATTTGGAAAATGTGACCCTGATAAGGTTCAGGAGAATTAGCAGGGTCACATTTTCCAATGTTATTTTCAGATATAGATAATCATCCACCAAGATAATGGTCTGAGCTTCCATTTCAAAACCAGGCCTGAAGCTAGACTGATACAAATCTGATCAGAAATGCCCCAATCCTATCCAGGACTAACCTGCATAGTGCAGGAGTGCTGATGCAGAGGCCACTGTACTTTGGGCTAGCAGGGACCAGGCCAGCTGGGACAGGTAAATTAAAAAATATTGTACTTACCTTTTCCACCCAATTGCATACTAAGCCAATGGGCCACCCAGGAACAGAGGAGAAGGAACAGAGGAGTCCACCCCCTCCACTGTTTCCCTGCCCCATGCACTGCTCTGCTCCACCCCCTACACCACCCCAGTTTCTATTTTGGAGCCATATGATGGCAGGGGCTGGTGGAAGGGCCAAAATAGCTCCCCTCTTGGCAAGGCGAGGCACCTCATTGCCACCCTCCTCCCACCCCAGGAGCGCCACACCCAGGACCCTTGCCTGCCCCAGACATAATGGTAGGTCTGCCACTGCTTCCACTTGCTGCCTGGTCCCCTAATGGGTTTCCTCAAGCCTATGCCAGGTTGAGAAGCCTACTGGGGTATGTCTGAGCCAGAACAAGGACATGGAATCTAGTGGACGCCGCTAGTGCAGAGATCCACCCCACCCTGTCCTGGTCACAGTCAGATCTGCCCTATTCCCCAACTGCTCTGCCATTAGCAAGTAGCCTGTCTGCAGAGCACTGCTGGTGACACAGGGCCCTCTAGAGCTTAGACTTGTGGGGTTGCTCCACAGATCATCAGAGAAGCTGCTGCAACAATAGCCTGCATAATTTGGTGGTGGACTGTGAGGTCTACCAGCATATTGTGTGGATAGAATTGGGCCATTCATTTCCTTTCATCCAGAAGTTTTTGGGGCTGTGTCTGCACCACTGGCTTGATCATGCTGACTAAGAAAGTTTCATTAGAAACTGACTAATGATTATGCCAGTCCAGGGCATCTAAGGGCTTTATTTTTGTGGCGAGGTCTTACTTTGCCCCTTTCCAGAAGGAGGCATTGATCACACCCTTGGCCATATTGGCCGGCATGGAACAGCTGACCACAGCAAACCAGAAAGGTGGAGGGAAACATCCAGGGCCATGTGCATACATAGCTATGTGAACACATCCTCAGGTAGAACTAGGTTTGCCAAGTTGGATGCAGCCAAAAACCAGGGATTTCTGAGGTGCGGCCCAGTGATGTCACAAGGCAGGGTTTAGTGATGTCAAGGGATGCCAACCTTTGACAAATGGGGGGGGGAATTATCTGGTCCTTATGACCAAGGTGGGCCAGCAGAACTAGATAAAGACGGGTTGATGAGCATTGCCTGTTCTTCCAAAACTGATATTAATAAAGGGAGCAATCTCTCTTACAATGAAATACCCGAGTAGCTGATACCTATATAGCAAATTTGTGCAAATACAAATATAGATTTCAATAGCTTATTGTAGATTTTTTCCAATGACAGAATTTGGTTTATTCAGATTCTTCCAAGTTTAGTCAAATTTTTATTCTATGTTGGAATGTAACCTCCTGCTCACATAGCTATAAGAAGCTTTCAAACACCTGCTGCTTTCCCCAGTTAAAATATCCTGTGTTCTAAAAAACACTTCTGAAGACACAGATCTTTTTCAATTTGAATAGCAATCTGCTGTGATTAGCACTTCTGCTGCAGCAGAATCATTAGAGACTGCCAGGTTCCTATTATTTTGTCATAGAAAAATTATACTTTTCAGCATGTATTGTGCAGCAAGTGAAATTCCAGATTTTCTTTGAACTCAAGTGTGTTCCAGAAGAAAGCACCAGACATGTCTTACTTGTTTCAAATAATAGTTCCAACAGCACAAAGACAGATTTTAAGAATTTTTTTTTTCCTTCAAATTCACAATGGCCTTTTTTCTGGTGTATTCTCTCAATTTCAATAATAAGCTTAACTTGAAGAAGAAGTTTAAGATTCAGTTGAGAACTAGGTGGCTTTAGTGCTTGACTTTATAGAGCTTCAGAAAGCAGGGGAAGCACAGTTAGCACATTTGAAAGAGCTGTATGGAGATGAGGCAGCTCTGGATGATATCCTAATGGACTGATGCTCTCCAAGGTCAGCCCAGACCATGCAGTGACCAATTTCCCCACTAATCGTTTTCCCTACCATGCAGAACAGTTAGTTCCACTGTAATCATAACATGGGCAATGGCCAGCCTGACCACTAGGCAGTAAGTTGTGATAGTCCTAGGCTTATATACCAGGATATAGAATGATCATATACAACACAGAATATTTCATGACCATTTGGCTCCACTACATTTTTTTCAAAATCTACACTTGTGTGAGTGAGGGATACAAGCATATTAAAACTAGGTAGCTATTCTAAAATGGTAACACTCTGAAAACAGAGGTTTACAGCACAATCCTAGGCATGTCTACTCAGAAGTAAGTTCCATTGTGTTTAGTGAGACGTACAGTCCAATCCTTCCTGAATCCTCTTGTGGCGATGCAGCTTTACTGGCATGGTTACAACTGTATCCTGTGGGGGATTTTCTGCTGCTAGTGGTCTCCCTAGGATAAGGGGACATTTGTTTCTTTGCCCAGGGGTAAGTCCCTGCAGCTGCTATGGGTCAACTTGGATTTGCACCAGCTTGATACCTTGGTATCACCAGCTTGAAGTCTGAGTTGGCTTGGGAAGGCTAATGAGGCCTAGGAAGAGAAAGAATTTGTTATGCCCTCCTCCACACCCTCACTATTGGTTCTGCCAATCTTTCAATTGCCTCTCCACCTCCCGCCAGCCAAATCCCATGCAGGCTTACTGTTCTGGTGGACCTTCATGTATCCACTGGTGTGTGGGAGGACAGTAAGGCCCTCCGGTAAGTAAGGCCCTCCGGCAGTAAGGGCCTACGGTACACACTGATGGAGGCTGCTTTGCAATTGATGTAACTAGCAAAACCCTAGTTACACTGGTGGGAGAGTGTGAGGATTGGGCTCTTAGTCCCAGGAAGGCCTTACAGCCCAATCCTATCCCCCATTGCCGCTGCTGGAACTGGTGTTCTGGTGGCAGAACTTGCTTTCTGGCTGTCATAGACAGTGATGCTTCTGGACCACCTCTGGAGACAATGAAGAGGCCCTGTGAGGGGCAGAGGGGCAGACCCACCAATGTAGATTAGTCAGTGTTGTGGGTGGAACAGGGTGGGGTGGGCAAGACCTAATGGGGGAAGGACTGGGGGATTTCTAAGGTGAGAGGAGGTGGCACCTGGTGCAGGCAATTTGAGCCAGATGCTGTCCCCTCTGAAGTAAGCTGAAACCTCCTCGGACTATCACAGGATGCTACCACAGGTTAAAACAGACTCACCAAAGACTGAGCATCTTCCATAAGAAGTGTTAGGATTTCTTAAAATTTCATTTGACCCAGGATTGAATGAGAAAAGAGTCGTTTTGCTCATTGCAAAGGACTTCAACAATGAGAAATCTTCCTTTTTTGTTTTAATACAAATATGAAGCCTTCTAAATAGAAAAAAAAAGTGAACTATATTTGGCTCATCATGATGTCACAAATTTTCTGGATTTGATCAAAGTGAAATTAAAGATGGAACACAACCTGATGCACACTATAGGCGATAGCCTTAATAGTCAAATGAACAGACGGCGAATCTGACATAGGATCTTGAGGTTTGCCCTTCAGGGTTATTTTCACTGCCAAACATTTTCTCTGTTTCAACCAGATCAGCCATTGATTCACTCAAGAGGAAAAAAAATCCCTATGGCACTCTGAAATGAACGCCAGATGATGAATTGGATTTGTGAAAGAACATGCTTCCATATGGTTCTACTGTATTTGTACACTATCTGCACATCTGTTTCAAGTGCTCTTCTTTAATTAGGTAGTATGCGCACTTATTTAAGGAATATTTTTAACCCTGTAACACAATCTCAGAATAAATTTTGGCAGTCCTTTAAAAATATGCAGACATGTTTCACAACCTATAATTTCATTTGAATCTGGTTTTTTTTTTAGCTATGCAACGCTGTTCCCCCCCTTCCTAGTGAAGAATGACTCCTATGTAAAATCTCATAGCATTCAGTAATTAAAACTTTTGCCTTCTGCTCTGCAAATGTGCTTTGGGATTGTCGGTTTGCTTGACTACTATCTAAATGGATTTAGAATGGAGTAGGTCGAAACTTCTGATCATTGAGAACAGAGTTCCATTTGATCAATAATGGATTGATTTCTGTTTCCCAATAATGGATGAGCTGAGCAGCATTGTAGATTAAAGTCAATCATATTTTAAAGCCATCATGTATTTTTTTTCAAATAACTAATACATTCCCCTATTTTGAAATACTTTATATGAAAGTATTCTGAAAGGAAATATTTATATGAAAGGAAATATTACTGAATTACCATAACATCTCAGGATACCTTCTTAGAGTGTGATTGATTGATTGATTGATTAGATTCTTAGGTCCCATCTGCAGGTTTTTCTGAGGGTTTAATTTATTAATTAATTTCTACCCTGCTCCATTTCCCCGAAGGTATATATCATATATATTTTTTTCATACCCTGATGTGGGGATCAACTTTCTTGAATACAAAAGGTAAAGGTAAAGGTTTCCCCACAACCGAATGGTCTAGTCGGGACCGACTGTAGGGGGCGGTGCTCATCTCCGTTTCAAAGCCTGTAGAGCCGGCGGTTTGTCCAAGGACAAGCTTCCATGGTCATGTGGCCGGCATGACTCTGCGCCGTAGTGCATGGAACACCGTTCCCTTCCCACCGAACTGGTCCCTACTTATCTACTTGCATTTAGTTGCTTTCGAACTGCTAGGTTGGCAGGAGCTGGGACAAGCAACGGGAGCTCACTCCGTCGCGCAGTCTTGAACTCCCAACCTTGCAGTCGGAAAGCCCAGCAACAGCGGATTAACTTGCTGCGCCACCACATCCCTTGAATATACAGCTGCTCAATTGGAGAAGCATGAGTATGAACAGGTTGGCAAAGCAGCTGGGCAGGCAACAGCCTGGGTGAATAAGTGGGCAGGTACAGGGCACTCCCACCAGTTTGCTTCATCCGCTAGCGGCACCCATTGCCTGAAAGAACTGCTTCATTCTCTCTTGTGTTTGGGCTGGCAGTTGGAAGGAAGATGGTGACAACTTAGTCCTGCTGTAGCTGGAATCTGCCATCACAGGGACATCAGATACCAACTGATCTGTGGGATGAAAGCCTGGAGAGAAATGAGGCAGACAGAGGCATCAGACACTTCTCACTCCAGCTGAATTTTGTTTGTTTTGTTCCAGGTATATGGTTTGTGAATGAGTCATTGTGAATACTATGGGTCAGTCAAAAAGTGGGATTCACATCTACAAAATAAACACCAGAGGGTAGTACTCAAGGATGATCTTAGTTCTGTTATTTGAACCAGGATTTCTGGCTTTGTGGGTGCACCTTACTGAGAGAAAGTGATTCTCAATAAGAATTAGGCAGAACTGAGTGTTGTCAAGGTACTAGTCCACTGAGCTCCATACCTCTAACGTGGTTCAATCAGATATGCAATGAATAGGAAGGGGCTAGAATGAAATGCTGTAGTATTTCACAAGAAATATTAGAAGGTAATAAACAAGCAATTGAGTAGAGGTTAAAAAACCCTAGGATGAATTTGAACAGAGCATGTAACATTTCTTTTTATTTTATTTTTTTGCATACCTAGCAAGATCTTTAGTGCTTCCCAGGTTCAAAAACTGGCATTGTTGAAACACGAACCAGTGGTTCTCAAACATTTTAGCACCGGGACCCACTTTTTAGAATGATAATCTGTCTGGGGCCCACCAGAAGTGATGTCATAGCTGGAAGTGCCATCATTGTGATACCAGAGCCTGCTGCTCTCCTGAGAATGCAGCAATGTTGGGCAGGGGTGTATCTAGACAAAATTGTGCCCGTGGCACGCAATGAAATTGCGCCCCCCCTGCACGCAATGTCATGATGTCACAATGTCGTGACGTCATGATGTTGCGGGGTGTGGCTTCTGCTGCCATGTGTCTGCAGAGACAACACACACACACACACACACACACA
>JAJKFI010000003.1:21213209-21254695 GCA_029204185.1 Lerista edwardsae
GTGCTGGAAAGTTGGTTAGGATTTGGGCCTCAGCTTATTGTTTATATTCCTTGTGCAGATTCCTTTGGGAGAAGGGACACCTATAGCTCAAGTTAGACTTCATTCCATAGACTTTCAGCCCAATCCTATCCCCCAAAGGTTTATGCAGTGCAAATGTACCAATGGAGCTTGTGCTGTACCTTCTGGTGGTGGTGGTGAATCAAGCAGCACAGGAAAGTAAAATATGTCAGGAGCATGCCAGGATTGGGAAAGAAGTATTGGATTCAGTGTACACCAGTTACCACCGAGCTCACCAGTTACCCCTGGCTCACACCTTGTCTGCACCAAATGCAACCTTCTGGGCCTTGCAGTCTGCCAGAGCAATGCATGAGAAGAATTGGGCCATAAAGTATTAAGTACAAAGTATTAAGGCAGGAACAATGGGTTCCTGTTAGAACAAATTGTCCACCCCTCTCACTATGGCATGCAGTATGTTGGCATGGCTGCATACTATAGAGTGCTGGGAGACAGGATTGGGCTGTTGGTAACTCATATGTAGATTTCTCAAGAGAGGCTGCCCCACAGTCCTGCTGTTAAAGTATTCTAGTTGTGACACTACAGTGTATCTGTTGTGAGAGGAATTGTGTTGTTTCTTAATGTGAGCATTACGTACAAATTAAAAAATACAGAAAATATGAAAATATTAGGCTGGTATGAAGGCAAGCATTATATGGGCATACACCAATATCTTAGCCCAAAAGCATAGCAAACAACATACCAACCCATTAAAAATAAACCAAAATGAGTTTATGCTTTACATCTGCTCAATCTATAAATTTTCTCTTGCTGAAAGTCCCTTATTCTCTCTTTATATTAAATGCTGAATGTGTCTAAAAATGAAAACCTTGTAACTTTTGGGTTGATTCTACAGATAGCAAATCCATCATGAATGTATATTGCTAGCTATTGTTCCTTAAACAAAAATTCAGCAACAACTCCCTTCTGGTTCTATTAGGTTCTAACAACTGACTATTAGGTTAACACCATTTTTCTAATTAGACAATTGAGGTAGATATGTCAAATTGCTCATCTCATACATTACATTATTGGATCACAGTTCTAGCTAATTGCCAAGATTCTGACAGGAGGAATGAACCATGAATAAATAATTTGTTGACTTTTGTTTAACATCATGCATGAAGTGCAAGATTTATTGTAGAAAAGGATAGGAAAAAGCCAGTATCTGTTGAGCATATTTTACCACTGGAATTTATTTTCCTTACTTTATCTGCATATTTATTTTCTTATTCAGGGTGCAATCCTAAGCAGCACTGGACTGGCGAGGCCAATGGGCCAGCGCCATATCCAACGCTGTTTAGGAGAGGCTGGAGCCTCCCCATGGCAAGGGAGCGTGTGCTCCCTTACCGTGGGGGAGGCTTCAACCTCCCCTATGTGCTCCTCGGATCTGCGCCCGCTAAAGAGCATGGCCCGAATCGGGGCCTCACAACCGGGCTTAGGATGTGGCTGTACGGCCACCTCCCAAGCCCGCCCACATCCCGCCCCTGCCTCCCTCCCTCCCACCAATGCTGTCTCGGCACCGAGTCTCCCTTGCGCCGACCGGCTTTGGTCAGGGCAAGGGAGGCTCTCCGTCGGCACTCTGAGGCCGACGGTACAAGTAGCGTCGGCTTCAGAGCTTTAGTGCTGACACGGGGGTGCTGATTGGTGCCCTCATGTCGGTGCTAAGCACGTAGCGCTGACGCAATGATGTTGCGACAGCACTATATGCCTTTTAGGATTGCGCTGCCCATGTCTGTAGTTTTTCCACTGTATTTTTGATTTTTTAATTATTAGTTTTGCATTTGTTTTGGAGGTAAGCATAGTGGTGACTAAACAAAGCTTGCGCATTGACTGGACCCTTGGACACAATCCAGAGACTTGTTAAGCTCGTTCTATGACACCAAAAGGTCTTTAGACTTTTTAAATGGTGCAACTCACTCACTCCACACTAAACTGCTTTTAACAATTTTAGTTTCAAAAGCAGTTTGTTCCGTGAATAGGGGCTGGCTGTTCAATCAACAACAACAACAATAGTAGAATATTCTACCAGGCTAGTGCAAGCAGCACTTTGTATTCTGGCTCTTGGACTTCAGCTAGTGAAGATTTTGCACTGTTATATAGCTAAAGTCAAGATAACAGTTGAACAACTGCATGGAACCACATTACTAGGACTGTCAAATATACTGCAATATTTCAATAGTTCTTAAACTCTTGTTCATTCTGGTCCCAGTCCAAATATCTGGTGGACTGGGACACCACTATGATGGTGATGATGACAATGACAACAACCAATGTAGAGCGCAATCCTAACCTGGAGAGGCCAGCACAGTTAGGCCAGCAAAGTTTGGCTGGCACAAGGGCCACCGTAAAATATGTTTGGACCATTCTCGGAGTCAGAGAGGCAAGCACACAGATGTGCGCCATCTTCCCTGACTCTGACAGTGGTCCAAACACACTTTACGGTGTCCCTTGTGCCAGACAAACTTTGCTGGCCTAACTATGCTGGCCTAACTCCAGGGTAGGATTGTGCCCATATAGTCACCCTGCTAAGGAGCATGAAAAAGCAAAAACAAAAAATATACTAATTCAGCAGGATACATGACTAGATGGATCAGAATCAGGTTTCTGGGGGCTCTGAGACAAATGCTCCACCCTCTCCTTGATGGTGCATTGGATACCACACTGCCACCAGGGGTCAGTCTGGCCATGTAAGGCCTCTGTTGGGTGTCCTTCAGACAGTGCCTGACTTGGCCAACACCTTGGCCAACCAAGGCCCTTCTCTGTCATAGAAATATCCCGGACAAGTTGATGGAAATTCTATGGCTGCATATCAACCGTTTTCAAAGTGCTTTCCAAACTTGAAGCATTATTTTAAGTAACATCTCTGACAGTAAGACCATTTAAAATAATCAGTTACTTGTATCGTGTCTGTGGCCGCATGCATGCAGGTGCGGTTGTGCTTAGAGAAACAGCTGGTGGGAAGCATATTTTACTCCTATAGGTTACATGCCATGAAGCTGTAAATCTTGAGTCCTGAGTCAAATACTCAGAAAAAAACTAAAGATCAATAAAGTATAAATCCCTTTTGGGATTTAGCTAGAGAAAGATGCTATCCTATACAGTCAAAGCTTTGTGGAAAATCCAGAAATGGATTTATGCTGATATTTTGAATGACTGTCATATCCTACTAAATATAAACTTTCCCTTTTGCCCTCTAAACCATGAAGAACCCACAATCAACCAAGACGAGGGCTGATTTCTTTTGAAATGGGTAGAAATGGGTTGTTTTTCGGCAATGCTTTTCATTCATATTGTGAACAACAGAGAAAGAGAGCACACGCTGAATTTTAAAAACCATACGCAGAAGAAAATGGAAACATAATGTGTTTTTGTTTAAAGTTCACACATTTGGTGTCTAAGAAAATGAATTTGGGAGGTGTCATCTACAAGAATAATAGAGGGATACGTAATAACTCAGATTTTGCTTGAAAGATATTTATAGGATCCATGGCTGATGCCAAGTTCCTGCAGTCGGCTATTTCGAACTCGTATTCTTTATCTGTTGTCATCAAACTCTTAAAAATAATTCATCAGGTTGACACAGAAGCTTAGTCTTTGTAAATACTTAAGATATTTTTAGCCACCCCAGACAATAGTGTTTCGGTCAAATACTGTATAGCAGTGGTTCTCAAACGTTTTAGAGGCCCTAGAGGCTGCTACCTGATTTATGAATACCAAGGGGTGTGGCTATAATGGTGATTGAGCAGGAGTTATCCCCCCCCCACCATAGCAGCTTGTTTAATCCTTGATGCGCATAGCATAATCTGCCCTGCCAATTTTGCAAACCTCCAAATATCCGGTCAATGGTGGGTCCTGGGTCCATAGTCTGAGAACAACAGCTCTACTGGTTGCCAAGAAAGTGCCATAGAAATAAGAAATCTTACCCCAACTTGTTGTCAAACTTGCCTATGACCAAAAATAGAAATACTGCCACCTGACTGCCTATCTGCAGCATATGCTCCTTTATATTTTGATTTTTGATTTTGTCCATTCGATGATATGTAGTCGTGATCCTGCCTTTTTATGGGAAATGGTATCCAGTGTATGTGCTGAAGCAGTTGCAGATATTCCTTTACTTCTGAAACGAAACGAAGGGCGCAATCCTAACCTGGAGATAGGCTGGCACAGTTAGGCCAGCAATACAATGTTTAGCAGGCACAAGGGACACTGTAAAGTATGTTTGGACCACTCTCGGTGTCAGAGAGGCCAGGACACAGACATGCGCCATCCTGACTCCAAGAGTGGTCCAAACAAGCTTGTGCTAGCCAAACTTTGCTGGCCTAACTGTGCCAGCCTAACTCCAGATTAGGCACTCCAACTGCCATTTAGTGCTTCATTTTACAAAAAGAGAGGTTTTGATGCATATGTGCAATTCACTAATTTCTGAATTTTCAACACGCAGATGCAGATGCAGACGCAGACGCAGACGCGCACACACAAACACACGTACACATGCTCATCATCAGTGAAAACTTCATCAGCTTTCTCGGCTATTATCTTACTATATCTATGAGTAATAAAGCACATTCTTTTTTCAGACAATGCCCATAAATGTAACTTCCCATCAGAGGTGAACTATTTGTGGGACACTAATGGCGGAGAGGCCCCAGGACTGCTGCTCTGTGTCACCCAACCCACCTACCCTTGGTCTGGAATTGCTCCTAAATGGAGCAATTCTGAATGTTGGCGGTATTATGGGTGGTGCTAGGGGTGTGGTGGTGCATCACAACATCACCCCACCCCAGGCACCATCAGAACATGTGATGGCTCTGCTTCCCATAAACCTGTTTTGATAGAAACAGTCAAATGAGAAAACTATAGAAAAAGCTTAAAATGTTGATACTAAGGAGCACCAAACCCATTCAGAAGGTGTTGACAGTCTTGAGGAGACTTGGGGAAGTTCTCAGTATGCCATACATTTTGTCTTTTGGACTTTTGTTTTATGTTGTGTGTGTCTATCTAGCAAGTGTCTCCTGAGTGACGTGGCAGTAAGGTGCTCTGCCATACAGACAGAATTATTTGGTGCAAGAAAAGTTCTAGCTGTATTATATGCTGAAGCAGCACAAGTGGACTAGACATGTGTGAAATTTTCATTACCAAGGCTCAGACTATATAAAACCTGAGCAATCTCAAGCTCAGAAAAAGAAAATGAAATCAAGCAAGTAACATCCAGGACTTTTAATGTTTCACACACGCCCAGAGAGAGAAAATGCCAGAACAAGCAGTGAAGCTTGTGCTCTTTCTCTGTAAGCAATACTTTGTAGAAAATGAGTTTTTTAGATTGTTTTGTTTTCACTGAGAAATGTGGTGCTGAAGTCGGGAGGCCTAAGTCAGAATTGCTGTGACTTTCACAGTGGCTAAATCCACGATGACCTGGCTTTCACGGTGCTCACTCCATGTCCTTTAGTGCTTCATTGTACAAAAAGAGAGGCAATATGTGGTTGTGGTTCATATCTGCAGTATGCAGGTTGTGGTGCATGTCTGCAGTATTCAAACATGCAAATAACTTTTCCTTTTTGTTGAGGAGATTCTAAAATAGCAGAACCATAAATATCAGTCTAATAGTCCCATTTATCATCATCAACATCATCATCACCATCACCACTGCCTAGTCCCATATGAGACAACCCACCTGCTATGACAGTTAACAAACTGTGGGTCTGTGGCCCACCAGTGGGTCCCAACCCACTATTTGGTGGCTCGTGCAGCTGACAGGGTAGATTAGACTATATGCATCAAGGGTTGAACAACCTGCTACTTTTGGGGGGTGGGGGTGGAGCACTGCTGCCCAGTCATCATTAGGTGAGGACAGAAGCTTGAACAGTTGGTAAAGTGGATCTTTTTTTTTTTTAGTTGGGTCCTGATACTTAAAACTTTGGGCACCAGTCAGCGGCGTCATGCAGCCAGAATGCTGGGTGGGAGGAATGGGTGAGCGGCAGCCCGCGGGGGCGGGGAAGACGGCGAAACCGACCAGAACGCAACGGGCGGGCTGCTGCTCACCTGTTCCTCCTGCCCAGCGTTCCGGCTGCATGACGCTACTGACACCAGTGCTCTAGGGTCATTTGGGAGACACATGCCACCATTGGTTGTAGAGAAGGTAGCCCACAACGAGCAAGAGGGCCTTCCCTGTGGTGGCACCGCAATTATGGGTCCCCTCCATTGGATTTGAGAATTGCCTCCTCCCTGTTGATCTTTCAGTGATAGGCCTTTTCTTCTCAGGGGTTGACATTTATCTCCCCTCTTGATTCTTATCAGTACCAGTGTATGCTGGTACTGTTTTATTGGATCCTTATTTTATTCAGTTTAACTGATTGTACTTATATGTTTCTTTTAAGTTGCCTTGGACACCTCACGTTTGCCGGGCTAAAGGAAGATATAAATATTTCAGCAAAATAAACTTAAACCCAGGATTTAACATGGAAGATAATCCAGGTGCCTCCTTTCTCTGCCTGGAGACAAACATAAAAATGATACCCCAGTGATGGAGCAACCTTAAGCATTTTTAGTCCTGACCAAGACGTGATTTCAGTTGAGTTTGACAGACTTCTACACCTCCATCTGCCACAAGACTTCGCCTGCAAGCTCATGTGAACAGGACTCTATTGGAATCTCGTTTCACACATTGTACTCATTTTGCCTCCAGCAGAACATGAAGTTATGTGACTGGAATAGGAAAAGCTTTCCCCTTATTTACAATGTATTTCACTCTCTCATGTGTGAAAGAACACAAGGGTTGCCAATCTCCATCAAACCAACAGTCCATCTAGCCATGCATTTTATGCCTAAGGGGTTAGGACCAGATATTTCAGAGAAAGCATGATTACAAATAGTAACACAAACCATATTTCAATAGATTCATCTACCCTGAACACTCCAGCTATTAGATCTCTTCCTAAATGAGTAATCAACCAAACATCAAGTCTTGGAAGTGACCTACAAGGTCATCTAGTCCAACCCCCTGCCTGCAGCAGGAATCCCTCCTAGAGCAGTGATGGCTAACCTTTTTGGCTCAGTGTGTCAAAACTTTGGAAAGCATTTAGCTTGACTCTGCTGGTGTGTCAACCCCCCCCCCTCCCCAAACAAAAGAGAAAATTATTTATATGCCTTTATATAAACAAAAAAAATAGTCCTATCATGCTTTGTGCTATATATTATATAAAGAAACATCAAATAATTACACAAATGAAAAATGAGTAAAACAAACTCAGTTTTTGTCAGGTGTTGGTGAATGCTGGTGTGCCACCCTAAACATTGTGGAGTGTCACCTTTGACATCACTGTCCTAGAGCATCTCCAGCAGGTACCTATCCAGCCTCTTTTATTATTTCCAGTGAGGGAAAATCCACCACTTCCTTCGGCAATCTGCTCCATTGTCAAACCACCCTTACTATCAAGAATTTCTTCCTGATGCCCAACCGGCCTCTCTTCTCTTGCAGTTTGTACCGATTGGACCTAGTTCTAGTCTTAGAGGCAGGCAAGAACAAATTTGTCCCTTTTCCCATATGATATCCCTGCAGGTATTTCAAGGGTGCTATCATATCCCCTCTTAGTCTTCTCTTCTCTAGGCTAAACATACCAAGTTCCCTCAACCTTTCCTCATAGGACTTGTTTTCTAGCCCTCTGATCATCTTTGTTGCTCTTCTCTGAACCTGCTCCAGTTTGGCTGCATCCTTCTTGAACTGAGGTGCCCAGAATTGAACATAGTACTCCAAATGAGGTCACACCAATGCGGAGTAAAGTGGAACCACAGCTTCTCATGACTTGGAAGCTACGGTTCTATTAATGCAGGCTAGAATTGTATTTGCAGCCACATTACACTTCATTTTTGGAAATAAGAATAACAACAACAAAGGAAAGGATGTTTTGAAATGCTGCATATTCCCCCAATAGCATTCACACATGTATGTTTCACTTGTTTTCTATATCTAAGCAACACCATTTTTTCCTCCCCTTGTCTAAAAATAGATGAATCAGGCATAGGAAAAGATTGCACAAAAGCCAAGTCAAAATTTGAATGATTGGAACAGAATGAGTTTGACAATATTCATCTCTCATATGTATTAATTTGTAGCTGAAGTCTATTTTCCAAGTCAGAGGGCTGGATATTGGCCACCCCAATTCATACTGAAGAGTAATATTTTTCTATTAGGCTTTGCCAGAAATGATTCTCAATTTTATTCAAAAAAATGGGCTACCTGGGTTTTAAAACTACGATCTTTTCAAATTGTGCATATTATACATTTTCCATAGCAACCATGAAAGAGCTATTTTATTTGCCATTTCCTTTTACATACAGTTGTAATAGGGAGTGTGCAAATTGCTTTATCTCTCTAAATGAGATGGAAATCTCTGTTGTCTTTAATGCACGCAGCACAGAAATGGTAAAACTGTTATCATTCTCCAGACTTATCTGCTTTAGCTTGGCAGAATGTAGATTAAAAAAAAAAAACTTCATTAACCTTAAGTCATTTTACATAGTGTGCATCAGTCAATTTGGGATAAAGGATCCAAAAGGAAATGCTCAAGTATATTTTAAAATAAAACTTTAATCACAGTATAGTCTTATGCCCAAGTAGTGCTGGCATTGCTGCTACATTGGCAAAATATCCAAGCCCAGTCCATCATATCCCAAAGAGGATATGCCCAAAGAGGTCTACCCCAAAGAGGAAGTAGAAGCAAGGGCTATAGTCAGTGTTGGGATTCAAAAAATTAACAACCGGTTCTATGACATCATAGCCGGAGCAAAAAAAACAAAACAAAAGCCAGCCAAGGTAAGTGAGTGGGCGGGGCCTGGCCATTTAACAACCGGTTCTATAGAACCTGGCGAACCCCCTGAATCCCACCACTGGCTATAGTCCTAATAACTCCACCCACAGTCTTAGAAACCTCAACACCAGCCACAAATATTTATTTACCCAGCATGTCATTAATCTGTAGAACTCCTTGCTACCGGATGTGGTGATGGCATCTGGCCTAGATGCCTTTAAATAGGGACTGGATAGATTTATGGAAGAAAAGTCCATCACAGGTTGCCATGATGAGTCTAAGTTGCCATGCCACAAGCCACGATGAGTATATGCAGCCTCCTGGTTTTACAAGTAGGTTACCTCAAAATGCCTGGTGCAAGGGAGTGGCAACAAGATGCAGGTGTCTTGTTGTCTTATATGCTCCCTGAGGCATCTGGTGGACCATTGTAAGGAACTGGAAGCTGAACTAGATGGGCCTTTGACCTAATCCAGTGGGGCTCTTCTTATGCTCTTAGATCTTGGGGGGCCATTCCAACATCTGCCTCAACAACAGCAGACAAAGAGATCTGCTGGATCCCCTGGATATGGGCAATGATGTGAAATAACCGGTTTGGGACAAGCCACAAATAGAGCCCTAAGAGCACTCAGCCTAGCCAGGGTGCTGATATCCCACTGCACAGAAACCCAGACAAGATGGGCTTAAGCCCAACTAGGGTGTTGAGGTGACCAACATATGTACACACCTTTTGCATGACTTCTCAGAAACAGCCTTGCAGAATTTTTTAAATGAGAGTTTTAATTCCTAGGCCAGATCTAATATTGGTGTAGGGTACACTGATTATGAAGCATGTTTGGAGGAGATTTAGGATATAGTATATGTCAACTCCTTGTCATCCTCCCCACATCCCTCCTGCATCTCCACCCAGTCTTTTTTTTTGGGGGGGGGGGTTACACCAGCTGTAGTTTCATTGGCGTTGGAGGAACATTAATGTATCATTGCACTGGCATCCATGGTGTATCTATTAGTAGAACAAGGGCTACAGTGGTGGGACTTTGTCACTGCCAGTGGAGTTGTCATTGCACCTTAGCCCGGAAACGCTCCATTTCGGAGCATTACGGAGGCAAGGGAGGGTCACACAACACGCCGGTTCCTCCTTGCTATGCCTCCTCCGCTCTGCCGGCGCCCCCCTCCCCCGCTGCCGGTGCCCATGCATTCTGCACCGCTGGCTTTAGGGTAAATACGCATCTGAACCCAGATGTACAAATTACACAGGTTCTGTTATCTCCTTGGAGGCATTGCAAAGTGTGTCTGTTTTGCTGATGTCCTACACGTGAGTAAAATGTATTTCTCTTTCTGCAGCATCAGTGTCCAGCTGGCAATTCTTTTTCTTTCGTCGACGTTAAAACTTTGGGTAAGCTATAGCAGGATCCCGTCGAGGGGGATCGGGACACCAGAGTGGGTTTGCGGACTCCGCTTCAGCAGGAAAGGGGAACGCACGCCGGAAAAACGAACCACTCAATCTTGGGAGTCCGGTCTCACCCTAAAGAAACAGAGACCTAGAAATCGTCTATCCAGGCTTGATTTCCTCCCACAACAATTTGATGTTTCTTTATATAATGCATAACCTCACACATGACTGGACTGGGGTTTTTTTTTTTTTCAAAAAAATGAACATATAAAAATTAGTTTCTCTTTTCTTGGGGATGGGGAGTGACACACCAGCAGAGTCAAGCTAGGCATTTTTGACACAGCAGACCCAAAAGGTTCGCCATTACTGTCTGGGCAGTTTGAAAAGGGTATTGAGAATTCTCTGTTAGAGATCCTAGTGAGCACAAGAACACACACACACACAAGCTACTAAACTAGTTTAACTATGTAGTGTAGAAATGCCCTTTGTTGTTTGTTCAGCTCCGCACTCAATGTCACATTGCCCCAACAAACACAACCTTGGCGGTTTCTTTTTCAACCGTTTGTTAAGGATCGGCAAGAAAGGAGATTCCTCGCCTTCCTCGTTATCTTGCTTTACTGCTTAACTCTTCTTTATATTTTGTTTACTGTTGGGAAGTCTTTCCTCTAGTTCTTTTTCTGAACTGCAGACTTACTGTTTCATGTCTGATTCCCAGTAAAGTATCAAACAGTGGTTCTGTCTGTGCTGCCTGACACACATCTACTTTCATACTTGAAAGCTGCCAATTTCAAGCCCCTATTAAACTTCCAGAGTGCTGGAAATGCTGCCTTGCTTTATAGTCGCACTTTTTGTGCCACTGTTCTGTAGCGATGGCTCGCCTGATTGATAAACTGTGGAAAACTGTATCTGTCTCTGTGCCTTTGGTTCGCCATCACTGGCCTAGACCTATCCCCTTCATTGGCACTGATGCAGCTGTACAGACAGAACATCCGCTGCAATCAGTAATGTGTGGGGCGGAGGGTGATCGGACAGCCAGCAGGAGGTAAGCATTATTTACCTACACCCTGATAGGCTACCCGATTGCCTATGGGTGTCCTTGGACTATACCAGGATTTTTCTGGCATGTGTCTGAAGAAAGAAAAGGGGTAGGGTGGCCTGGGAAAAAATCACAGAGCATACTAGTTCTGCACTAGGGGTCTCTAATAAAAGATGCTCAATACCTTCATCAAACTTACAGGCCAATTATAATTGGGACCTTTCAGGAATGTTTGTGGGCAGCTAAACTAGTAAAATGTAAATGTAGATTTGTAACGCCAATATGTTTTCCAAACTCTTAGCTGGGCCACAAGGTCCAAAATTTATCATTGATGAGACAGATACAGTTTTCTACTGCTCAGAATGTCTCTGCTGGAGAACTGACTACAATGAATCTGCCCCTGAAACCTGAATAGTAAATCAATACATGATTGGGATGCGGCTTGAGAGAAAATCCTTAGCCTAATTTGTTCAACTAAAAGGGTACCAAAAAAATCTGTGTAAGTTAACATTGACATGATTTTCCAAGTTTTGAATGACTATAACATGGATGGCTTGTGTACTAGAGATCAACATAAGCACATGTCACACTACACATGCGAGCCAAGGATACTTGCAAATAACTGAAAAAGAATGGACAAAATGACCCTGGGAAAATATGGCCATTATCAGATCCGCACAAATTAGCATCCTTGGAACAATTAATTTATTCAGACAAACTGTTCATATCTTTTATAAGCTGATTACCTGTCATTGTTACACAGACCGCTTGCATTTTCACTCAGAGCTGGTATATTCACAGCAAAGATGCCTATTGCCTGTTAAATTGGCATAGCAGGAATATAGATGTTTAGGAGTGCCTTATATAACCAGAAGTTGTATCAATGCCTAGAAGTTCCCAGCTATGATTCGCTCCTATGAGACAGCACACAAAATATTGACTGCATTTCTTATTGGTTTGAAACTGTTATCCGTTAAACTGGTTTCCAATTTTAATCCTTTTCTTTCCCATATACTTCTGGAAGTCAATCTCAGTTGCTGCATCCATTTATCTAAAAATAATTAAAATGTCAACAACTGAAGCAAAGTGTTGCATTTACTTTAAAATACAGCACCAAAGGCTATTGGAAGATGGCAATTGTGCAGTTTTTTCTGCCTGGAAAACTAGTAAGCGTGGAAAAGGAAAAGAAACAACGTGACCAGACACAGGATATTCTGCAGTTGTAGACAAAATAGTGCTGAATCCTTCCAGTTAGCAACTATTTCCCCTGTCTCAACAAGTTTGCATCCATCAGTGGTGCTGATGTTTCCCTCCTATACATTAACTGGGTCTCCGCAAGAGGCACATAAATCACAGTCTAACAGCACATTATTAGCAGTTTCTCTTTTAGAAGTACTACCCCATTCCTCAGCGTCAACTGAGATAATATGCTAAGCCTTACTACGACCAAATGTAATGCTGCTAATTAGAAGGGGCATAAGCGCAGAAACTGCAGAATAAGTCTATACTGTACAGCACTTCAGCAGCTACACAGGGCGGGTAAAGAACCAAATAAAGCTGCCGTCGCATAGATTGCCCCCTTCGACAATAATATTTCACTTGCAAAGATGGCAATGAATGGTATCTGTGGTTTGTACTGATGTTAAATACACACACACACACACACACACACACACACACACACACACACAGAGAGAGAGAGAGAGAGAGAGAGAGAGAGAGAGAGATGGCTTCTGAAGAAAATGTACACATACTCTATAGTGCCAAATTTATTATGCCATAATTCACACAGATATTGCATATGGTGCACACAGAAGTAGTTGCTTGACCCAGATAATAAATCAATCAGTTAGACAATGAGGGCGCAATCCTAAACTGTGCTGGAACAGGCAGACCTGGATGTTATTCAGGGTAAGGGGGAAAATATCCCTTACCTCCAGCCTGCTCCAAAGCTGTGTTGAATGCAACAGAAGCCTTGTGGCTCCGCTATGCCAGGGTAGTTTAGGATTGCGCTGTAAAATATTTGCAAATACCATGCATGTTGGGATGGCTCCACACATCTCTTCAATTGCTTCCCTTAGCTGTAAGAGTGTGGCAGGTTTTCTGCAATGAAGTATGCATAGGGGTTAGAGCTCATTAAAATGTGTGTACATGTTTGAGGCATCCAGTGTGTGTGTGTGTGTGTGTGTGTGTGTGTGTGTGTGTGTGTGTGTGTGTGTGAGACAATTTGGAGGGAGTGAAACAGAAATCATATCCAAACCCACAATTTGATGTATAGGACACTGAAATTATACAGATCGATACAGCTATTGCTGGAAGAAAAAATTAAAAAGAACAACATTGCCCAGAAATGTGTGCTCCTTACTCTTGTTGACACCCTTGCTTTTCTTTTTGACAAGCCATTAGTAAGAGATAAGATATTTTGGGGGGTTGTCATACATCAGCCAACATCCACATGACATAATCTGCTATATATCGTCAGTGGATGCATTAATTATCTAGTAAGCAGGTATATGGCAATAGCTAGATGTCTAGCCTTGGCACCTCCTTTGTGATAGTGCAATGACACAAGCGCCACATTTTCCCTCCAAGTTGCAGTGGACTGCACACTGCGGGTGTAATGACCTCATTAGAATACCCTGAATTTCAAATCACCTAAAAGCTAGAGGTTGGGTTTAAAATCTGCATTTTTGGCTAGTATGTTAATCTTCAAAGTTATAGTATGGAGGGGTCACCTTTACAAATACTAATATCTGTTTTCAACTCTGATATTGCTGTTGCATCTCTGAAACAAAGCAAAGGATATACAAGGAAGATGTCCTAAGATAATCACATGTCTCTGTTCCAAATGTTCCAATTTGCCTTACCTGTGCTGGATATGCAATAATGGCTTGGCTACAGTCACCCATGAACTTTTAGCATTATTCTCTTGGTGTATTTGTGGTGTATAGAAGTGTTCTTAAATGTTTTTGTTTTTATTTTTTGCCGTTTTCAGGTTTTTTTGGTTTTTTTACAAAAATGAGTAGTGCAGGAAGCAGTTTTGTGCATTTTTATTTCATTATTACAGAAAAATCACACCTCTAGCAATGTACTTTTTAAAAAAATGAGCAATGGGAAGAGAAATCTGGGACAATTGAACATTAACTGGAATTGCAGCCCAGTCCCAGCACTGTCTACTCAGACATAAGTCTGGCAGAATTCAGTGCCACTTACTCCCAGGAAAGTGTGCATATGATTGCAGCCTCCACATCTTCTTCCTCTTGCCATTTCCTTCGCTCAACCTTTATTTGCTTTCAACCCTGTTTCCTTTGCTTCCCATATTTTTACCTGCCCATTCCTTCTCAACTCAGCCCAGTGAGGGTGCTTCTCAGCTCTCTCTTTTTACCTGCAGAAAACAGGAAGATGTTCCAAATGAAATAAATTAGTAGCAAACTTGTCCCCGGTGGCTTCTAGAAACTCCTCCGACTCTGTTTTACATCACAGGGTTTCTGTTCGGAAGTTATTCTAACAAGCTAAAACTGACGAGGGCACATAGGCACTGCACAATATACGCTATCTCACCACTGTAATTGAATTAACAGTAACTAAAATCATTCCAGAAGGCAAATCCCTGAGGCCACTAACCAACAGCGTAAGCACCTGCTATTGTCTAATGACATTAATGAATTTGCTATTGGAATCTACTGGCCAGGTTCATCTCACACTGAGCTGATGGCAAAATAAGGCCTTAGCTTATAAACAGACCTAATGATCACTGCACCAACACAAGTGCCATTTTGAGCCCTGGGCCTTGAAGCATTGCTCTGCCCAGTGAACATAATAGGGCAACAAGCCAAGAAAAGGCTTTACAAGCCATGCTAAATCTCTAACAGCACAATACTAACTTGTGCTGGAATTGGCAGGCCTGTGCTGTATCCGATGCAGGTGAGGTGCAGGCTGGAGAACAACTCAGATATTTTTACCTCTTACCCCGTGTTGTGTACCAATCACCCCATGTGGCTACTGAGATTTGTGCCAGTAATTTTGCTAGTGCAGATCCGAACAGCCCATGTAAGACTACACAGGCCATGGACTGGGGTTAAGATCGGCACAAAACTCAGCACGCATACACCTTGCGGCCTGGCGACAAACACTGCGGGGGTCAGGACCCCCTAGCGCCCCGGGGGGAGGGGGTACGCGGGGGTCCCGGCGTGAAAATGGTCAAAAACGGCCAAAATCGGCGTCAAATCCACAGTTTCCGGGGTCACCGAGATGAGTGGCGATGCTCCCGATGCCGTTGGAGTCTGGGTTTGCCCCCCCTTGATGTGGGGGGCAAGAAGGGGTGCAAAACACAACATCTGCCATGCCCTGCTGTAACGCCTGGAGCGATTGGCACGAAACTCGGCACGCATACACCTTGCGGCCTGGCGACAAACACTGCGGGGGTTGGGCCCCCCTAGCGCCCCTGGGGGTGGGGGTTCATGGGGGTCCCTGCGTGAAAACGGTCAAAAACGGCCAATATCGGCATCAAATCCACAGTTTCTGGGGTCACCGAGATGAGCGGGGCCGCTCCTGACGCCGTTGGAGTCCGGGTTCAGCCCCCCCTCAAAGTGGGGGGCAAGAAGGGGTGCGAAACAAAACGTCCGCCATGCCCCGCTGTGACGCCTGGACCAATTGGCACCAAATTCAGCAGGCGGAAGCCTAGCGGCCTGGCTACAAACACTGCGAGGGTCAGGCCCCCCTAGCGCCCCCAGGGGTGGGGGTGTGCAGGGCCCCCCATGTGAAGACAGCTGAAAACGGCCAAAATCGGCATCGAGTCCATAGTTTCCGGGGTCACCGAGATGACCGGCGACACTCCCGACACCAGTGGAGTCCAGGTTCAGGCCCCCCTTGACACAGAAGGGGTGCGAAACAAAACATCCGCCATGCCGTGCTGGAACGCCTGGAGCGATTGACACGACACTTGGCATGCATACAACTTGCGGCCTGATGACAAACACTGTGGGGTTCAGACCCCCCCTAGCGCCCCCGGGTTGGGGGTACGTGGGGGTCCCCAAGTGAAAATGGTCAAAAATGGCCAAAATCGGTGTCGAATCCACAGTTTCCGGGGTCGCCGGGGTGAGCGGCGATGCTCCTGACGCCGTCGGAGTCCAGGTTCGCCCCCCTCAGCATGGGGTGCAAGAAGGGGTGCGAGACACAACGTCCGCCATGCCCTCCTGGAACGCCTGGAGCGATGCACATCAAATCCGGCATGCGCGTGCCTTGCGGCCTGGCGACAGACACTCCGGGGTCAGGCCCCCATAGCGCCCTGGGGGTAGGGGTGCCCCGGGGCCCCCACATGAAAACGGTTGAAAACGGACGAAATCATGGTCGGTTCCTTAGTTTCTGGGGTCGCCGAGGTGAGTGATCGGCACGAAACTTGGTTCGCATACACCTTGCGGCCTGGCGACACACACTGCAAGGGCAGGCCCCCTAGCGCCCCCTGGGGTGGGGGTACATGGGGTCCCCACGTGAAAACGGTCAAAAACGGCTGAAATTGGCATCAAATCCACAGATTCCGGGGTCACCAAGATGAGCGGCGACGCTCCCGATGCAGTTGGAGTCTGGGTTTGGTCCCACCTCGACGTGGGGGGCAAGAAGGGGTGCAAAACGAGACATCCGCCATGCCCCACTGCGACGCCTGGAGCGATTGGCACCAGACTCGGCATGCTTATGCCTTGCGGCCTGGTGACAAACACTGCGGGGGGCAGAGCCCGCTAGCACCCCTGGGGGTGGGGGTACATGGGGGTCCCCATGAGAGGATGGTCAAAAACGGCTGAAAACGGCATTGAATCCATAGTTTCCAGGGTCGCCGGGGCGAGCGGCAACGCTCCTGACGCTGTTGGAGTCCGGGTTCGTGCCCCCCTCGGTGTGGGCGGCAAGAAAGTGTGCAAAACGAAATGTCCGCCATGCCGTGCTGGAACGCCTGGAGCGATGCGCACCAAACCTGCCTTGCAGCCTGGCAACAAACACTGTGGGGGGCAGGCCCCCCCAGTGACCCTGGGGGTGGTGGTACGCACGGGGCCCTGCATAAATCGGTAGAAAACAGCCATAATCGGTGTTGAATCTGTAGTTTCCGGGGTCGCTGAGGTGAGTGGCGACGCTCCCAATGATGTGGGAGTCCGGGTTCAGCCCCCCTCAGCGTGGGAGGTGGGAAGGGGTGTGAGACGAGATATCCGCCATGCCCCAATGCAACGCCTGGAGCGATTGGCGCCAGACTTGCCACGCGCGTGCCTTGAGGCCTGGAGACAAAAACTGCGGTGGTCAGGCCCCACTACCGCCCCCAAGGGTGTGGTGCGTGGGGGCCCCTATGCGAGAACGGTCAAAAACAGATGAAATCGGCGTCAGACCTGTAGTTTCCGGGGTCGCCAAGGCCTGAGGCAGGGGGCCGAGGCAGGGGCCGAAGCAGGGGGCCTGAAGTGAAGATGGCCGAAAATGGGCGAAATTGGCATCGAGTCCATAGTTTCTGGGGTTGCCGAGGCGACCAGTGACACTCCCGACGCGGTTGGAATCCGGGTTCGGTCCCCGTTGGCATGGGGGGCGAGAAGGGGTGCAAAACTCATAAACTCTGGAAGATCATTTTGTTACCCGGGCAACGCCGGGTAACAAAAAGCTAGTCCTAAATAAATAATGGCCCAACGTAATGGCCCTTATGCTGCCGGAAACCAGCATTTTGGCAGCATACATTCCTTAAAGTGCAGCATGACATTCAGTGTGGCCTGGTTGCTTTTGCACATGGTGAGTGGCTGAGCCCAAGCAGCAGTGGACAGGGAAGAAGCCCCAGTGCCTGTAAGTCAGTGTATGGTAGGGGGAGGGAGGGGGTGAGCAGAACATAGAGCGGGGGGGGGGGAATGGAGCAGAGATCAGGGTGGGGAGGAGTGGACTGAGGGTGGATCAGGGTGGACTGAGGCTGGGAAGGAGGCAATATTGGTGGCAGGAGTACCACTGATATCCTATCCCCCTTCCTGGCCGCAATCCGCCTTCCCAGGTCTACTCAGACTTGTGCCAGCTATGTAGATCAAGCAGGTCCAAGTAAACCCAGCAGGGCAGCAAGGTCTTACCCTGGAATAAATGTTCCCTACTTTGGGGAGGACTTCACAACCCAAATGTTCCCTGTGGAATGCAGCATATGCCCTATTGTTCACATCTGCATTGCCATACAAGTGTTAGGCAGGACTGAGCTGTAAGATATCCCCAATTTGCAAGTGTTATGCTACCAAGCCAAACAACCAGTATACATTATTTAATGTTGTATTTATGCCAAACATCTGCAGTGTACTATTCAACACTACTGTATATTTCCTGAAAATTAAGAAGTCACAGTACATCAACCAGCTTTGGCACCAATGCTATATAATGATTCATAAGAACTGAAATATCGGCAGGCATCTGGAGTTCCAGTTTTATCTAGGCACAAATCAAATTTCTTAAGATCAGTTAATTGTATGTGTCCTTAAATATAAACATATTTAAGGGTTCTTTCTCTTCCCAAGGGTTCTTTCTCTTCCCAACTCCCCAAAGATGAATTATTATGAGTTAAACCGCTGCTGCTGGGCTTTCTGACCAGAAGGTTAGGAGTTCAAAACTGCGCGATGGAGTGAGCTCCCGTTGCTTGTCCCACCTCCTGCCAACCTAGCAGTTCGAAAGCACCCAAATGCAAGTAGATAAATAGGGACCACTTCAGTGGGAAGGGAACGGCGTTCCGTGTGCTACGGCATATAGTCATGTGGCCATATGACCACGGAAGCTTGTCCTTGGACAAAACGCCGGCTCTACAGGCTTTGAAACGGAGATGAGCACCACCCCCTACAGTCAGTCATGACTAGACCATTTGGTCATGGGGAAACCTTTACCTTTACCTTTAAGGCACAAGAGAAGAAGCCAAATAACAATAGTCTTGATCCCATTGGTTAAGTAGTCTGCTTCACTTTAGTGGAGTGTACTAAACTAATATAAATTTCTCTTCTATTTTTAGAAGGTAGTATCCAATGAAAGTTAGACATCATGAGTAAGCACCATTGGGATCAATGAGGCTAGTTCTGATTGATGCAAGTTCCATTAATTTCAATGAGATTAAATTTAGTCACAACTAAATTTCTTGGCTACCACCCAGAACCAATAGAAAATTAATTGATCAATTTGCAGACTTTTACTAAGTGAGCTGGGGATGCTGAGTGAGCAGAACCTCCAACTGTGTGCCTGGTGAGCCGCTGGCCTGGGACTTAATAGCAGTAGATCATGAGATCTGCTGCCGTAAGCCACATATAGGATTGGGGCCTTAGAACCCAGACCTATGCCTGGGCGGTGCTGCTCTTACATGTGCTACCCAGGCAACGGCCATTGCAAATAAAAAGGCATTTTGCATTGCCGGGAGAGGGAAAGTGTCAGCGGAGAAACCAGCACCGGTTGTCACTGGGCCTCTGTGCCACTAGGACGGAGGGTGGAAGCCTTCAGCACTGAGTAGGCAAGGGGCACGGAGGGGTGAAACTGGGTGGGACAGTGGTGGGAAACTGGGTGGGAGCAGGTGGGCAGTCTGGGGATGGTTCAGGATTGGGAGGAGGAGACGGATGGCAGCAGAGGCTGCTGCTGAATCCTATTCTCCCTCCCATGCCTGAAAGCTCTATACAGGCCACTTGAATCTGCAGCAGCAATTGAGCTGGTGCATATCCGAGTAGTCCCAGAGGACCTGCCTGATCCTGATATGGTGTAAGGGAACAGATGTACCCAGTGATGTCATCCGGGCGCGCCAGGAACCGGAACGCCCGGATGATTGGCAGCCCTCCGCCCCTATGGCAGAGGCCAGCTACGCCTCCCTGCGCCTCCCTGCACCTGGAATAGCTCCATTTCAGAGCGATTTGGGCGCACAGGAGGGCAGGCGGGCCCAGGAACAGCTCGCCCGTCCTCGGGAGAGGTGGCGCGGCCCAGGCCCGTCCGCGGAACAAGCGGAACACCGTACGGGCCCCTTCCGCCCGGATGCCACCGCTGGATGTACCTCAAGGACACCACTGCCTGCCTGGCCTGCAAGATACCGCAGCAACTGTTTTGGCGCTGCTGTACCACTGCACTGGCAGGGGGCATTCCTTTCTGTTTCCGGCAGTAACTAGGCAGCATGTGACAGCACACCATGTTTTGCGGTTCTGTGAGTCAGGCTGCACTGCTGGAATGGGAGTTCCGGAAGTGTAGCCCAATGACAGGATTTGGCCATCATACAGAAATCCTGGCAGAATGATCGAGTTCATGTAAAAGCTTCAACCGCATGCTTAAGTGTAATTGAACAATACAAGGCAATAGCCTTGAGATGGGGCATTCTCTTGTCTTTCTAATTAGCTCTTTCTTGAAAGTAGTAGGTAGAGATAACACTATTCACTAGGCTCAGTGTTCCAAAGCATGATGAAAGCAGCAATTATGCTCAACAACAAAGGAATTTTATGAAATACCATCAGTTGAATTTTTATCAATAATGAGACTTCCACCACCTTCATTAGGCTTGTAATGCTATCGCAAACACAGGTGTGTATGGTTCCCACTCATTCCACTTTTCAAGAATATTAAATTTCTCATTATTTAAGGCAGCAAGGGGGAGAAGCAAATCAGTCATCATCTTTTCAACCAATTAAAATGATGAGTAAGGACACTTCATTTATCATAATTAATGTTCATCTCGGTAAAGACACTGGCTTTGGAGAGTAATACCAAGCATTTCTAACTACTTACTGGGAATAATTTTCACACATTGCCCGCTCTGTCTGAAAAGATTCAGTTTCCTTGATTAGCTGCATTGGCTCCCCAATAAAAGAATTTATTCTTCATAATGAAGAATGCCCTCACTTACTGTACTGAAGAAAACCCTCACTTCCCACCTGTTTTCTTTTTTTAATTCTAGCTTCCAACAAGGGAGATAAAAGGATATCTAGCACTTCTCTGGTTTTGGCTTCAGCTCAAATTCCACTTCCTTATGAGACAATGAAAGGATCATACCAGTGGTGTTCCTACGGGGGGGGGGGACACTAAGTGCTGCAGGACCTCAGCGCATGTCATTGGTTTGGGGTGAGGTGTTATGGTTTGATGTTTATTATTTCATTTATTTGATTATTTGAATGATGTCTTACCTCTCCAGTTGGGGACATCTGGGCCAGGAGTTTGACATTTGAATAAGGAATGAAATACAGATATAAACCCAATTTCAACTTTCTATCTGTTGCCAATATATCTCTTCACAATCTTGGTAGGTGAAGGAGTGGGACAATGAGGCACACACAATGAAGCCTGGGTGTGTATGTACTTCTCTACACTTGGAAAAAGAGGAACACTATCTTTCCAAATATAATCATGATGATAGCGTAGAAGCAGCTTACAGCTGTGAAGCTTGGAAAAGCTTCAAGGTTGCAGAGCTCCGGCAAGGAATCACTTGGACAACAGAGATTAGGGTAGCAAGAACTTCTATATTCTCAGAAGAAGGCTTCTTGCAGCAAAGAACAGCAAACAGGTAACAGGTACAGCAAAGCTCCTCACCAGCAACTAATCACAGGTGATTCTGGTCTTGATTAAATAGTCCCCAGCATCCAATCAGAGATCAGATGATCTCATCCCCAGGCTGAAGCTGAGTCAGAATGACTCAGCACTTTACTGCTGGTCTGCTAGGCCTGAATGACTCAGCACTTTACCCCCTAAGTTGGCCTAATGTTAGGCCTTTCCCCATTCAGGCCTGTAAATTTCCAGGGACTTCCTTCAATATCCCAACAAATCAAGCTCTATTTTTACAAATGCATTTCAAGCAAGAGGAAAATATAAGCCTTTTAGGTCAATGGATTTTTTCCCCTTTCCTTTGCCTGTCAGATTCTCTGTTTCTACCAATATCACAAACTGGATAAAGCCGCATAACTAGCACAGACCCGTTGCAACAATGTCGGCACATCCAAGCGAGAATGGGAGGCAGCCAGGCAGCCATGCTGACATCAAATACTTTTTGACAAAAGAAGTCAGGAATGCAGCTTCAAGTCATGTAAATCTTTCAGAAGGTGGAGTTTGATGTTTTCCATTAGGAACTTCTTTCACGGATACTGTAAATGAGAGCACTTAACATTCAAAGCAGTTCAGGCTGCACTCCTACCAATGTACTTGTCAGTTGTATTTCTTGGCTATGCAATTTACTTGACAAGCACAGTTTAAATGTTTTTTGAAATCAACCCCAGCACTCAGAACAGATGCAGCCTAATGCAGCTTGGAATTTTATTAGGCTTTTAAATGCAACCCATTTGTAAGGGCGAAATGTTTAGATATGACCCCTAAAAACATGGCTATGGAGACAATCATTTGTAAGGAGTTTCCTCTCTTTTAGTCTGACTTAGCTGTTCCATTACTCCTGTGCAAACTATCTCTCATACCATACTTTTCTGAATAACAACCCAATCCTATCCCCTACTACACTATAGACAAAAAGGCATGTTCGCCCCCCCTAGGAATCCAGAGTCGCTCCCGTTAACCCTCTGAGTGCCGGCCAACCAAGAAGAAAAGCTCTTTGCAGAGGAATTGGGAGGGGGGAGGAGGGAGAGTGAAGTGGGCGGAGTCAGCCCTAATTTTAACTAGTGGAACTGAGTTCCCCCGCGTTCCCCCTGCATGACATCACTGCATGTACTGTATGCCATGGGGGGGGGGGCAACATGAAGGCAAATGACAGGTAGGTAAAAATAATTATTCCTATTTTTTTTTTTAAGGAACACTTTTATTTACTTCTGCGTAAGGCCTCATACCGCCTATGTATCTCCTTGACATACACCACTTATTTTCATGGCATGACTGCTGTCTGATCCACCCCCTTCCCTCCCCTACATATCGCCAGGTCCTCTCTGGAATGCCTCGTTCCTCCCCTTCCCTGCCCATAGCCCACCTGCACTGCTGACTTTGTGGCACTGGAGTATACCGGAAGGCTGCAACTGTGTGGGTGGCATCACTTCCCATTTCTAGCACTGGGCAGATACTGCACATTATATACCATTATGTTTTGTGATGCTGTCAGTCAGGCTGAGCTGCCTGAACACTAGTTTCAGTTGCATAGCCCGATAAGAAGACTGAATGCCAGATCCTAACCCCCTGTCCCTGTCTAACAGCCCAATCCTAAGCAGCACCGACAGATTGTGAGCCCTTTTGGGACAGGGAGCCATTTAACTTTAATGTTATTATTTGCCTGTAAACCGCTTTGTGAACTTTATGTTGAAAAGCGGTATATAAATACTAGTGATTGATTGATTGATTGATTGATTGATACTAAGGCCGACATAAGAACATAAGAAGAGCCCTGCTGGATCAGGCCAAGGGCCCATCTAGTCCAGCTTCCTGAACCTCACAGTGGCCCACCAGGTGCCTCAGGGAGCTCAGAAGACAATAAGATGCTTACATCCTGTTGCCACTTTCTAGCACCTGACATTCTGAAGTAGCCTACTGTTAACGTAAGGAGGTTGCACAATGCATCATGGCCCATGATGAACTTTTCCTCCAGAAATCTGTCCAATCCCCTTTTAAAGGCACCTAAGCCAGATGCCACCACCACCTCCTGTGGCAAGGAGTTTCATAGCTTAATTACCTGCTGAGTAAAAAAGTATTTCCTTTTATCTGTTTTAACTCTCTCAACACTTAATTTCCATGGATATCCCCTGGTTCTGGTATTGTGAGAGAGGGAAAAGAACATCCTTCTGTCGACTCTATCTCTCCTATGCATAATTTTGTATCTCAGAGTGCAATCCTACACAAAGCCAGCCTGGTAAGGCTGACATAGCAGGGATGTATCCTACAGCCCATTTTGAGGCAGCAGCAGCAACGTGCGGGACAAGGGGAAGGTTTCCCTTGCGCCCGCGTAAACCCCAGTCGCCCCTATGGGCCTGCTCCGATCTGCACCGGCAAAATAGCAGGCACAGAAGAACACGTGTGGGAGCGGCCCAAATCAGGGCCGTCCTGCGTCACAACCACCGTCTCCACCCACTGGGCTGCCCAGTTATGCCCCCAGAATGCCTCTGGAACGCCCTCGCGGAGGCCCTGCGCCGATCAAACGACACCGACGCTGGACTGGCATATGGCCGGCACCTGAGCACTGACACTGCTGCTTGCGCTGGCCCAGCGCCACAGTGCCGACGCAGACGCACTTTACAGCACGTTTGCAACAGCGTTCAGCCGGCACAAGAGCACAGTGCAGGCGCAAGGGGGGTATAGGATTGCGCTGCCCATCATGGCCCCCCCTCAGGCACCTTTTTTTCCAGACTGAAGAGCCCCAAACACTGCAGTCTTTCTTCATAAGGGAGGTGCCCCAGCCCTATAATCGTTTTTATCGCTCTCTTCTGCACCTTTTCCAGCTCCACTATGTCCTTTTTCAGATGCGGTGACCAGAACTGCACGCAATTTTCCAGATGTGGCCTTACCTTCCATACCTTCTGATTCTCCATCATATTAAGAATCATGGTTTCAAAAGGGGTTGTTTTAAAAAAGTTTAATGCTGAGTGGTAAGTAACTTCTCACTTTGCACTAAAGCAAATGATTCACAATTGTCACAACATACGCATTGTTAAAAGAACTGTAATGTACAGTACATTAGACACTGTGGAACAGTGTTTCTTATCTGGCAGAAGTACTCGTGTTATTAATAGCTGCACGATGTCAGAGGGTGGCCTTCTACTTTGTCTTGTAAGTCTATTCTTGGTGGTTGAAGCTGGATCAGTGACTGTTAGTAAAACAAGAATTGTCTCTCCTCGATCCAACACTAGGATGAATGATTTTCTCAGTCCCTGCAAACCTTTCTGAATCTATAAATAGGGGTATTTAAAAACTAATTTATTTGTTTAAAAAATGGTTGAATAAAAATGCAAAATGTGGTGTTTTGTGCTTTTATTCAAATACAACTCACAATATAATTTTTTTACAAAATTAAATACTGATGACTAGAAAAGTAATCTATTTTAACTGGCTGCAGTCCAGCCAGTAGAGAGTTGGTAATTTGGTTCCTAATCTGGAAAACAGAAGAATATATACAATTTTATACATTGCTGGCGTTGTAGTGGGATGAGGTCAAGAGCTGCTTGATGGCACTTGCAGAGTTGTTCCTAAGCTTGCTGCCCCTGGGTATTTCTTGCTGGTGTGGCTTGGCTGTGGGGTGAAGAAGACCTGTCTGGAACTTTCTGGGTTTGACCACGGTTGTATGTTGCCCAATCATAAACTAAATGTTGGACTGGTGAGACAGAGAATATATGGGTGCCTATTGCTAAAAGTCCTTTGAAAATCAAATTAAGGGCAGAATCCTAACCAATTTTCCAGCACTGACAAATCTGTGCTACTGGGGCATGTGCTACATCCTACAATGGAGTAGTAGTCATAGAAACCTCCTCAAGGTAATGTTCATTCCCTTCCCTTGGAGCTGATTTGCCCTTACCCCAGTGCTGGAAAGTTAGGATTGCACCCTAAATTGGATTAAGCTGAACAGAAATCATCTGCCAAATATCTCTAGCTCAAGGTGGCTTGTGTCAGTAATTTTGCCAATACCTTTGACAGGGTGAGCTGCAGTCAGTATTTTTGTCCCATTATTTGATCATTAACATAAAGTATGCTTAGTGGTGGGAAATATATACACACATGCGTGCAGTAAAGAGGGAAGAATCAATTATTTGGATGAGATTATATAGGAGCATATGGAAACAAGTGTCTGCATCAGAGCACAATCCTAACCTGGAGTTAGGCCGGCACAGTTAGGCCAGTAAAATTTGGCTGGCACCGTAAAGCATATTTGGAACACTCTCGGAGTCAGGGAGGATGGTGCACGTCTGTGTGCTGGCCTCTCTGACTCCAAGGGTGGTCCAAATGCACTTTACAGTGGCCTTTGTGCCAGCCAAACCTTGCTGGCCTAACTGTGCCAGCCTAACTCCAGGTTAGGATTGTGCCCCAGTAACTGGAGGCCCTGGAGCCAAATGATGCACTGAAGCCCCTAAGCTGCCCCTGCTCACCCCGATGGTATATTAGCCTCTACCACTGTCACCAGTATTGAAGGCTCAGTGGCTGGTCTGGTCTGATGACCCTTGGATGAGGGGTCCCACAAGCAGTGTCCAGTCTGGCTGCCCCTTGTGCTCACCTCTGTTGGAAATAAAGATGCTATTCCTGATCAATTGATGTTACAATTACTAGGAGCAAGCACACCCATTGATGGGCCCAAGCACACAAACTTACTGACCCCATCTGATCTGTGATAATAAGATCACATTAACCCTGTTTTTAATCAGACCATGAGTTCATACTCATATCACATTGTTTGCTTGATCAAGAATGGGGCTAATAAAAGCACCAGGTCCTCTCTCTCTTTCCTGGGCTCTCTTTCTTTCCTCAAAGAAAGCAAAAAGGTGGGCATAGGAGACCCATAGCCACTATTGGCTGTTTGATTTCCGCCTCCCCCCCCCACACACAATTAGTTGTAGTACACATGCCACCAACATGGCGGTGCCAGTGGTGGGCGATCAGATTGAACAGTATGTTTTCTTCATCAGGTAAATTATGTCAAACTATGTAAGCAACAGTTTTAGTAAGTTACAAATTTTGCAAGTGTGAACTAACAGCATACACATTCATTGTATGTCAGCCACAAGATCCTGAATGGATAAATTGATTTTAATTAGCTAATGGCATGACTCTGAATTGTCAACCGTCACAATGTGCAAAATCTAAATATCTAAGGTTTGAAGGCGCTTTATTTGCATTTGGAGGTGGAAAAAGTCCTTTTGGTGCTTCATATGGTAAGTGTATAATAGAAAACTAGCTTTTTGTCATCTAATATGAACAAAGGAAGGTGTCAAAACCACAAGGTTACAATGAGAGATATTTTGGGTTTCTTCTTCCTCCTGCGTTCAATGGGTTTTAACGCACAAGAGATACAAAAAGTAATTTACCTGGTTGTGCCCAATTACCCACGCACGCCCCCCCCCCAATAAATACGCCGGACTGCAGCTTGGATTAAAATAGGCCCACTTTATTAAATGAATGAACAAATACTTGCAACAGGGTTAGGGTGGGGCCATGCTGTAATTAAGCCCCACCCTCCAGCATGCGGGGTCTTAATAGGGGAAATGGACCTAGCCGTCTACGTCCCCTTTTTCTCTTTTGGCGAAAACATCTGACTCCAGGCGACCATCAGTGCCATGCACTGATTAAGCCTTTCGTTGTCACCCCCGAAGGGTCAAGACAGTGGGATGGCCTGTACTGGCCCGCAGGACGAATCCTGCCGGGCCCTGCCCCTCCAATTGAGGTGTTCGCCGGCTCAGCCTCTTCGAGCTGGTTAGGCATCATCTGAGTGGTCCTGATTCGCACCTCGACTTTGTCGTCTTGGATGTACATTGATATGCCCTACCTACCCGTACCCCGCACGTTTCATGCCAAGTGACTGATAAAAAACAAACATTTTAACTTACAAGTGGCAGGATAAACTCTTCTGCTCCGTCCTCAATGCACCCAGTCTGGGGTAGGCAAGGAAAAAAAAAACTGCCTTCCAACGCCAATCAGGAAGATAGTAAAAAATTCCTACCCGACCCTCAAGAGAGCAATCAGCTAGTCTCAGACTAGGTAAAGGGAGGGAGGGAGGGAGTCGCTGCTGTCCGCCAGAATGAGGGAGCATGGGAGCCTCGCGTCCGATCACGCTCGGTCCCACCCCCTCCTGGCTCAAATGAGCCAATCCGGAGCGCGGCAGCTACAGCCCAGCTCCTGTGGATGGGCAGGGCAATCCCCGTTAGCCCTAAGGGGCGCTAATGGGCTTTCTGGAGCACCAATATGGCAAAAACTCCCCGCACCAGGCTAATTGAAGAAAAATTTGCAGCTCCAATGTATGACAGATTCACGTTCAAAAAAGCCATCAAGGATGCAAGAACATGTACCTGTGATTGATAATAAGCAAGATTTTAACAAGCAGGCAGAATGAATAATTCATTCCTGGCAGTGTTCTTTGAATTGGAATTCCCCTGGTTTTTCTCAAATCCCGTACTTTAGAAGCATGACTCTGAAGAGATTCCACATGACACAAACATCCCTTTGTACTTGTCAAGGAGCCGTGGCGGCCTTTAATCAACAATATGGCTTCAGGTGGATTTCTGCTCTCCTTTTCAAAGTCCACATCTCCTTGCTGAATACTGATCAGTTAACAATATCTGTTTCACACCAGTCCATAATTTTCAGGTCTCTCCCTTTTTTAAGTCTCACATTCCAAGCAACCAATCCTATCCAACTTTCCAGTGCTGATGTAGCATGCCAATGGGGCGTGCACAGCATCCTGCAGTGGCAGGGCTGTTACAGAGTTGCCTCCTCACAGTAATTACCTGGAGGTAGCTTCATAAGGTAAGTATACATTTGGATAGGACTGACCCTAAGAAATATATTGCAGGAATCTATGCGCTAAAGGAGTTTACAGACTGAAAGGATGCAGAGGATGGAATAATTGCTATTTTACCACACACATTATTGCTTTCTAGGTCAGTGGTTCTCCAACCTTTTAGCCCGGGACCACTTTTTAGAATGGCACTTGTATTGCGACCCACCAGAAGTGATGTTATTAACCTAGATGTGATGTCATAGCCAGAAGTGACATCATCAAGCAGGAAGTGCTGTCACTGTAACATAATAAACTGACACTTCTGAAATGCAAATTGGCATTCTTAGACAGCAGCAATTGTACAACCATGAAACGTTCCTGACAGAAAGCAAGATTAGAACACAATATTATGTAAAAGTGCCAAACTAAAAATATTTTTTTAAAAAAACCCTCACTTGAACATTCAAACTGTTCACACAAAAGGAATCTAGCAAGAGGAAAGTCTACAGCTTCCACAATCATTGCTTCCAGCTCTCCATGACCCACCTGACATCACGTCGCAACCCACCAAGTGGGTCCTGACCCACAGTTTGAATAACACTGATCTAGGTAATAGGGAAAACTGCTAGAAAAGGTTTGAAAATGCCACAGCTTTTCAGAGCCAAGTAATAACTATTATCCCAAAGGGATCATAAAGTACTCTTTCAAGAGCACTTTCCCTGTGGATTGGGAGAGAGAAGTTTTCAACTGTGAACTTTCTTCAGCCAGACAGGAATCAGAAATCCTACCGCACTAGAGAACTCACCCCAATAAGAAGTGACCCTTAATTTTTTGTTTACCTACTTCTTAGGCTACAATGCTCTACACACTTTCCTGGGAGTAAATCTAATTGAACACAATGAGACTTACTTCTGAGTAGATAAACATAGGATTGCAATGGGTTTTCCAAATGTTAAGCTAATCAACATTTGAAAGGATAATTCAGCAAAAGTTTAATAGAAGATGTGTGGGTTTTTTTTGTGTTTTCTTTTGGAATCTCTTCCTCTTCCTGTGAAGGAGGTCTCATGATTGTTCCTCTATGTTCTGTATCAGTGGTTCTCCAACCTTTTATCATACAGACCCATTTTTTAAAATGACACAACAGGATCTACCTAGTTTTATGAGACAAAAATCCGTTTCACTTAATCGCACACATTTTGTTTTCCATTTTCCTTGACAGCTTGTCACGGCACACCAAGAAATTGGGTCCTGAGCCACAATTTGGGAACTGCTGTTCTATATACAAGACAAAATAATCTGTCCTTACACACTACTTTGCCTCTCACTCCTAAAGGGACTTCTTAATACCATTAACAAGATCTAGGAGTGGGGGTTAGGATTCGGCCTGAGCTGCTGTGGCCAGTCCCACCCCCCATCTGGGTCCTGATACACCTCCTGGTCCATGCCTCCCCCGCCCAAGAATGCCCCATACCATTTCATGCTCCTGCCACCCTCTCCAGCCCCCTGTGCCAGCCTGCCTCTGCCAGAGCTAACAAAACTGTTTGGGGTCTGGATCCGGGGTCCATGCTGTAATGTGGGCCTGTGCATCAGCCTAGCCTGCTCTAGAGGAGGCACAAATGTGCTTTACATTCACAACCCTCCTGGTCTGATGCTCGGGGTCTGTGCTTACCTGTCTCACAGTTAGGGTTGTGCATTAAAGGGTTGATCTTATGTGTTCCCAAGCAGGACAGGATGCTACTTTTTTATTAACATGGATTCAGTGACTTGGATCCAGAGGCATGCACAAGAGTTCCATTCATACAGTAGATCTTTGTCACCACCTCCGTCCTACTGCTCCCCTTGTACTCCCTGAAAAGCCCCCCCCTCCCCTGAGTATGGAATCTTTCTGGAATGATGTAGGTGCAGGGAGCTACATCTGGAAGGAGGGCTCAGCAAACACCCAAGCCCTCTCCATTGTGTTAGCCAAAGTGCCTTCTGCTCACATTTTGGCACATTTAGCTCTCAGCCTGTATCACTTGCATGAAGCTTTTTCCAGGATAATGATGCAGGGATGGGAAAATCAGATCATACCCTGTTCAATTTCTGCCTGTCATTTAGGTGTTAATTGCATAGTTCTTCTGTCAGGAAAGTGCAGGAAGCAGTGTTACATTACCTTTCCAATAAAGTATTATTGAATTAACTTGAACTGCATTTGCCAAAGTCTTTTTTTAAAAAAGTTAAATAACAAAGATCTTATTAAAAGTTCATTTTAAAATAATGTTCCAATGATGTGTACTTACGAGCAAGATCCTAATTAGATTTTAACATTAGCTTCAAATTTAAAAAAAACTATCAAGAATCTAGTGAATTAAAAACAAAATAAAATTAATGCTGTGAGTATTTAACTGGAATTTTATGAGCAATTATTGTAAATATTTCTACTGAGAATGTAATCAGGAATTCCCAAAATGCAGAACAAACATAAATCCCTTGTGCCAGAATATGGAGACAGGTACCATCAGTACATCAGAGCTGCATTGAATTGTCATGAGGTTTGGTTGTCATTGTTTCCAGGGGGGACCAAATGGCACATCCATTGCTTCTTCCTTTGCATCCACTTCAGCATATTTTTTTAAACACTTGCAAGGACTTATTCCCAGCCAATAAGGGATCACATAGTGAATGTGATAAGCTCATGATGCCAACTCTAGGCAATTAAAGATAGAACCATAGAATCTCTAGATTCTCTAGATTAGACTCCCACAAGGATATACCCACAAGGGAGATACCCAAGGTCATCTCATCCAATCTCATCCAATTCAAGAGCATCTCCAGCAGTGCCTGTCAAATATCTACTTGAAGATCTCCAGGGTAGGAGAATCTACCACTGACCTCTGTTCCACTGCTGAACCACCCTTACTGTCAGAAATTTATTCCTGGTGTCCAAATGGAATGTCCTGTCTTGCAGTTTGTACCCATTTGATCTAGATTCTCACAGGCAATTGGGAACAAGTTTGTTCCTTCTTCAATAGCACAACCCGTCATGTTAGATTTCTGAAAGGAAACTAGGGCACGAGCCTAACCTGGAGTTAGGCGAGCACAGTTAGGCCCGCAAAGTTTGGCTAGCACCAGGGCCACCATAAAGCACATTTGGACCACTGTTGGAGTCAGGGAAGATGGCGCGTGTCTGTGTGCTGGCCTCTGACGCCGAGAGTGATCCAAACATACTTTACGGTGTCCTTTGTGCTCGCCAAATTTTGCTGGCCTAACTGTGCCCGCCTAACTCCAGGCTAGGCTTGTGCCCTAGTTTCCTTTCAGAAATATGGCATATGGAACAAGGCTTGCTGCCCTCTGAAAGGCATATTCCTGCTTCTGTAACTCTACCACATGTTTTTTTCTGGTGCCACCACTGAGCTTGGGAAAGTGACTAACTGCCCAATCTTATACACTACCTTCCCTGTTAATGCAGTTGCATCAAAATGGTGACCACTGCATTCTTGGTGGGGTGACAGTTGCAGATGTCTCATCTAATATAAGATTCAGAGAACAATCCTAAACTGGTGTTAGACCGGCATAAGGTAAGCCAGCAAAGTTTGGCCAGCACAAGGGCCACCATAAAGCGTTTTTGGACTACTCTTGGAGTCAGAGAGGATGGAGCAAGTCTGTGCTGGCCTCTCTGACTCTAAGAGTAATCCAAACATACTTGACAGTTGTCCTTGTACTGGCCAAACTTTGCTGGCTTAGCTTATGCCTAACTCAGTTTAGGATTGCGCCCTGAGACAGTGTGCCATTTTGAATCATTTCAACGGAAGCAAAACTGTTTCAGTTGGCGGAGCTTCTATTTGAGTCCCGTCCTGTCTCCCCATTCAAGATCTTGCAGCAAAACATTACAGGTACAACCTTCTCATCTGCAATTTTCCCATCCATTGATTTGACTCAGTGTGAAGAGAAAGGTCCTTTTAAGTGTCAAACAAACACATTCCTTTAATTAGCAGTCAGCGTTTTCAAAAAAAGGTTCTCTTAGGAATCAAAAAAAGGTTCCAAGAATCCTTGTAGATGCCAAAAACTGCATTGCAAGATATCCATAGATGTGTTTAAATAACGAACACATCCCTTTAATTAGCAATCAGTGTTGTTTTTTAAATAAGCTTCTCCTGCCATGGCAAACCAGCTGCAGGCATTCTCTGGGGGCTTAGAATGAGTATCAATTAGCTCTGAGATAAGAGACATCCATTTTGCAATTTTTTCAGCTCACTCCAGGGCTAAGGAAAGACATTTTATCTCAGAATTGATATTAATCTGCTCTAAGCCCCCGGAGAATACCTGCAGCCACCTTGCCATGGCAGGAGAAGCTTTTATTAAAAAAAATATTGATTGCTAATTAAAGGAACGTGTTTGTTATTTAAATGGATTTCATTCAATGCGGTTTTTGGCATCCACAAGGAGTCCTGAAATGGAACCCTTGCAGATAAAAAGTCTCCACCTGTATTCATCAAATTGAAGCTAAAATATAATTTCAGAAAAGGAATGCCTTTAAAAACCATGCAACAATGCATCCAAGAGAGAGAAAACGTAGATGGTTTTATTTACAGGATAATTGTATCTTATTGTATTCCTATGATAATTAATTTTTTTTAAAAAGTTCCCTAATTATTCCCAATACAACTAGTTCCTACTGACACTTTCTCCCCTTCTGCACATCATACTGGGAATAATTATCCCCTCCTTTCTTGCAGCATATATAAGAGCCAATTCCCAGGGCCACTACTGAGTGATCAATAACTTCCCTAACATAATTTGTTTGCTGCAATTCATCCTCATCTTTAAATTAATAGGCTGATGGACCAGGAGCTTCATAAACCTGCCAAAAGAACACAGCCAGATCGTTTCCTACTTCTATTTGCTCCAATGTACTGAACAACTCCTTAAAGAAACTGTGACCAAGTCTGCTGAATGGTAGAGAAGTTTTAATAACGTGAGACATCCCCCCCTTCTTTCTCAAAATGCGGTGTAAATAACTAGCATTGTTGTTCCAAACAGTGGAAATAAGAATTGGATATGCATTATTTATGCTGTCTGGAGTAGATTTAGACTTTTTATCCCAGACATTCTGGGAGTCTTCCAGTCAAAAAGATGCAATCTTTCAATAATTCAGATGTCATCATAAGGTAAGACAAGTCTTGTTGGGAAAGCAGCAAAGAACAGAGCTGAAGATACACAAGACAAGGACAAAGCCAAGATACTGCTTAGGGTGCATTTGCATTAAAAGTTTAAAAAAATGAGGTTGGCTGCAGTTTGAAACTACATTCTACCCAGGACAGGCAGATCTGCTGGACTTTCCCATGATGTTGGACCTGGTCAAAGACCACTAGGTGGTGAACAGACACTGAGCAAAATCCTAACCTAGAGTCAGGCTGGCACAGTTAGGCCAGCAAAGTTTGGCCGGCACAAGGGGCACAGTAAAGTATGTTTGGACAACTCTTGGAATCAGAGATGATGTGCTGTGCACACGTTTGTATGCTGGCTTCCCGGACTCCATGAGTGGTCCAAACATACTTTAAGGTGTCCCTTGTGCCAGCCAAATTTTGCTGGCCTAACTGTGCTGGCCTAACTCCAGATTAGGATTGGATCAACTGTCAATCCATATGTTTAGAGATAATATGCTTAAAGGCCGCAGCCTATATTGCCTCCTCCCTGCTTTCCTACATTACATGGCTCTTCAGGGTTGAAAGGGCAGACTTGATTGTGGTTGTAGCTTGCAATTTGACATTATAAATCAGGCAGTAGCCCTTAGGACATTTGCTAGGTCCCAGCCAATTCTGGAGAAGGAAGTTCCCTTCCCCTTCCAAACTGACAAGGAAAATGTACAGGTGTATGTCCTCAAATCCTTATGCGAACAGCCTGTTCTTTCTTATGTAAGCAGACATTGGCTGGCTTCAGGCTACTGATTGTATTAAGAATCTCTTCAACTGCCTGCCTGTAGCAGAAAATGTCTGTTTACACAACAAGGAGGTGTTAATGAGGTCTCCAGAACCTTACCTGCAAGACCTCATTAACACCTCTTTGCTGTGTAAACAGACACTTTGCAAGCTGCTCCAGGCAGGTTTCTGCAGACCTCTGTTATGCTTTGATCCTTGTCATATATGTGGTGGATCCTTATGTAAAACATTGCTGAGTGATGCATGCCTGTACTGAACCCTGTGGAATGAAAACTGAGCCACTTGTGCTTGCTTGCCTTGAGTAAGTGAATGTACCTCAACTCTTATGGAAGGCCAGGCAAAGGGGGATGCAAAGCCAACAGAATTGGTCCTGATCCAATGAACGTGAAGTTCAACAAATGCTCCCGAAGATGGTCCCCCCACTATAGTAAAAACCAAGTCTTGAGTGGCTGGTAACCCTTTTTTTTTTAGGCTGATAAAGCCTGGTGGATCCTGACAGAGTGTCATTTTAAAAAGTGGGTCTTGGTTGTCAAACATTTGAGAACCACTGCTCTAGGGCCAAGTACAAACTGGTGTGCATTAGTCTCTGAACAGGGCCTATGAGGTAGAATACTGGATGTCCTGCCCAAATGGGGTAGCCCTGTTGGCAGAATTTTACTGGTCTTCTGTCACTTCCACAAGATTCCACTTTGATGGATCCTGAAAATTTGTCTACAAGCCCTCTGAAAAGCTGAAGTTGTGACTAAATAGAATTAAACCATCTAGGATGAACATGCACCAGATAGCAATGGGTGGATTTCCTTAATCTTTCATAGCATAACAATGTAGGGAAGAGGGAGCCCAAGGGATTGTCCACCATTTTCCATTACCACAGCTCAAAAGATTGTTTGCACGCGCACCATGGTCTGCTACACTTTCATTATTTTACAAACACCACATTGTGGGCAAATTCCTCCTGGGCCATACTGGAATTGGTGCAGACAGGGCCAGTCCATGCATGAGGCCACCTGCAGTAGTCACTTCAAGCAGCGCATTGGTGCCACCAGCCTCTTCCTTCTCATGCCAAAGGAATAGGAAATGTGGAGAGGAGGAAAGTCCTGGTCTAGAACATTATTATTCTAACATTGACATTACTGTTAGGTTCTAGAACATTATTTAGCTTGCACATTGGCTTTAAGGTGCAATCCAAACAGGGCTTTCTGCATTCCATCAGCAGAAGGTTCAGTCTACTGGCACTACAAAGATAGCACATGTGCCATGGCTGCCTGTGTGAATGGCTGCCAGTTCCATATATATATGCCAATGGAGCACCCAGCCCCTGCAGAAGTCAATCATGTTGGTGGGAAGAAGGGTGAGAGGGTGAGGGATGGAGCAAGGATTGGGGCTCGCCAGGGGCATTCCAAGGGCAGCCTGGGGACAGATACCAGTGGCAGTAAGGCATCTAATTTCCTATATGCCCTTTTCTTACCCAACATGTCCCCTTGGGCCCACTAGGACCTATGGCAGCCTAATGGCTGGCAAAGGGTCCACTGAGTCTATTGAGAACCTTAGTGCATTCAGGGCACAATCCTAAATTGGAGTTAGGCCAGCATAAACTAAGCCAGCAAAGTTTGGCTGGCACATGGGCCACCGAAAAATGCGTTCGGACCACTCTTGGAGTCAGGGAGGATGGTGCACATCTGTGTGCTGGCCTCTCTGGCTCCAAGAGTGGTCCAAACATACTTTATGGTGGCCCTTGTACTGGCCAAACTTTGCTGGCTTAGTTTATGCCAGCCTAACTCAGTTTAGGATTGAGCCCTCAGAGTAGAAAAGTAAAAAAAAAAAAATTACCTCTCCACCACATCATGGTTCTGGCTAGCCCATAGCATGCTGTGAATGCTGTGCTGGCACAACTACACACTATGGGCCAGTAATGGATAGGATTGCCCCATTAATATCTGTTGGTTGCCCTTCATGTTATTCTAGTAATCTCCTTTGCTTCTTTAAAATGTTGCTGCGAGTGCTAATGTTCCTTTTATTGTATTGTGATGCATTTCTTTTATTAATGCTGATTGCTGTTTTTACTGTGATTGTGATTTTAATTTAATTTTAATTTAGGTTGCCCCCAGTGCTCTGATGTTCGGGGAAAAGGGTGGTGTAAATCTCCCAAACAAATAAACAGAGAGCATAGCTAAGGTGCAAAGAGGTGTTTGTGGCTTGATGCATGCAATAAATTAGACCGCGGAGATGAACAGAGAGAAGGCTGGGTCTTAGAGAGTCTGGCTATTCATCCTTGTTAAGGGAGCTTGCTCTCTACCACAAGGACTCTTAACCCCAATGAATTAAGATGTCTCAGTGCTTCTGATTTTTGCTCTCAAAAGCAGATAAAGGCACAAGTGGTTTATTCAATACAGAGAAACTCTGTACACTTGGAGGTCATGTTATATCAGTGAAGAGTCCCCTGTTCTAGAGAGAACTGGAGGCTGGCAGCACAATCCTATGCCTGTCTAGTCAGAAGTAGGCTCTATTGCAGGTGTTCTCAAACTGTGGGTCTAAGGCATTGGGTCATAATCCAATTTTTGAAGGTTTCTGAAACTGACAGGGCATACTAGGCTCTGTGCATCAAGGGTTAAACCAGCTGCTACTTGCAGGCAGCACTGCTGCTCAATACCCATTATAGCTACATCCCTTGACATTTATAAATCATGCAGCAGCAGCTAGGACCTCTAAAAGGTTTGAGAACCACTGCCCTATTGTATTCAGTGGGACTTACCCCCAGGAAAATGTATATAGGATTTTAGCCTGAGGGCCCAATCCTATCCAGGTTTCTGGTGCCAATTGCAGCTGCAATGCTGCCCCAAGGTAAGCGAACAAACATTTCCTTACCTTGAAACCTCCTGACACCCCCTCCACTGCAAAATGCAGTGCACACACCAATGGGACAGTTACGTCTGGGCTGGAAAATTGGATAGGATTTGGAGTCTCCAGATTTTTGCCAATATGTGCAGAAAACTAGAACGAGGAAATCACTAAACAGTGAAGGGGAGAAGGGAGGGGGAGGAGAAAAGACTGTAGAGTTAATGGGCCACACTAAAGAAGGAGGGAGACCCTGTAAATTGTGAGGCCAATTGAGAGGAGATTTACCTGTCCTAGTCTGCTGAGATGAGCTGGTGCCTAACAAGCTGCATTGTGTTGTTCAGGCTGCTACAGTCAAGACGAACTTCAGGTCAATGACCGGGAATAGCCAGGTGGGACACAGAGGAAAAGAAAACCAGCCAAGCGCACTCAAGTTATATCGTTGTGCGATTTCAGATTTATCTCAGTTTTATTGTGATTTCAGCTTATAGTGATTTTGGCTTTATCTCAGCCTTATGCCAGCTTTATTTTGGCTGAGGAAGGGCAATATCGTGCATTATGAGAGGATCAGCCAGGTGCCAGAAGAGTGGAAAGGGAGAGAGGAGGATTGCAGGTTCTGTAGCAGGCTGCTAGGCGTGGCACTTCAGTGGCTAGAGACAGTGGGGGGATGAAGGAAGGAGAAGGGATGAGAGCAGCAGGTAGTTCTATGACCTCGCAACCAGGCTTTGGGTGTTGAGAGGAGAGGAGGAGAGACAAGGGAGAACTGGAGAGTAGTGGAAGAGGTGGAGAAGGAAGGAGTGAGGGAGGAATGGGGTGATAACTGATGCAGAACATGGACTTTGCCATTTAAGTGGCTGGTGGTGGTTCACCAGCCTATGTTTGTGAGCCAGACAGCCTCTTGAGATCAGTTCTAGGTCCTTCCCTGACTCTTGTTTACTTCAAGGTTCACAGCAAAGCCTCTACTCCAGTTACAATGGTTAAAAGGAAATACTTTTTTATCCAGCGGGTAATTAATCTGTGGAACTCCTTGCCTCAGTAGGTGGTCATGGCGTCTGGCCTAGGTGCCTTTAAAAGGTGATTGGACAGATTTCTGGAAGAAAATCCATCGTAGGCTACAGGCCATGATGGATGGTGCAACCTCCTTTAGAAGTCAGCTACCTTGGAATGCCAGATTGCAGGGGAACGGCAATGGGATGCAGGCATCTTGTTGTCTCGTGTGCTCCCTGAGGCATCTGGTGGGCCACTGAGATACAGGAAGCTGGACTAGATGGGCCTTTGGCCTGATCCAGCAGGGATCTTCTTATGTTCTTATGTACTCCTTACCTCACACTCAGCTTGTCAGTGGTGGCTACCCTGGCTAGAATTCTTCAAGGACAATCTGTGATAGGCACAACCAAAACTCCCCAACAAAAAAACAATTGGGTGAATTCCTACCAAGTTCCAAAAAGCAACCAGCTATTCCTGGACCATCTCATAAGTAGGCAGGATGGGCCGCAAGTGTCACATACACAAAGTGCTGGGAGATGCCCCCCCCCAATTACTGTGAACACTCAATGGGGTGCTGTCCCCAAACCTGCCTTGTGCAGAGATGGGTCAGCCCAAAGAATGTCCCCACTTTGAGAGTAGAAGGCAACAGTATGTAAATAGTGCAATGCGTCATGTTTCCCATTTGAACTTTAAATCAAATTAATATCTGTTGGTTTGATCCCCCACAATCACGTCAGTTCCCACAGCTATACAGAGTTATCCTTTCAGATTCCATTTCCTCTGAATTTTTAGTGTGAAGAAAACAAGGAGAGTGAAAACAGGAGTTCTCAATTTAAACAGTTCTCGTCACTGAAGACGATGTAAGTGTGTCTTTGGGTGTTAAAATATGCAGTGTGTGACATCTATGCTTTCCAAAGCGAGGGGGGGAAGACAAACACCTCAAAGGAGCCCTGCTTCTGAACGTTCTTTTACTATTTATATTACATGTTGATGTTTTCCCTTGTGACCCTCATCCTAATGTCACTCACTCAGTGGGGGATGTTTTCAAGGGATGATGGACCCATGGTGCTGATGTACTAAAAATAATTTGAGTAGTTGGTGAAGCGGATAAATGGTTGCAAACATGTCTGCTTGAGCATTAGTTCTGCTTCTATCCTCTGCAACACATTCACAGTGGTTACTTACAGGTCTGATTTCCTTAAAAAAAAAAAAAGAGCTATGCACCATTTGCTCAGTTTTCCTGTGAAATTCATGGAAAGCCATGGAGAGTAGAATGAAACAAAATGTGCAAATACCTAAGTTAGCTAAAATTAAACTCTCCCCCAGTGCACCCAAAGAGCCAGGCTCTTCATCATGTGCTTGACAGATGCACAACGCAGAAATGTGTTCTAGGGTGGGGGGTGGGGGAGCATAGCTGAGAACTGGTCAATAGGGCTTGCCTTGGCTTTTTGAATTCTGACTCAACACCAGCCCAGCCGAAGAAATTAGATTATTTAAGCATATTTGTTGCAGTGCTGACTGACATTACGAATAAGGGAACTGCAAATTATGATAAGAAGGTTCCCCGTGTGGGACTGTAGGTATTGCACGTTATTTCAAATACAGAGAGCTTGGAAAACGCCAAAGATGTCACTATGGGGGCTTTTGGTGGGGAGGGATTGTTTTTCGTATATCACTTTTTCATGTTCTGTGTGGCACTGTGTGTGAAGTTAAAGAATCTTCAACTTGAGGTTAAAGAATCAATGAATTTATCAGCACTAAATTAGGTTATGACTCATAACTGAGGAGTCACACAGAAGTGGTTTTAGTTGTGTTTGCATGCTCAGGTAATATGTGTTTTATCGATACACATACCAATTGCCCAAAACATCACATGCTATCAGGACCAGCTCAAGATCTCCTGATGCCTGAAGCAGCATGCATAATGCTTCTCACCTTACCCAATGATGCACCAGCCTCTGCTCCTCCCACCCTCCAATGTTCTAGGTCTGCACTCTTTTTTATTCACATTTCTGCTTTCTCTTTGTTCCCGCTCCCTTTCCTAATCTAGGGAATGGAAGGAGAAAGAGAAGCAGTGGAGGCAAGTAAGTGGACTGAGAAGAGTGCCTCTCACCAATCTGCTGCCTGAGGCAGCTGCTTTAGTTGGCCTATTGGATGGGCCAGCCCTGCATGTTAGGAAGATCACAGGGAAGGTACCTAACAAAAGACTTGTCTTATAGTACTGACCATATCAGGCAGGCAGTGAGAAGGAGCTAGAGTTGTTCCGGGAAAATAAAAAGGTAAAGGTTTCCCCACAACCGAATGGTCTTGTCGTGACCGACTGTAGGTAAGGGGGCGGTGCTCATCTCTGTTTCAAAGCCTGTAGAGCCGATGTTTTTGTCTGAGGACAAGCTTCTGTGGTCATGTGGCCAGCATGACTCAATAGTGGCATGCTAAACAAGAATGTGGGACGTGGTGGCACTGTGGGTTAAACCGCTGTTGCTGAGCTTGCTGACCAGAAGGTTGGCAGTTCAAGACCGTGCGACAGAGTGAGCACCCGTTGCTTGTCCCAGCTCCTGCCAACCTAGCAGCTTGAAAACATGTAAAAAAGCATGTAAAAAACATGTAAAAATGCGAGTAGATAAATAGGTAGCACTTCGGTGGGAAGGTAACGGCGCTCTGTGTGCTACAGTGTATAGTCATGCCGGCCACATGACCATGGAAGCTTGTCCTCGGACAAACACCGGCTCTACAGGCTTAGGGGTCGCGAAGAGTCGGACACGACTTAGCGACTGAACAACAACAACAACAACAACAACACAGGCTTAGAAACGGAGATGAGCACCGCCCCCTACAGTCGGTCATGACTAGACCATTCGGTCATGGGGAAACCTTTACCTTAAACTAGAATTGGAATGAAGAGGCGATGCAGTGAGACAGATTGAGAATTAATATCAGTGATGGTGTTGGTGTTCCAAAGAGCACCTGATTCCCTCACCTGTTTGTCCTCCCTGCTGCTCCCCAGTAATCTTTGGTTAAAAAGAACTGGTGGTATCATTGTGCACAGAGTTCTCAACCCTACTATGATTGATTGATTGATTGATTGATTGATTGATTGATTGATTGATTGATTGATTGA
>JAJKFI010000003.1:21254705-21265459 GCA_029204185.1 Lerista edwardsae
TGATTGATTGATTGATTGATTGATTGATTGATTGATTGATTGATTGACTGATTCATTCATTCATTCATTCATTCATTCATTCATTCATTCATTCATTGTTTGCTTGCCAGTGTCCAATATCATGTTGTGAGTCCTCTTTAACAAAACCATATCAGAGAGAGCGGTCAGCAGCATTCACAAGTTCTATATAACAAGGTGCCTCTTGTATATATGCAGGAGGAGTAGGAGTTAAACTGATACAGTTTTTGGCTACAAGTCAAAGTGCTTCCAGCTCTGCCAACATTTCTTGAATACTATGCAGTTTAATTCATATAATTTGTAGAACTAATTTTTTTGAAGTTTCTCAATCAAAGACAGCTGATGCCACCTGGAGGTTTCTCATGACATTGCAGCCTGGAATAGTAAGCAGGGGTGCAATGCCAATCCCAAATGGGTCCCATTTATCAAACCCTGCCGTTTTGCTAAGGGATTAAGGCCAATTATTCAGGCTTTAGACAATTGCTAATCTTCAGGCAGAACCTGTCATTGTCACGCTTTGTTAGTCTTCCAATGAGTGACAAACCTTTTTTTTCTAAGGTATATGGAACATTTGCCCAAAATAGAAGGAACAAGTGGAAAATTCACTCAAGGGATGAACTTTCAGAGAGATAATCTTTTATTCAACATTTTTTAATTATGGTATTTCAAAGTGACATTAGAAAGAGCTAATTAAAACAACTAGATGACTTTACAGGAAAAACAAATATATCCACATTGGATCTTCCTTGCACCTCATTTCAGATGTGTGCTGACTTGGAGTGCAATCCTAACCTGGAATTAGACCGGTACAGGTACACCAGCAAAGTTTGGCTAGAACAAGGACAACCATAAAGTGTGTTTGGACCACTCTCAGAATCAGGGAAGGTGGCACACGTCTGTGTGCTGGCCTCTCTGACTCCGAGAGTGGTCCAAACATACTTTACAGTGGCCCTTGTGCCAGTCAAACCTTGCTGGCCTAACTGTGCCAGCCTAACTCCAGGTTAGGATTGCACACCTAATCTGGACTGAAACAATGCAGTCTTCATTCTTTGTGAGTCTCCTCCCTGACAGCACCTAAGCCTCATTGACAGCTGTGACCAGCAATGCAATCAAATGGACGTATTCCGTAATGTAGTTTGCATGGAGAGCCACACCACTATCTTGATTGGGGGGAAGAATACAATAAAAATCAATCTGGATTACTGTTGCTGTATTTTTTTATCCTCAAGGTGGCAGCTGCAACCTGAGGCTATAAGACAGCAAAGGCACCAGTGCACCACCACAGGAGTAGGGCAGCCAGAGCATTCAGCCAGAGAAAAGCAGAGAAATGCACCTATTGCGGTGGGAGAAAAGGCAACAGGTTCTGTCATCTCTCCCCATTTCTAACCTTACAAACTTAATCATTACACTGACAAAGTTAGTGTTTGCCATTTTTGGGTGATTGAGGTGAATGATCTTACATTCACATGGTGGAAAGAGCTGCAATTAGCCGTGGGCAAATGAATAGTTGCTGAGGACGTCAATGGCTCAGGAATGCCCAGTTTGCATTTCTGCTCAGCAACTGTTTATTTGCATGGTGTGACTGCTGCTTATTCCAAAAATCCTCCACCCACTGGTGGTGCGCTGGGCATGAGAGCTCAAAGGTCCACTCTGCCAGGTGGGCCATCTTACCCAAAGGCTCTCATTCAGCACCCAACCTTACCAGGCCCCGATGTTGGAAGACCAACAGCATATAAGCCAGATCTCTACACAAACTGTGGCTGGTAATCCCACCAGTAGGGAGAGCTGCTACCTATTTACTTCCTCATTTAAAGACTTGTGTGTTGCTCTCTCCTACATTAACTAGACTTCTCATTAGTTTCTTTTCATATGTTGTTTTATGTCTCCCTGCCTAAGCAGTTACTCCTCTTGTTTTTGTTTTGTAGTATAAAAACACTTTGTATAATTCAGCTCCACCTGACAGATGTCCCTGCTGGTTATGAGATCTTCTGGGTCTTCTTCACTTTTGTCCATGGGTTGTGGTAAAAACTATGTTCTGCAACCAAGGGATATACAATTTTCTGTTGTGTTAGTCACATCTGGGAAATGTGAGAATGACTAAGACTACAATCCTGCACACGTTTTGCTGGGAATAACAAGTCTTATGAAAGTCAGTGACATGCACAGAATGGTCCCGTAATACATAGTAATAACAGTGGAATGCTACATAGGATGGCATATATAGAAATGCCCCTTATTTAAGGCAGTAAAAGCAAAAATGCCTATTCTGTTATATAGCCAAGCAATGAAATATATAAACTAGTAAAAGAAACCTTGTTTTGGTTGCTAAGTAATGAGACACTATTTGTGTCGTAGTTATTTGTTATGTCAACTTACATGCACAACAGGTAAGGCAGAGCATTACAGGGATATATTTGTCTTTTTTGAACTTCAATTGTATGTTAGACTGCAGAGACTGTATACATTATATAGAAGTTCATTTACACATATTATAGTTTTGATTTTTTTTCCATTTAGCATAAGAAAAGGAAGATGAGCTTTGTACACCACCTTGAGCTTCTTGAAGAGCGGATGGGATAGAAACCCAAGAATTAAAGAATAGCAAAGAAGGTGAAAACTTAGGATACGTTATTGGGACATTGAGAGTGCAATCCTAACCTGGACTTAGGCCGGCCCAGTTAGGCCAGCAAAGTTTGGCTGGCACTTTACACCATAAAGTACGTTTGGACCACTCTCGGAGTCAGAGAGGCCAGCACACAGATGTGCACCATCCTCCCTGACTCTGAGAGTGGTCCAAATGTGCTTTATGGTGTCCCTTGTGCCAGCCAAACTGTACTGGCCTAACTGGGCAGGCCAACGTCAGGTTAGGATTGTGCTCTGAGGCCCCTCAAGCTATATCATAGCATTTGACCACATCTCTCAATATTTTGCATCCAGATGCAAGCTGGCCTTGACTACACATTCAGGGTCCAATCCAGCGATGGGATCTACAAACGCCACCCATCCCCTCAGGTGAGCAGGCGCCCCCTCTGAGGCCAGGGACGGCCGCGGGGCGAGCAGAACGAAAGCGGAAGTGCACAGACAGGCTGCCAATCAAACGGTAGTCCCGTCTAAGTCCCGCCTTCCATTCCCCCAGGTCGTTTGTAGATCCCATTGCTGGTCCAATCCTATCCACCTTTCCAGTACCGATGCAGCTGCAATGCAGACCCAAGGTAAGGGAATAAATGTTTCCTTACCTTAAGGAGGCCCCCCGTGACTGTCCCCCTACCACAGGCTGCAGCACACACCCTGTCGGCACAGCTGCATCGATACTGGAAAATTGGATAGGATTGGACTGAGATAGCTAATTCCTTTGCTGTCCAGATCACTCTTCAGTGTTTGGCAAATCTAAGAGCACCAGTGCAAAAATTTCTAAGAAGATTTTTGACATTCCTATTTAGACTTTTGATAGACTTTTGACAACTGCTGCTGAAAAATGTTGTTTGTGACATCATTCCATAGTCAAACCATCTGGGTTTGATTAACTCACTAACTCACATCCTGCAGTCTTCCAACATTTCAGTCAAACAATTCTCTATTCCAGTTTGACAACTAGGAAACCAAATGATGTGAAGTCCTTATCCTCAGATTCAGTTGATGTATCAGTCGACAGAGAAAGATAAGTGGTGGCATCAAAAGGAGAGGGTACACCAAAAGGAGGAAGGAAAGGCAAACCATGGTTAAGGAAGAACATTGATTGTGTTGGGAGGCTTTGCCCAGCACTTACGGATGTGTGAAAATTCTTCAAGGGGAATTCTTGAAAAAAGGAAAAGCTTCTTGTACTTTCACAGGTGATTCTATCCCACTGTTTTATAATAGTAGTTCACTTATCTGTGCAGATTTCAATATAGTGCCCAGAAAATCTTCAATGGCCTGATTAATGCGCTCCATACAGGCAAAGCATGGACATAGAAAATAATTATTTGCCCAAAAGACCTCCCCCTACTGGCCACCCCCAATCTTTTGAGACTATCTTCCTTGTGAGATAGGGAGCATGTAGCTGTATCTTTAGACACTTGTTGGGAAAGGCTCGTCAAACAGTGGCATGCATTCCTCAGGGCATTTAAAGACTCATTCAGTGGGATGGTCCTGGCAGCAGAGAGAGGGATTCCTTGGAGTCAACAGGCAGCTGGTCAAGAACCAGCCTTGCTGTCCAGGTCTTCCCGTGTCCTTCAATGCTGTGGTACAGCTTCTCCAGTGCAACACCTCTGAACTGTTGAGGTGGGATACAACCATTGGCCCACCCAGAGGAACAGGTCCACAACACTGAAGATGGGCATAGTGTTTTTCTGGAGTGCCCAGTGCACAACAACTTTCTACATTCAATAGGGACATTAGGATCAAAGACTGCTGACACTGTCATTTGGGATACCCAGAACAATGACCAATAGGTTGCTTCACTCAAAGCGTAGTTTGGTCCTAGAATAAGTGCAACAGATGAATTGTGTCAAGGGATGTAGCTAAAGCAGTGCAGGGGGATGCAAGTGCACCGGGCAACAAGCTTTAGGGGGCAACAAGCTGAGCTTGAGACTAGTGGCCAAAATTCTGAAAACCTTGGTATGTATGAATAATACCATCATGTTATATTTCATTGGATATGGAATTTAATGCAGAATGCAATGAAACACACCAGAGTGTAATACCTTTAGCAAATGTTATGGCCAAAAAACATGAAATGAAAAGAAAACTGTTGTGTAATAATTGTGGTTTGTTAAAAATAGCAATATTTAGGAATAATACTGTCATTTTATATATAATTTGATGTGGAATTTCATACAGAATGCAATGAAACAAATTGGAGTATAATATTTTCATTCTATCAAAGGTTATGGCCAAAAAAACAAGAAAATGAAAATACAACTGTGATGTCCTTTCCTGTTGTGACTCACTTCTGGGGCATCATTTTGCCCTCTGCATCAGACTACACTTTCATTAGCTACACCAGTGCACTGTGTTAACATACTTTAAGTCTGCTGTCTGCAATGAATCCCAGCCGTGCAATGTGCCTTAGAACAGAGGCTGATGAATTCCTGCTCCATAACATACTGTTTTAAATAGGATTGTATTTCAGCATAGATGATCAATGAAAATACTCAGAGGTGTAGGGAAGCCATTTGAGACTAGACAGTTACAATCTGTACTACTCTAGGCTGGGATGCATTTATCAAGCCACCTTGAAGCCATCCGAGTGTCAGAAATGAAACTTTTCTTTTCCTCCAGTGAATAAGATGATTAAAACAGGATGCATTAGTGTTGAATTCACATACAATATTTTGAACTACTGCACAATGATTTAAATAATATTTCCCTGTGGAAAATCAGTTTTCTGGGTAGCATTAGAACAAAAAGGCAGCAACCTCAACAATGACAAGGTTTTAAATAGTCCAAGGAAAGGAACATTTTAATTGATATTCAGTCCTTTGTAAAGTGCATTAAGATTGTTGAAATAAACTTTTTAACAACATAGCAGCATGTTCATTGTGTATGGACAAATTAGCTTGCCCTTGCACTTTCTCTTATGGCAGTGGTTCCCAAACTTGTTCCCACCAGTGGGCTGTGAGCCAATTTCTGGTGGGTCATGAAGCACCTAAAGCAGCCATATTGAAAATATGGGAAGATGGGACACTGGAAAGTTGGAGGGCTGTGTGGTGGTTTTGCTTGTATCATGGTTGTAATTAGGCTTTTTTCTTTCTGATTCACTTTGTTTTTGGAAAATGGCTAAGAACCCAACGGATTGCTGCATTCTCAGGAAAGCAGCAGGCTCTGGCATCACAAGGATGGCACTTCTTGCCATTCTGGTGGGTCCTGGAAAGATTGTCATTCTAAAAAGTGGGTCCTGGTACTAAAAAGTTTGAGAACCATTGCCTTATGGAACACCGGCCTCCCTGACTCCAAGAATGGTACAAACATGCTTTATGGCTCTTTTAAGACACCTTAGGCTCCTTCTCAATTCCTTGCCAGTCCACATTCCTTTATCACTAGCCAGCAGATTCCAGTCACCCATCCAAGACAAGACCCAATCCAATCCAACTTAGCTTTTTGAGGCAAGGTGGCAGCTCAACCATCAGACCACACCTCCTGTTCCTATAGTGTATATAAGATGGGAAAGTGTATATAAGATGGCAGCCTATGTGAATTATTTGCAGTTGTAAGCCTTAAGCATTGGTTTTTGTTCTAGGCTCAGCTGCTGTTTCTTGTATTTGTGATTTAAAAAATGGACAGACTATTCCAAAAAAACGAAATGCAGTCACCCTTAGGACAGGCTGGCCAAAGATTTTCCTGCTAAAGATATATATTTACCCCTTTCTAACTACCCAGTATAAATTTGCAATCCTTAGAGCGTTTCCCTTTGATTTCACTTGACAATTCTTTTTTTTATATGGGTCACAAATGCAGCAGTCTGTAAAATCTATTTCAGATTTCCCTGCACCATTGTACTAATCGTGCCATGTTTTTATAGGGGAATGATGTCTCTTTTCCTTTTTTCAATTAGAATTCTCTGACTGATTCTTCATGATGTGGAAAGTCTTCATCTCTTGGAGGAATCAGTTTCAGTTAACCTAAAGTGACCTCAGTTTTGTACACAATGGAAATAATTTGTTTTGTTTACCTCTACCTTTGAACAGACTGGCGCTGAGATGTTCTTTTCTAGTAACCTTACCAGAAACTTAAATGGAGGATTTAGGTAAAACTTTATAGCAACAAAAAAGCTTATTGAATTTTTAAAGGAAAAAATTAATTACTGTATCCACGAAGATACAGAGGTCACACTATCCTCTTCTGTTCATCGTGTACATTGCCATAATATGTGTGAAGTCTCTGTAAATGTACAGTTTGTCAGACAGACATTTGTAAGTGAAAAGCTGCTTGCCTGCCACTACTTTTATTGTACTGAAAAGTTTTCACCTAAAAAACCTAGATCACAGTCCTAACCTGAAGTTAGGTTGGCACAGTTACACCAGCAAAGTTTGGCCAGTATAAGGCAGAGGCAGATCTAAGGGAGGGCAAAGCTCTATGTTTTGCAAGAAGCCTTACCTTGCAGTGGAAATCACTCCTCTCCTGCACCGTTTTAGCCAATCCTCACAGGGAAAAGCAACATCTTGGCATTGCTTACTGGCTACAGCAGCAAGGGAGGGGAGGGATTTACATGACAGGGTAAGGCTTCTTGCAACACTTAGAGCTTTGCCCTCCTGTAGATCTGCCTCTGGTATAAGGGACACTGTAAAGTATGTTTGGACCACTCTCGGAGTCAGGGAGGATGGCACAACGTGTGAGTGCCGGCCTTTCTGACTCCAAGAGTAGTCCAAACATACTTTATGGTCCCTTATGCCAGCCAAATTTTGCTGGCATAACTGTGCCAGCCTAACTCTAGGTTAGGATTGCATTCCTATATGTATTAAACAGTTAATGGAAAAAAAACCTCTATGTACATAACATGCTGTTGTATAAAATCTTTTCATCTAAATTTTATATGGTTGGACCTCTGCAGTTGGACCACAGTTGGACGTCACAGTTGGACCTCCTGGAACCCTGCAGGTACCGAAACCCGCGGATAATTGAATCCATGGCTTTGGTCTATCAAAGACCTCTGGAGGCATTCTGAGGCCCCCAGAGGTGTTGGAAAGGCACTTCCGGGTTTTAGGAAAACCCAAAGTGTGTTTCTGACACTTCTGGGGTTTTTCTGAGGTCAGATTGGTCCCTTCACCACAGCTTCAGAATCTCCTGAGTCAAATCTTCAGGTTCCAAACCTGCAAACAAAAAGGGCTCACCACTACTATGGAGTTTCATAACAGCCCAATCATATAGTCCTTCTGTGTCAGCGGATCTTGTGATCCATTGATGCAAAATGCCTAGTTATGGCAGAAAAGTCAGACCTTCATCATGCACGATGGAGCCACTATAGGAAATGGTCAGCAGCTCTGCACATATCCCAGACTCAGCTCCACTAGTGTCAGTAAGTTAGCCATGGGATGGGCCATAGGTGGGAAAGGAAGAATCAAAGGGGCAAAAGGGGGGCATGTTGGGGAGGGTAACCTCACCAAAACACTCCCTGGTTGTATGCCAGAGATGTATGCCAGCTCTGGGGAAACCCATAGGCAGCCAGAAGGCCTATGCAGGAAATACTCCTGCACAGTGGTGTCATTCAAATGATTTAGGAACAGGAACTCACTTTTGATTGGCACTTGTCGGGAACCCGGAACCAGCCACGGAGCCCGTTAGGATCCGGAACGCCCGTTCTGGTCCATTCCCCCTGAATGACATCACTGCTCCTGCACCAGTTTGCCTTCTGGTCACTTCCCCCCACAGCATGCAGCACAGCCTCTGATTGTGCGGTTCCATGCTATCGTGGGGCCGGTAATAAGATTGAGCTGTAAATGTACTACTTCTCAGGCAATGTTCCCTATTAACAGAATATCCTGACTTCATAGACATTCTGTTGGCCAGCTGTATAGCTTATTGTAATATAAAAGACACATGTTAAGGGACAATCCGTAAGCTGTTTCAGTGGCTAGATCGGACAAACTTAAAATGGGCTTGTTTACATTGGGCTGTATTCACTGATTTCAATGCTGCTTAGTTAGGATGACTAATGCTGCAATCCTATATCCACTTGCCTACAACTGCATGCAAACACAAAGGGGCGGACCTAGTGGATGTGCTGCCAGGGTCACATCCAGCTGGCTGCCACCGCCCACCCAAAATTAATTGCAAAATTATTCTCACCTACCTCCGCCTGCCCTGCCTTGATTAAAACAAAAAACAAAACCAAGACTGGCTTTATTTTCCTTGGAGCAGACAGGTGAGCAGGTGGCTGAAGCAGCTCCCTTTGCTCGCTCGCCCACCCGCCCACCTGCATGAATGAAGCTGACTGGCTTCATTCTTTTTGGGGCGGGCGAACAGGTGGCTGAAGCGGTGGGTGGCTGGGTGCTGACTTTGCTCGCATTTAAAAATGGGACAAGCGAGCAAGTGGGCGGGTGACTGCAGGGAGAGTGCACAGAATGCTGCCACTTCCACGCTGCCACCCAGGTCCATGTGACCCCCCTGGACCTTCTGCCAGGCATGCCACCGCGCGCAAGCACACGCACCCAAATAAGGGACAAGACAAGCAACACTGTGTTGAACAGGGCCACCATGTATTGATCAAAAAGAGAGACTTGCAGCCGTCCTAATAGCCCAACCCTAACCAACTTTTCAGAGCTGCTGCAGCCATGCATGCTGCATTCTGGTGGGGGGGCCATCACAAAGGCCTCCTCAAAGCAAGGGAACGTTTGTTCCCTTATCTCAAGGCTGTATTGTGGCTTCATGTTGAGGAAGATCTGGATTGCACTCCCCCTCCCCCAGCTGCCAAGCCTTTGAGAGACAATCTCAAGTCTGGGTTATTCAAGGGGGCTGTGGCAGATTAGCTGTCTCATCCAGGGATGGAGTGGACCACCTGCGATTGTTGATTACTGGTATATTTTCATTAATAAAGGTGGCCTGATTTCATGCCAGGTCACATGGTTTTGTGTGTTTTATGGAGGGATATCTGGACAAAGAATGTTAGAATATAAATACAAAGGATTAATTCTTGAACAACGGGAGAAAAAAATATGTTTCTGCCATATGAACATGATTATTTTTTCGCAAAGCAGAATGACTTCAAACCCCTTTTGGAGATAATTTTGCAAACTTCATACCTCCCACCCACCCCAATACCTGCTTTCCTAGCTGCTTTGTTGGAAAGCCTTCATGGACACAAATTGCTGTCCAAGTGGGCATTTGATCTGGTACCGCTGATCACGTTTCACTTTTCATACAGCCAAATGATGCATCATGCCTCTCTGCAGGTTTGTGCAACAATCCACTGAAGAGTATTTATAAACAAAAAAACAAACAGAAAAGCTACCCAGAGTCATAAGAGATGCATTTTAAAGAAATGATGGCATCTGGTTCCTCCACCGCTATATAATCACAAACGCCTCCAACACCATCAAAGAAAGGTCAATTGTCACTCAGAACAAGTGAGTCGCTTTTTACAATCTGGTCCTAATAAATGAAAGTAAACCTAAGGGGCAGAATGGATGGAAATTATGTAATAATATCCCTCAGTAAATGGCTGTCTAAAGAGTTGCATGAAAAGGTATTATGAGATGTTATTTGAAGCACACAGGGAAGTGTATACTTAAGTTTAGAAGACCAGCAATAGGACATTCTGAAGTCATTTTGAAAATTCCATCTTGCTTTTTGAAGTTTAAGCTGTCACATTTGTGAAGTCAACCCGACACGCCAAGAGTGCATTTCCTCTTGGGTACGTAAAGAAGTCATGGTGAGTATGATTTATATTGCCATTGTCAGCATTGCTTTAAGGATTTGCAGTCTTCAGCTTTGGGCAGTGTGTGTTTTATTTAAATTAAAATCCAATGTGCATATTCAAATTGAGACGCCCTGTAATTGTGTTGAATAAAAGATACAATTATGACATAGGATAATGTACATCTGAGAGTGACAGCAGGATGGTCTGACGCCCAGCCCTGCTTCCATTTGGAAGGTCTATTTATGAGATTTTTGTGTTTGGTTTGAGAAATGCGCATTGAGCTGAAGCATTATTGCTACTTAAGTATTTCACTTTGGCAAGTTCCTGATTATCAATTTGCAGTGGCGTTATTCACCCGGTACGCTGGGCGGGACTTACCTTTGAGCGGCAGTCCGCCTGTTGC
>JAJKFI010000003.1:21275459-21296472 GCA_029204185.1 Lerista edwardsae
CCCCTGTTGGTCGGCGGCGGAGCGAGGTGGGGTGCTGGGGCAGCGGGGTACTGGGCACTGGTGCCCTCTGGTGCCCGGCTCGTGCCTCTGTAGGTGGGGTTGGTGACCCCCGGAGTGGACTCCCTGGAGGGAGGGAGGGCGTGAGGGTGCTCTCATTGAGCCCCCGGGGACCAATCCAGGGGCTCAGTCCTTTCAGGAGCGGGGTGGGCAATACCCCCATCAGGCCATGGTCAGGAGCGAGCCCAGACTGTCTGCCTGGCTCGCTGGGAGTCGCTCCTCCACTTGCCCTCCAGCCCGTGGAGGAGCGTCCTCCCTCTCTGCTGTCTGAGCTCCTTATGAGCACCAGGCCAGTCTCCCCGGGCTCCTCCCCTTCCTGCCTCCCGGCCAGGCCCAGCTCTCGTGAGACTGGGCTGGTCCTTTCAGGATCGCACCTCTCTTCAGGGAGTCACCCCAGGCTGCTTGTACAGCCCCGGAGGGGTGTTGCCTTTGATTCCCCTGGGGCTTGACACTGGGCTCCCTAGCTGCCCACCCGCAGCCCCCTGTGGCCAAGTAGGCCCCCCGTCCTTGGTCCGAGGCAGCGGGGTGGTTGCGGGGGTGACAGGCCCCCATCCTGCCAGTCAGTGCGGGGTCTCCCCCCTCGGAGTGCTGCGGGGGGAGGCCAGGCCCTGGGTGACATCAGGTTTGAACAAGAAAAAAAAACCCACCTTTATTGGTGAATAACATAATACAAAGGTGAAATCCTTAAGGCATGTATATCCTTGTGTTTGAACCAGACTAGCAGCCCAATCCTATCCCCCTCTCTTGTTGGTGTAACTAGTGTTGCGCCAATATAGCGGTCACAAAGCAGCCTCCACTGATGCCCAGTGGCAATGGAGCAGCCTCCTGTGAGCTGGCAGATCCACAGAGACCCGTTGGAGCAGGTAAGCCCACACAAGGGGTTGGAGCGGGGTGGGGAAGGGGGTTGAACATGGTGGAGTTGAGCAGAATGGGGACAAGATGGGTAGAATGGGGTGGGGAATGTTGAGCAGGGAGGAGGGCAGATCAGGCGCAGGAGGCGTCCAGGATCAACAGTCAAAACACGTTGAATCTCGACCCCCTTCCCAGGCCTGATCTTCTTGTCTAACATGGACTTGCATCGGCTGTCAAGCTGCTATAGATCCAAGTTGACTCAGTAGCTGCTGAAGCCTACCTGGGGCAAAGAGACAAATGTTCCCTTACCCTGAGGAGACCTCCAGCAAAAATCCCTCACAGGATATAGCAGTTGCTGCTCCAAGCACCACTGTATCTCTGCTAGGGATTTAGATAGGATTGGGCTGCTAGGGTCATATGCAAGACACTACTTCTGCTATCCAGAGTAGCTGTAATGCCACACTACTTGGAGCTTAAAAGGACTGTTCAGCATCACAGTTATGTTCCTTCCTCCTCTGTGTAACAGTGGAGGAGAGGAACCCGACGTGTCAAGGAAACAGAAGCAGTGCTGTACATGCTATTTAATATTCAACTCAAATCTCTCCCCCCAAGCTAACTTTTCCCACATCGTCCTTTCTTCTTTGTTTGATAAAAGGTTAGAAATGCTGCCTGAGACAGAGGGGGAGAGAGAGAGAGAGAGAGAGAGAGAGAGAGAGAGAGAGAGAGAGAGAGAGAGAGACCAGCCAAGCTAAAGTTGGGTATGTCTTATTTCAGAAAAATAAATAGTTTTGCCGAGGGGATGGAGAACTAATACAAATGGGATTATGATTGCATGGGAGGGAGAAGGGAGAAGGAAAAATAAATGGTGTGAGCATGAAAGAACACCTTATTGCTTTGAATTTACGCCCCACCTTTCTGTATCCAACATGCTTGAAGCATCTAAGCAATACAGGTTTGTTGCTAGGAACGATGGTGTGGTAGCAATGGAGGTGGCCTTGTGGATTAGAAGGGAAGGGAAGGCACTGGATAGGAAGCAATTTTGGAAGAATCTGGGACACTGGCAGCAAGATATGTTGGGAACCCAAACATACCATAGAAACCACCACATTCGGTGCTCATGCCACACCCAGCTGTTTATTCTGAAATTGCAGCAATGCTGTGAACTCAGGTTCATGGCGTTGGAATTAACACATTTTTCCACTGGAAATCCACTCTGCCCTCAGCAGTTATTGGACTCTGAGGTAGCCAGCCAAGTTGGATCATGCCCTTCCAAAGAGCTATGTCTCTGCTTCTTTGATTAAATTTTGAGTTGCATTTTAATGTTAGAATTTTTAAAATGCTCTAAGCCACCTTGTGCACTATCTTATTGGGAGGAGAACACTGTGTATGAAGAGAAACTTCTGGATTATTTCTAGTGCAATGCCTTCCTGCTAACAATGTATAATGTGTAAGTTTGCCCTACGGTGTGTTTTTCTGTGTAGTGTGGGCGTATGATGTGGTTTCAAGGCCCATTCATAACTTGGAATTAAATGAATGGGAGCCATGTTTTGCAGTATAACATGATTTTTATTCTTTACATTTTAGAAAGCCACTTTTTGCAAGGATTAACAGCTGGATACAACAAGTCAAAGCGCTAAAAGCAGAAATAATTTTTCATTATGCGCAAAGGTTAACAGTAGCATGCTTGAAGTCTACATGGTAAGAACAGTGATGTTAAATTTTTGTTGTTGCACTAGAAGCAGAGCTAGCAAAATCTGCTGAGAAAACCAAGTTATTTATAATAGTCAAACTCTAAATAGGCCAGGGCAGTGATATATCTCACACTATGCCATGTATGGAACACAGAGCATACCATTCACCATAACTTAGATGAGTTACAGCAAATAATTACAAATGTTCAAAGCGCATTTTTCAATCAGTCATCATTTAAGTGTTTGAATGATAAAATTTTGACACAACATCCAAATTAACGTTGTGTTAAAGATTTTTATGTCAGTTCTAAAAAGTTTGAGAATTACTGCCCTAGACAAAGCCTGTGTTGGGAGAGGAAGTAAGGGGTAGGGCTATAATTGTGCGTGTAGAACTCAGAAAACTCAGAGATGTGTCCTGCAGAGAAGAAGGATTCATTTGAGACAGAGCACACTTTCCTCCAATGTCTGTTCTGAGAGACCAGTTAAAGAGAAAGATGGCTTTTGTTGCCTTGTGGGCATTCCTGCTAGAAAATACACAGCAAAGGACTGAGGGTCTTGATTCAATTTGGGGCCTTCAATCAAGATATGTCAGTTGGAAAATCAGACCAGAGAGAGGGGCACTTAGGAGTGTAGCCCAGCAGAGTGGGCACCCTCTTGAACCCACACAATTTTTTGGGCATGTCCCAATTGCGTTGATTTTGGCATATGTCAAATATAAGATTCCGCATGCAGATCTTCACCTGAACACAGAGACAGCAGGGAAAAGTGGGGACAGGGGTGAGATAGAAGCAGGCATTCTCTGCCCACTCCTACACTACACATTCACTGATCACAAGGAGGATAGGGGACAGATTATTTATTTATTTAGAAGCATTTTTTTTAAAAAAATCCTGCATTCCACTCAGAGAAATTTCCAAGAGGCTTATTATCACAAGGCTTACTATCCCTGATTCCCTGCTGAGCGCACACTTACCTAAAACCATAAACAAAATAACAATTACAGCAAAATAAAGATCAGCAAAAAATATATATGAAAACATCAAATCCCCCTTCCTCGCACAAATACAAATACACAAAAAGCAACCATCAAATAGCAGCAGAAATATATGGTGTGCGCAAGGCCTGAAGATACATGATTTAGCACTTTGCTGAAAGTTAAGTAGGTCTGAGACTAATCAGTGCTTGCAAGGGAGGTTATTGGGGAACTAGTGAAGAGAAGGGAGAGATCTCCAATGTCAAAAAAGGTATTTTTATTACTGAGTGCTCTAATGAAACCAAATGTGGCATGTTTTAAGCTTGACATGTTTCAAGCAAATAAGCTCTTCTTCAGATAAGTAGTTTTATCAAAGGTTGAGGAAAAAGATACTGTATATTAGAAGACATACCAATAAAGTCACATACAGACTCTGACTTGTGTAATTGCATTCCACTACAGCAAAAAAGAATTGTATTGATGTAGTTAGGGATTGATAATAAAACCATTGATGATAATATTTTTTAAAAAACACTTTTCAGAACTCTTCATTCCTAGTTTGAAGTTTTATTTCCCCCACTTTATTTTTAGACCACTGAGGAACCCAATATATGCTCTCTTGAGCTCCATAGAAGAAAGGTGGGATACAAATATACTACAGGGAAATCATGTAATGTTTACCTGGAAGTACATCCCCCTGCAGAATGAGGAGACAGGACAATCCACTGTACTGGCAGTACCAAGAATCAGGCAAACTCATGATTAAAATATAAACAGTTTGTTAAAAGTCAATAGGGAAAAACAAAATGGATAAAGAGTGAATGAAGAAAAGATAAGCTTGGCAGAAAACACTTCCAAAGATGCAGTAATAATTTACTCCAGCAGATGGAGCTGCTGCATACATTGTGTGCATTAAACTGGAACCGTTTCAAGTTAAAAAAGAGTCTTTGTATGGGTGCTGGAAGGACTGCCAATCAAAAATAGTTGCTTGTTAGATTTCTTCCCTGTCTGGATAATGACAGGATGATGACTGCATCCTGAGGAGGGGGTCTACGAGTCTCTCTCTCTTGTGGAACAATATTTGGACAAACCTCATTGAAAAATGGAGTTTTGACTAGCCTTGAATCTATGAGAACAGTGGTGTGTGTGTGCTTGCGTGTGTGTATTTGGGCATATATTCAAACACACACACACAAGTAACAGCAAACACAATAGAATACAGAGACTCATCACAGGGGCTGACTCCAACCTGGTGATGGTATGTAGAATGTGGTGTCCGCTGCATCCCATGTGCCATTCCTGGTGGAGAGGCTGGCCAATCATGCCAGCCTCCACATGGTTCCTGATGGGACTCCTCAAAGCTACTTGGCCTTACTCTGAGGAGCCTGCTGGCTAATGTGTCTGGCTCAGTTCACAAATTTGGGATCTGGCGGCCACCAGCTCTGCTGAACCCCACCCCTTCCCACCCTGATCCACCCCATCCCGCCCAAACTCCCACCACTTTCCAACCCCTCCACCAACAGGGGTGGCCAGTCTGCCCCATGCTAATGGTGGCCCATGGCTTTATGGCTGCTGCACTGGTTCCAGCAGCTTCCAGAAGAGGGTCTGCTACGATGGTGGGACCCTTGTTGTTTGAAGTATGCTGGTGCAATCAGGGGATAGGATTGGACCAGAAATCAACATTACAAAATACTCACATCAAATACTAAGTTCAATTCACTGAAATCATTCAGCGTCAAATACTGTATTCCATTTCACACCACTATTTGTTTATGTAATTACATTTAAAAGAAAGAAAATACTGTATTTGGGGGATATTCTAATAATCTGAGATATCAGGGATGGTTCAATGTCAAAATTCACTGAAGAGATTCTGAGAGGACATCCATTCCAGTTCCAGCTGTAATGAAACCTGACCAGACAGGTCCTATAGTGCAGCTAGTTTTAAAGTTCTAAGGAAAGGGACTTCTCAAATCACTGACTACAGTTAAGTGAATCAGTGCCAGATTATACAGAAGTGGTAATACGTAGCCTTGGCAAAATTGAAGTAATCATTCCCACTTTGAAAACTTGTTTCGAGGAAGGAATCTGGGCGTCACTGAAGACAGCTCTGTAGCAGCAGAAAAAAGAAGATATATTGGAAGGCGTACAAATGTTCCAACAACTGGAAAGATAGGATATGATGTAGAAGATAGTTTTATGCACAATGTGTTGCAGCCAAAGAAAGTTAGCCATGACGGGCAGTGCAATCCTAAACCCCATGCAGTGTCAGCGCAACAGGGTTGTGCTGACACTGTGCCCTTAGCGCCGACACAGGAGCACCGATCGGCCCCCTCTGCGTTGGCGCTAAGGCAACAGGACCGGCGCTGCAGGCAGTGCCGGCCCTGCTGTGCCCGCACTGAGTCTCTCTCACGCCGACCGAAGCTGGTAAGCATGAGGGAGGCTCTGTGCCGAGGTGGCACAAGGATCGGAGGGAGGGAGGGAGGCGGGGTGGGACTTGGGTGTGACGTGGGCGGGCTTGGGAGGTGGCCATATGGCCACCTCCTAAGCCCGTCAGGGAGTCCACACCACCCTGATTTGGGCCATGCGGTCTCCTCGGATCTGCGCCCGCTCTTTAGCAGGTGCAGATCCAAGAAGCACATAGGGGAGGCTGGAGCCTCCCCTACAGTAAGGGAGCGCACGCTCCCTTGCCGCGGGGAGGCTCCAGCCTCCACCTACCCAGCGCTGAATAGGGCACTGGCTGGCCGGTGCTCCTACCCCAGCGCTGGGTAGGATTGCACCCTAAGTCCACGTAAGTAACTTGTCTAATTGATTTCAGCATTTAATAAGGCCCAATCCTGCTCAGGTCTTATACCACGTAGCTTGTTCTGGCAGTGTAAATCCCTTTACAGCTGTTGCAAAATGTGACAAGCTGTTCACTGTGACCTGGCTGCCACCGCAAACAGCAAGCAGCTGGCTCTGGGGGCCAGTCGACTGGGGATGCCCACCAATGGGTACGTTGGTGCAGAAGATGGTAGAGAGGCTGGGAACGGGGGCAACAAGGGGGCTGGAAAGTGGGTGCATCAGGGTCAGAAGGGGGCCGTATTGACGGCAGCAGCACACACCAGTATCCTATATCTCTCTTCCTGGACTCAATCCCCCCTTTCCACTTGGGCTAGCTAGAGAGCTGGCGAAGGTTTGACTAGAACCTGGTGTGGCCTTACCCTGGGGGTAGGGAAACAAATGTTCCCTTACTCTGAGGAGGCCTTCAGAGGCCAAAACTCCCCCTTGGGATACAACAGGTGCCATGTTGGTCCCCATAGGGGTTTAGTTTGAGTAAGATTGGGCTGCCTATAATGTGTGTCTTAGGTTACACTCATTCAGCATTTGGAAAGCAGCATGTACAACTGATACTAGCAAAGTACTAAGGTGCGGTCCTGACATGCAGCACTTATCTAAAGAAGTTGAGAAATGTCACTAGTCTTACTGACATTCTTTTGACTTTCCTCAACATTCCTTAGTTGTGTTACCTGAGGAGGAAAACCAAAACCTCAGACAGACATTCAGGATTGAAAATACATTATAATAATGTGATACACCCAATGCAGTTTGAAGAACCTCCAAATTTGCTATGATTCTTCCCTCAGGCAAAATTTCAGAGGCAAGTCTAATTAGCCTTGAAGAGGATTTTAAAATGTCATAGCAGATTATTAAGGAGGATATTAAGATGCTCTCTTATGAAGCCGGTGGAAAGGTTTGACAATGCATGTCTATTCAGAAGTAAGTCCCACTGTATTCAGTGGGACCTACTCTCAGCAGAGGCATAATGTATTTCCCTGGCTCTCTGGCTTCCCAGTTCTCCCCAGGGGGCAACAGGCAAGGAGCCTCCTTAGGAGAAGGAACCAGCTGCTAGTAGCGCCTCCTCCATAGCTTGGGCACATAGTAGTGCCTCCAAACTACAAAATCTTGGAATAGATAAAAGACTTTTACATCTTATTAAGGGGCTATACTCAAATAATATGTGCCAAGTTCGTACCTCTTCATCTGGGAGTTTAACAAAGGAATTTCCCACAAATAGAGGGGTTAAACAGGGTTGTTTGCTAGCCCCGATCTTGTTCAATATTTTTCTGAATGATCTGGCACCCTGTTTAGATATACCCGAGGGCCATCCTCCTAAATTGGGAAATCGCCATGTCTCGATTCTTCTCTACGCCGACGATGCGGTGATTATATCCCGCACTCGTATCGGGCTTAAAAGGTTACTAAACAAATGCCTTGAGTATTTTTCAGGAAATAAGTTACAACTCAACTTTGAGAAATCTAAAATTCTTGTGTTTGCCAGGACATGGAAGCCAAGGAAATGGAGGTTAAATAAGGTGGAGTTAGAGCAAGTAAAATCATTCAAGTACCTTGGTTTCCATTTTACATATAATTTGTCCTGGATTGCACAACGCAATCATGTCCGTATGGCTGCTTCTTTGTCTGCTCAGGCTATTTGCAACTTTTTCTTTAGTAAAGGGGGATTATTTATCCCTGCGGCCATCAAAGTTTTTTCAGCCAAATGTATTGCCCTTATATTATATGGCATACCACTATGGATTCGTGATCTTAACTATTCAATTGAACAAGTGCAGGCATCTTTTCTTAGAAAGATCCTCGGGGTGCCGAGTTGCGTTCCATATGCAGTTTTGTGTTTAGAATCCGGACTAAGGATGATTGAAACGGTTGCTTGGATCCGCGTGACTAAGCTCTGGCTTTCAGTTTTCTATTCTCAGGCAGATAACGATCTGATTCAGTGCATGCTATCGGACTCTTTTTTTTCCGCGGAGCCCTGGTCATCTAAACTTACCGATTTGGGGATTGAACCAGACCTAATCGGCTCGGTTTCCCAGATGGAAGCCTTTAGACTGATCAAGGGGAAATTATTAGATTTGCACGACCGTAACCTACTGAAGATGGCTAACACTCGTTGCTCACCCCTTACCCATCAATTACGTACTAACATTGGTCAAATACCATCGTATTTGTACATCCTGGATATTCCTGCTAGGCGTAGGGCGATGACGTTAGCTCGTTGTAATGTATTTCCCTCCGAAGTCCTGTGGGGTCGGTTCAAGGGTGTACCTTATACTGAAAGGTTATGCCCTTGTCAACAAGACAGCATTGAAACTTTAGTGCATCAACTTTTTTATTGCCCTTTGCATTTAAAGAGCAGAGAGCTCTATTTTCAACCTCTCATCAACAAGTTGGGTGTGGATAGCAAAGAGGTGACCCTAAACTTTCTACTCGAATCTGAAGACCCGGTAGTGGTTAACCAATTGGCTCTTTATCTGATGCTCATTATTAAAATTAACAGTCAGCGTATCGATGGCACTTCTGAACACGTGTTTTAGTTTGATGGTCTCTCTTGGTACGACCTTTGGTAATTTCTATTTGTATTTTATTTGTATGTTGTGATAATGTTGTATGCCAATTAAAGGTAAATAAATAAATAAATAAATAAATAGTAGTGCCTCTTCCACAGCTGTCATGCACCCCCTGGCATAGCCCCTGGGGACATACCCCTCAGGATTATGCCTCTGATTCTTAGGCAAGTGTATAATGCCTAGTAAGGAAAGGAAACTAAGGAAAGAAAATGTAAAGCCTGCATTATAATCATTATAATCAGGTCATTGTTTCACCTAGATTAGTATTGTGTGTGGTGCCTGCTGGAAGTTCGAGGGTCTTTCCCAGTCTTGAGATAATGACAGGCAACGATGACAACAACTGAATGAGACATCTTCTACATGCAGAGCCAATGCTTTACCATTGAGCTACAGCTCCATCCCCAAGTAAGATGATTGGATTATATTAAAGGGGAAATGTTTATTCTGAAATAATGAGGTGCTATTGTTGTCTCTTCACTATAATACAAGCAAAAAGTGAAAACTAAAAAATGCAAAAGTTGATGGAGCATTTTCAAAGACTGGGAATTACAAGGGCAAAGGCATTCAGTCGCGGATCCAGGGGGATGGCAAGCCGCATGGGCGGCGGGGGGGGCACCATTGCACGGAATTTGGGCGCTTTTCGGCCCACCCGCCCTCCCTTGCGCATGGAACGCTCCGAAATGGAGCTCTTCCGGGTGCAAGGAGGTGTGGCAGGGAGACGCACGGGGGCACGGCGACGTACCGGGGGCATGGTTTTGTCGCCTTGCCATGGGGGGCGCTCCCGGCCCGGACCGCCTCTGTTCAGTGGTACCTGGACAGATTCAGGGGAATGTCCTTATACATTTAGTCCACTTTCAGCCACTACCTTGTATTCAACTTCCCCATTTTGGCTCACAGCTTGTTGCTAAATGCAAGTAACAAGCCATCAAGCTTTTAAGTTTTGCACATGGATTTCCAAGTTTCCATGTGCATAGAAGGAGGTTTTGTGGCATGTATGAATGTTAGACTGCCTAACTGTTACTCTCTTGCCACTCAAAGGATTAGATTAATTGGTCTCCTTGGATCTGCATCCGCTATCTGTGCTATCTGTCCTTGGATCAGAGTCGGTAGTGCAAGGCTAGCGCCACCATCTGGCACCAGCAGTACAAGCACACCACCATTGCTGTAGTCTGACAAAATTAGATCACATAGGATTACACTGACATGGGCATTCTTTAAGGTCTTGCAATGAATGAAGACTACCAGTAGGGTTAGGCAACAAGGAGTCACATAATAAGGGATTAAACTTTATTTCCAATTTGTTTGGACTTCATTAGTCTTTTGCATTTCTATTATGCCTGTCAGGTATCAAATACTGTCATATGCTAAATATCAGAACTCCAGTATCAAATGCTATCATCTGTCAGATGCCAAACAACAGGCATCAGGTATTAAATACCGCAGCCTGTTAACTGTCAAATATCATCAAATATCAAAGACCATCAGATGTCATGGAATAGTTGATATTGAATATTCAGTGGGTATTTGACCTTGGATGTGTCAATGAAGGATTCTGAGAAAGCTTTAGGAGGCAAACTCATTTTGGCTCTAAGAAGTTGGCCAGATGACAGGAAAACCTGTCATCCTGCAGGTTCAATGATGGGGCTATTTTCTTCCATTTGGAGTGACACTTTCAAAAACCAGAAGGGGCCTGTTCCATTTCTGGGCATATTTTATAATCCCTCTCATGTGAATGTGTTTTAAGATAAGGCGTTGAATGGAAGGCATTTTTAAGGGCTATTCAGGCTACAATCCTTAAAATACCTACCAGAAAGTAAATCCCATTGAACTCAGCAGGACTTGCTTTGGAGTAAACATGTTTAGGACCATGCTGTCAGCCTTCAAAGGATGAATGGACTTGAGTAGGACATTTACCCAGGAACAATGTTAGCAGAATGAATAGCAGCAGGCTATAATGGCTGCATACATTGCATCCCCTGCTAGGCTGATGGTTGTCTGGCGATGAATGAATGATACGGACACAAGCTGTCAAATGGGGTGCAACTAGACAAGGCCCTCATTAAATAAAGTAATGGCGATACTGATAGCTCCCTGCAGTGACTCATCATACAGATAAATGGCCAGATATGGAGGCTGACAGATGGTGAATGACACTTATATAATTGGAAAGTTAGTTTGAAACTTACTGGGTTGTGATTGCAATGGAAGGGTCGCTTTGTGTGTGTGTGTGTGTGTGTGTGTGTGCATGTGTGTATGCACGCGCGCGCACGTGTGTGTGTGTGTGTGTGAATTTTCTATCCAGCATCAGGAAAGTCTTTTTGGCTCCTAAGAAATTCCTGTTTGTGCTTCATCCCATCCAGGCTTCACTGGGCCAAATTTATAGCAATTGCTTTAAAATAAACAATTTCACAGGTGAGACTTTTATATTGCACTGTTACTGCACATTTCAGCACTTTCATCTTTAAAAACATAAGCACCTAACTACTGTAGCTCACCTTGTAGCACTGAGGTAAATAACCATTTTAAATTCACATCCCAGTTGCCCATTGTCTCATCCCATAAACATTTTGTCAAGCATTTACACCTGCCAGAGCCCTCTCATTCCCTAATCAGCCGCATGAGAACATGATTACTATCCATTCAGCTGAGAGCTGTGGAACAAATCAATATCTATAGTAGATGCTAGGCAAATATTCCAGGTTTTAATTGCCTTCTAGCCAAAATGTATGGCACATATTAAAATCTTTGCTTATGGAACCATGCTTAAAAATTTATAATTTAGTTTTACTCCCAGAGAAAATATTTAGGCAATTATGCTTTGCAAGCGAAAATTATTATTGTTCGGCAGACCAGAGGGGGCTTAATGTGTACCAAGAAAGGATGAGAGGTTAATACCCCCCCAGAACACAGCCCTCATAGAATGAGATTGAAAAGGTGCTATAGGAGTGGTGAAATGACTCATAAACTGACAGGAATGTGGAAATGCAGGCTGACTGATGGGAGTGTTGCGGGGCATTTCAAATGTGTTATATGACTGGCTTCTAATGACTGCTCTTGCTCCCTTAGATCCCATTTGCTACAGTGGAGGAATTTTTTTTTTGCAGGGGGGGGGGAAGCTACTCACAGAGTCCTTGGAAAACAAATGTCTACATTTCCACATGTATCCAATGATGGATGTCATCATGGGATTCATTCCAATGCATGGAAAAAAAATTGCAAGATTTGGTTATTAATATTCAGGGAATTAGTAGGAAATCTTAGCCAATCAGAGCTGGAAATCATACCCCACATTATCAAAGCCAACCCCCTGTTGGAAGTGGGAATAGGAATCAGTATGGTTGTCCCAATCAGCAGGCTGGCAGGGGTGCCCACTTTCATTCAGCTTCTCCCCTCTACTGAACCTCGTACTCCCACTCCCAAAAGGAAGAGGGAGACAAAATGGAAGTGTGGAGGAGAGGAGAGCAGTGGGCTAGAGTGTCAGAGAAGCAGAAGCTGGCCCAAGACCAGGTACAAGGGTAGCATTTGGCACACCACCTCCGGCAAGAGGCCTTGGGCCAGCCCCTAGAAAGGTGTGTGGACATTCAGAGTGGGATGCAAGAAGTACAGGATTTCCCTGGAACTTTCTTGTGCACATTTTGTACATCTTTGGGCTCAGCCAGGCTGAGAATGGGAATGAGAGGCAAATAGTGTATCCAAAGGGGAGGCAACATGGTACATATGGCAGCAATGTGCAGTGTAAGGGGCCCTCTCCTTTGCAATTGGAGCTATTCTGGGCAGTGATGGCAAACACTGTGCATTGCCATTGCTGCCCCAAATGGCTCTGACAGCAAGGGGGAGGGACAGCCTACATGACACATTATGGCACCTGCCATACTTACCGTGCCACTGCCCCCCTCTGGCTATGCTTCTTTTCTAGCACATAGGTCACTCATATGATCATGTTTTAACTGTATGAGTGCCTAAAACCCTACTTTGTGTCATCCCAGCTAAAACAGACAGATCCAGAATTTCAAATAAGACAATATCAGACTGAATATTATACAGTGTGCATGTTCCTAGGCTGGAACCTAGTGGCATCAGAACCAGTTAGGGTCTATGCCCATTAACAGGACCATCCAATGACAACTCCGGCAATATCTTCTTGTTGTGATGGATGGGGTGCGACAATGACTATTTGCTAAAATATTCACAAATCAGTGAGGATTTTTGCAGTATGAATAGCAGCTAACAGAGTAATGTAATACTTAATGAGGAAAGTAATTAATGCACCTGGCATGGTGCATGGTGGATGCATCCATGGTGGATGACAAATGCAGATAAATGCGGACTAATGAGTTTGGGAACACAAAATAAAGAGAGTGTGCTACAGCTAAATGGAAAATGAACAGCGATGTATTGACCTAAAAAGAGATCTGGGAGCAATTATAGACAAATCCTTAAATCCTTGAGCCCATTAGGTGGCTAAACTGGAAAAAAAATAAATGAGAGACGGTAATGAATACTAAAGACATACAGTATGACTCAAGGGACGTGGTATTATACATTTTGCTTAATGAGACTCCATCCACATTGCTCGATGCAGTACTGGCCATAAATAGACATAAGCCCCAATAGGGGCTCATTTCAGCAGGAAAAATGCAACTACAGTTTGTACTAAGACTTGATAGGAAGGATTGAAACAACTGACTTGACTTTCAGAAAGTTGTTGGTAACTTTCATTGACCCAATTGCAGGAGTTATTGTGTAACACCATAATGTGACCAGAGAACCCCATTTTGTTTCTTGTGTTCTGGATAACCATAGAAATTTGGCTAAAGAAAAGATAAATGCTGGCCAAAATAGTGCCTGGAAGGGAATTCTGGGAGAAGGAAAGCCTCCTTATGTGGAATGAAAATAGTCTGTTTTGCTTTTGGCCTGAAACCTAATTGCAAAGTCCAGCCTCATGATTGGTTTGCCCCAAAGGACTTTGCTCTGATAGAATGACAGTGCAAGCCTGTTCATGTCTACTCAGAAGTAAGCCCCATTGCACTCAAAGTGGCTTACTCCCAGGAAAGTGTGTAAAGGATTGCAGCCTGAATCAGTGCTTCTTGCACCAGCTCTGAGCCTATGCTTGGGAATGTCTTAAACCAATCGAGCTGCCTCCACTGAAGAGCTAATACTCTCTTATTCTCTGGACCGATGCTCTTAGCCTGTCCAACGGCCCTCTCTTAGACTAAGGACACAATCCTAAACTGAGTTAGGCCGGAATAAACTAAGCCAACAAAGTTTGGCCAGCACAAGGGCCACCACAAAGTATGTTTGGACCACTCTCGGAAGAGAGGCCAGCACACAGACATGAGCCATCCTCCCTGACTCCGAGAGTAATCCAAACATGCTTTGTGGTGGCCCTTGTGCTGGCCAAACTTTGCTGGCTTAGTTTATGCCAGCTTAACTCCAATTTAGGATTGTGCTCTATGGGCACAGTCCTAACCTGGAGTTAGGCTGGCACAAGGGATTTGTGCCGGCTTAGGAGTGTTGCAAACTCACCGTCAAGTGTGTTTGTACCATTCTCGGAGGACAGTGCACGCTTAGCTGTGTCCCAGCATGAGCTGGCAAAATGGCTGGTTCTCCAGCAGTGCCAGCCACCAGTAAGCTCGATCTGGGCAGCAGCGGGGAGGGGGCAGGAGGCAGGGAGTGAGGTGAGGAGGAGGAGGAACTGGAAAAGGCAGGACGGAGCATGCTTGCAAGGGGGCGAGGACGATGGCAGCTTCTGCTGCCGCAACCCAAACCCTGTCCAGAGCTGGGCAGCCTGACATGGGACTCCTTGGCTCTGTGCCCGCTCTGTGCCCTAAGGCCTACCAACCCAACCCACACAACACCTGTTAACTGACCAAAAAACCCTAAAACTGCACCACCCAACTTCAGTCCAGGATAGGTGAAAAAAAACCAATCTGGTTGAGAGCAAAACATTCCTACTCAGCCCAAAATTTGCAAGCAGCTAGTCTTGGACTGAAGGAGGGAGGGTGGGCAGGGGACACCTTCAGGACCTGACAGGGCTCATGCTTCTTACAAGCAGCCTTACAAATCCCAGCCCCAAGGCCCGAGCTGACCACTCAGACAGCCTGGCTGCACTAACAGGGGTGGGGTAAATTCGTCAGCGCATGATAGCATGTGTCAATGGGCCTGTTTTAGATATACCTGCATTTTTGTGAAGAAGAGAAAAATATTTTCTTCATGATGTTTTAAGGAGAACAATGACAAATGAAATTAACATAGCATTTCATTGTACATTGATTGAGCTTTTCTTAAAAGATAAACAGGGCAATATGGCAGAAAGCTGATAACGTACCAGCTGTTGTTGTAGTTGTTCTTGCTTTTGGAAAGTAAATAATAAAATGAACCAGGTAGGACTCACGTAACAGAAATGCAGTATTGATTTGAGACCTACTTTTGATTTTTGCCTATGCGTTTGGAATACATATTCAAAGAATTGGCATTCATATGTTCTGCCATGAGGATTTAAACATTGTTCCCCTGACATGCTTTGTCATCCTGGTCTTGAAATCATTTCCATTCTCTGCTTGCATGACTGCAACTTTTTGTCAAGCAAATAATAAATGAAGAGCTGCTTTTCTTTTATAGGTGAAGAAGGAGGTTTCTGAATGGCATTTTAAGAGGCTTTCCCCCCTGTGAATCTGCCTGCCCATTGTTTGGTGAATTCTAATTGAAGAGCTCTAACAGCCCAATCCTATCCCCCCTCCCACCAGTGTAACAATGTTGCACCAGCAGAGACTGTTTTATCTCAGTTGCAAAGCAGGTTGCGCCGACACGCACCACAGGCCAGGCCCAGGGGCTTGATCAGTGGCAGCACATGCCAAGTCCTGACCTCCTTCCCCAACCTGATCCACCTTCCTAGGTCAACGCAGATTGGCACCAGCAATTAACCTAACTCAGGCCCAGGAGGGGTGGGGGAGAAAGGAAATGAACCAGAACCAATCTCTTAACATAAATCTTTCCCACGCACTGAATTCAATAACCTGTTACATAGATTTACAAATATCCACCAGTCTTAGGTAAAATGCTGACCTTTGGGTCTGAACCTTTCTAGTGCTAGTCTGCAGGTAGATCCAACTGCCTACTTAGCTAAGCTAATAGATTATATACATTTAAAAAACCTTCTAAACTATTTTTTTAAAGGGGAAATTTCCATTGCCCAATTGCTTTTCTTGCAACTAGCCAAAAGGAAGAAGGGTACTCATGCCACCGCTTTTTTTCTCCTCCTGGTTGATTGCTAACCCTAAGTGCAAATGGCTACTCTTTGGGTCCATTGTCACTGAATGCATCTTAAGCAGCAGCGTCATGCTACCGGAATGCTGGGCGGGAGGAATGGGTGAGCGGCAGCCCGCCTGTTGCGTACTGCTCCATTTCGCCGTCTTCCCTGCCCCCGCAGGGGCGGGGAAGACGGCGAAACAGAGCGGTACACAACAGGCAGGCTGCCGCTCACCCGTTCCTCCCGCCCAGCGTTCCGGCAGCATGACGCCGCTGATTTTAAGTATAGTGCTGTTTAACTAGACGGCTCAGATAACAATCCAGCGAGCCCTCAGATGGACTGCTAAGCATAATGTGTCCACTTTTAATGCCAAAGGCCATTATATGGTTAAACAATTGGCACTTGATCCTGAATAATGTACAGCCAGCAGGAGTTTTTTTCATTCCTGCCAATAAGGGCAGATCAGGTGAAGAGGAAACACAGCATATCAGTCATAGAACTGGATGGATGTGCAGGTATTCAGCCAGGTTTTACACAGAAATCAATGAGGTTAGCGGGAGTGTAAGGCAGTACAGAACATAACCTGCTTAATTTCAAGTAATGAGAAGTAGCCAGACATGCATGATATCAGTCATGTATTGATTTTTGTCATAGCCTCACTATGTTATGCTTTAAGGCAATTATGCTTTCTGGCACACTTTTTCCCCCCATCTCATCATCTAAATTGTTGCTTCTTGATTAGTCAACAAGAAAAATCGATACCCCTTTGCATTTCACCTCAAAGCTTTGATTCAATTACAATCTCGGAACTAATCAAATGTTGATCTAGCTGTTTCAGTCACAGGAAAGCAGTTTTCTAATGCTCTAATCTTTCTTTGTCACTAAAGGGTACTTTTGAGTTCATTCATCACAAGCCTAACACTGTGTTGCAGTCGAGAAAGGAAGATCTGCTGTTGACTAACTTCAAACTATTTGAAATTAATGGAACATACTGGAACATATTCTGACCATATAGCAAAGACCCCATTACATGATGGAACATACTCAAGTGCTTTCTGCAGCCTGTTCATTGCGATCTATAATTTAGGGCGCAATCCTAACTTGCACTGGAATGGTAAGGCCAGTGAACCTGCACCATATCCAGTGCAAAGTAAGAGCTGGCTGGAGTCTCCCTGGGGCAACTGCATGTTTATAATAAGATCATGACCCCTCTTTGAAATATGTCCCCATCTCTTTTCCTTCCTTGGACATACACCACCAAATTGGGTGGCATCTGTCCAAAGAGACCTATAGGCAGCTTGAGGATTTACATGGAGGAAAATAAAAGGTATTTTTTTTCTATTTGCTTTCAGGAGCATGAAGTGAATGCCTTTTGGTACACCTGCATTCTACAGTGTGGTGGGGAATAGGAATGGGATCTAAGGGCGCAATCCTAACCAACTTTCCAGGACCAGGGTAAGGACAACAAACATTCCCTTTTGCGACTACTCTGACTACCACTCCACAGCAGAATGCAGAGCATGCTCTATTGCCACAGCTACGTCAGTGCTGGAAAGTTGGTTAGGATTGGGCCCTAAGTCAATTAAGGCCAAAAGTAGATTAATTCCACTTGTAGAGGGGTTCCAGGTCAGATGCTTCCAAAAATGGGGGATTTGGGAGGCAGGGCCTGGGGATGTCACAAGATATCAAGACCTTGAAAAATTGGGGGGAACACTCTAGAACCAGTAAAGAGTTCAGCAATTAAGTGGTGGATCCCAGGGCTGGTTCCAAAATGGCCTGAAATGAATTTTTGCTGCCCATCCACCTGAGAACAATGAAACAACATTGGGAAAATGTCATCATTTTGGATAAACCAATAATTGTACTTCTATAAGAGCGTAAAACTACTTTGTCCATAACAGTGGGCCAGTACAACCACTGGTGGGATCTAACAGATCCAAGAACCGGAACGGTGACCAGGACTCACCTTTGACTGGCACGTGTCGGGACCGTTCAAAGCGGCCCGGCCGCGCCCCGCAGCCCATCCCTTTGGTTTTGCCACCATTCCTTTGGTTCCGCCGCCTTTTGCGCCGCGTCCATCATGGAGCCGGCGACAAATGGCAGCAAGTGGATGGAGCCAGCCCTGATTAGGTTCAGGAACGGCCATTCCGGCACTTACAACCATATAACAAGCAACAAAATGGTAACCACAGCATTCCAAGCTGCTGCAGCTAACAGACTTACTTCCCCCATTTTTCTAAAGCCACTAAGGCTAGCAGCCATCACAACTTGTGCCAATAAATTCCATAGGTTAATTAGGTGTAGTGTAAGTACTTTCTTTTGTTCACTCTTTCTATATACCATCCATTAAGCTGCAGGGCTTGCAGGCTGTTGTAATGAGCCAGGAAGCCAAGCTCTCTATTCAGGCCTACTAATTTATAAATTTGCTAATTCTTTCTGCAAGAAAAATGGGTTCAGTGAAAGTTATCACCTTGGCTGATGTTTTTGTTCTTGTTTGCTGAGCAAAGCTCCATGAAAGCCTTTTTTGAAAGCCCTTTCACCAAGCACTTTTTTGGTGGGAATTCCAAGTGTTAGCCAAATACTGAAAATACCTGAAATAATATCCAGGGTATCACTGTCTGCTAGTGCTTACGATTGCTGCTCTACAACTCTAAGAGAAGGAGTGTAGAGAATAGCCAATAGTTATAAGGACTAACTACTGGTTAGGTCTGGCTAGATGGAGTAAAATTACTGCTTGAGAATGCAAACTTAACTTGGACAGGTGCAGGCAAGCCATCTGGCCTGCACTGCATCATATAACCAAGTTAGGAGGCAGCAGCAGCTTAGATGCTCCCCATGCCCCGTAAGCCACAGGCAGCCCAATAGAACTCCTCAGATCTGCACCTGCAAAATTGATTCCAACAGTGAGTGGGAGGGGCCGCTTACATGACGTGTTGTATCACCTGCAGTACACCTGCAGTATCACCTGTTGTATCACCTGCAGATACATCATCTGTTGTATCACCTGCATTTTGCCCCTCCTCTCACTACGATACTGATAAATGGCCATTGGGAAGCGTGCATAGCCAAATGCTCCTGGACCACAGAGGCCCAGCGTGTGATGGCAGGAAGAGGAATGCCCACTGATGCTGGTGAGTTGGTGAGGATGGTTGAACAGGGAAAGGGCAGGAGGTAGGAGGGGCAGCACTCAGTGAAGGCAACTGACACCAGATGTTATCCCCTCCCAAGTGAGCACACCCTTCCAGGACACACCCTTTGTTTTCTTGGAATTGCCACTGCTAAAGAGCTGGGGCAGGCCCAAGGTGACCCACTGGCGATCAGGGGGCTTATGGGGAGGTAAGGGGAAAAAATTGCCATGGCTGAATGATATGGTGGAGAAAACTATAGAATTGGGCTATATAGCTAAGGGCCTTCTCATATGCACTTGCTGCCTGCCTGCTAAAGTAATCTGTCAAGGCTCCAGAGATAGTATCAAGTTCACCATGGCTTGACTGGTTGATGGGCCATTGGTTGAGAGTATATGGTCATCAGAGAGTCCACCTATCTCTTTCTACTAGGCATTCCATTATGGCTGTAAGCTAATAATCCCCAGTCTAAACATCTGACTAATGAGGGCCCCCTAGCAAGATGAACGGACAACATGACAACCTAAATGAGGTACCTGAATAGATACCCGGATTGATAGAAGCATGTTTCTCTGCAAGTTCTTGACTGACTTATCTGTTAGTTAATTAGGTTTGTTATCGATCCTGCGGTGGTTAGTTTTTTAGTGATACATGGTGGTATTGTTTCAATTATTTATTTTAATTGTTAATTGATTTTTTGCCTGCAAGCCTTATTGAGGATTTCCTGTTCGAAACTGCAAATTATGAAATTTCATCTGAATAAAATAAGCAGACCTGTATTATAATCTGTAATTGGTAACTGGGGAATGCAAACCACTTTCCCATATTTGAACCATGCTGAGAATTATTTGGATGGCAACAGCCACACTGTGTCTTCTCCTCTCTGTACAAGTTACCAATCCAACACATTTATGGTCCATTTGAACCCTAATTCCTGTTGCTACACCTGCCTTCCACATTCTGTGGCTGAATTTATTTGCCCCACCTACCGGGACCCCCGCCCCCGGTTTTTTTTTGGGGGGGGGGGGTTCTAGTTTTATGATGTCTCTCTGTTGCCTTTTAGTACTTTGTGCTTCTGGGTATTTTGCAACCTCAGCATCCCTTGCATGTGCATAAATTTCATAAAGCCATTTTCTGATTTAAAAGAAAATCGTTTTTTGAGTTTAAATGTTCAGTCAGCCAATATGCGACTAACAATCAGGCAATGAGGCTTTCAGAAGTTTTCTCTCTCCCTTTTCTCTGCCTTCAATGGCACACCAATCACTGTGTTTAACATGCTCCTTATAAAATAAAGTTTACACTATAGAAAGGAAAGGATTCTTTGAATTTTCTTTCATCACCAATACAAATGATGAGATCCTTCCTACTATAATTTCTGCAACAGTCCAATGCACTCACCTCCTGCCAAGAGGCTTATACAAATTACCGAAAACGCAATGGTAAATGTTTTTTTAACACTTGATTTTGGACTCCAACATAGAAGTATATTGCATATTTTATTAGCTCATTTACCACCCACCATGTTGTATTATTAGCTAATTCACTGGTTACAATTTAAAAGTGTTTCTTGTCTGATATCTAGTTTACACTTTCACAAAATTAAAACTAGGTCCTTGGAGAGAGAGAGAGAGAGAGAGAGAGAGAGAGAGAGAGAGAGAGAG
>JAJKFI010000003.1:21299814-21345997 GCA_029204185.1 Lerista edwardsae
GTGAGTGAGTGAGTGAGTGAGTGAGTGAGTGAGTGAGTGAGTGAGTGAGTGAAAAACCTTGTAAATGAATGATAGAGGAAGAAGGGGGAAAATGGAATATTGAAAATGAAACTATTACCATGGAAGTAGGAAATCAATGTCAAGCAGAGGTGTTCATCGTTTATAGTAGAGTTTGCCTTGCATGCCAGAGAGAGTGGCCTGATATTGGGAAGCTACAGAATGTCCAATGAGGTGTGCTCTGTATTTTGAAGGCTCAGAAGACACATTTTGATGAAGCAGCAGGCTGAAGGTCCATGACAGCCCAATCCTCACCCTGTGCTCGAACAGACTGTGCCAGCCTGTGCCAGCCAGACTGCCCCATATCCAGCGCAGAGTTGGAGCTGCATGCGGCGCAACTCAGAGTAAGAGGAATTCATTCCCCTCCCCCCCCCCCCGTGTAACACCCTCCTGCAGTTCCAACAGGGCTACCCAGAACTTAATCAGAGAAATCAATGGCACAACTCTGAGTGACCCACGTAGGGACGACTGGGCCAGGGGCAGGAGTTTGGGTCCAGACTAAGTGCTGGAGGCTGCTCCCCCCCACTCCCTAGGCCAGTCTGCCCATGGCCCATCCCTGCCTTCCCACACCCTCCCCCCACGCTCCCCAACCCCCACGTCATCCTCCCTAGGCCAGCCTTACTGGGTTTTGCAGGCTCAGGCAGCAGCATGGGGAAGCCAGCACATGTCCATTGCTGTCCTCTCCACCTCCTGAGTCATTGGAAACGTGCTTTACAGGATGCTTGCGACACTCCTGGCCTGCACAGGAGCCTTATGTGGGCCCAGAATTCTCACCCTGGAGGGTTGTACAGAAAAGAAAGAGGCAGATCCTATCCCCATTTCTTGCCCCATTCTCTCTCCCTTTCTCTTCTCAGTTCTGTGCCAGCTAAATGGCTGGCACACATCTGAAAAGACCCATTTGGGGCAGTGGAACATTCCACTTACCTCAAGGATGCCTCCAGTAATCCCCCCCCGCCACAAGATGCAATCCATTGGCACGGCTGCATCAGCAGCAGGGATTAGATAAGATCAGGTTGTGTTTCTCCATGTAAAAAATACTTGCACTTGAAAAACTAGCATAGAAAAGGTTCAACAAGTACAGGCATGCCCTGGTATCCACTGATTCAGTTATCCCTGGATACCATGGATACTGACATGCATGCCTATTAAAAAGATAAAAAAAAGATTTTCCCACGACCAAATGGTCTAGTCGTGACCGACTGTAGGGGACGGTGCTCATCTCCGTTTTGAAGCCGAAGAGTTGGCATTTGTCCAAGGACAAGCTTCCATGATTATGTGGCCAGCATGACTATACGCCGTAGCGCACGGAATGCCGTTACCTTCCCACCGAAGTGGTATTTATCCAGACGTGTTTCTACAGGGAGGGCAAAGCTCTAAGCTTGCAGTGGAAATCTCTCCTGCACCGTTTTAGCCAATCCTCACAGGAAAAAGCAACATCTTGGCATTGCTTACTGGCTACAGCAGCAAGGGACAGGAGGGATTTACATGACAGGGTAAGGCTTCTTGCAACACTTAGAGCTTTGCCCTCCCTGTAGAAACGCCACTGTATTTACCTATTCGCATTTTTACATGCTTTTGAACTGCTTGGTTAGCAGGACCTGGGACAAGCAACGGGACCTCACTTCGTTGCATGGTCTCAAATTCCCAACCTTCTGGTCAGAAAGCTCAGCAGCAGCGGTTTAACCCGCAGCACCACCATATCCCACACCTATTAAAAAGATAGGGAAGCATTAAACAGATCTCTTTTTTACCTTGTTGCAGTGAAATCACTGATGTTCCCCTATCTTTAAAAAGGCGTCCCCAGTACCCACGCTTTCAGGTATCCACAATCGGTGCCAGACCAGAACCCCAGTGGATACAGGGCCATGCCTGTACTCTTCTGTCCATATATTAGTCTACTACATGCAGGGTAGTTTTATAGGGAAGAACATTCACTCATGCAAGTCCTTCCCCCCTACTTAAGATGTTACAGTTTAGCCATAGTTCTACCATCTCACCAGCTGTTGTGAAAACACAAGCGAAGGAAAAGCCCAGACGTTCTGTTTTAAAATATTAAAGTGGAAGACGTAAAAGCAAAATACCTGAAAGACATTTGCCAATGCAGGACTGGATTGCAGGGCAAAGAGCAGAAGTGCACCAATAGAGCTGTAGAGTACCATCAGTATTTAAATATTCTAATTAATGTATCCTTTAATTAAATATATGTGTGGTCTCTATATTATGGAGAGGCACACATTGGAGGTAGACACATTCGATTACTCTGGATATTTTGATGAGAGCAAATTCAAAAAGACCAATGATCGCATTAACCTTTTGGCAACTATGTGACAAATTAATCTCTTCCAAACTCATGTAATAAAGCAAGGAAATTATATTTTGGCGTAATAGAGCGGCATCAGTTTTTCTTTACTGAATGGTTTGACCATCAAATGAACAAGTAAACTAATCAACAAAGATTTACTACAGCATATGCATGAAGTTACAAATGCATGCAATAAAACCTTCCTTGACATTTCATTGAAGGAGTGGAGATGTGCAATTACTGAGATGATAATAAGACATTTTAAAAAGTGCTTGTAAATGTGTTCCAAAACTAATTTCAATGTCAAAATCAGTGCTCATGTTCTCGCTAACAAAATGGAAATGAACAGAAGCATCCAATTCAATCTCCTGAAAGGTACTAAATTAAGGAACTCTATTTTTCTCCTGACTGCCACTAATAAAGCTTCAAATTTGGTGCTCTCAACTTAAAACCGAAGAGTAAATTATAATGGAAAGTGAAGTGACCTTAACCCCACCCCTACATTTTAATACCTCCTCCTTCAAACACACACATGCACACACACAGAGAGACACATACACAAGGTATCTAAAAAAAAGTACACACGTTAATAAACTCTAATTCATACACACATCATCATAGAAAACATGCAACACTCGAAGATCTAAAGGGAGCAATTGACCAAGTCAATTAATTAATTAGTGTGTGAATTATAGTATAAGATGTTTGACACTACATATGTGTCCAAGTGTGTGTACATTTTCTCAAATGCCCTGCATGTGTGTGTGTGCGTGCGCGCGCACCTACGTGCATGTGTGTATTCTCTTTCCAATTATACTGATGGCTTTAGCATTCCTTTCATAATTCATCAATTTCTCTCAAAAATATATGATAATACTGCATAACTTTGCTTTGCCCCTTAGTTAGGCTAAAGTAGGATCCATGGAAGATTATGCCAACTTTTCATGTTGCATCCCTTCATAACGGTGTCATACCTTCATGGTGTCATAGCATTTGGCAATGGAGTCACAGTATCTATAGCCATCATTATAATGTTGAGATCATGATGATGTTTTGATGTGAATAGTATGTTGGAAACATACACAGGGGTAAATAAAAAACAAACAATCCTATCCGATCTATGTCCAACCCCAGCCAATGCAGGTATGCCAATAGACCATGTGCTGCACCTCAGCATGGGTGGGGGGCTTCTCAGAGGCTTCCTCAAAGTAATGGAATTCCCCTACCCTAAAACACATCTCCACTGCTCCAATGGGTCTCCTTGAATTGGAGTGGTACTGGTGGTAATACCACCTTCTTGGTCATCAGATTGCTCCTTTGACTTTAATTCAAGGCAGTTTACATAGGCAGGCATTTTTCTAAACCGCAAGGGTTTTTACAAATCACAAACAAAGTTCTAATCTTTCAATAACAACTACATACAGATGACACTTTTATCGTCCAGTCCTACTTTCTTGCCGCACGATTGCCTTCCACCGGCTGATAATCTGCTTCTTTGCTCTCACCAAAGAGCAGCTGGCCATCTAGCACAACTTCCCCTCTCACAGGTAGCTGAGATGGCTCAGATCTAATCAGCTGCATTCTCGAGGTCTGCCGCACATGGAAGCTTCCGGTGGTTTCAAACTAGCGACCTTCAGATCTTATCTTCAGGCAATTACTGCAGCTTTAACCCTCTCGACCAGACCTTCTGCCTCCACCGCAAGTAGAGGTGGTAGCGTCCACCGCAAGATCCTGACTCTTGCGATCTTCCACCGCAAGATTTCAGCTGCATGGTCTGACACAGAGGCAGTCAAATCTGCACTGGCTAAATAGCCGGTGCAGACTTGAGGAGATGCATTGGCAGATCTCTAGGCTTACCCTGGGGAAGTAGATGAATGTCCCCTTCTCCTGAGATGTTTTAGGCAGCTGCCTGGCTGCTGCTGGATGCAGCAGTAGCTGTTTGGCTACAGCTGTGCCCAGAGAGCCCAGGCAGTTTAGGATTGGGCTGCCCAGCTATTATTCATTGGGCATTTAGTGTGTTGCCTCTGTACCATCAGCTATCCTATTCCGGCCTTTGCTAAACCCCTTCAAAATTGCATCCTTTAAATAACCTCATTTTTTCCTCTCTCTCTCCAAGTGTTGTGCATAAATCTTCTGTTTGAACATAAATTTGTGTCACTGTTGTTCTTTTCTTACAGTGCTAAAAGAAGAAAGAAGTGAGATTTTGACACTTGTGGGCTTAAACAGAATTTACTGTTCACACATTTGAGGTACATCTGTAGATCATATAGTGCTACTTATCATGCTTATTCTAGCGGTGCACAATGAATTATTAAAAGATACTTGAAAGCCATTTGGAAGACAGGTCTTGCTGGAGAGCAAAACTGATAAAAGCACTAAAACAAAACAAGCGACCTTGTCACAACACATGCCAAAAAACATTTACACTACAGAAAGGTGCATGTGTTGAAATGCCCCCCACCCCGCCTTTACACCAATACAACTTTGTAGACTATACTGATTTCAGTTGAGTTGGCAGAAGATAATAGTCTTTATGCCAATATAAAGAACCAATATAAAGACCGCTTTTAAGTGAAGTGGAAATGTGTTATGTATAGCAACAGGTACAGCGGTTATTAATGGAACAAGCTGAGGTATGGCTAAGAGTAAAGGGATGATCATTCAGTAAGATCTGAATTTAGTTTGGATTGCATTCAACACAAACAACAGCAAAAGTGGGCTTTCTGCAGACGCTTGGTAATCCCCCATCTGATCATTTTGCTGCAGCAGGTGAGGATCATGCAGAAGCACAGATTTGGGAGGCTATAATTCAGTGGTAGATCACATGATATTTGGCATCAAGCAGTGATGTCATTCAGGGGGTACGCGGGGGTACGCGAGTACCTGTTTCTAGGATTATGGTTGGCCCCGCCCATTCACCCACCCACTCGTTGACTCTGCCCCCTGCAACGTTTGAATTTCCTGCACGCTTGAGTTGCCTGCACGTTCTCAGAGCCAGGCAGGCAGCGAGTGGAGCCTTGCCTTGCCTTGCCACTGAAAATGAGCTGCTCTGGGGTTTTGGAACTGTTGGGTCACTTTAACATGATGCCAGGCCTCCTTAACGTGTTCTGGGGGTGCTGTGGCATACTGTTGCAACTGTTGGGTCAGTTTAAAATTGTCTGAGGCCTCAAAAAGGGCTTTTTTCATGTCTCTTCTTGCCACGCCATCACTTCCGGCTTATGACGTCACTTCTGGTGGGCGGGTCCCGACATGTGCCAATCAAAAGTGAGTACCTGTTGTTAAATCATTTAGATGACACCACTGGCATCAAGAAGAAAGCAGGTGGGCAGCCCAGTCCTATCTGAATCCCTGTGTGGCGATACAGCGGCATGAGCGCCGCGTCCACTGCATCCCAAAGGCATTTTTAGCTGATGGAGGTCTTCTCAGAGTAAGGGGACATTTTTTGTCCCCTCGCCCCCAGCTGTTATGGAGAAACTTGGGCCTGTGCCAGCTCAATCACAAGGACAAGTCTAGGTTGCTACATGAAGGTAGATTGGGCTTGGGGATAGGCTTGGAATTCAGCATGCGCTGCAATCGCCGATCCTACCCCCCCCACCCTCTTGGGCCTGCATCCGACCTGTTATGCCCACTCGTCCCTACAAACCCACCTCCTTACAAACCCTTGTGTGGGCTTACCTGCCCCACTAGGTATTCAAGGATTCGCCAGCATGCAGGAGGCCACAGCAGCCTCCACAGGTGCAACATTAGTTATGCTGGCGGGGAGGGGTGAGAGATTGGGACATCAGCTTCTGCCATCTCCTGGTAAGGGCAGAAGAGTTCTCCGTCTGAAATTCTGCAGATTTTGGTCAATACTGACCAAGATGACCCAGTAGTCTGACTCAGTATAAGGCAGCTCAATGTGTTGATTGTATGAAGCTGTGTGCTCACATGAGATCTAGACACATGGTTACTCTGTTTTGTACGATTGGTACCATCACATAATCCCCCCTGGCTCTTCCGATGGACCCAAGGGCAGATGATGACCAAGCATCTGAACAAGGCTTGCCACAGCACTCAAGAGAGACTGCAAAATCATTCTGCTAACTTGCTATTCTGTGCATATTAACCTCTACTTGGTTGGAAAGAGTTCCTGAAGAAGAATTTATCCCAATGAACATCAAGATTTCAATGCATGATTGGAAATGGCAAGTGTGACAGAACACCTTTCAACTGCGTAGCTATGCAATACCTCTGACTCTAGCCAGAGATGGATGGCTTCCATATCAGTTGACCAATCTCATTCTGTCTTCTCTAAGCGTTTGCAGCATGCTAATTGTCAGGTGCTCTTTTGAATTAATGAATATGCCGCTCCACTCATTATTATTCAGTCTTCTAAAGTTCCTTATTATAATTTCTTTTCCCAATGATATATTTTTTGCCTTCAACATTATTAAAGATAAAATTTAAATTAAGCACGCTGGCATTTTCGTCACCCACTAACACAATCCTGACCTTGCTAGAGAGTGAGAGAGACATCTTGCTGGAAATGTATAACTTTTGTTTCAGAACTATTCCCTCAGGACGTTGTAACTTTTCAATGCAGTTATCTGCAGCACTTGCATTTACAATGAAGAATAAAATAAAGAACAAGGTTCTGGTGAATCCCACTAGATCACGCTTTCCTCTGAAGGACAAATTATGACTGAAGAAAGCATTTCACATTTCCCAATAACATGCAAAATACCTTGAATGTTCTATTCTAACGAAGTGAGTTTCCGCAGCATTTTCATTAATCTCTCCTCCCTTTCCTGTTCCTTCTTTTTCCTCAACAAAATAATTCATATTAAGCACTGTTAGTGCCTGCTTTAATTCCAGCATTTTGTTTTCTTCTTGTGATGTGATTAAAATAGTAGCCAAATCCTAATGGGCAGCCCAACTCGAAGCCCCGGTGGCACCCAGAGGAACAGCTGTGCCAAAATGGCCGCCGCTGTATTCAGTGGGGCAGGGGGCAGTCAGTAGAGTCTCCTTGGGGGAAGGGAACATTTGCTCCCTTAACCAGGGTGGGAGGCAGCTGGCAGCTATGAGTCTTCCTTGGGTCTAAGTCCTCTGTTTAGTGAGCACAGAACCAAGGAGTCCCATGTAGGCCTCTGCAACTCAGAATGGGATATAGGCAGTAATGGCATCTAAATGATTTAGCAACAGGTACTCAGTTTTGATTGGCACTTGTGTTGGGGCCCGCCCACCGGAAGTGAGGTCATAGCCGGACCCCAGGAACCACCCCCAGGAACTGCCGCGGCTCCTCAGTAGGCCACACAGCAGCCCGGGAGCAGGCCCAGGAGTCCCGGGCCTTCCCTGGGGCCGCTGCGTGGGCTACTGATTCCCCCCCCAAGAACCGCTGCGCCTCCTCGGGAGGGAGCCCCAGGCAGCCTACCTGCTCACACTGCTGCTGCCGTCGGTCTCCCTCACTCCGCTGCCTGCCTGCCTGCCTGCCTGGCTCTGAGAATGTGCAGGCAACTCAAACGTGCAGGCAATTCAAACGTTGCAGGGGGCGGAGCGGAGTGCCGACGGAGTCGACGAGTGGGCGGGCGAATGGGCAGGGCCAGCCCTAATCCTAGGAATGGGTACTCCCTTTGAATTGAGAACTGCTCCCTCTTTGTTAACATTTTGGCGGGGGCTGAAGACCTTTTTATTTCAAAAAGCTTTTAACTGTTGACAGGCTATATCTTGATTACATCTTATGATCCATGGGGCTTGTTGTTTTTTAAATTTTTAAATTGTATTTTAATATTGTTTTTAAATTGTTTTTTAATGTTAAATTCTGTTTTTATTGTTTCTTTTGTTGTAATGCCGCCTTGGGTGCCTTCGGGCAGGAAGGCGGGATATAAATCCAATAAATAATAATAATAATAATAATAATAATAATAATAATAATAATACTCATGTACCCCCGCATACCTGCTACATGACATGTCTGGATATAGGATTCATCAGCAAAGTCTGCCACAGTGTCCACCCAATCCTGGGCTCAGTCCTCATGCTGGACCACCCTCCTCCTGCCCAGTTCTGTTCTCTCCCCACCCACCTTCACGCAGCAAAAATACACCATTTCCAAGCCTCTTGGAGCTAAAAATACCTCTATAGACCCATGTCCCAGCATTGCTCCAGAATGCATCAGTATAGATGTTATACAGCATTCGGCCACTAGATGAAGATGAATGTAATTGAATGTAATGCGATAATTTCATTCCATTACATTCAGCTCCATCTAGTGGCTGAATTACCATACATAGCATCTATACTGATGCATTCCGTGTGACCAGAAAGTCAAGCTTTAGAGCTATTTCTAGCCCCAAGTGGCTTGGAAACAGCATGGTTTTGCTATGTGAAGGTAGGAAACCCCATTTTCATGCTTTTTTGGAATTTAAATGTCTTTAAAATGGAACCTGACATCTGTAGTGAGTCACATCCATGGATGCCGCCACGGTCACTCTGTACTGGAAACAAGCAACATTTTCTTGAACTGAGCAGTATTTTCTTCCCCCCTTTTTTCTCCCTACATCCTTTTCCAACTTCTTGTCCCTTCCCCTCAGACACCAAGAGCAATAATTTCTGCATGGGTCATTTGAATTTTTTAATATCTCAGAAGTCATTTGTAATTGAATCAACAAAAGAAATATCTCATCATACAGTTCTGCTATTTATGAATCTTTATAAATTAGTTCACAAGCAAATTAATGTCACGCTGAACTGCTGAGGCTGAACTTTGCCATCAGAGATGTTGACACATTTTTTTTTGTTCTCCTTAGAACCACTTTGTTCTTAAAATGTGACAAAAATGAATGTCATAAAACAACATATTCAGAAATATTACTACATGACATGATTTCATCAGAACAGAGATGAGGCTATGAAATCTTACGGCTCTTACAATGAAATTATCATTTTTCTCAGTAGACATTCTCAAGAGGTCAGGGTTAGATGCATGGAGTTTAACCATTTTTAACCTCTCATTTTTACTGCTGATAAAAGCAATAGCAGTTTAAAATGTTAATCATAAAATTACTTTCTACAAATAGGATTTCGGTTATTTTACAAAATGAATTTAAAATAACATGATGGTTATTAAAATCGCTGCTATTTTAATCCCCAGTAATTCTTGTTGAGAATCCAGTTGTGATGAATGAGTATTTAGAGAAAAAACTAATAACTGGCATAAGAAAGCCTTGAGATATCACAGTGCAATAGATCTTGTTACAGACAGAACCTCAACTTTTTTAAAAAATAAAATCCTACACCTCTATGTGACAAAGTAGCTTTCTATCCCATTAACAAGGAAGAAACTTGTCTGATAAATCCTTTTTTATTTGGTAATGGGGAAATAATTCGGCTCTTTCTTTCTGACATATCCTCACCTGTCAGATTTTGGTGAACAGCATTTTAACTGCTAACAATGCTGTATATAACAGCAGCAGCAGCAATAAAGGTGTACATGAAATCACTACACACAACTCAGAGTGCAATCCTGTACTTGCACTGCGCCAGCGCTACACTCTTACGCCAGTCCAGCCTTGTTCCAAACATGTTGTCAGGCGCATCTGCGCCAGTGAATCGGGTGCAGGACCGGCACCAGCAGCAGACCAGCGCACGGTGCCACTGCGCCTATTGGCTGCACCGATTGTGCACCAGTCGAGCACCAGTGGCACTTGGTCAGTGCAATACATCGCGGAGGGCATTCCAGAGGTGTGCCGGGAGTGTAATAGGGCAGCGCAGTGGAAGATGGGGTGACAACAGATGACGGCCGTTGTACTGAATCCTAAGTCTGTCCCAGGCCGGGGTGGCCCCGATACAGGCTGCTGCCGCGCACATTGACCTGCGCATGCAAATCAGCAGGCACAGATCCAATCAACCCCATAGGGCTGGCTGGGGCTTAACTGGGTGCAAGGGAAAAGTTTCCCCTTGCCCTGTGCTGAGCTGCTGCTGCCTCCTACTAAGCTTAGGATACAGCCCTGCTGCACCGCCCTTGCTATGCTGGCGGTCCAGCAAGGCTGCTCACGTCCGCCCACAACCTCTTCCCCCCACTAGTCCTGTGTCCAGACAGACATGGAGCCTCCCTCACGCCGGCCGGCTTTGGCCGACATGAAGGAGGCAGTGCCGGTCTCGTTGCTCGAGCGCGAACTCGGGGGTGCCGATTGGCGCCCCTGCATCAGTGCTACATCCGTCATGTCAACGCTATGACGTAGTATCGACGCAACAGGCAGCGTTGGATTGTGCTGCCCATTGTGTGAGTGTCATCAAGTTGGTCCCTGTTTTTCTGTGGATTACTGATTTGTTGGGTAACCTGTACTGTTACATATTAAACAAACAAACAAACAAACAAATAAATAAATAATGGTTACACCAACCCTAGTGATGCCAGTGCATTTGTTCATGCAAATGATATTGTAATTTATTCTGTATAGTCTGGTAGGGCTGATCTTGCCAGTGTAAAATGCTGTGCTTGGTAATGTGAATGGTGGGAAGTCCCACATATTAAAACAGAGCTATCATGTAGCACGCAGAACTCAATGTGAATACACACATCCCCACAATAATTCTTTTCAGTACGTTTTAAAGGTTAATTGACTAATTTTTTCAAAAACATCCTCTCGCCAAAAAAGGAAAAAAAATGGAGGCATTCATGGATTGTTCCTTGTGCTTTGGAAATGTATGGAAAATGCTAGTTTAAGTCTACTGACAGTTTGCTTGGGGAATGAATTGGACACGCTGGGTGAAAATAACTTCTTCATATTAAACAACTGAGCATGCACATTTAAACAACAGTTCCTTTAGCAGCCATGAAAATAGAGATTCAGAGGACAGGAAAAATTAGAACAAGCTAAACAGCATGATTCTTAACCTGACACACTTTTTATATAAATATCAAGAGCTATTTATAATCATTCCTTCTTCAAAAGATGTGTGCTTTTTCATAGAAGAGCTGGCTCACACATGTATATAGAAAGCTTATACTGAGGCAGACAGTCCTCTACCTAGATCAGTATCTTTTGCCCCAATTCTGTCCCCCACTTGCACTAGCAGAGCACGTGCTCCACCACACAAGCTGTCACAAAAGTGTTGTAAAGCATGCTGCAACAGTGCAAAAGTTAGTAGTGCTGGTGGTAAGCCTTGCACTGTCCCACCAGTACAGGCAATGGTGTCATTCAGGGGGAACGGACCAGAACGGGCGTTCCGGATCCTAACGGGCTCCGTGGCTGGTTCCGGGTTCCCAACAAGTGCCAATCAAAAGTGAGTTCCTGTTCCTAAATCATTTGAATGATAGCACTGAGTACAGGCCATGATACACACTGTAGCAGGTAAACTCCATGCTGAGCAGCAGAGGGGTGGAGAGGAAAGGGGAGGGGTGGAATGGGGCAGGGGGAGGGCAGCAATGGTGGCAGGGGAAGCGGATCAGGCCCAGGAGTGGAATTGGCTGCAGCGGCGCACAATCCTTCCCTCCCGGGCTGGATCCACTAGCACAGGGCAATGCAGGCTTGTGCCCGCAATTTAGCAAGTGCAGGTCCAAGTCACCCCATTGCAGCAGCTGGGGCTTATCCCAGGGCAAGTGGGGGATAAATGTTGTCTTATCTCAAGGAACCCACCAGCATTCCAACTATCCCCACAGAATGCAGCGGAGGGCTGGGCTGCTATACACTGACCAATAATGGCGAGCCAGAATTTCGGGTGGGGGGTATTTCTTATCCCTACTTAGAGAGGGCAGGGACTGAAGCTGGTTTGATTTTGTTACCCCTTTTATGAACCTTTTTGTTGAATAGCGGTATCCAAATAAGAGCAAGGGAACATGGTTTTTTTCTTTCCACCTATTTGGAATTACACATATGAAACAATTTGTTCTTTTGAAAAGTGGATTGCAAATCTGTCAGGCTGATCATACTTCCTGCTTTGCCTGAATAGGTGTCTGATTGTAGAGGGGTCCTGATGAAATCTGCATAGCAAACTACCTCAAGAAATGTGTTTGTTTACAAAATGATTCTAAAATGATGTGAGGGCTCGATATGGTAGTAAGTTTCAGGATCCCAATATTAATATTCTCTTTAAAGAAGGAGAAAATAGTAATGTGTTGTAAAACAGGAGTTACAGCCCAGTCCTAAACTGCCTGGCCAGCCCGGGCACAATGATATCAGTGGCAGCCAGGCAACGGCCAGAGGCAACTCGGGAGAAGGGGACATTTGCCCTCTTCCCCCGGGTAAGCTCAAAGACGCGCCTATAGGTCTCATCAAGTCTGCGCTAGGAGGTCGCCACCGGCTATCCTCCTGGGCTGTCTAGTGCCCCAAACAGCATGCAGCACATTTTTGGTTAGCAGAATTGCATGCTCTGGACTGGTGGGGGATTGGATTGGGCCTAAGTGAGGCAGAAATCAACAACGGAAAAAATAATCTGACCATGAAACAATATTAGCTCCACTGGTGAAATGCAAAAGCACTCTAAGCCTGTTGGCCAGAACTACAGTTTTGGCAATATAGATCTGACAGCAATTAAAATGTTATAGAAACAAAACAAATCCTATGGCATCCAATACAATTTCCAACATGTTCAACCTGCCATTCTTGCATGCTTCGGATAAGACTGCAAAAAAGAAGTTTCATTTTATTTCTTTGATGTATTTAAGCAGTATGAAAACTTCAGGTCTTATTTTCTCTTTTTTTAATAGCACTGAAGGTGCTCAAATATAAAACTATTAAACTACAGACATTGATGAAAGTGAAAGCTTTTATCCTCAAAACTAAATACTATAGCTCCTAAATGTAAGCCCAATGCTACTTTGAAGTCTAATAAAAAGAAGTGGGCCATGCATTTTTGCATGCAAATTCTGTTCTCTAATTCCTTATAGGATTATAAATATTAACAATTAGGAAGTAAAAATGAAATATACTGATTCATCATTGAAAGTCTATAACTTTGTAATAACTTTATGTTAAAATTAGGTCAAACAAAAGTCCAAGTCCAATAAATTGAAATAATTTCTCCCCAAATGACAGTTTGTGTTATTTCTGAATTTTGCAATTGGAAGTGAAGTTAGTCCAGAAAGAGCTCTCTCTCTCTCTCTCTCTCTCTCTCTCTCTCTCTCTCTCTCTCTCTGTGTGTGTGTGTGTGTGTGTGTGTGTGTGTGTGTGTGTGTGTGTGTGAGTATGATTGTTTTAATATTATTTTCTGTAATGGGCCCTGACTGTAACTTATAGTAGCAGAGTAGAGTTGTGTCATTGTGGTACCAGGACAAGAAACTGTAGTACTAGTGTAGCACAGGGTAGCATCAGCACCCATGTAAGAAACTGTAATAGACCACAATTATATACACCTATATACAAAAAGGGACATGGTGGTGCTGCAGGTTAAACCACTGCTGCTGGGCTTTCTAATCGGAAGGTTAGGAGTTCGAGACCATGTGACGGAGTGAGCTCCCATTGTTTGTCCCAGCTCCTGCCAACCTAGCAGTTCAAAAGCACCTAAAAATGTGAGTAGATAAATAGGGACCACTTTGATGGGAAGGTAACAGTGTTATGTGCGCTACGGCGTAGAGTCATGCTGGCCACATGACCACAGAAGCTTGTCCTCGGACAAATGCTGGCTCTACAGGCTTAGAAACAGAGATGAGCACCACCCCCTACAGTCAGTCACAACTAGACCATTTGGTCGTGGGGAAACCTTTACCTTTATATACAAAACAACTTTTTCTACCTCTGCAAACATAATCACCCTGGGCTATCGTTGAAACAAGCCAGCTATATTGTATCTTTCCCTGGCTCCATTTCTTTAACAGAAACACATATGCACCCAAACAGCCTCACACAAAAATCTTGGGGTCACTGAACTGCAATTCTGAATTGCCAAATATATATAACAATGGATATTGAAATCCGCAAAAAATAAATAAATTAAAAACTGTTGTTATTTTTATAGTAATTTAAACTGGAGACCACTGCATGCTGGAAACGGCTTCCCTGGTGCAAACAGGGCTTACTTTTCCACCTACATTCTGTGACACTGCTCAGAGGCATACCTAGAGGGGGATCACAGCACTAAGTTTTTCAAGCAGCCCCTCCTCTTCAGAGCCATTCCCAGGGGCCAGAGCAAGCCAGAGTCTACATTGGCTACAAATGGCTCCGAAGAGTGGGGGAGCAGCTACTTGCAAAACTTAGTGTTGTGATTCCCCTCTGGGTATGCCTCTGATCAGCAGCGCAGAATGGAGGCTCCCTGGTGGAACGGTAAACTGAACACCACTGAACTGTGCGCCAGGCAGCTATTTCTGTCTGAAAATCCAAGCACAAAGCCTGCTGGGGTGACATAACCCAGAAGCAGCCGGGCAGAGCTCAGTTTGGGGGCAATCGGTGGCACAGAATGGAGGCTCCCAGTGGAATGGTAAGCCCCTTTCAATCGGGGGGGGGGGCAGATTTGGACAAAGGGTTGATTTAAAGGGTTGGTGGGGCCCTTCTTGTGGCCATCTGCATTGAGTGAAATCCATGGATGGAAAAACAATGGACGCGATGGGCGGACTGTAAAAGCCAAAGCTCAAACCAGAGTGAAGTGTGGAGCAGGGCAGGCCCAGCCATGAGGCCATTTTCATCAGTGAAGCGGGAAGACAGTGAACTGGAGTGCTCTGTACCTTGGGTCTGCTCACTACCCTTCCCACCAGCCTGCTGCCCATTTATCCACTTCAATCAAAAATAGGGCCAAGTGGGAACAAGGAGGGAACAATAGTACTGAGGGGGGCTGACTCCGCCACACCTCACTGCACCTCACCCCGCCCTGCCACCCTGGCTGCTTTTTCAAGCCGCCAGATGAGTGAGGAGGAGGAGGGCGAGGTGGCAGCAGTGGTAGGGCTAAGACACAAGCATTTCTTTTGTGAGGGATACATACTAGCAGGGGAGGAAGACCTGCCCCAAATCCAGTGGCAGATCTCCACCAGTCCCTTCTCCTCACACTTCCTCTTTCACCCCACTCCCCTCTTTGCTTTTGAATCCAGAGGATAGAAGCAGTGAGAGGAGTGACTTGTGGCAAGGCATGGGGTGCAATGCCTCAGGGTGCCATGACATTTACTTGTTTGTTTGAAAAAATTATACCCCGCCTTTCCCATGCCGAAGCAAATGCCCAAGGTGGCTTACAGAGAACAAGGAAAGCATAATGTAACCACAATAAGTAAAACAAGGATTAAAGAAAACAACAACATTAAACGGGAACGGGAACAATGAGAGTTCCCATCTTGGACCAACCTTGCATAATTTGACAGTGCCAACCAAAGAAAATGCAGGCTCCCAGCTCTGTGAGATGCTGTAACCGGGGCAGGCCGTGGGAAGCGTCCTTTGTTTAGCAAACTTGCAAGCAACATGGAACCACAGGAAGCAAAACTCTATCCGACAGTTGAGGCAGACTGTCCCAAAATAAAAGGCCAACTCACTCATCTGAACGAGCCTTGTTTGCAGGAGTTCTGACAAACAAACAGGTGGATAGTTGGATGCAGTGTTAATCACAAGCTTCGTTTAGAAATTAAATGAACATTTTCTGTAGGGCAGGCTGTGAGTAATAGACCGCTATCAGACAGTAAAGGGAAGTTCACGTTACAGAATTATGTTCTGTCTGTCCTTGGTCTTTCTGTGTTATATCTACAGCATCAATTTTCTCCTGTGTCCTTCAGAAGGTCATTGAAAGTTCTTTTGCTCTGAAAGTTGATAGGGATCTAAAATATTATGATCTCTGGGCATTTATATTTCACAGTGTTCAAAAATGAAATGAAAGTCAACAACGAAGGTTGAACGGAAACAATCTGAGGTGTTCATTTCTGGAAGCTGAAGCTACACTTTCAAGATTTTTTTTTGTTTTGTTTTCATTCAGGAATGACGTATAAATAAGAAGACTGATGTCTGTACTTAACATGCCAGCTTAGGTCCCGGTTTTGACAGTGATTTTGTTTAAGGTTTAAAGCAGTCTTTTTTTCCTGCAAACTTTTTTTTCCTACACCCCCTAGGACTCCTTCTCAGGTTCCAGCCCCACCCCTCCATCAAATAAGGATACAACACAAACAGATAAACATAAAATCTCCTTCTCACAGTTTTCAATCCGTGGCTCTCTTCTAATGTGCCTGGGCTCTCCAGGGGCTATATGGCTCCTGCTGAGAATGGCTGGTTTAAAGTATTATTCCCTTACTGCCTTTATTTTCTGCAGTCGGGGCAAGGATTGGTTCACACAACCAATGGCTGCCTCTGATGCAAGAAGCTCTTGCCTTCAAAAACTCACAAGGGTTTGTGTCTATAAGTTCTCCCCTCCGTGACAAACAGCAGCTTGGGGAAGAGTGATCTGGCTTAGAGAAAACTCTCCCATGTTGCAAACTAAACCAAACTGTGGCTGCTGCCACCACCATTCATTTCCCCTGTGGTTGTTTTTCTGAAACAGAAAAGGAAGAGTCCCAATCAAAGATTTCCAGCATTACATCGAGACTGGGGGCACAATCCTAAGCAGCGCCAGACTGGTGAGGCCGACTGGCCAGTGCCATATCCAGCACTGCTTAGGAAAGGCTAGATTCCCCCCCCCCACGACAAGGGAGCATTCGCTCCCTTACTGTAAGGGAGGTTCCAGCCTCCCCTATGTGGTCCTTGAATCTGCACCTGCTAAAGAGCGGGTGCGGATTCAAGGAGACGGTGTGGCGCGAATTGGGGCTGTGCAGCCTCGCTGATGTGGCCGTACCTCACAAGCCCACTTACATCCTACCCAAGTCCTGTCTCCCGCCTCCCCCCTCCCACCAATCCCCATCCCGATATGGGACAGAGAGAGCGCAAGGGAGGCTCTCCGTCGGCGCTCTGAAGCTGACGCTGCAAGTAGCATCGGCTTCAGAGATGGAGCGCTGACGTGGGGGGGGGTGTCTTGGCGCTCCCGTGTCGACACTCCACCACTTGCATCGACACTATGACGTAGCATCGACGCAAGGGGCATGCTAGGATTGCGCCGTGGAACATCTACATGCCATCTGTAAAGCCCACACAGAGAAGTATTGCATGTGCCACTCCAAACTGTAGGCTACCAACTAGTAAAAGTGCAAACTTTTCAAGTGGGAGGAAATTGGGTGCAATTACGTGGTTGTGTTCATTCACCTTTGATGAAGGCTTTGCTTTTGCTTCATTCTACCTCTCTCCTACCCTTTTAAAAAGTATCATACTGCAAGAACTGAAAGCTGTATTAACCTGTTCAAAATATAGATGCCATTTAAGGGATTTAAGTAGACATGAAGCCAAGAAGACAGTTTGTCAACAATGTTCTTGCTTTGTGGATTCCCCCAGTGCGAACGGGCATACTAAGATTTTCATCCATTGCCATTCACTGTCATGTTCAGGGCGCAATCCTAACCAACTTTCCAGCACTGACATAGCTGTGTCAATGGGGCATGTGCTGCATCCTGCAGTTGGGGGGGGGCAGTCACGGAAGCCTCCTCAAGGTAAGGGAATGTTTGTTCCCTTCTCTCAGAGCTGCATTGCCCTTACTCTAGCGCTGGCAAGTTGGTTAGGATTCCAACCATTGGTTAGGATTCCAACACGTTGGTCAGGATTCTCAATCTCATGCTTGAAATTACTCTCCTTACATTATTCATTTGCAACACATAGTGGGAGAGTCATCTTAGTAGCAATGGAAGAAGTTACCCTTTGTTCTCCAATCAGCATCCACAATCAAATTTGTGTTTTTGTTGGTTTTTTTTAAATCGATGTGTGTTAATTTTTTTCTTAAACTTTATTTTGTGTGCTTTTATGGAGTGAGGTGAAGTAAAAAGAAAACCCTCACGTTGCTAGCATCAGCACAAGGAAATTGGGGGCCCAAGGGTAGAAGCCTGCACTGGTCTACCATTGTGTCCCTAGCCACTCCTTGGTGGCACACTGAGAGCTACCACTGAAATAGAAGATTCAGGGCTTAGCCCAGAGGTGCCAGGGTAGGCTCTGTGATGGACTTGGGTTCTCAGCCAGTGGCCAGCCCCTCGTGCCAGCCCTGAGAGTTGCACAGTTAAATTTGCACAGTTAAATTTGTTTTCTCCCGTTTCTACAGCTAGCTAAAATGGCATGGGGTCATTTCTTTTCAAATGAGACTCAGGGGAGGGCTGCCTGGCTTCAATGTGATGGCAGCTCTCTCCAAAGTTTGCCAAAGAGAGAACTTTGCCAGCTCTCAATTCCAGTCAAAATAACAAGGTTCTGTTGATGGGGAGAGAAGGCTGTTTTTGAGGCACGTGAATGCTTTGAGGAAGGAAACAGGTATTTTCAACCATCCCAACTGCCAACTAACTCCTTCGCCAACATTTTAGGCTTTTGGTTCCTAAACTGTTCCAGAAAACAAACTGGTCTTTATGCACACCCAGAAAATAATGTTCCTATTTCTATATCTATATTGCTTTAGAAAAAAAGATCCAGAGCAACTTAAAAATTCACACGAAACCTAGCTAAAATATTTTTTGCTGGTTGGCAGATCAATTAAATCCTATTTTAAACCTTTTGATTTATTACTGACTTTCCTAATGTTTTCTCTCTGTCCCCTCCTCACTTCCCCTCCTCTCTTTTTCATTCAGATGTTTAACAGACTCTAATAGTTCACTTTACAAAATTTCAGTTAACATTTTCATCTTTATGGGTGTTATTCTAGTCAGAGTTTGGCAAAGATGGTAATTAGTTTTGATGCCAGATTAGGCAGGTTAATCAGGGGAGAGATATTATAATCTTTTGCCGAGAGACACTGTTGAGAAAAAGAATTGAGACATGATCCCTACAGTGAAACTGCCAGGGATGCTTTGAATTTGACCATGCCCATTTGGCACTTGGCATTTTTTCAACCACAGTGCAGCCAGAGAGGCTGATAAACGCATGCCCTCATTTAGCAAAGGTAGATTTGGAATGGGGCCGGAATTCACTGCTAGAGCATCTGTTCTGCATGCAGAAGGTTCTATGTTCAAAGATATTATTCAATCTTATGCGTGTGGTCTGCTGGCAACGTGCCACCTACCCTGGTGCTGACTGCCATAAAGTAGTCAAAGCCTGTCATAAAAGGTGCTCCAGCAGTGTGCCACTTGGAACACTGCCAGGGGCACCATGGGAAAGGCCTGTGCCATCCTGCCCATGTCAACATAAGAACATAAGAAGAGCCCTGCTGGATCAGGTCAAAGGCCCATCTAGTCCAGTTTCCTGTATCTCACAGTGGCCCACCAGGTGCCTCAGCACTTCCACACTTCCCCTCCCACTTGCCAGAGTAGGTAAGTCAGTGGGGAGGCAGGAGAGGTGGTGGGAGGGCAGAACAGCTGTGGGGAGGGGCAGAACAAGGTGGAAGAGGTCAGTGAATGGGCAGATTGGCCTGAGAAGGGGTGGGATCAGCTGCACTATTTAGCTAGTGCAGGTCCATCTGCACTGTGGAGCATTATTACCCTATTATTGTTCCCAATTCCTCAACTACCTCCCACCATAGGATGAAGCACTGGGAGTGGGAATGGATAGGATTGGACTATTCATCAGGCTAGGCTACAGTCCTCCTGAAATCTACATATCTACTGACCTGGAAAATGCCACTCATGAAGTGTCTTCATTTAAATTCCGAATCAGAAAAAGAGAATGCATGACGCATGATTTACTCCTTTTTGTTGATGTGGAGGTCAGCAGTACATAAAATATTACAAACAAAAACACATTTTTACATACAATGCTAAAAAGCTATCTCTTAATCTCGTTTTTTGCACTTCAGTAATACGCTTGGGTTTTTTACTTGACATTTTAGCAAGGTTGAAACTTTCTGTGTGTGCTCTTCATTTACGCTTGCAGTGATTTGCTCTTGACTTCCTTCTTCATAAATATTGGGATGATTTAGTGCCCTGTTTGGTTTATACAAAGAACACATCTATTTAGTACAGAGCATATAATTCTCTGACAGCCCAAACACCCGGCACTGTTATTCTGTTGTGAATTTGGCTCGGTTTCATCCGTCTGCGTTACTATATCAGATTGTCTGTATTGCAACAATAAATTTGTTTTAAATAAACATTCTTTTTTTTTACTCCTGCTGAAATAGGAGTTGTATCTCCAGAATTCCATTAAGGGGTAAGCTGTTTATTGTATAGACAACACCTTAATTCCACAAAGCTTTTAAATGTGTGAATTATTTTATTTAATTTAAATTTCAGAAGATAACCAGGTTTAAGTGAATCATAATCTTCTTGCTATGCTGAAGAAATGGAATCTGGATTAGCCAGGGCAGGTACCAGCCAAGGGCAAATGGCCATTGGATGTCCCACAGACCTATGATGGTCCCCTGAATTTCCCAGAAGATGTGGCAGTATATGATGGCTGAAAGGCTGAACTCCTGCCATTCTTGGAAATCGACTCAATAAATGGGAGAGTCCCCACAGACCACTGCATCATTACAGGTCATATCCCCATTGCCATCATCATTAGGGGACACTCCAAGTCAACTGTAGGAGGAAGATTTAGCATAAAAGTCTCTTGCAGATTCATATAACAGTTCCTCCTTTCCCCCTCTTCAGCCAATGGTATTTCTTGCAAAAGAAGATTTGAAGATTTTCTCCAGTCAGCAATGGGGAGGGTGGTCAGAGCCACCAGCACCACCACCCATCATCATCCACCTCTGCCAATAAGATGGGGAGGGGAGTCTTGGACTTCCAGCAACCTGACACTGCTTGCTAGGTACCATCTCAAATCCCTATCTCTGGCTAGACCACTATTTCTGTCCACAATTAAAGTCTCTGATTGCTTTTCATGCCTCCCCATCTGAGATGTATTACAATAGTAATACTGGAGGGGATCAGAGCATTTATTTATTTTATTTACTTGAATAATTTAAACCCCACCTTTCCCATGCCGAAGCAAATGCCCAAGGCGTGTTACAGAGAACAAAGTACAATGTAACCACAATAAGTAAAACAAGGATTAAAGAAAACAACAACATTAAACATTAAATATTAAACATTAATGGGAACAAGGAGAGTAACAAGAATAAAATTAGACCCAATTCAGGTCAAATCAGGTCATATCAGGTCATTTGGGGGGAGGGAAAAAACATTTGACCGGGGGCTGAGCAAAACTATGACACTATACCAGAGGGACAGAGGGCAGACAGCCACACAATCATCCAAAGGCCAGACGAAATAGGTATGATTTGAGCCCTCTCCAAAAGGTCATGAGGGAGTGTGTAGGGAATTCCATATTTGTGTAGTCATTACAGAGAAGGCTCGTCCCCGAGCTGCCATTCCTTTAACTTGGGACAGAGGGGCCACTTGAAGGAGAGCCTCTTTAGGTGACCTAAGAGGGTGAACTGGTATGTATGGGAGAAGGCAGTCCTTTAGGTAGGCTGGGCCTAAGTCATGAAGGGCCTTAAAGGTCAGAACCATCATCTTAAGTTGAGATCAGAATTGAATGGGCAGCCACTGTAGCTGCTGAAGGAGTGGTCCTACTGAGTCAAACCATCTAGCCCCTGTAACCACCCGGGCTGCTGCATGTTGTACTAACTGTAGTCTTTGAACTGTTCTCGAGGGAAGCCCTACATACAGCGAGTTGCAGTAGTCCAGCCTTGAAATCACTAACGCGTGGATCACCGTGGCCAGGTCAGAATGGCTCAAGTATGGTCATAGTTGATGCACCAGTCGAAGCTGGGCAAATACACTTCTAGCTACAGCTGCTACCTGGTTCTCCAGAGGCACCTAGACTGCACACCTTTCTTGCAGAGGAAGTGTCACTCCATTCAGAGTGGGTGAAAGACTTTGTGTCTGCATTGAGGATTTCCTGAGGACTTCTGTCTTTTCTGGATTTAGTCTTAACCTATTGGCTTTCATCCATACCCCAACTGCCTCCAGGCAGCACCCCAGGACCTTCACAGCTTCTTTAGTTTGGGATGGGAGAGAGAGAGAGAGAGAGAGAGAGAGAGAGAGAGAGAGAGAGAGAGAGAGAGAGAGAGAGTTGAGTGTCATCAGCATATTGGTGACACCACTCCAAACCCTTGGATGATCTCCCCCAGTGGTCTCATGTATATATTGAAGAGCATGAATAACTGTAGGTAGCTCGGATATAAATGACATAACATGAAATACAGGTCCAACATTTTTTACACTGATTTTTGATTCGCTGATTAGACTCAACAGTGATGGCAGATAAGAAGGACCCTGCCGATTCCTGGAGAAGAGAAAAAAACATACATGACAATTCCCATTCTAAAAACTGCTGTTCTGGTGAGGGGCAGCACAATTTTAACCTGTGCAGGAACAGGCAGGCAGGTTGGCCTGCACTATATCCAATGCAGATTTGCTGCCTCCAGAGCTCACAGCAAGGCAAGGGGATGCTCGTCCCCTTACCCTGGAATAAACCCCAACCGCCCCAATGGGCCTGCTTGGATCTACACCTGCTGTTTAGCAGGCACAAGTCTGAACATGCTGCAGCCGCCCAGGGATAGGGGTTTGGATGCGGCCTAACGACTGCATACAAGCTCCACCCCCCCTCCCTGGGCCACCCTGCCCAAAGAAACGCTCGCTTCTCCTGCCCCATTCCACCCCTCCCGCCTTATCTCCACCCAGAAAAGCCCCTGTACTGACCAGTACAAGTTTGTACAGTACAAACTTGGCCAGTACAGGAGCGGGTTACCGGCTGCCTGCACAGGTGCACCTGGGTCGATTAAAGTGCTTGCATCAACCCATCAGCTCTTTGGCTGGCACAGATGTGCCTTATGGCACATTTGTGACAGCCTTGGGCCAACACAATGCACAAGCGTCTTGGATTGTGCCCTCAGACTGTTAGAATTAATATTTTGCAACTTGCTCCAAAAAAAGTGACACCTCCCCTCCATTCACCCTGGCTGACTGAACAATGGCAAGCAGAAGTGCATAATCATGTTCACATTCCATTCTTCTGCGAGCAAGTGCCAGGAGAGGGGGTCGCTTTTCTTGGAGTGAACTGCAAAATAGCAGTTCTAATTGATTGCTTGATTGACTGACTTTTGTTTTGTTTTAACTTACTTAACATGCTTTTTCGGTATCAGCAGGGGGTCCCAGAACCAACCCCCTGCCGATTCTGTGGTCCCACCTATAATTGATGAATTAAGCTATTAAATTTTAAAAAAATTTGGCTCCCCTGTAGCTATGTTTACTGAGCAGTGTTTACTGAACATGAGAAAGGTTTTCTTAGAAGAGAACTTAAAAGTCCCTTAAAGCATTTCACTGAAAATTTTTCAAAAGAGAAGTTCTGCTTGTTTACACGTTTTTAAAAAATAGCATGGAGCCAGTTTGGCAGATGAAGACTTCACTTACTAATTAAAGGCTTAATAATGTTTTAGAAAGCCTCTAGAGTTGCCTAGCCAACAAAAGGCATTTTTCTTCACAGCTAACAAAAGATATCAAAGAAGGCGGCACATAAATGTATAGATGGCACTAATTGAATACCTAAAAATAAAAAGTAATAATGTGTTATAGCTCATCTTACTATGTTATTATCTCGCATATTGTAGGAATTAATGTTTTATTACATATTACTACAACACAGGGAATTATTTAAATAACCTATGGCTTTCACTGCAAAGAAGCTGCCTTTTGACTGAATGCAAATAAATTAAGAGGAATTTATTATGAATCAATGGAACAACAATCTCTCTAGTTCATTCTGCATGTAATTACACTTTCTTTAAAAGTGCCGAAGAAAGGATTTAAATTTATCACTGCTCATTAAACCTGCAAAGGACTGTATTAATTGGATGTCAACCTTCCTAATTCACTTGCATGTTTGCTGACAATAGACCATATGATTTAAACAGGACTCGGTCTAAACTTGGAATATTTACTGACTCCCCTAAAGCTCTGTAGCCTGAGGTAAATCAGAAACATTCAGAATTTTCACTTGAAAGAGAAAAGTTAAAGGGATTAAACATAATAATGATACTCTGCCAGAGGCGGATCTAAGGGGGGGGGCAAATCTGTAAGTGTTGCAAGAAGCCTTACCCTGTCATGTAAATCCCTCCTCTCCCTTGCTGCTGTAGCCAGTAAGCAACGCCAAGATGTTGCTGTTCCCTGTGAGGATTGGCTAGAACAGTGCAGGAGAGGAGTGTTTTCCACTGCAAGGTAAGGCTTCTTGCAAAACTTACAGATTTAACCCCCCCCCCTTAGATCCGCCTCTGTACTTTGCAAGAGCCTTTCACACTGAAACATAGATTGGTAGGATGTTTTAATGCAAGGGAACACAATGGAATAGAAGGCCAACTTCTCCACTTGGTCAATATCTAGGAGCCACATTGATTTGTCATTTCCCACTCCCAAGTGACCAGTTTTGATGGGGATGATGGCCAGCAGTAAAAAAAAAAAAGGCTACATCATGAATAAAATCAATGGGACTTACACATGACTAATTTCTGTAGTCATGATTAATGAAGTTTAGGTTGCAACCTAAGTCTTTCAAAATTGTACCACTTGTACCACCTGCATCTGCCACTGTACAACATTTGGTTTCCCCAAATCCTTTAACTAGCAGCCCCCTGTAGCTTTGAGGAGGAAGTGTAGATTAATGGTAGAGCATGTACCTATAGTGTACCCAGTAGTGGGATCTGCAAATGAAGAAGTGGAACGCTGGGCAGGACTTAGGTGGGACTACCGTTTGATTGGCAGCCCGTCCGCTCTGTTCCAACGCCCCCCCTGTTCCGGCCACCCTTCCCCCCTGGGCGAGCAGGCGCCCCCTCCAAAGCTAGGGCAGCCCGCGCAGCGAGCGGGGGAGGGGGTCGGAACAGAGCAGACAGACAGCCAATTGCGCATAAGTCCTGTTATGTGTAAGTCCCGCCCAGCGTTCCATGTCTTCATTTGCAGATCCCACTACTGAGTGTACCACATGACTAGTGTCTATTCATATGCCAACATAACTCCCTTGCTTTTCCTTCTGTTCTGGATGCTGAAGTGCTCAAGCTTGGTTCTCCACTGGTCACAGGCCACTGCTCCTTTGGTTACCAAAGGATAAGTATTTGTATTGACCAGAACCATGGGTGCCAACTGGGGGGGGGGGCTCTGGCTTTTTCAGCACCCATGTGTTTTTTCAGTGGGGGCAGAGCACCCAGCTTCAAGCCAGCCTCCACGGCTCCCAGCACCCATGGCGATCGGCCGCCCTGGCCTCTGGAAGGGAGTGCTGAAAGCAACCTCCTCCCGGCTGTGGCCAGGCCTCAGAAGAAGCTGCCTTGCAAGGCAGCCCCATCCGAGAGCCAGGCTGCACGATCAGGGCGCACCACAGCAACACCTTCCGAGCCTGAGGCAGGCAATTGCAGCGGGGACCGCCCACTCTGGGCTCTGAGGAGGCTGCTGTCAGGCCGCAGCATCCCGCTTCCAGCTTTGGAAGCGGCTGTAGCAGCCATGGCTGCTTGCAGCAGCCACTTCCGGGGCGATAACAGGGGGCATGGCCATGTCAGCGTCGACGGCGTGGCTATGGGCACTCCCAATGTCAAATTCAAATTGGCGTCACTGACCAGAACTGACATATTGCCTTGCTCCTTACATAGAGATTTTTCTTAGCACAAATGAAGTGGATGGATATGGAACACTCATTCACTTTGAATAATATTGTCTTCTCAGTGAACACATATGAATGAGGAAAGAGAACAATAACTCAGTCACCCACTAAAGAAAAGTCCCATGCTCAGCGCATGAAATAAACTAAAACTAGAGATTGATGTTTTTCTATTATATGGATAGTGCTTTTATCAGGAAAGATAAAGGGATGTATGCTAACATGGAAGAATCAATCACTTCAAAAGGTCAGCTGAGCTAAGAGAAAGCTCATGGAAAAACAAATAGAATTGGATATTGCAGATGCTATGAAGTGTACATGAAAACACAGAACACTACCTTCAATTTCCGTAATTTTTTGTTTTTTAAAAAATCCACATACAGTTGGAGATATTTATCTGTGGGGTTTCCAGGAACCCTTACGGATGCAAAAAAAAAAAAAAGGTGTTAAATGAAATCATGCTGTTAATTAGCAATTTAGCCTTTAAAAAAGCTTCTCTTACCATGGCAAGGGGCTGCAGCCATCCTCTGTGAGGCTTAGAGCAATTAGTATCCTTTAGCTGAGATAAGACCACTTCCACTTGCCTTGGAGCAAGGTGAAAAATGCAAAATGGAAGTGATTAATCACACTTACATTAGTTCAGATTGTAAGCTACTTGATGGCTGCGACTTGTATCTTTCTGCTTATGAAATTCTGTAAAGTACCGTTTACAGGGATGATGATGCATTAGGGCCAAATGCTATCCAACTTTACAGAGCCAATGCAGCCATGCAAATGGGACATGCGCTGCATCCTGCAGTGGCGGGGGGGGGGCAGTCACGGAGGTCTCCTCAAGGTAAGGGAATGTTTAATCTCTTACCTCAGGGCTGCATTGCAGCTGCATTGGCACTGGAAAGTTGCATAGGATTGGGCCCTCAATCAATAACAGCAGTGACAAGAGAGAATGTTTATTAGCTATCAAAGTGCAAGGTGCATTGGATAGGTACAGGAAGCCCATCATACAAAGAATGTAATGTCAGCACAGTTGCCAGATACAATAAAAAAATCCAAATGTAATAAACATGTAGAATTTCCTTGGGTAGCCTGGAAGAAGTAACCTGAAGCAAGTCACCACCAAACAGATGGCTGGTCTTTTCCTCCTGGTATAAAGCTGTACACGGCCTGGCAATTATGCATCCCACATGCATTCTCTTAATGCTTTACAGCTTGACAATGCTGCAGTAATACTTGAATGAGGCATATGGTTTAGAGGCAAGCAATCCTAAGCACTTAGCCTGCCTCCTCCAATTCTTTTCACCAGTGTGCATATTCCTCCAGGCGAAAGGTACTTCAGGTGGTGTACAATGGACTGACAGATCATTTGAGAATTGTTTCTCTGATCTTCAAGGAGCTTTCATTATGGAGGCTTCTGAAACTAGTTTACAAAGTTAAGGCTAGAGCCTTTGATTTCCACGTAAACCAGCAACTCAAACTTTTGTCTACTTCGGAAGACATGTTTCCAAAGTAACATAGGAGACAGAATTCAAAGATTGAAAATATGCAATCAGGAAACAAATACAGTGACATAACTATCCCATATGCCATCTGGGGGCAAAAAGCTAACACACACCCCCTCAGAAGGCCCTAGAAAGCTACGCACAACTCTCAGCAGGCCTGCTGGAAGCTTTAGAAAACACTTTCAGCTTTAAAGGCTTCCAGCAGGCCTTCTGAGTACTTCTGAGGGTCAGGGGGCAATCCTAAACTGAGTTAGGCTGGTATAAACTAAGCCAGCAAAGTTGGCCAGCACAAGGGACACCGTAAAGTATGTTTGGACTACTCTCAGAGAGGCCAGCACACATATATGAGCCATCCTCCCTGTCTCCAAGAGTAGTCCCAACATGCTGTATAGTGGCACTTGTGCTGGCCAAACATTGCTGGTTTAGCTTATGCCGGCCTAACTCCAGTTTAGGATTGTGCTCTCAGAAAGGCCACACAGGGCCACACTAGACCTTAGAAAGACACCTGTCTGACACATCCAGGCATGGCACCTGGGACAATTGCTCCCCTGCCCCCTCTTAGCTATGTCACTGGACAAATATGCACACAGCCAGAGCTGTGCTCTTTGTCTTAAATTGCCCCATTGCTGAAGAAATAAATCAGTGTTTGGTTTCAAAAGCAGTTTGTCTAGCAGTTATAATGTCTGTATTGCGGTGAAAATAGCAAGTCCAGATGGAGTTGTGAATACACGTGTCTTCATTAGAAATTGGCTTATATAATACGTCATACTGATAAAGACAGGCTGTGCACGGGGGGCGGGGATTTGAGGCACACACAGGGCTCCTCTCCCTGCGAAGGGCACCCCTGTCAGTTCAGAGCTGGAGACTGCAGCATCTGCTGAGATGCCTCCTGACACTGCAGCGATTGAAGGAGTCGTCGATGAGAGCAGCAGAGTTCTGTGTGCGGATTGGAGTGGACTGGCGCAATTCCTTTCACAGAATCCATTTTTTACGTTTCACCCGAAATTACTTTTTGAATAAGTGCTTCAAGAAATATAGCACTGTCTATACAAGTTGGCAGAGAGATAAATCTGACACACATCTGCAGCATCTGGCAATTTTCTTCATTTTTCTTTTTTAAAAATTAATGTCATTCTTTTTCCCCACCGTTTTTCACAATAAAAGATTTCATTGAAGGAAGGGGAAAAAAATGCAAACCCTGACTTGTTCCAAAGAATCATTTCAGGAAGAATAGGCCTCTTACAAAATGCTTGTCATTTCCTACTTGTTTTTTTAATGAATCCAGGGGAAGAGACAGACTCTCTGAACAGAAGCTGTGATGGTCATTCCAATCGGCACATGTTTATTTATTGTTTTATTAAGCAGTCATACCCAATCTTTCTACTCCAAGAGTCTACAAGGTAAACAAGTCAAACAAAACCCACTCTAAAATGGCTTAGAAAAAATAAAAAGAGAAAAGAAAATATTTCTTTACCCAGCATATGGAACTCCTTGCCACAGGATCTGGTAATGGCATCTGCCCTGGATGCTTTTAAAAGAGGACTGGACCAGAGGTGTACCTAGAAGGGAATCACAGACTAAGTTTTGCAAGCAGCCACTTCTCCTCCTCTTCAGTGCCATTCCCAGTGGCTAGAGCAAAACAGAGGCTATTTTGGCTCCAAACGGCTTTCAGGAGGAGGGGGAGCGGCTGCTTACAAAACTTAGTGCTGTGATTTCCCTCTAGGTACACCTCTGGATTGGACAGATTTCTAGAAGAAAAGTCTATCACAGGTTACGAGTCATGATGGGTATGTGCAACCTCTGGTTTTAGAAGTAGGCTACTTCAGAATGCCAGGTGCAAGGGAGTGGCAAAAGGATGCAGGTAACCTTGAGGCATCTGGCGGACCACTGTGAGACACAGCGAGGAAGATGGACTAGATGGGCATGATCCAGGGGGACTTTTCTTATGTTCTTAAAAATTAACCTTCTGTCAAAAAGCCTATGAAAATGGCTGGGTTCCCAATGGCCATGCCAGGTTCTCTGATCTGGTCAGAATCTACAGACTGACAAGCCAGTGAGCCAAAATATCACCAGAGCACTCTTCCCTTATTCAGAGACTACACACAAGAGTTGGAAACCCAGAAAGCTTTATTAAATAACCAAAGTTCACAACAATACAGAGCTCTATGCTCAAACAAGGTGGGTTTAACAGAAAAATATTTCACCCACACGTTTAAAATCTGTTTTAATTCTGACCCTCCTAATACAGACTCCTTTCCCAAGAACAGGTAGGTAACCTCAGCAGAGGTAGAGAAGGACAACCACTAACTCTCAGCAGTCCATTCTTATAACCTACACAGGCTAAACAAATGTGACACAGCTGCCCTTAATCGACAGAATGAAAGGATCTGGCTTGCGCGCTCCTGTCACATGTGGATCTATCTTGCCTGGCTTGCTCCATAGCGCAAGGTTGAGATGTGAAAATATAGGCAGCCAATTGGTGCCTATTGGTTTCTGGAGCCTGCCAAACATTAATCGGTGTCCTGAGGAATTTGCCAGGCAGTGCAATCCTAAACCCTGTGCAGCGTCAGCGCAACAGGGTTGCGCTGACACTGTGCCTTTCGCACCGATGCGGGAGCGCTGATCGGCACCGCCACGTCGGCGCTAAGGCAACAGGACTGGCACTGCAGGCAGCGCCAGCCCTGTTGCGCACGTGCTGAGCCTCTCTCACACTGACGGAAGCCAGTCAGCGTGACGGAGGCTCTGTGCCAAGGCGGCACAGGGATTGGAGAGAGGGAGAGAGGCGGGGGCGTGACTTGGGCGTGACGTGGGTGGGCTTGGGAGGTGGCATAAGGCCACATCCTAAGCCCATCTGTATTGGAAAAGGCAGGAGGTAGGAAATGGTATCAGCAGTGGCCCTTTGTCCAAATAAATCAGGGATTACGGGGTTAATCCCAGAGCCTCTGCAGCAGGAACACAGCTGCAGGCTGATGAGGGCTCTAACTACGAAGGGAGGTTAGCACAGGTGCAGATGGTTTTGGCTGATGAATTAAAGCCTGCCCAACAACAGACACCGATTGGCCTGCCTCAGTATAAAGTTGGAGGCAGGAGCTGGAGGAGAAGCCCCGGGTAGGTGCTAGACAGACGGACGGACTGAAAGATATTGGATGGACTGACTGAAGGACTGTTAAAGGACTGGATAAAGTAAGGTTATTGTGGGGAGTAACTGTGGGGAACTCTTGTATGGCTGCCACGCCCCTGGAGCCACCAAGTGGAGGAGGCAGTTGTGGCTTAGGCAAGCTGACTGCCTATTGTTTGGTGGTGGGGTTTTGTGGTGCCAATTTAGGGTATTTTGAGCTAAGACGGTGATGAGGGCAGTCTGGAGGAGGCTGGCCAGCTGATGATTCCAAGCAAAACTGCTGGAAGAGAGAAGGCCCAATGGGTGAATGAACCCCCTCCCTCTTACCTATCTCTGAGGCTGCTCTGGAGGGGAAACTAGTTAGCCTAGTGTGGGCACTGGGGCCCTTGGGGAGGCCCAGCAAGGAATTTGGCAGAACACCGTCAGGGAGGCCACACAGCCCCAATTCGGGCCACACGGTCTCCTCGTATCCGCAGCCACTCTTTAGCGGGCGCAGATCCGAGAAGCACATAGGGGAAGCAAATGCTTCCTTGCCGCAGGGAGGCTCCAGCCTCTACCTACCTAGCGCTGGATAGGGGGCTGGCTGGCCGGCGCTCTTACCCCAGCGCTGGGTAGGATTGTGCCCTGAGTCTGTCTCCAGAGTTCAAACTCCACCAGTGTCTGGTTCAAACACACCAGACTCTGTGTACAGTCTGAGATTAGCTTCATGGAGCAGGGTAAGATTTTTTGCTATCTGCTTGATTGGCCTTAGCAGGCAGGTTTTTTCCACAATCCACCTAACCCAGACTCAGAGGAGTCTGAAGATCACAGCATTATGTTTTGCAAGCAGCCACTTTCCCTCCTCTTCGTAGCCAACCATAGCCTCTGTTTTAGTCTGGCCCAGTGGTATTCAAACTTTTTAGACCAGGGCCAACTTTTTAGAATGGCACTCATGTCAGGACCCACCGGAAGTGATGCCATTAACCTGGAAGTGATGTTGTGGCATGAAATGACATCATCAAGCAGAATGTGCTGTCATTGTAACATAAAAAAATGACACTCCTGAAACGTGAATTGGCATTCTTGGACTGCAGCAATTGCACAACCATGAAACATCCCTGACAGAAAGCAAGATTAGGATAAAATATTACGTCCTAACAAGCACTGAACTAAAACCAAAATTTTCAAAAATCCTCACTTGAAAATTCAAACTGTTAACACTCACAAAAGGAATATAACAAGAGTCAGGTCTGCAGTTTCCAAGATGGCTGATCCCAGCTTTCCACAACCCACCTGACATCAGGTAGTGACCCACCAAGTGCATCGCGACCCACAGTTTGAATAACACTGGGAAGGGCTCTGAAGAGGAGAGGGAGTGGCTGCTTTCAAAACTTAGTGCTGCGATCGCCCTTTAGCTATGCCTCTGTCCAGACTGTTGCAGCTCTGCAGAGTGTTTGCCACACCAGAGGCCCATGGGGTACAAGCTGCAATTGTATGAAGGGGGTTGGGTCGCTAAAGCAATTCTCCTTTTCCACCTGTTAAATCCCGCTTATGACAATCGGGATATCATTTGCAGAACTAACTATTCTCAAAACAATGGCTGAGTCAGGTGAGTGTATTAAAAAAGGATAACCGCATTACATTATTGGGTTTTTAGTGGAAGGCTGTTTTGAGAGAGTCATTCAAAGTTTGCTTAGAGAGCTCGAGATGCAAAATCAAATTTGCATCCACGCGACAAATGATGTGGTGAATGCAGCAAAATGGTCTACGTGTCGCTCACGATTTTGCTACAGCACGTGCTTTAAGCTGCAAAGCCTCTCTGCGGTACTTAGTCTCATCTGATTAAAAACCAATATCACTATGAAATTAGCTTTTGTTCTGCAAGTAAACTAGAGCAGTCATTTTTCAAAAGCTCACGCTGTATTATTAGTTAGAAATTGTCAATGCTCGGGAGATATGCCACAGTATTGTTACTGCATGTCAGTCAGGCGGATGATAATGAGAAACTGGAAAATGAAAAAAATAGTACCAAAAAAAGAAAAGGAAGAAAACCAAAAATCCACACAGAATTACCATGGTTCGAAATTCAGCAGCATTTTTAAATGCACTCTATTGTTGGGAAGATTACAAAGGCAAATAGAAATGGATTTATGACTTGATATAAAATTCACAGATTATTTAAATCAATCACAGGAGTAGGGGGAAAAAATCATGATGCAACAAGGGAAAGGTGGAGAATAATGGGGATGTTACCCAGCTGCAAGATAGATAGTGTTTGTTAGGGAGAAAAAAAACCCATGTATAGAAATTCTATGTAATCCAATACTCACAATAATACAACATTTACAGGAAGAGTTCTGTTCTATGCACTCTTTCGTAGGAGTGAGTCCCACTGAACACAGCAGGCCTTATTCTAAAGAACCATGTATAGGATGCCCTGCACTTCTGTCCTATACATTAATCTGCGTCTATCACCGCTGGCTGTTAAGAATAAATACATGTGATCAATCAATCAATCACTAGTATTTATATACCGCTTTTCAACACAAAGTTCACAAAGCGGTTTACAGGCAAATAATAACATTAAAGTTAAATGGCTCCCTGTCCCAAAAGGGCTCACAATCTAAAAGAATGGAGAACACCACCAGCAACAGCCATGAGAAAGACACTGTGCTGGGGTGAAGAGGGACAATTGCTCTCCCCCTGCTAAATATAAGAGGACACCACTTGAAAAAGTGCCTCTTGCCCAGTTAGCAGGAGTAATTGGTGATTGGTTTCTCCTCATTCTTTTGCATCTAATAGCCAGACTAATGGCCAGCAAAAATTTCCTAGCACATTTTTCATTGATTCTGGTAAGTAAAAAAGCTGAAGGTCTACTCTTAAAACAAAAGAAAAAACAAAACATATACCTAAAATTCAGGGAAACTCCTGGAATATTCCTGAGAGATGCTGGAATAGAGATGCCCCATAGGTAGCGATCCAGCAATCTTCAAACTCATCATCAGTGCCATAGGCCACAGTTTGCCGCCCAAATGTCATCTCCACTCACAATACTGTCCACTGTGCAATCTATTCTCCCCCTTTAGTGAGGAAGGCCGTCACTAAACCAACTCAACCCCATCATCTTTATTAATGCTTTCCAGTGCTTCTGCAGTCCTCAGCCCCTTTCGTAAGAGCATAGTTGGATCATGTGGCGCAAAGTGGTAAGGCTGCAGCATTGCTGTTAGAAGCTCTCCCTATGACCTGAGGTCAATCCCAGCGGAAGTTGAGTTCTCAGGTAGCCAGCTCAAGGTTGACTCGGTCTTCCATACTTCCAAGGCTGGTAAATGAGTACCTAGCTTGCTGGGAGTAAAGCAGAGATGACTAGGGACGGCAATGGCAAACCACTCCATACAACTAAGGTCTACAGCCCTGGTGTAGCCATCCCAAAGGGGCATGTGCTGCATTCTGTAATGGTGGGGATTACATGGAGGCCTCCTCAAGATAAGGGAACATTTTTTCACTTACCTCGGGGCTTATTGCAGCTGCAACAGCACCAGAAAGTTGGATAGGATTGGGCCCTTAGCCTAGTAATTGCAGCAAAGTGACGTCACCCCCATAGGTCAATAATGACTGTGCTTTTTACAAGGGACTACTTTGATTTTACTTTAGTTGGCTCATGTAACTGGAAAAACTATTGGGTGCTTCTTCCTCCCTCATGCAGCTTCTTCCAGGTATTTGCTTCCTTTTGGCTCGTGCTTGAACGTACCCTTCTGTTGCTCTTCATCTTCAACGAAACTGAAACTAGGTGCTTTTCTTTTCTAATTTATTCACTTACAACCACCAATCTGCTTATGCTCTTTCTGTTGAGGGCCAATCCAATGCTACTCGCCTACCCTACCCTACGCCAGTGCCAAAACAGCCACCATGGTATCATATGGGCAGTGGTGTCAGCCTACCGGTTCGCTGGGCGGAGTTTCTTTGCTCACTGGGAGGGTTTCTGTGGTGATCGGCAGCGTGCTCGCTGCCTCCCGTTGCGTAATGGCGAAAGCCCGTGGGCGGGCTTTTGCCATTACGCAACGGGAAGCAGCGAGCACGCTGCCGATCACCACGGAAACCCTCCCAGCGAGCGAAGAAACTCCGCCCAGCGAACCGGTAGGCTGACACCACTGCCTATGGGGCAGGAGAAGCAGTGGGATGTCACTACGGGGTAAAGGAACATTGATTCCTTTACCGTGTGTAGCGCCCCCACAGTTCCTATGAGGTTACTTGGATCTGCACCAGTGAAATTTCTCCAAGGCTCAGGAGGTGGCATAGTCTCTGCCACTGTCTCCACCGCCTCCTCCCAGGCATGATCCACCCTCTGGTCCAGTCTTGCCCCCTCCCCACTTTCTTCCCATCCTGAAATGCCTTCCCACTGCTCAGCAGGCAATTTACCTGGTGGCAGTCCTCTTGTTTCTCCTGCTGACATGGAGGCCCAGCAGCGACTGGTGCTCTCCTCCCTGCTATTGTCTTCTCCCTTTCAGTTGCTGCAATGTGCCTTATGGCATGTTTGTGATGGCTGTAGCCTGGGCAGCGTGTGAGTGATCAGAGCTGCCCAGGCAGAAGATTGGGCTGTAAGATTGGGCTTCCTTGGGATCTGGCATGCTGGAACTCTTTTTGCCCTTCTCTCACTCCATGAACATTTGGTTCAGTTTTTTGCAGGCCCACCCTTATAGGCATTAACAGGAAATCCTTGTTCCTATTAGGGAGCAAAGCTAAAGAGACCCCTAGCATATTAATTTATCTACAAACAATATTGCCAATACTCGGAATTATCACTTCTCATCACAATGATGTTCACTGACTGTACCTCTTCCATTCCAGGGCCCTTTGACCCATCCCTGCCTTCTACTATTTTTCCTCTTTCCATAGGCCTTTGTGTATCTGTATCTGTACCTGCCAAATGAAGATTTCCCTTTGTGCAGCCAATGAAACGAACTGAAGTTCACAAAAGCTTATGCTGAAATAAATGTGTTTGCTACATGACCAACACATCTAGGTTTAAAGGAACACCAACCAATATGTTTTCCAGAGTTGATATGAAAACTACATGTAAATGCATTCCTCAGTGGGCGTTATTTTTCATAAGTGATTCCTTGTAGCTTTGTTCCAGATGATAAATCACCTGTGATGACTGGTTGTGAAAATTAAATGGCTATCATCTTCACATCAATAAAAGCCCTTCGAGCCACACTGTTTTGGCATTGGGAAGGATCGTCCTACCGATCAATATGTATTTGCTGAGCGTTACATATCCTATTTCCCCCCCCCGCCACTTTCTCAAAGCCAAATATGAAGGTTTCCACAGCTCTTCCCAAAGATTTATTAGTTTTTATCTTCCCCAGGCTTGTGCAAGTGTGATTAGTTTTTGTGCACAGAAGGGTTAAATGACAGGCAGCCTTGTTCCAATACTTTTATGGGTCCAATCATACTGCTTGAAATATAGACCAGAAATACATTATTTATGCGAAAATGCTCAGGGTCAGGTTGCCAAGCTGCTTCTGAGAGCTGCACTCCAAAATTATAAAAAAGGGGCATTAAATAATTCAGATGTCATTGAAGAAAAATTGGAGGACTCGCTGGGCAAATATCAAAGCAATCTAAATCTAGTGTGTATTGAAGACATATTGGGCAATGGCGAGGGCACAGTGATTATTTTGCAAACATTTTGCTTGCACTGCAAAGTTTGAGAGGCCACTGACTGCCAAATGAGCCACCTTCCACTTAAAATTGTCCTCCACCCGCACCATTGCCATTTGTCCCCATCGCATTTATAATTAAATGCGATTAAATATAATCTCAATTAAAAGCACTTTGTTTCCAACTTCCCACTTTTCAGTGGGTAGGTGGAGCAGGACTGGGGCTGGGTGGTGATCCAATGTCTCTATGCCTTTTTGGAGGATTTGGAAATCAGTACAATACAAAGCAGCATTGTCATTGAATCATTGTGTAATCCTGCAGGATAATGCTAATGTCAGTGAAGTAGATTTTCCAGAGCTCTGCAGCAGAGTTGTTCTGTTTTACTCTTTTTATTAATAATAAACAAATAATGATATACTACATAATAACTTCAGAAACCTCTATTGGCATAATAACTCAAAGACATACAGAGATGTACACAAAGAAACAACAGACAAACAGGCAAAGGAATGTAAAAGCAAAGAACATATTATCAAGCAGAAAATTAATCAGAAAAATAATTAAGCTCCCCATTGCTACCATAGGTAGGACTACGATGTCTCATTAAGTGTTTTAAAAAGGTCCCCATGTAATAATTGGTCCCCATGTAATAATTGTAATACAATTATTTACAATTGTAAAATGTAAAGTGTACATTTAAGTGTACATGTAAAGTGTACTTTACAAATGTAAAGTGATGCACGTTGGGGCAAAAAACCAAAACTTTACCTATAGGCTAATGGGTTCTGAGCTGTCTGTGACAGCTCAGGAGAGAGATCTTGGGGTGCTGGTGGACAATTCAATGAAGGTATCGACCCAGTGTGCGTCAGCAATTAAGAAGGCCAATTCCATGCTTGGGGTCATAAAAAAAAGGGGTTGAGAATAAAACAGCCAATATTATCATGCCATTGTACAAATCAATGGTAAGGCCACACCTGGAATATTGTGTCCAGTTCTGGTCGCCGCATCTCAAAAAGGACATAGTGGAGTTGGAAAAGGTGCAGAAGAAAGCGACAAAAATGATTACGGGGCTGGGGCACCTCCCTTATGAAGAAAGACTGCAGCGTTTGGGGCTCTTCAGTCTAGAAAAAAGGCGCCTAAGGGGGACATGATTGAGACATACAAAATTATGCATGGAAGGGATAAAGTCGATAGAGGGATGTTCTTTTCCCTCTCTCAAAACACCAGAACCAGGGGGCATCCACTAAAGCTGAGGGTTGGGAGAGTTAAAACAGATAAAAGGAAGTACTTTTTTACCCAGCGGGTAGTTAATCTGTGGAACTCCTTGCCACAGGAGGTGGTGATGGCATCTGGTCTTGATGCCTTTAAGAGGGGATTGGACAGATTTCTGGAGGAAAGGTCCATCATGGGCTATAGGCAATGATGGATTGTGCAACCTCCTTACAATGGTGGTGGGCTACTGGTACCGGGTGCAAGGGAGTGGCAACAGGATGTAAGCATCTTGTTGTTACATGCCTCCCTGGGGCACCTGGTGGGCCGCTGTGAGATACAGGAAGCTGGACTAGATGGGCCTTTGGCCTGATCCAGCAGGGCTCTTCTTATGTTCTTATGTTCTTATGTAAAATGTAATAATAAAAGGTCCTCAGTAATAATTGGGTCCACCGATGATAATAAATACCTAAGCTGGATGACATCTGGGCAATATGCCCATTTACTCAGAAATGGAGATAGCTGTTGATTCCATAATGTTGGTGGATTGGGCAATGTAGGACCTTATGTGCAAGAGACTCAACTGAGCCTGACTCGGAACTGCAGTAATGTTCACTATAGGGGGTCTTGCTGAATCTTCCATACAGCATGGCTGATGGAAATACGTTGCACCTGGCCAAAGTGATGGCCCGACGTTCTTGAGGACACTTTAGCAAGCTTAAGTATGATGGAAGATCGCCGGCTTTAGTGAAAATCTGCAAGCTCAGGGGCGAGCATACTTTGCTTGCTGCCCTATGGAGTTGTTGGGCCTGGATATCCAGGAATCTCTTTTTGACTAATTGATAATGAAGGGCAGTGAGCCCAGCGACTCCACATCAATGCCAATTGTTCCAACCTTGTGTATAACCTCAGATGATCCTACAGGAGCTAATGAGTCTTTTAAAAGAACATATAGAAGGCTATTCTGAGTTGTCTTATAATGGACTCTTAACCAGAATTTAAAGGTCCTCAGCCAGCCCTAGTTTCAATTAATATTTCCCCCATCTCTAAACGTAAGGAAGCATTGATGACACATCTGAATAGACCCAGGATTTTCTGTAAGAAAGCATTTTGTTCTAACAAACTGAGGCTGCAATCCTATACTCACTTACCTAGAAGTATGCCCCACTGACTATAATGGGACTTACTTCTGAGTAGACGTGTATAGGCTTGGGCTCTCGTTGCCATAATCCAAAGTGGGGCACCATATAGGATCTGAGGAACGATTTTGGCATTAAAAACGTTCAAGGAAGCTGGACTATATGCACCCCCTCTGGTAAAATGGAAACGTACAATGTTCTGCACCATCACACCAGCAAGGTGTGCCGTGATTCTACAGTGTCTGGCCCAGGCAAGATTATGCGAGAAGTGAATGCCAGGATAGTTGTAGCATTTCATGTGTTCAATTTGCCTGCCTCTGAGGGTGCAAGAGTATTGCCTCCAAGTGTTACTAAAGATCATGATTTTAGTTTTGTTGAAATTAAAGAGATAGTTTGATGAAAAATATTCCACACATTTAGAAATCCACCATTTTGGTTCGAGGCGCGACTGGGATAACAAGACAGTGTCGTCAGCATACAGCAGTAAAGGGACTTGGCATCAACCCAGTTGGGGTGGGTGTCCTTCAATCTCACTCAGGACCCAATCCTGTCCAACTTTCCAGCACTGATGCTGCTGTGCCAGTGGGGCATGTGCTGCATCCTGCAGTGGGGGTGCAGTCACAAAAGCCTCCTCAAGGTAAGGGAATGTGTATTGCCTGGACCCAATGTTTCATGGCATCTGCATTGGTGCTGGAATGTTGAATAGGATTGGGCAGACAGGAGGCCAAGTCATTCAAAAACAGATTGAACAGTGTGGGGGCCAAAACACAGCCCTGTTTGACACCTCTGTTGGACAGGATTTACATATAATAATAATATACTGTATTCTGCTTTTCAACAAAAAGTAGTTCACAAAGCATTGCACGTAGCAAAACAGATCAATAAATGGCTCCCTGTCCCCAAAGGATTCACACTCTAAAAAGAGATGAAGACACCAGCAACAACCACTGGAAAATACACCATTCTGGGGTAAAGAAAGTTGCTCTCTCCCTGCTAAACATAAGAGGAGCCCGCTTTAAATGTGCCTCTTTGCCCAATTAGCAGGTATGGTACCTTTTTCTAGTTCCTTTTTTTCCCCAGTGGGGTAGAGGTAACCTTTGAAGTGCAGGAGCTCATCGTGACAACTCTGGTAGCCATACCTCACTAAAACTATGCACTAAAAACTAAAAACTACAACAGACACTGTAAAATATATTTGGACCACTCTCAGAGTCAGCGAGACCAGAACATAGACGTGCGCCATCCTCCACGACTTCGAGAGTGGTTCAAATGCGCTTTATAGTGGCCCTTGTGCCAGCCAAACTTTGCTGGCCTAACTGTGCCAGTCTAACTTCAGGTTAGGATTGCACACTAAATGTCTTCATAAATGTTTCCTCTTTTCAAACTTACTATAATCCATTTAAAGAATTTCATCTTATCGAATACTCTTTGAGTAGGTTGCAATCATTTGAAACAAATGTACAAACATTGGAAAAAAGAATCAAAACATACAGTGTGCCCTTGGTATTCACTGTGGACCGCAGATACCAATTTCTCTGGATCATTGGATCCACATTGAGGCCTGGCTCCTTAAAAACAGAAGTGCCTTTTAGAAGGCTCTGGCAGGCTTTCTAAGACATAGGGAGGCCTTCTGATGATGTCATGGTACATTTTACAAAAATGCTAAATTGACTTCCATTAGGATCAGGGCCTTCTTTGCAGAAGCCTCAATGTGCAGAAACTCTCTGCCAAGGGTGATTTGCACAGCATTCTCCCTGTTGTCATTCCACAAGAACTTACAAATATTTTTACTTAAGATAGCCTTTCCCAACTGAAATAAGATTTACCAACCAGCTCTTGCTACCCTGACCATATTACTGTACTGGCATGACTGCTTTATGACTTGCTGCTGTTTTATTGTGCAACTGCTTTTTAATTGTTTTGATTGTGTTGTTTTATTACCCCAGTTGCAGTTATTTGTTTCTAGTTGTGAACCAGCTGTGCAATCTTTTCAAAGAAATGCAGTGCAAACATATTTTGAAAAATCTAAAAACTGTATTAAACAATTATACTTTCCACGGTGTTTTCTCTCACAGTGTGCCAAATGGAGTAATGCAATCCACACTGGTATGCCTTCAGGATGTAGAAAGATCACACACATGGGCAATCCAGAAATATTTTTTTCTTCCAGTCTAAAGACTAAGAGGTTTGCTTTCTACCGTCTCTATTCTTGCTCCAAAACTGGAGCACCTTAGCACCCTCTAATAGTACAATTGATGTGAGTGTGTACTTCCACACATTACCCTCTGCACACTTGGAGAGCACATCTTGGAGGGTGCAGCCCACGCCAGCAAGGTCAGGAGGGCCAGAGGCTCGCCACATCTGGCTCCCGGGCTGTGGTTTGGAGATCCCTGCAATAGATGCATATTTATATGAGATGGATTTTTTTTATTTTAAAAACGCAATGGTAGGATTGTGGTTAGACTAAGAGGCTTTAGATATATAACATGGGATTTGTTGCCCAGTTACAGTTTGGTTGTTGCCCAGTTATAAAGTAGTCTCTTGTGCAAGCACCAAGTCATTACTGACTCACAAGGGTAACATCCAGTGATGTCATGCAGGGGGTACACGGGGGTACACAAGTACTGGTTTCTAGGATTACAGCTGGCCCCGCCCATTCGCCCGCCCACTCGTCGACTCCGCCCTCTGCAACGTTTGAATTTCCTGCATGTTTGAGTTGCCTGCATGTTCTCAGAGCCAGGCAGGCAGCGAGTGGAGCCTTTCCTTTCCTTGCCACTGAAAAATGAGTTGCTCTGGGGTTTTAACATGATGCCAGGCCTCCTTAACATGTTCTGGAATACTGTTGCAACTGTTGGGTCAGTTTAAAATCATCTGAGGCCTCAAAAAGGGCTTTTTTCATGTCACTTCCTGCCATGACATCACTTCTGGCTTATGACGTCACTTGCGGTGGGTGGGTCCCGACACGTGCCAATCAAAAGTGAGTACCTGTTCTTAAATCATTTAGATGACACCACTGGTAACATCATATTGTGACGTTTGCTCGGCAGACTTTGTTGTATGGGGTGGTTTGTCATAGCCTTTCCCAGTCATCTGTGTACCACCATCACCCCAGCAAACTGGGGTATTACCAATCTCAGAAGGATGAAAGACTGAGTCAACCTTGTGCCAGCTATGTGAGACCCTGACTTCCTCCGGGATCGAACTCTTGTTGTGGGGAGAGCTGCAATACTGCAGCCTATCGTTCTGTGCCACACAAGTCTCTTGCCCAGTTACAGTAAGATGCAAATAACCAGGATGCATAAAAAACCAGACCCAAACGTCCAGAGATGCCAATGACCAAGACACGTTTGACTGAGACACAATTGTCCAGGATGCAAGTAGTAGCCTAATACCATTAAAAAGGGTACTGGGAGCTGCCTTACACCAAGTCAGAGTCTTTCTCCATCTTGCTTAGTACTGAGCTACACTGACTGGTTGCAGTTCTCCACCGTTTCTGGCAGGGGTCTTTCCTAGCCGAAGCTGGGAATAGCAATGGGGACCATTTGTATGCAAAACATTTGCTCTGCCACTGAGCGATGGCCCTTCCCTACATATTATTCCACAAGCTTGACTTTTATGGTTCTCTTGGGGTCGAGTCCTTCACTAGCATGATGCACTGCAGGACAGGAAATGCCAACAGGTCAATTTTCCTCATAATTACGGTCCAATCCACATCCCAATTAAATGGCTGCATGGCTTCACGCCATTGTAGCCCCAGTACAATCAATGGCCTTAAATTAGCTGAATTCCTAGCTCATGTAACTAGGGTGCACTTCACATATTACCAAAAATGCATATATGCGAATGAGACCAATACTATCTCTCCCTTCCCTTGGTGGTATAGCCATCCCAAAAAGAGCATGCTGTATTTAGCAAAGGTGGGGGTCGATCAGGAGGTTTCAGAGGGGAAAGGGGAATTATTTCTCTTACCCTTTCATAAACGTCCTGCTCTGCAGTGGGTCCCAACAGACCTGTGCCAGCTCTTTAGCTGGCACAAATCCAAGGAAAGAAAGGGGCAGGGAGGAAACTGGGAGGAGATCCAAGCCTGGGAGGGAAGGATGGGTGTTCAGTAGGTTTCATGATTTACACTTGTGTTTAATAAAGTTAAGTGGGACATGGTGGCGTTGCGGGTTAAACCACTGCTGTTGAGCTTGCTGACCAGAAGGTTGGCAGTTCAAGACCTCGCAACGGAGTGAACTCCTGTCACTTGTCCCAGCTCCTGCCAACTTAGCAGTTCAAAAGCATGTAAAAATGCAAGTAGATAAATAGGTACCACTTTGGTGGGAAGGCAACAGCATTTCATGCGCCTCGGCATATGGTCGTGCTGGCCACATGACCAGGGACACTTGTCCTCGGACAAACGCTGGTTCTTTGGCTTAGAAACGGAGATGAGTACTGCCCCCTACGGTCACAATTAGACCATTCGGTCGTGGGGAAACCTTTACCTTTTACCTTAATAAAGTTAAACCCCAACCTCAGTCTGGTGTCTTCCTTGGGGATGGTGCAAATAGGCTACCTTAGAATGCCAGATGCAGGGGAGTGGCAGCAAGATACAAGTATCTGGTTGTCTTAGGTGCTCCCTGAGGCATCTAGTGGGCCAGTGTGAGATACAAGAAGCAGGACTAGATGGGCCCTTGGCCTGATCCAGCAAGGCTGTTCTTATGTTCCTCATAAGGATATGAAAAGAATGAATTGGGTCCAGCATGCATCATCGCTGCTAAATCCAGCCTTGCCCTCAGCTTTCCCACCCACGTTCCTCCCTTCCCACACAGGTTTGCCCCCTACCCACCCCTCCCTACCCAGCTCCTACCCACATTGCTGCTTGACCTGGAGCAATGCCACCTCTTATGGCAGCACACACAAAATGGCAGCCGATGGAGTGCTAAAAGTTCTTCCAGCCCAATCTGGATCATGGCTCTCATTCGCTCGCTCGCTCACCCTTGTGACTGTGATTTTGATGGACCACAAGAAGGAACACATGTGAACCTTCTCAGAGTTGGGAAAAACATGGGTTTTTCCTTGTGCCTATTATGCCAGAAACACAGGTAATTGACTCACACCTTACAGGTTTTTGCCCCTGTCTTGTAATGAACCCAGCTAACATGGATTCTAGATTGGGGTGAAAGCACCATAGTGTAACACACTGTAATTAGTATGGCATACTTCCAATATCCATCTCCACAGACATGGAAATTGCTCTTACACGCATTTTATCTTCATTCAAACCTTCCTTTTCACATTCATTTGCAGCTATTCTCCCACTGCACAATCCCTAGTAATATTAAAATTCCAGCCATCGGTATAAAATCATAACATTTATTTGAAACCTTACCTTCCTGTCAATATTCTGCAAAAATCCCCACAGGGGAAATCAATCACAGTTGCAATCGCTTATTTGCAGTATTAAATCAACTATTCATCTGTGTCTCATAAGCACAACACTGCCAAAATGTAATAGAAAAAAAACAAACCCAAATCTACATTAACTTAAGGCACAGGGAGTTGCAGCTTCCTAAGTAGCAAATTCTGGGTAGCTGAATGTCTCATGGGGTCTTGATGAGGGAGCCCTATTAACACTACTAAAATGCATTCCATTTATTCAGATAAGACTCACTCATTTATTCCAATGGTAGATGAGACTCAACAGCGAGGAGGATGCAGCTTGCATTGAGCAGTGGGTGGCAGGCTCAGGGTGCCTTCACTACACCCCAACCCTGCCACTCAGCCTGCAACAGATTGAGCCACATTGATCTGCTTCCTGCTTGTTGCTCATCTGCTTCCCTATCCCCTCATCTCATTCCTTCCAACAAATCAAGAAGTGCACCTCCAGCATGCACCATACTTTCTTATTGACCATGATACTTCCTTATTGACCAGCATGCAGAATAAAATTTTCTTATTGACCACCATGCACCATACTTTCTTATTGACCATTGATCATATTGGCCATACATTCAATAGAAAAGGATCATGCAGGAAGGAGGGAAGGGGCTGCATTGTCATTTTCTGCCTTGGGGTCTGCCAGCAACGGAAGCAGGTAAGGATTGGTCCAGCAGGTGGCAAATCACATTGGGCCATCCCTGGTGCCAAGGGGTGACTGTAGATGTGTGCTGGACCCAATATCATCCCATTTACAGTGAGTACAGGAGAGAATTGGTACGGAAATTGTTCTGGGTAGAGCTTAAGGGTTGGCTTTTGGGAATTAGGCACACCAGAAAAGCACATCCAGTTCTTGAAGTTGGAACTACCTCGAAAGACTGAGAAGAAAAGAGTGGACAGGGATGGAGAATAAAATCAGAAAGGAGCGGACATGGGGTCTCCCTTGCGCCCGCTGGCTTCGGCTGATGCGAGGGAGGCTTGCCATCGGCACTCTCAGGCCAACACTACTCGTAGCGTCTGCCTGAGAGCACTAGTGCCGATGCAGGGGTGTCGCTTGGTGCCCCATGTCGGCGCTAGTGACATAGCGTTAACGCAACGACGTTGCTTTGACGCTATGGGGCAGCTGGGATCGTTGTTAATTTGTTTCCAACCATTTTTTCCCATCTAACTCTAGAATCACATCATACACCTCTCCAGCTACATGGGCATTTAGGTTATCATTGGCATATGTCTAATTACAGCCCCATATTGGGACACATCAACAGAACAGCTTGAAATTGAAATACCAGACAGATTGTCCATAATAAATTAATTGAGAGAACTGATTAAATTAGAATTAGTCTCTTTTTAGTCCACGTCCTGAGTTGTCCTTTGTACAAACACCATAAGGTTAGGGTTCTCTCACAACAGAATATGTCCACAGGGAAAGTTCATCTGGAAATTACCCTTTAGAAGGATGGTCTTTATATAATAAAAAACAAGGGAAGTGAGAAGTTCCTCTCACACATTAGAAATTATAGATTATACATAATGGAAGGTTTACAAAGTGACTATCATTCTCAATGGCATAGCCAGAGGGGGGCAGCACATTGCAACTACTATAGTTGCAACTACTGGAGTGTTGCAACTACTGCAACACACTGCAACACACTGTGTAAGCAGACCCTCCCACTCGCCGCCGGAGCCATTGGGATAGCAAAAGCAAGATGCAGGAAATGTTTGGTTCAGTGAGTGCTCCAGATGCTGCCAAGAATTTCTTGAAATGCATTGGCCTTTCGAAGTCTACACAACAGCCCTTTGAAGCGATGACTAGATTCATCAATTCCTCTACTTTTAAGCTTGGTGTGCCAGAGGTGGGGGAGACACAATATAGGTAGGTCCTTGGAAATATTGGGGGAGGGGAAGGACATAGTCCTAAGGAAATGAGAATATAGGAAATGGGGAAAAAGCACCACTTCTTGTTACAACTGGTTGCGAGTCAAGTATAGTGCATACGCAGTACCTTCATGCTGTCTCAAAATGTTGGCATCGGAAACATGGCTGGATAGGGCTATGAGGGACGCAAGCTTGCTTTCATTAGGCTTCAGACCTAAAAGGGAATGGGAATTTGACTCAGAAGATGGATGTCTCCAGGTGCACACATTGAAGCCATTCCCTCAATAGGATCCTTTAAACCAGTGGTTCTCAAACACTGGGTCCAGGACCCACCAGAGGATCGCAACACAATTTTTGATGGTTTGCTGGCAGGGAAGATTAGGTTGTGTGCAGCGTTGTCATTCAGC
>JAJKFI010000003.1:21360997-21395846 GCA_029204185.1 Lerista edwardsae
CTTCGTGCTTGCCTCTGATGAAGATGCTTCACGTATGTGATAGAGTGAACTTCAGTTCCTGAAAACCGCTGTTGAAATTGGTGTGTTTGCCTTTAAGCAGCGGTGTTATGCGGCCAGAACGCTGGGCGGGACATCCGGGTGATCGACAGCCCGCCCGTCGTGTTCCTGAGCGTTACGCTGTTTGCGTAACGTATGCAAGTGGCGTAATTGGTTACGCAAACGGCGTAACACTCCGGAACGCAACGGGCGGGCTGTCGATCACCTGGATGTCCCGCCCAGTGTTCCGGCAGCATAACACCGCTGCCTTTAAGGTGTTACAGGACCCTTTGCTGTGCTTAGTGCAGCAGTCTAACATGGCTTCCCCCATTATTTCATTGGATTTGTGATCTTTACAGCAAGTTTTATATCTGCAAACTGCCACCTTCAAAGCATTATTTTAAACTGAAAGTACCAAAAAGAAATGATATTAAACACTTTCCGTTTCTGAAACCCTTCCACAAACTTAGACTTGGTGCCTTTGGCATTTTGTAGCCCATTCCACCTGTTGAGATGAAAAATGAATGAAATTACTGCATCTCAAATTAAAGGCAGGATTCTCATTAGGATCTTGCTGTTTCCTATTTTCTAATTAGAAGAATATGCTGATAAATTTGCTACAAGTTAGATCCCATCTGAGGTCTCACTTCTCAGAATTTTCTCACTTAATCTGAATGACCCCAATTTAAAACGAGAGGGAGGGAAAATCCTTTCTGGTTTCCCTTCTTAAGTACTGACCTCCCCTTACATTTGTTCATTAAGCAAAACAAAAGTAATTTGCAGATATATATAAAACCATGGCATGAAGATATGGAAAAGATTAACTATTGCTTGTAACTTCAAGGATTTTAGCAGTGTGAGCAAAGAATACACCATAGAATTACAGAGCAATTCAATCCTAGGCTTAAGCAATTCTTGCTGGAGGACTTTCCAAAATCCTTCTGAGCCAGCAAATTTGGTGCTATGCTAATGAAAGGGCAGGGATGGTCAGGGATATGGCGAGGAGGAACTGGAGCTTCGGAAACACCCTGTCCTGACTCAGAGCCTGTTTCTGTCTCCTGCATTGGCATAATGTTACACCTGCAAAAGAGACGGCGTAAGTTCAAACATCTGATTGACGTAAATGAAGAGTTTCAGTGCCTTTCCACCATTATCAAGACCACTTCCTGCTCCAGTTACTATGAGAATTACACCATAAGAGAAGCTGAGGATTTATTTGTGACAAAAATAAATAAATACGCATCACTTCTATTGAAGTGCATAGGCAGCCCACAGGCAGACAGATAAGCAGACAGAAAGTGGGAAGTGAGGAGGAGGAGGAGGAGGAAATCAGGGAACATACCCACTTCAGGGGTGTCAAACCCTTTTCATATAGTGGGCCAAACTGCATTTATGGTCCCTGCTGAAGGCCGGAAGTTACATCATTAAGCAGGAAGTAATATCAGAAAGCAGATGATAGCCAGAAATAAGCACTTTGTTCTTTCTTAGAAGTTAATTAGCTGCAAATTACAAAAAAGAAAATGTGCAAATCTTGTTCATAATTTCAAGATATGAGAGAGCCCAATTATCACACTGGGAGAGCCCAATGAGGGCCAGAGAAATTGCATCTGGGGGCAGCATCTGGCCCACTGGCCTTATGCGTGACACTCCTGACCTACTTGATTCATGGCACACTATTAGTAGTGTTGCCAGAATGAGCATTCCAGCTGTTGTAAAACGAGATACGTAGAAACTTGTGAGCCAACTCCATGTGCACTGGACACCCGCCAGGCCAGATAAGAATGCATAGGGCATGGAAAGGGGAGGGAGTGGGTGGAACGGGGCATAAATGGGAGCATGAAGGAGAACAAATCAGGAATGGGAAGGGGGCAGAGGTACACACCAAACTCCCTTCCTGGCCTCAATCTGTGGACTTGTAACAGCAATATTGTTGACTCAGTTCTGAGTAGGCACGGCCATCTGGCAGGGCCAGGGTGAGCAGATGTCATAACTACGAAGGAGGACAGTCAAGAAAAATGTAGGACGTTACAAAATGCAAGCTCATATACGTTGGTTTTGGGGCGTCTTGTCTTCCTTTGATGCAACCCAACAAACAAAGGAACACAGGACAAACACACAAGCAAGTAATATGGGCAGCCTGTCTGGATGCTGGCAGCCTCTGTCTGTCTTGAAAATGAAGGACATTTTGAAATTTATCCAGGACAGAAGGTTGAAACGTAGGATGTGCCCTGGAAAAACATCTGGACACCCCGGGCTGGGCTCGTCCAAGGGGCAGGGGAAAAATGTTCCCAATCAGTTGCAGTGGGTTCTGTGTTGGCACCCCTGCATCACCAGGCAGGAAGTTACCAAAGAGTGAGCTATTCAATTTAACTTCCTAATATTTTGCTTAAAGTTAATGTCTATGCTGATTTTTTTTAAAAAAAATTCCACTTCCACTCCTAACTGCCTAATATTACAGGATGCTAAGTTGCATTTTGCTACTACGGTTCATACCCTTCCCCCTCCTGCAGCTTTTCCCCGTTAGTCAAGGAATTATGCAAGATAGTCAAAATATTCTCAGTTTCATCCAACCAGGCAAAAGCACTTGCTCTTAGGTATAGATGCTTAGGATGAAAGGAAGAAAAAAAGTTGTCTCAGCACTGTTGCTTATCTCATACTGCCAGAGCTCCAACGAAGATGATTTGGGAAGTATTTGGGGTCCAAAAAGATTAGAGAATCTGCAATGGACTTTGCAGATTAATGTAAGTTTGATTTGCCCCACTCACATGCTTTACTGTTATGCAGAGAACTGTAACAATGCAACAAGCCTGAGGTCTGCATATCACGCTGAGCCATGCACGGGAGGAGGTCGTGAGGAGGAAGGCAGGCAGACGAAGTTCTTTATATAGGTTTTCCTTGCAGGAGAAATGTGATGCTATGGATTTCATGAAATGTTATTTTTTAATGTGTGGCCAATCATAGTAGCTCTCTCTCTCTCTCTCTCTCTCTCTCTCTCTCTCTCTCTCTCTCTCTCTCTCTATATATATATATATATATATATATATGGAACAGCTTCTGCTTTTTCTAGCAGCCCAAATCTGAGAAATTGAATGCCATTACGTAAGATCTAATTACAGTACAATACAAATCAAAGCTAGCTATAGTCATGGTGATTGTCATGTATGCACAGGAAAGGGGCCCTCATAAGCAGTAATGGCATCTAAATGATTTAGCAACAGGTACTCACTTTTGATTGGCACTTGTGTCACCGGAAGTGAGGTCATAGCCGGAACCCAGGAACCGCCCCCAGGAACCGCCGCACCTCCTTGGGAGGGAGCCCCAGGCAGCCTACCTGCTCACGCTGCTGCTGCCGTTGGTCTCCCTCGCTCTGCTGCCTGCCTGCCTGCCTGGCTCTGAGAATGTGCAGGCAACTCAAACTTGCAGGCAATTCAAACATTGCAGGGGGTGGAGCGCCGACGGAGTCGACGAGTGGGGGGGCGAATGGGCGGGGCCAGCCCTAATCCTAGGAACGGGTACTCGCGTACTCCTGCGTACCGCTACATTACATGTCTGCTCATTAAGTAATAAACTTGCACACATACATGCATGCATGTACACACATGTGCATCCCCAGAGGATCACTTAAGTATCAGTGCTCACAGAAATGTTTTCCCAGTGCAGTAGAAGAATGCAGCTGGATGCAGCTGACTTGAGCAACCATACTTGACATTTGCATAGCGCTTCTGAGAATGAAAAGCTCTTCGTGTGTTTTATCCTTACCATAACTCTGCATAGTAGCGTTTTTCTACCAGTGGTGCAAGTACCTGTGGTGGAATTTACAATATAGCAAGTGGTACTAAGTCCTGGCCTCAGACCAGCCCAAGCCCTCTTGGTGTCTAGGACAGGGGCCCAGAGTTGTGTTCTTTACCTTACTCTACTTAAAAGAAATAATCTTGACTGTGCAAAGTATGCCCCAAGTCACAGGTCCCCTATGCTTCCTTTCTCCTACTGGTGGCAATGGTGCTCCCCTCTGTCCACTGGTGGACGTGAAAGCAACTGTGGCTACTGTCAGGAATGCTCCAGTGGCCATGATGATTTTCCACACCCTTTCACAAGTTCCCTTCCTCTTCCTCCTCCTCCTCTATCATTGTCACCACTGCTTCCTCATCCCAGCTAGCTGGCCAGCCCTATACTTGCATAGAATAAGTACAACAGGCAAGGACAGTGGCCTGCAGGTCATGGCCACATAAAGCATTGACTGATCGCATATAATGGAAATCTTACCCAAGATAGGCTTTAAAGTTGAGAAGGCAAGACTGTTTTAATCTCTGCAGAGTACATTGCAGATATCTTATTCACAAATGGGAAAGGGTACCATTCCTCCCGTTAGAAAGAGATTGCAATCAGACCATAAATGCCTCAGGTCACAAACTATTCCCGCTGCCATCATGCAAATTTTATGCTTTAACTGTGCGCTATAGATTTTTAATAGCATAATCGCAAAATTATAAGACTGCCTGGGCGTTAGTTAGGTCCTATTTACCTTTACAAACTTTATCAACTAGGAGGCATAAGACCCGGTAATGAAGTCATTGTAATTACATTTGAGGACAATGGCACTCTTAATTGCCGTAGCAATGGAACTGCAAACATCAAAGGTAAATTAGCGGAAGTAATCCAAAAGATTGCCTTCCAATATCTGATTTGGTTCATCTCCAAAGGTGAACAATCCAGCTCCATTAAGAAATCACAAAGCAGAGGAAATGGCAATTGTGCTGTTGTTAAACCACAGCAATTTCATCATTAACTACCTTCCAGTAAATTATGAAGGCACCCCAACTATGTAGATACCTATTTTACCACAATTCTTTTTTTCCTCCCACTGCCAAGAAGTCCAGGTTTGTTTTTCATTTTTCATTTTCTGATCTGCAATAAAACTCTATTTCTATAAAACAGGGTTCCCAAATAGGTTGCCCTGTTGCTCTTAAAGGTATTTCAACTGGCCCTAAGCGGCCAGCCAAATTTGAATGAAGTGCAATATGATAAAAATGATCACCGTTTTGCTGGTAAGGAAAAGTTCAATGTGCCACCATATCTGTTTCATATACATTTTACTGTATTACTGTCTCATGTGCACGCTGAAAAAAGCAAAGTGTCATTGTCTGTTGGTCTCCTGAGGGAATCTTGCAGGAAATGTTTATTCCTCAGGTCCTCACACTCCCCGCTCAATGAGGCTGACTGTAAATGACCTCAAGCATAAATGTGCTGTTTGTATAATGCTTCTTTGCTAGGTGATGCCAACTTTGAAATAGAGCCTGTCCATCTGTGTTACGATTAGACAGTTCCAGCCTCTCAGAGCAGGCCCTGAGAATACGTGTTGATCATTCTCCTGTAGGAAGTTTCTAGAACCTCTGTGAGATTAAAGATCCACAGACTGCGGCAACGTGTTGAGGCATTGAAGAAGCTAACAGCAATGACATGAGTCCCTCCTCAAGCAAGGTGGCATTTCCTATCTCTACTATGGCTTGTTTTTCCTGGGGGAGGGGAGAGGGAATGGCAAGGGCCAAGCCAAGAATGCATCACATTCATATTGGAAGACCTTTGCAATTCCAACTAGATAATTTGCCACGTATACAACTTGACATGCAATCAGACTTAAGTGCCATTCTTATGCACAATGCAAACATAACTATGCTACTAAAAGGTAAAGGTTTCCCCACGACCGAATGGTCTAGTCGTGACCGACTGTAGGGGGCGGTGCTCATCTCCGTTTCAAAGCCTGTAGAGCCGGCGTTTTGTCCAAGGACAAGCTTCCGTGGTCATGTGGCTGGCATGACTCTACGCTGTAGCACACGGAATGCCGTTACCTTCCCACCGAAGTGGTCCCTATTTATCTACTCGCATTTAGGTGCTTTCGAACTGCTAGGTTGGCAGGAGCTGGGACAAGCAACGGGAGCTCACTCCATCACGCAGTCTTGAACTCCCAACCTTCCGGTCGGAAAGCCCAGCAACAGTGGATTAACTCGCTGCTCCACCATGTCCCGTTTAACTATTCTACTAAGTGTACATTAATCAGGAAGTTTCAGCAAATCACGTGCAGCTTCTCTGATAAGATCACCTGGTTGGTAAATATGGTTGCAAACACATTTGTTGCATTTTCATATTTCATATTTAAATATAGGTGGGGCCTTGGTATCCTTTGGGTATCCAATCTCTCTCTCTCTCTCACACACACACACACACACACACACACACACACACCCGAAAAATGCAGATAAGCAAATCCATGGTTTGGGTTCCTTTAAAGGCTCTGAAGGGAACAGGATCTGTGCTCCAGTTGCCTCTGGAGGTCTTTTTGAAGCTCACAGAGGCTGCACATATCTGCCTGCAGCCTCTGCGGGCTTCACAATGCCTCATAGAGGCAACCCCCCCCCACTACTTCCAGTTTTTGGACAAAAACCAAAAGTAGGGTTACTAGATCCAAATTGGAATGGAGTGCCTATAACCATTGTATAGATGAGGGAATTCGGGCAGGTGCAGTTTTTGAGACCCTTTCATGAGGAGCTGCACCTGCCCAAATTCCCTCTTCTATACAATGGTTAAAGGTATAGCCACTCCATCCCAGTTTGGATCTGGTAACCCTAACCAGAAGTGACATTTTTATGCCGTTAAGGTATTCTGAGGGCCTGGGAGGCTGTATGGAGATAAATAGAAAATCTGTGAATAGGTATGTTCAACCTGTATGCACTTGTGCATTCGCAGGTAAAATATCCAAACCTCTATCATGTGAAGTAGCTCCTCTGCTTCCCCTCCACAACCACAAACAAACCAGCAGATTAATTATTTGCACTGTGAATGTCAAAAAAACATGATGTCTCCATTCCGTGTCATGATGCCTACATTTTACAATAATCTGTGTTGTTTTCCACTTGCTTCTATGACTTGATTGAGTTACCTGCTATGTACTCTGCATTTTCTTTTTTTTAAAACGGAAGCGTAAAAAGGATTTGAGGAAGGGATTAAAGTCTTTAGCCTTCTAGAGAGCTCTGAAGGTTATTTATCATCTTAACTCATGTGAAACTCAAGCATCTATAAATCTCTCAATAAATTCACAAGCACTAAGAGTGGCAGTAGGCAAAATAAAAACCACCCAGGGTCTTGTGCAGCATGATGTACAACACAGTCAAAGTCCACATTTAATATTTCCTCTGCTTATGCCGTAACACTGCCATAGCTCACGACAACCCGATATACAACGTGTTAAATCAATTGTCATCTCGAATTTTCCAAAAGATTTTCCCCAAAATATCAAACGTTTATCTAAATCCCTTCTGTCTGTGTGTCTTTTATCAGTGTTTCCTGATATATCAATACAGTTGGCCCACGTCTTGTGCAGAAATGACTTGTGCAAATTCAAGGATATGCACTTGGCCCCTGAAAAAATATGGAAGAAAAAAACAACAGTTTAAATAGTGCCTGGACACACAGTATAAGAAACACTGCCTAATAGTGTTCAATAATGTATTGTTATTATTAATCAGGTGCTTAAAAGCAAAGAATTTTGCATCACCTTTATTTATATTAATATGAAGAATGTAAAGGTGGGGGGAAATGCTATCATGAAACATCCAAAGAAGTCTCCAGAGACATTTGTCAGCAATTCCCAAAGTAATCACCTCAGCAGAGCATCTTGCCCTCTGGAGAGTCAATTTAAAAATGAGGGAGGAAAAGGTCACATTAAGAGAAACAGACAAACAAGCCAACCTGCAAAGTGATGAGGACTTTTCTAAATATTAATGAAGCCTACCATGTTAAAACTTGGGCTTCGTGCTCTGCGGCAGGCCCAACGTGGCCCTATACCTTGAAAATTTAGCATGAAACTGATCCTAATTGCAGGCTTTTCTTGAAACTAGCGCCTCTGAAATGCAAGAGGCACCGCTTGTATATTTACTTGAACATATCACATAAACTTCTTCTGAGTATTCCTTGTAAACAAAAAGTAATTATCTTTAGTTAAGGTTTTATCCTGCACTCGCTTCTAAGGGAACAGATTTCCTAGGTGTCTGAATATGCTTAACGGTGAGAAGTCCAAGATGCAATTAGAGATACACCTCTGTGCTTGCCTGTTCTGTATCAGCATTGTGCTAGATTTGCTGACAGCCTCTGGGGAAATACAGAAACTGGCTCGTTCTTAAACTAGAGCGGTGCTTTTGTTTGTTTTCAGCCGTACTTCTGAAGGACCTACGATGGCATTTCAAACTGAAAATCTCACAACTGCAAATAAGACAGCACTGGACAACGGTGATAGATATATAGATTAGAGATCAGCTCTGTAATACCCAAATGGTTGCTTAACAGGTAGCTGTCTGTACTGGCGAGCATGAGCTGCTTCCTTTTTTCTTTTGAAAATGGAGGTTCCTGCTGAGTGAGATGAGTGAATTAATCCCACAATGAGGGAATTAACCCTGTGTGTGCTGGAGCACTCAGTGAGAGCGCAATCCTAAACTGGAGTTACGCCAGCCCAGTTAAGCCAGCAAAGTTTGGCCGGCACAAGGAACACCATAAAGTGTGTTTGGCCCCCTCTCGACATCAGAGAGGCCAGCACACAGACGTGCACCTTCCTTCCTGACTCCAAGAGTGGTCCAAATGTGCTTTATGGTAGTCCTTGTGCCAGCCAAACCTTGCTGGCATAACTCTGACGGCCTAATTCCAGGTTGGGATTATGCTGAGCTCATGCTAATCTTTTCAGGAATAGTTTGGGATTTAAGCCTACGTTTGCTGCCATAATATTTAGAGCATGTAGATTTTAATGCTAACGTGACCCAGAATAATATACAGATTCTACTGCTGGAAGTGTGACAGCAGGTGAGCTAGATCTGTACAGGAACAGTGGGTGCGGAAATTAATTATGTGTGGATGTGGATATTTATGTGGGCATCCCCACTAATAGAGGGAGCATTTATCCATTCAGTTCCTAGTTTTAAAAATTTGTAGATTGTTCTTTCCTGCAGTGACTAGACTTCCCAGTAGCTGCTTCTTTTACATTCTTGTTGTTTTTATGCCTCCCCGCCAAAGTGACCAGTTGCTTCTCTTATTTGCACCATGTATGAGGGTGGGTGTGGGTGGGTGGGTCCAGTCCTAACCTGTCAGGCCAGCAAAGTTTGGCTGGCACAAGGGCCACCATAAAGCACATTTGGACCACTCTTGGAGTCAGAGAGGATGGTGCACGTTTGTGTGCTGGCCTCTCTCAGAGTGGTCCAAACATACTTTACAGTGTCCCTTGTGCCGGCCACACTTTGCTGGCCTGACTGTGCCGGCCTAACTCCAGGTTAGAATTGCGCTGTTACTGTAGTTCCAGTCGTAACCATACTTTTACTGAAAAAATAAAGTTTACAGAACCATGGATTCATTTTTTATTCTGTATTTAATTTAAACATTTTATTATCTGAATTTGTGTTGTGTATATCTATATTTCATTATCTGTACTTGGGCTGGAAAAGATTGTAAATGTGTTAATTAAAAAGCATAATTCCCATGAACCTCATGCAAGGAACAACCCAATCTGGTGCTTTCCCCACCAATGCAGCTGAGCCAAAACAACTCATTCTGCATCCTGGGGGAGGGGGGGTATGTGACAGTCCTAGAGGTCTCTCTTTGTAAAGGAACATTTGTTCCCTTACCCAGGGATAAGCTCAGTGATGCTCAGTGATGCTCAGTGATGCTCAGGGATAAGCTCAGTACACGGGGGTACGCGAGTACCGGTTTCTAGGATTACAGCTGGCCCCGCCCATTCGCCCACCCACTCGTCGACTCCGCCCTCTGCAACGTTTGAATTTCCTGCATGTTTGAGTTGCCTGCATGTTCTCAGAGGCAGGCAGGCAGGCAGCGAGCGGAGCCTTTCCTTTCCTTGCCACTGAAAAATGAGTTGCTCTGGGGTTTTAACATGATGCCAGGCCTCCTTAACATGTTCTGGGGGTGCTGTGGAATACTGTTGCAACTGTTGGGTCAGTTTAAAATCATCTGAGGCCTCAAAAAGGGCTTTTTTCATGTCACTTCCTGCCACGACATCACTTCTGGCTTATGACGTCACTTCCGGTGGGCGGGTCCCGACACGTGCCAATCAAAAGTGAGTACCTGTTCTTAAATCATTTAGATGACACCACTGGATAAGCTTCTATGGTGCCGGAGGTCTACTCAGAGCAGAGAAACAGTTTGCAGAGGTACGCACAAACCTAAACTGATGGATTGGATCTTGGAAGGAGATTTGGATTTGATGGTTGCTGCTGTTGCAAAACCCGCTCCCTTCTCAGACTCAATCCAGCCTCCTCCACACCTTCCTCTTTGCCCCTTTTGCTTTGTGCGCTATTTGAGGCTCTTTTGTGACTGCCATAAGGCAGTCGCCACTGGCAGAATGCTCGTTCTGCCAGCTTTAGTGCCTAACAGGGTAGGTCTGTAAGGCATATTTTAAGAACTGAAAGTAACAAACTTAGCTGGGACATTTTGCTATTTCATTGATTACACCATCGCAAAACAATTTTCATAACTCACATTTCAGTATTCCGTTCTTGCTCAGGAACAGAAGTGAGAAAGTATCTTAATTACATTGACATTTTGCAAATGTTGGAGGTTAGGTTGAATGTTTCCTTTTAATTTTAACCTTTCTGACTTCAGCAGTCTGATTCAAACATAACCATACCTATTCATAATGTAGTCAGGTTCAAAACAAAACAAAGCCAAACTCTCAACACTACAGAAATAAGTACGGTTTTGTTTGAATCCAAAGTTTCTTGGACATTTACTGTGATCAACAAATGGCTTTTGGCCTTGAGATATAATTCACACTTGAGTAATATCTTACTTTTAATCTATAGAGAGAAACTTGCTCTGTGCTAAAAGCTCCAGGTTGCTAGAATGGGATCCATGGGATCCAGTACCCACCAGTATTCTACCCCCCAGTATTCTGGGTTGTACAATTCCCATAATTACTGAGTGGTTGACCTGACCTGTTCAGCTCTCTGCTGGTGTCTAATGGCTGACCATGATATGACACCTGAACCAGGTGAAGTCCAAACAGATGGATTTAGTGCAGGGCTGGCTCTAGCAGCGGCGGGGCCCAATGTGAGGCATTCCTGTGGGACCCCCAACCTCCCTGCGGGGGCCCCACTCACCAAGAAGAGCGCTGTTCGTGCCACGTGCAAAGCATGGCATGTGGAAGTACTTGGTGGTAATATCATCACATCACCGCCAACTGTTTCCAGGTGGCCCATCTTGGGCTGTTCCGAGGCAGAGGCAGGTGGAGAGACCAAGGTAAAGCTGCTCTGCTCACCCCACTAACGTACAGCCCATCGAGATTGTAGCTGCAGCCTGCAATATGCTTACCCTGCTAGTTCGCGGGCCCCTGAAGCGCGAGGCCAATGTCAATGATGACATTGGTCACATAGGCTTAAAGCCGGCCCTGATTTAGTGGATTCTCCCACTAGAAAACTGGAGGACATTTTTTCTCATTAGATTAGATTAGATTACCCACATTAAGCTACCGTGCTGTTATGAAAATATAGTGAAAGAAAGGTCTTTGAAACTTCCAAGAAGATATCACTTTAGCAATTCTCTGTTATTGCTGATGCTGCTGTACAGTACATTCCATATTGAGCATAGAGTCCTAGGCAGTTGAAAGCAAGTAAATTTCAACATTTTATTAACATTATGGAAGAGTGAGATGGGAATAGGGAGCTCATGTTGCCAAACCAGTTTTATTATTCCCTCTGCAAATAGGTGTTCCGGAAAAATGAAACTCTCAGAATTCAGAGATGACAAGAGGGTAATAGCTTGTTTTGTTCTTCCAATTTTTTCTAATGCAAAATTATTCTCTGGAGTACCATGATTGTTATAATCAGTCACTGGTTCAGACAATGGAGTTCCTACAATCACTTCCCATGAGAGTTTAATATATGGGGTGCAATATAGAGAACAGTGCATTTCATCTATTCTTTCTTCCTGAAAACTCCTTTTAAAAGTTTTTAAGTAAGGGAACTTCAAAGGCAAGTTAAGAGGGCTGTGTAGAGGGCTGCTGTTAAGGAAATGCCAGGAAGTTCTCCTTGGATGATCAAAGCCCTTGTACATGTTTTAATGTGACCTCAAGATTGTGGCTAGCATTTTTTAAAACTAATATATAGATTTCATTTCATTTGGAGCTCTTGTTCCTTAAATGAACCTCCCACAAGGGCCTCTTTTCTTGAAATCTGAGTATTATATATCCATGGACTTCTCAGAGGATGGATTAACATGACCCGATTGGGCTAATTTTGGCATGTATTCCAATATTATGCAATAATGAAGCAGATACCTGCTACAAGGTGACTGATGGAATGTATTCTTCTGCAGGGAAAAAAAATGGCATGACCAAGTTATTCAAATTCATTCTCAGAAATCTCTTCAGTGTTTTGAAAAGATCAAGATGTGTATATAATCTACCACATTCTTATCCACCTTTCCTCCATGGAACTCAGGATATTGAAAGGCCAATGGTCACTCAATAAGCTCCTTGCCTGAGTGGGGATTTCTATCCATGGCTCCAGGGTCCTAGTTATGTCCTCTCTTTGCCCACCATGGCTTTTCAAGCCCTGTTCTCACTGCAGCCCCTGGAACACCCTGAAAAGTTGCTCCTAGAGATCAGGACGTGGGTGGGCTTGGGAAGTGGCCAATCGAGGCCCCGATTGTGGCCGCACGGTCTCCTCAGATCTGCGCCCGCTCTTCAGTGGGCGCAGATCCAAGGAGCACATAGCCTCCCCTATGTGCCTGGTGCCTGGTGCCTCCCCTGGTGCCTCCCCTACAGTAAGGGAGCAAATGCTCCCTTGCCTTGGCGGGGGGAGCTCCAGCCTCTCCTATGCAGCGTTGGATGTGATGCTGCCAAGTTGGCCTCGCCGTTCCAGCACTGCATAGGATTGCACCCTTAGTCTCAAATAAATATATTCATTGTGAAATATGATCCAACAAATGTTACAGCTGTAAGGCTGCAATCCAAGGTGCACTTTCCTAGGAGTAAGCCCGATTGAACACAATGGGGCTTACTTCTGAGTAGATACAGGATTGTGCTGTAAGGACCTTACTTACCATGAAAGGCAGGTCTTCTCTCTCTCTCTCTCTCTCTCTCTCTCTCTCTCTCTCTCTCTCTCTCTCTCTCTCTCTCTCTCTCGTATGTGCAGGTGTGTGTGTGTGTGTGTGTGTGTGTGTGTGTGTGTGTAAATATTTAGTGGCAGTGGCATACACCTGGTGAAGGGTCAAGAGGACCATATCAGTGGCGTCATTCACTCAGTATGCTGGGCGGGACATACCTTTGAGCGGCAGTCCGCCCGTTGCGTCACTCCGCGTTCCGCCGCTTTCCCACCTGCCCCGGTGGGCGGACTGCCGCTCAAAAGTAAGTCCCGCCCAGCGTACCGGGTGAATAACACCACTGGACCACATGGTCCCGCACAGCAGAGGAGCAGGTCCCACGCGGCATTCTGAACTTCCCTCAAACTGTCTGGCTATGTCTGGACTCAGTGTTTAAGGAAAGTGATAAGGAAGCCAGCTACAAGTACACCGAAACTTGAGAAAAAAGGATCAAATTATTTTTTTCATTGCAGACATAGGAGGAAAAGGGTAGAACTTCCCGCAGTATATTTAATATATTGCTGACCATATTAATGCTGACAGCATTAATCATGAGCCATAATATAAACCATGCGTAAGAAGCATGTGGTATTAATTAGGCTTTCCTGCACCCTTGCTAGGAGTTTGGCATTAATTAATATTGTCATTTTAGAGTTTATTAATTCTTGGTAATAAAAATATAGCTGTTCATTTCTAGTGAATTGATTTTTCCACATGCCACTATAGTTGCTTGCTACTTTAGCATTCTCAGGCCTACTTCTTACTAGGAGGTAAATCTTTGTCTGGACTGAAACACTGCAAATCTGTGCCTGGACCGTGACATATGTAGAGCCAGATATAATTGAGAAGTTCTCTATACAACCTGTTCTCTGCGCACAGAAAACTAAATGTCTGGTAATAGGATTGCTGCCACTGGAAAAAAAATACAAGTACAACCCAGGCTGCAGGGTTATAATTAACCACTGGTGTCGTAGAAAGGAGTTGAGTTCTATGACTAATAGCAAGATCAGGGGCATTGCTACAGAAGTGCAGGGGGTTGGAATTGCACTGGGCAACAAGCTTTAGGAGGGCAAGAAGCTGAGCTTGACACTAGTGGTCAAAATTGTGCAAAATTTGGTATGTATGAATAAACACTCTTTCCTGTTCTTGACCCACCCTCCTCCTCGCTCTGTTCTTCATACCATTTCTCCCTCTACCTTCCAAGTCCTACCTACCCCACCTCCTTCCCACCCTTCACACTGAATTAACAGCACAGGGTCTCAGTGGCAGGGTGCTGGCACTTGGCCACAGCTACTCATCACTTGCCTGGCCACACTGAATGGCATGTTGTCTTTTGCATAATGGTGTTACGTTTCTGAGAGCGCACTCCTAATCTGGAGTTAGGCCAGCACAAGTCCCTTGTGAAGGTCCAGGAGAGTCGCAAATGCACCATAAAGCACGTTCAGACTACTCTCAGGGAGGACTGGCTCCAAGAATGGTCCACATGGCATGTTTATGCCATAAAGCATAAATGTGCTTTATGGCATGTTTGCGGCACTCCTGGACTGGCACAAGGGACTTATGCCAGCCTAACTCCAGGTTAGGATTGCACAATCAGTTGTACTTGAGACTGATGGACCCAGATTCAGGTTACAATCCTATCCACACTTTCCTGGGAGCAAGCTCCATTGACTATAATAGGATTTACTTCTGAGTTGACAGCACAGGATTGGGCTCTCAATCTCTGGCATCCCCAACTCAAGTATTTCAAACAGTATTTCAAACGTTTAGGAAGGCTTTGGTATACACTGACAATATTGGGCCAAATTGGTGGAATGGTCTGATGGAATCTACAAAGTAGCTTCATGTGTGATTGTGATGAGAATGAGATATTGAAGAGGAAGAAATCTTCAAAAGTGCTAAGGGGCACCATAGTCAGATTTTTCACATTAACCAAACGATAACAGTTCTCTCCTAGCGGAGAATTCTCATTCTCTGTCTTATGTGCTGGCAACAGCAGAAAAATTGAGACAGGGTCATTTCAAAATCTTTGCATTCTTTAATCTCCTTGATGCTAAGTTACATGAGCTTTTAAAAATGATACATTGCCCACATTTTAATTAGCAATAACACTGCTTTTAATTAGTTCCCGTTTAATCAGCTTTCCACACTGACAAAATACAAGTAATGCTCTTCGTAAGGGGAAAGGCAGGCATTCCCCCCTTGACTTAATTTAAATATATAGATTTCATTAAAATCTTTCATTGCTGAATTTGCCATTCAAAACAAGTTCTGGAAGGTGAAATTATGTTAAGGCCAGTAGGGCCCCACCTGTTAGCTTTATTATTTGGCTGTGTCATTCCAAAGACGACTTTTCTTGAAGGCAAAATTACACAAGCAAGCAATGTTGCTAGTCCTCTAATGTGGATGTTGGTGTTGATGTCCAGCTCTGTCTGACATCTTGTCTGACATTTTGTCCACCTCATATATGTAGTGCCTGGTTTTGGTAGCAAATGAATGCAGGTGATCTGTTGGAACCTATATCAAAGTAACGTTGCTCAACACTGTTGAGAACATGAAAACTATTCTAGCTTCTATATTCCATTATATAGTACTCTGCATCCTAGAATAGCAGTTGCCAAACTGTGGGTCCATGGGTCAATTTTTGATGGGTCATGAAACTGACAGGGCAGATTAAGCTATGTGCACCAAGGCTTAAACAACCTTTTATTTGGGGGGAGCATTGCTGCCCAATCACCATTATAGTCAAGAGACTTAAGTAACTGGTAAAGGAGGTTCTTTTTTAGATAGGTCCTGATGCTAAAAAGTTTGGGAACCACTATCCTAGAGTACTACAGGGACTTGTGGATGTCCTTGAACAGCTTCTGTCAATTACATTTGAGAAATTCTGGAAGATAGGGGCTGTGTCTCTATACTGGAAGCAGGCTAATATAATCCCAATAGTTTAAAAGGGGGGTAAAGGAAGAGATGGGAAATTCTGGACCCATCAGTCTGACTTCAGGACCAGGAAAGAAATCAGAAAAAAATATAAAACATTCAGTTTGCACACATCTGGATAACAACTTAGTGATTAAAGCTAGTAACATGGATTTGTCAAAAATAAATATTTCCATACAAATTTCATCTTTTTGAATTAAGTCACTAGCTTTCTGGACAGTGGGGATGCTGTGGATATAATTTATCTTGACTTCAGTAAAGCATTTGACAAGATTCCCCACCACAACTTAATCAGCAAGTTGGTAACACGTAGGCTAGATGATACAATCCTAAAGTGGATTTGCCCTAAAGTGGATTGGAAGACAAAGGGCTTCCCTCCTGGCCTGCTTCAATGTTGTTTTGCTTGCCGAGCACCTCCTGCCCACCTTTGGTACAGATTGGATTGCTCCCTTACATGGGAGCAGGTAGGAATTGCCTGATTGGCAATTGGCTTGCAGTTTTTTTGCCTACCTCAGACTGGCATTGGTGATGGAGCCTTAGTTTGCCCTTATCCCTTATTGCTTTTTATGGCCACCTTTGGGTTGGTGGCATGTGGGCCAGCTAGACAGGGCTTGAATGACTGGTTAACATTATGAGGTCAGCAAGGACAAGGGGTGATCCAGGACAACTCAGATGACACTTGCCAGGGTTGGTGAGGAAGTCAAGCCCTTTGGCTGTAACATGCAAAGACCAGCCTATGAGAATCTGTGCTGCCCAGCTGCTTCAACTCTTTGGGGTTGGCGGTGATACTTGGTCTAGGACTGAATTTAGGTTGGAGTCAGGTTGTGATGCCTATTGTTAGTATATTGAAGGTTCTACTGTAGTTTATCTGACAGCCCTATCTTATTCTTATATTCCACATGTGCAGTGGCCACTGTGCCAGCCTAGGGTGCCACAAACACGCCATAAATGTTCTCTTAGCCTGAGGAGACCTCTAGCCTGCTCAGTCCCAGTGCTGGACACAGCGTGGGCCATGTTGCCCTGCTGCACCAGTGCTGGTTAGGATTGGACTGTGAATCTTTCTAGTTTCTATCTGTACACTTAACAACCACTGAAAGCCACAAACTATAGAAGTATAACATGGTATTAAACTGCCAATCAATCACTTATGAAGGCTTTTAGGTTTTTTATAGGCTGTTTCAATAAATAATGTGGCAAATAAGAATCTCCTTATTTACCGGAAATTGCAGGTTGTCAAGTAATGTTTTTAAAGATAGGAACCTGATCCAACGTTGGCATTGGCAATTCACAAATGGCAATTCCTTGGCATTTGTATGTTTACACAAATCATTTTCTATTGATCAAGCAAATCAATACACAGTACTTAAACTGAAAATTTATGATGCATTTGATCTACTCAAAGTCATCCTTCAAGGAATAAAACCCAGGAACTTGAAACATATTGATATTTGTTAACCTGAGTGTTTGCATAAAAAATACATGCTGAGCCATTATGTGTCCATCTAAAGTATATTGAAGAAGGAGATTCTCAATGATTTCATTTCCTTGCTCTTCCTGGAAATTACAGTATCTCTATTTAAATAAATAAATGGTTATTGAATATCTGTTATAAACTCTTTCATGCTGGACTTATTCAGTTAAAGTTCCCACTGACATGAGAGGTAACTAGAAAAAAAGCCTTGTCCACAGGGAGATAATGTGGACAACTTTCCATTCAACGTTTACCAAAGTAATGAGAATATTTAACAATAATCTTAGAGTTTTCTCTTTGAATTGACAATTTTCTGCCTGAGAAATTATATACAAAAAAGATTTAGGGGAACTAGAGAGCAGAAGAGAGTAACAAAAAATGATTACTGGGCTGGGGCATCTCCCTTGTGAAGAAAGGCTGCAATGTTTGGGGCTTTTCAGTCTAGAAAAAATGCGCCTGAGGGGGGACATGGTTGAGACATGCAAAATTATGCATGGGACGGATAAAGTGGATAGAGAGATGCTCTTTTCTCTCTCACACAATACCAGAACCAGGCGACATCCATGAAAATTGAGTTTTGGAAGAGTGAGGACTTTTTACCCAGTGGGTAATTAATCTGTAGATCTCCTTGCCATGGGAGGTCATGATGGTGTCTGGCCTAGGTGCCTTTAAAAGGGGACTGTACAGATTTCTGGAGGAAAAGTCCATCACAGGCTACAGGCCATGATGGGTAGTGCAACCTTCATACTTTAGAAATAAGCTACCTCAGAATGCCAGATGCAAGGGAGTGGCAATAAAATACAAGTATTTTGTTGTCTTGTGTAATCCCTGATTCTGTTCTGGTGGGCCACTGTGAGATACAGGAAGCTGGATTAGATGGGCCTTTAGCTCTTCTTACAGTGATTTCCATCTCTCCTTTCACAAAACCAGGTTGCACAAGATTAACTACATAAAACCAGGTGAGGCTTCTTCAAGACCAGTTACATAATCCTCCACAGATATGGATGTGAAACTTCCCAGCTCTCTGGTCCCTTGCCCCAATTGAGAAGACCTGACTGTATTTAACAACTTGAAGCCCAATTCTATCCTTCCCTTCTGGTGCAGCCACACTGAAAAGGTCACTGCACAACAGCAGCAGCTGACAGTACCCAACAGTAGTATCTGGCATAAGAGCTCATCATTGTCTATCAATAAGCTTTTTTAGTATATCATCAATCTTGTTGTCTAACACTTGTAGAGAGCTATGACTAGAAAAGCACAATTCCAGCTGTTTTTCATGTAAACTCCGGAGGCCAATTTCCTGTCTTAACATGGAAACAGTGACACATAAAACAAACAAGACTAATAGATATATCCAGGTATATTTTTGGCCTATGCCATTTTGAGCACCCTGGCTTCTACCATAAACTTTTTTGCATAACTTGAAACGAGAAGACCTGCTGTGGAATGTGATACTTGGTTAACAGCCAAAAAATTCTCTCCAACACATGAGAAAACAACTGCAGTAACTTTGGCCCATTTCCAAAGAAATGCACAACTACTTTTGTACACCAAAGGACTTTGAGGGAGCTTTCTTCAACCGCATTTCTTCATTCCACCTGGTGCACCCATGGGCTTCAAAAAGAATTTGTGATGTGGCATGATAGTCTGCAATACAAAGAAAGAAAATACAAAAAAATTTCCTCCAGAAATGCCCTTGCCTACGGTGTGCTTTTGAACCATGGCCAATGTGATCCACACTCCTTCCTGTTTTGAAAGAAATTGAGTTTCCCTTCCTACTGAGTTTTGGTTTGATTGTTTTTACAACATATCTCCATGTGAAATATTACCCCGTCAAACATGGTAGAAGGGTAAGGTGCTAAACTTTCCCACTTTCATCATCTCTCTAAGATTTAGGATACAAGCAAACACTGGGAATCTTTATGACAAACATTAGCTGTGCATCACCATATAGCAAAGTCCACCCCTGTTTCTTGACATATAACATGCAACCCAATCACAACCAATGCTGGTAATGTAGAACAAGGCAAATCACATCTATAAAAGTATACCTGGGACCCCATTTGCTCTGAAAAATAAACAACATCAAAATTATGCACCATGAAAGGCTGCATTTTGCACTAATTACAGCTTCCATACTGTCCTCGAGGGTAGTCCTATGTACAGTGAGTTACAGTAGTCCAGTCTTGTGGTCACTAATGCATGGAACACTATGGTCCATACTATTAAAATATGTTCATTTCTTCTCCGTATTTTTTAATTTTTATTCTGCTTCTGTATTCATGGAGAGCAAAAAGAATTACCCATCCTGTACTCTCAAAAATCTTACTTGTACGTCCCTGATTTCTAAGATTATGGTCAACATGCTTTCAAGCATGTTGGTTGCTTTTGTTTCCTGCTGTTTTTGAAATGTTTATTGTGGTGTATTAATGTGAAAGTTTCTTGCTCAGGATGTGGACTCTGTGCTCCAATTCTATGCTTCTCCAGCTCTGGAAATACAAAGCCCTGGACAGAGGTGTCACTAGGGTTTACGACACCTGGTACAAGAGCATATTGTATCACCCCCATGACAAACCTCTTCCCATTCAGAATAAATTACAATATCATACAAACAGCCTAAGTGCAGTGGCATCACTAGGGTTGGTGTAACTCCCATTACATTTATTTAGTTATTTATTTTAATATATAACAGTACAGGTTTAATCTCCAAAAAATCAGTAATCAACAAAAAAACAGTGGCCAACTTGATGATGATGAGCCACCTGGAATGGTTCTGATCATGAGTGGAGAGGCTACTTACATGGCACGTTGCAGAGCCTGCAGTACTTAGCCCACCACCCTTCTGTAGCTATGCTTCTGGACAGGGGCTAGTTCCTGGGGTCACTGGCGAACCTGAGGGGGGGGGCAAAAGGTGCAAATGTCCCAGGCGTTGGGTCTTGGGGGGGGAGATGCAATGCCCACTCTCCCCACCTGCACGCTGGGTCCAGGGCGCCACCAAGAGTGCAGTGAAACATGATGAGTTTGCTATGTTCCAGGCAGTGCCCCCGGCTCTTCTAAGCCAGGCAGGGGGATGCATGCTGCCTGCAATGCAGAAAAGCCTCTGGGCTTCTCTGTCTTCCAAGCTATGCTCCCCATCCCACTCCTCTGATTGGAGGAAACTTGGCACCTTTCTGGAGGTAATTGCGGTGATACAATGATGTTACTGTAATTACTTCAGGGGTGAGGGCAGCCGACTGGGGGTTTGCCTCCCAGGACCGCCTCTTCCAGGTATGACTCAGAAGTGGACCAAAATGAAATCTTGCTGCCCATTCACCAGACAAAAACCCACAAGGAGAAAGGGGGTCATTTTTTTTTTTCAAAACTAGCAGCCCTACTGATGATTGCCATCAGTGCCGATACAGACATGGGTAGCTTTCGTGTGAACCAAAAGCAGGAGTTACAGCTTCCAGCACAACACTCTCAATATAACGTGTACGCATTACCGGCTGATCTGCTTCTGTCGGCAATTTTCAGGCAAACTGTGATATTACATTCTAACTTTTAACATTGGGTATATCTTCAAAGTGCTTTAAAGTGATATAAACTATGAAAAGCCAAGTGACTTCCCAAGGTGACTCAGGTTAGTGCATTTTAATGTAAAGTGCTATGAGTAAAGTGTGAACCTTCAATGTAATATAAATGAGCTCCCTTGGAGCACTAGCCAGCCCAGCATGCCCTGAACCAATAGTCTCCTGGTTGCAGTCTCCTTAGACTGCATTCAGAAGCTGCTCATAGAATGCTTCTCTGAAGCACTAGAGAACTTAAAGTATTTCAGAATGCTACCATTTTAGAATGTTACAAAATCCCAGCATGCATGTCTCTTGTGTGTGTTGAATTTTATGGTCTGTAATTTTTAAGTCTGGTGGAAAACACACACACCCTATAATCAAGTTCCCTCTTTTACAAGGCACTGCTGGTTGCAAAAGTCAGCTCTCACACAAAATTCAAGGTGAATTTGGAAAGTGCTACTCAGTTTGATAGAGCACATGACCTATTATATTGCTTTGGGCCTTATGTGAAATTTCTTCTGATGGGTCAAGTAAATTCCTTCTGGCTTTGTATATGCTCAAGGAGTTTTCCCCATAAGCATGCATTCATTTCAAAGAATTTTCTCATGGTTCACCATGTTGGTACATGTACACTGTTGGTCATGCACACACACCTTATAGATGTACCTTACCTTGTCACAAGGTAAAGCTGCAGACGTTATGTGCATAGGAAGGAAGCACAGGAAGAACAGTGGAGCTCTTCCTAGTGTCTGCCTCATAGTGGTTGCCACAAGAGCATAATGGTTGCCATTCTTTTCCCCCACAGTATCCCAGATCAATGCAATTGGGGGGGGCATTGTGGGAAGAATATGGCAGCCATAAAGAGCAGTCTGCCTCCAGGGATGGGCACTCGAGTGCCAATGACTTGACTGTTTGCACATTGCACATGTTTTTTGGCATGTGCTTGCTTACTTTTTTGCCATTTCTATGTTGGGTGAAAGACCTCATGGAGCAATCTGGAAGCCGGCATTCCGCCACAAGAAGCAGATGTGGTGCGAGGGGGAAGGGTAGGTTGGTTTCAGGAGACAGGGGCTAGGGTGTGTGGAGTAGTAGTAAATGAGGGTTGGGGAGGAACCAGAAGAAGGCAGGGGCTGCCAGGACGTCGGGGGAGTGGGCTCTCTTGTCCGTCTCAAAGGAAATGACAGATCCATTGGACAAAGGATAGCTATTCTGATTTTTTTTGTCTGGATGAGGGAGGGTTCAAGGAGCCCAAGGGATGGGGGATGGGGTTCTTACAATAGGAATAAATGGCTGGATAAGCCCAGGGAGGGGGCAAAAGAGGCGGGCAAATGGAGGGAAGGCATTTCCTTGCGATAGAAGAGGAACACCTTCAAACCTTGTGGCTTTGGCAATACAATGGCAACATGCAGTCTCCTATCTTCTGTTGTTACCTGGGAGGAAGCCTCACTGAATTACCAGCTGCCATGGGACTACTTCTGAGTAGAGCTGCAAAGCATTGGATCAGAAGCCTTCCAGATGCTGTGTGTGACACTCCCACCTGCTGCTTTGTTCGTCTCCTTCCTCCCAGGTAATGGGGAGGAAGGAGCCCCAGCAATGGGGCTATTCCACTCTCCATCAGCTATTTTGCTGGTGGAGACTGGAGAAGCCCTATGTTGGGCACTGGAGCCCATCATGGGGTTCAGGATGTGGTGGCAAGTTCTGTTGCCATTCTCACTCACCTCTCCTGGGGCCCTTCCTCCTTTTCCATAGCCAGTCCCATCCCCTCCCTGCCCCAAAGGGGCTTACCGGCAACCAGCACTGCTGGAGCACCATCCATTCGTACCACCTGCATTTAGACCTGGTACTAACTAGCACTGGCCCAGCGCATGCGGTGGTTGCTTGTACGATGTCGCAAATGTGCTATAAGGCACATACGTGACACCTTTAGCTGGGGGTACACACATACTGCCAGCGATATGGGCCTTAGGATCAAGCCCTGAGAAATAGTTCTCTGTCTCCTATTGAATCCTGATGTGTCACCCTGCAAAGAAGATACACACCACCCCTCTTTACATATCACCTATATGGAAGATGTGCTTCCTGTTTTCCTACTCTCAACACACTTAGGCATTACAAGATGATAACAGCTATTCCTGTTGAAGATGAAATATACTTTCCCAAAGTCTTTCTTTACATTTTGGATACAAAACTCTCCGACATGCATGCATTGGAGAGAAACTTCGTTAGAGTTTTTTGTTTTAATATAATGTGCTGATGTATTGCTTTAATAGCAAACGGGGGGATTATTTCACTCTGCAGAATTTGCTGATCTGTGAGAGAGTCCTGTGTGTACAGCAGGGAAAGAAAGAAGCTGATTTATGATATAATGAGAACAAAATCTCCTGGGGGAGGGGGATGAAAAGCTGAAGCCCACTTAAAGTAGAATTTGAAAAACACAGCAAAGCCCATGAAAAGCTAAGGAGTTCATGCATAACCTTTCCATCTAAAAAGGAGAAATAAATTACATGTTTTCATAATCTCCTCAGTAGACCACTCACTCACTCACACACTCACTCACGCACGCACGCACGCACGCACGCACACAAACACACTGAGCTTTCATATGTTTTAGGAATATTGGGTTTGCTTGAATCCAATTAACCAATGGAGAACTGAACGGTGGTCTTATATATATTAAGAAGGCCATTATGAAAATGGGCTTCCAGAAATTGTGCAACCATGTTAGAGTCCAGCATGTGTTCCCCTTGATGTAGAACAAATTTACAGGTTTTCTGTCATGCAACCAAAAATTTGCTAGGTCAGCCAAAGAAGCAGCAAGAATGATGTTGCAATACCTGAGAAGCTGCTGCAGGAGCCAGAGAGACATTTTCAGCCCACAATAGGGATCAGGTGGCAGATATCTGGGATATCAGAATATGCTGTCTTCAGTCACTGCAGAGGCGGTGCGTCTATGCAGCGGGAGGCAGTGCCTGCTCTGGGTGCCGTCAGAGAGGCAGGGACTCTTGGCCCATTCGCCCAGCCGCTTCTGTGTCTGTTTTGCTCTGAAATGGAGTGATATCGGACACTGGGGGCAAGGTGAAGTGGCGCAGCAGGAGTGGTGATGTGTCATGTCATTACCCCATCCCAGGTGCCATCGGAGCCCACAAAAGCTCTGAGTCAATTTAAAGACGTGCATGAATGAAACCAAACAGGCCTCACAGACTGCCATCTGAAATTGTTGCTTTCCAAGACTGTGAAAAAAAAAATTCAATGGGAACGAGTAACATGTTTCTTTAGTCACCCAACATTTGGTCCCTCTTTTCTGCCAACATCTCCCTGCTTACCCCAAATATAACTGTCTCTCCCTTTCCGCCAACAACACATAGCTCAGCCCATTTCTAGGCCCTGTCAAAAAAGTTGCAACGGTCCTTTCCTCATATAAGCTGCACTTTTAATCAACATTCTATTCCCAAGATGAGTAATCTTTTCTGGCATTATTAAACATGATCAGGGGACAATGAGAGTTTGCTGGCAAGCCATACTCATGCCAACACTTTCTTTAACCATGCACAACCCCACCAATCAGGAGCACAGTATTTGTCCATAGTGACAAATGCTATATTGGGGGAGAAACTTTTCCAGTCATGTGGAATGCTGGGCTTCTTACCCAACCACACTTTAATAATGACCGTAGAGGACTTCTATCCTGAACAGTTAGTGTTTGTGAACATTCCATGCCTTCTGAGCAGTTGGATGGGGGAAGAACCTGCACTCAACAGGTAGGTGCTGGATCGTTCTTAGGCGGTTTACAGAATCTCCCAGGTTTGTTCCCTGACATCTCCTACCTGAAACTCTGGAAAGCTACTTTCTGTTGAGTAGACCACACTGAGCCGGAGGGACCAATGATCTGACTTGGCTAAAGGCAGCTTCCGATCAATCTATGAGAATACTGTTCACTAGTCTCAATTGCAGTTGATGTCTGGAAAAAGGCAGACACTGTAGAAGGACCAGTGAAGTTGACAATTTCACAGGAGTTAGAAGAGAGAGGAAGAATGAGAAATTACAGCTGAAAAACACGTCTACCTCTTGGCTGGAAACCTATTTATTGCTGACAATAAAGTCAACCCCTGCCCCCAATCTAAGGCTAAAAAATCATGGCTGAGTTGACATTTTCACAACTGACTAAGATATTCCATAACACAAGGAAATGTTTTGACAAATTGAAGCTGTAAACGCGAGCACAATAAACTCCATGTTTAGGCTTTCCTCTTCATTTACTATTACAAAAGGCCTAACAGAACCGAGGGAAAACATCTAACTATTATACTAAATAAGAAACAAAGGACAACGCTCCCTGTAAAAGACCCACAGAATTCTGCTTAAGGAAGCTAATGTATTGATTTCTGTATGCCTTTAAAAAAACCAGCCTGTTCAGCTAATGGGTTTTTAAGGTATTAAAAAGTGATTCCTGACAGCCATTCACCTCAGTCACCTTCCATTCTAAAAACTGGATTCCAACCTGTCAAGTCTTGAGAAGCAGTAATTGTTTTTAAAGTACTGAGAAGGAAGTGAAGTCAATTGTTTCATATCTCATGCTCTTGCTGCTGCATTTGTAACCACCTGTGCTACTCTTGTCATCCTCTACCAGTTCATCACTGCCTAAGTAGATTACGGCCATTTTCAGGTTGTACTTTATGGGCAGCCCAGTCTGATCTAAACCCTCCCTGCCAATGCAGCCATGCCACCAGAGTGCACACTGCATACTGTAGGGGAGGGCAGGCAGAGCAGGAGGTCTCCTCTGGTAAGAAAACATGCATTCTCTTGCCACAGGGGTAAGCTTCCTTTCCCCCAAATGGGTCTGTGTAGACCTGCACCAGCTTTTTTGCTGGTGCAAGTCTGAATGGACCCAGGAAAACAGATCGAGACCATGAACGGCGGTAGGATATTGGTGGCCCCACTGCTGCCAATGGGGCCCTTCTTCCCAACCTCAACATGCGCCCTCCCTGCTCTGGTCTAACCATGTTCCTCTCCTTCCCTGTTCTTCCCTACCCTCGCAATGACTTACCAACACCATAGCTTTTCTGGAGCCTGTTGGCACACAGCCATATTCACTCACCACTTTCAATGGCAGCCCAGTTCACTCTATGGAATGTTGCTTTTCATAACAGCCATAAAACTACCTGAGTCACTGGATGCAAGCACCCACAGCTTCTGGTTCCAGGACACTGGCTGGTAAACCTCAGACATTGGGGTTTCAAAGTCAGCCTGAAATGCTTTCTGGTCTGGGGGAGGCAGTGCCTTTCTCAACCCCCCGGGGTTGATATCCTTGGCCTATCAACTGATGGCCCATATCAATTGGAGCACAGGTGGGAGTCCAGCTGGGAACAAGACTCTGCTGTGTCTAATTTAGATGCCTACACTGAAGGGAAGAGGAGTTTCGATGCAGATCTTGTTGCTGTTGTTGTTTTTGACTTATAGTTGGCTTTATTCATTTGTCTTGTAAGTATTTATCAGGGGGGTTAAGGGCAATTAAATTTGCTCTTACTTGGTTAGGCTTTCTTTAATCTTAGACAAGGAAACAAGAAGAGGCTGCTGGTAGGTCATCAGTAGTTGAGCTGAGCTTGAGTTGCTCGGCTCACATTTGTTGTTTGTTCCTGAGTGTTTCTTGCGTATTTGTTTCTGTGGAACCTTACCCATTTTTATGGAGATCCAATTTCTGACTTCATGCTCAGTACAGGATTGGCTTTCAGGAGCATTTTAGTAGACAAGTTGAACCTGCTTCAATTTCACTAAGCCTGAAACATGCCTTCAAAATAAAACAGGAAAAAAATGATTTCAGCAAATATGTACAATCTCCATGCTGGGGCATAGTTTGTTTGTTTGTTTGTTTGTTTGTTTGTTTGTTTGTTTATTTATTCAAAGAATTTATACCCCACCTTTCCTATGCCAAAGCAAATGCCCAAAGCGGCTTACGGAGAACAAATAAATTACAATGTAACCATAATAAGTAAAATGTAAGTGAAACACATTAAAACAGCAACAACAAGAACAAACAAATTACAATGTAAGGAAATCAAGTCAACGGAGGTGATTTCCCAAGCCCTGTCTCTTTAAGCAGTGAGACCGGTCTCCCAAAGATTAAGGTGTCTGTTTTCCCGGCGTGTGTTCCCCATTCCTGCTGAAGTCCACAAAACCTCCAAGCCCACCGATCTTCTCCACGGGACCCCTGCTATAGCTTACCCAAAGTTTAACATCGATGGAAAGAATGCCAGCTGGACTTTGATGTTACCAATAAAAAATATTTATTGCAATAAAGACGCAACAGGTCACAAAATGTGCGTGCAAAAAGGCACCCTAATTGAGTGCCCAATTGACAGACAGGTACATTTATACTTTCACACATGCAGATGAAGAGAAAAATAAAACATCCAATCAAATTCATTTATCTATTTCTACTTTGATTATTGGTGCTTTGGGACCTTTGATTGGTCCAAGGTGGGTTTGAGGAACTCCACGAGACATGCCCTCTTACCCGAAGGGTGACCGCGGCCCTGGGAGGAGAGCTAATTGAGGGTGGACAAAGAATTGGGGAAGTGTCTAATAGTGGGGGCACAGGGGACAAAGGCACTTCATTGAGTCTTTGGGACGTGATTGAGTTCTGGGAAGGAGTGGGTAGGTGGGTGACAAAAGGGGCGGGGTCAGAAAATGGGTAAAGATAGGCACATATCTTGAGAGCATGAAAAGGACAATTCAAAGGCACATATCTTGAGCGCATGAAAAGGATAATTTATTCTATACAAGGTTAAAAGTTCATGTAAGTTCATCTTTGGTGAAGATCGGGGGTATTGGTGCCAGCGACGTGACCTGAAGATTCGGCGTGATGGAGGCAGCACACTCCCCAGGAGAGCCGTCACCCATTTTGTGTGTTGGCGGCCATTTTAAGTCGCTCCCTGTTCAGTATGCACAAGCACGAAGTCCAACATGACAGTCCCCATTCATAAATATACGGTATTTCCCCATTCATAAAACCCCATTTCCCCATTTCCCCATTCATAAAACTCTATTCACAAAGTTCACTTCCCCTTTAAGAAAGGGGTTTTGGCAGTTTGCGTATTTGACAGTTCGTCCGAGCCACGTGGTCTGGGATTCCGGGGGAAGACCTGGCCGTCTCTGAGTTTGACAGCCGGCAATCGGTGCTTTTGAGGTAAGGAACGGCTCAGGTTTGAAAGCCGGCAAGCGGTGCTTTTGAGGAACCATCTAACTTTGACAGCTAGCCAACCCACTTGATCGGGGCTCCTCAGCGGTTCCTCTGCTGGCCCAAGATGACCCCCTGAACTGGTTCATTGACTTGCAATTTCGTCAGTATTGATAAGGCGTGTGCCAAGGTCAAACTGCAAGCCAAAGGCCTAGATAATCCTTTTATTGACAGCCGGCTCCCAGTGTTTAGCGATCGGGCCGGCTGGCTATGGGCTGTCAAAGGTTGCAGTGCAGGTTCAAATTCCGGGACCCCACTTTTGCGAGCAAAGCTCAGATGCAGTTGGTAGGAGTCTGGGGCATCTCAGCTGCGGGTTTGATTCCTGCCAAGGTCCAATTCTTTCTGAGTCCTTTTAATTTTATTTAGGGGCTTGGCTGGGCTGTTTGCCTGCAGCCAGGTGGAAGGAGCATGGCGGTTTCTGACGGAATCACGGGGGGCGGGGGATTCTCCTGTATCATAACCATAATAAGTAAAACACATTAAAAACAGCACCAACAATTAAACATTAACGGTAACCCCAAGGGTGAACAGGAAGGAAAGCTAGACCCAATTCTCCATATCAGGATGTTTGGAGGGTGGGGAAAAACAACAACAACAATTGACCAGGGGAGTGAAACAGACTGTGACAATATACCAGAGGGGCAGAGGCAGAACATAGTAATGCAAAGGCCAGACTAAATAGGGTTAGCAAAATATAGTTAGCAAATTAGCAGCTATTGTGCAATTTTCATCATTCTCCGTGGACGTTAAATTTTGCTGACTGCAAGTGTTGGGTAGCATCCTTGTCAAAGCACAATATTAACATGTGTTCCAAATTCCCTCCTTCCAAATACACAGAAACCCTGTGCAAGTGATACTTTCATGTGAACAACTTCCCTGAGATGGAGAAGGGCAAAGACTGGGAGCTCAATCCTATAAGAACAGTCCTGCTGGATCAGGTCAAAGGCCCAGCTAGTGCAGCTTCCTGAATTCACAGTGGCCCACCAGATGTCTCAGGGAGCACACAAGACAACAAAAGATGGCAACATCTTGTTGCCAGCCCCCTGCATCTGGCATTCTGAGATAGCTTACTTCTAAAGTATAGAGGGTGCACTACCCATCATTGCCTGTAGCCTACACTGGACTTTTCCTGTTCATTCCCCTTTTAAAGGCATCTAGGCCCAACACCATCAGCACCTCCTGTGGCAAGGAGTTCCACAGATTAATTACCTGCCTGGTAAAAACGGTGTTTCCTTTTATCTGTTCTCCCAATACTCAATTTTAGTATTGGGAGAGTTAAAATGAGTTAGGATGGAATGTTTTTAAAATTGTGGATAGACTTTTTCCTATCAAACCTACCTTAAAGTTTAAGGTCACCTTAAAACTCACTCACAGTTCTACCACTGTCATCATGTGAAGGAGACTAGGCCTACAACACTCTTCTCTCTTGTCTGAATAAAGTTGAGTGTTCCCCTTGAGTGTTCCCCAGAGCACTCCTCCCAAGCCAAAGACTAAACAACAGGTTTATGAGCAAAGTAAAAAGCATTAAGTAATCCAAGCTCATACAAACAAAAGAGTTATGCTCAGTAAGGTAAGTTTGATAGGGAAAAATCCATCCATTCACTCCATTGCCAGGTTAGAAGTTAGCTTTAAGTTAGAAGTTGCTTAAAGTTAGAAGTTGTTCCTAATGTCTAACCCAAGTCTACTTCTCTTCATCTCAGTCCGTCAGTCCATTGACGCTCAGAAGCCACAGATATTTGACCATACAGCCATAGAAATACTGACTACATTGATATGTGGAAAGAGCACTGGACGCATCATTGTTCCTGAATAACTGGCCAAATATTTCACACAGAATGTCTGAAAGCCTGAACGTTATAACTGCTTACATGCAGGTTTTTTTTATGAAGTGAGGTTTGAGCAAGGCTATATTGTCAGCACTTCCATGAATCCACATAATAAATATTTCCTCAGCTTCTCCTGGGAAAGAGTTATTGTATCAATGAAAAATAATGTAGCCTGCATGTAGTCTCAGTGATGTTTACTGTTTATAATTGAGAAGGGACCAGTTAATCCCAGCTGTGAAGGTCTGAGAGAACTGGATATCAGAGAACCTGTAGCTGACATTTATGAGGGCAAGGCAAATACACAAGGTAGAAATGTAACACGCATAATTTTTCCCCCCCAACAAGCAAGGTAATATGTTCTTAAAATTCCCAGGTAATGCGTTTTATAATAAAACATTTATATTTCCAACGTGTTTTCATCCCAAAGACATCTCAAACGTTTCAAAACAACATACATAACTCAATGCTCTTTAAATGCAGGCTGTTTTGGTTCCGAAAAGCAAAGGGAAACTCGTACATATGCATGACACTATTCAGGGACCCTGGGCTAACAGATTACTTCACAATCTCCTGCTGAATCCAAATGTGCAGAATCCAAATAGACAAGTTGAATGTACATGTGGTATTGGGCATCTGGTTGGTCACCTGACTAGACCATCACAAATGACTAGCAAATCACAGGTGCGATACATGGAATGAGATGATTGAGGACACAATCCTAACCTGGAGTTAGGCCAGCACAGGTAGGCCAGCACAGTTTGGCTGGCGCAAGGGACACTGTAAAGTATGTTTGGACCACTCTTGGAGTCAGAGAGGCCAGCACACAGACATGCCCCATCCTCCCGGACTCTGAGAGTGGTCCAAAAGCACTTTATGGTGGCCCTGGGTCCGAACAAACTTTTCTGGCCTACCTGTGCCTGCCTAATTCCAGGTTGCACTTGGGCAGCATAATCCTAAGTAAGTCTGACATAACCCTCATAAGCCCCGGTCGCCCCTATGGGCCTGCTCAGATCTGCACTTGCTGTTTTGCAGGAGCAGAGGAACGTGGACAGGAGCTTCCCGAATCAGGGCTGCCCTGGCTGGGAACGGGCTTTAGGATACCGCCCTACAGCTATCTTACATTACAACCTCCGTCTCCGCCCACTGCGCCACCACGTTATGGCCCCAGAACGCCTCTGAAATGCCCTCATGGAGGCCCTGCACTGACCGAGTGACGCTGACGCTTGACTGGCGCAAGGCCAGCACTGCCGCCGGTTGCGGTGGCACCTGAGTGCCAGCACTACTTCTTGCGCCGGTCCAGCGCCGACACGCCAACACAGACACGCTTGACGGCATGTTTGCGACAGCATTCGGCTGGCGCAAGAGCTTAGCGCCGGCACAACAGGGGTATAGGATTGCGCTCTAAGTTACTCATGAGCCCAAGGGCAAATCACAAAACTGGAAGTGGGTCACAATTGTGTCTTTTTCAGTGTTCTGAGGCATGGGGAGCACTGCAGAGGGGTCCGCAGGCTCCCCTCATCCCTTGGAGTACTGGCACGATCCCAGGTAAGGTCCTAACAAGCCCCTTTTTCTCTGCTGCTGGTGCGATCCTGGGAATCATGTTGCAGCAGTTCAGTTGCCCTCATAAGAACTTCAAACTCCACAGTTCAAACTCTACATGACTACAGAGGACTACAGAGTCTCTATAGGACTACATAGAAAGGGGCTTGTTAGACTACAAGCTCTATAGGACTACAGAGAAGGTTCTATAGTGCCTGTATTTTAAAACGAACATCTTAATAAGTAAAATTTTAGTTTCCAATATAAATGAACAGCAGGAACAAAATGTGAATGATGGGTGGCACATTACTTACAAAAGTAAATTGTATAAGTTGAAATCATATAAATAAGGAAATTTTTAAACTGTAATACCTGCATTAAGGCCTCTGTGCTCTATTACAGTGTGAACAAATCTACTTCTGCCTAATGGGAATGATTTCAATTCTCTGTGTAAATGTGTGGAAGACCATTTGAGAGCAAGAATGAGCCTAGGTGAAGAAAGAAGGCAATTCATGAACATTAGCTAATCCCAGCTTCACAGGATTTAAGAAAATGTAATACAGACAGAGGATGAGAAATGGTCACAAAGAGGCCTCAATTGTGAAACGGAGAACACATCTCAAGATGAAGCAGAGATTTTTGTTCCAAATAAAGCATTAATGAAACTGAATTGTCTATGCCATGGTGGGTTTGAAGTGACCCACACTGCAGTGAATCTGCCTTAATATTCCTTCTCTCTGCCTGCACAATTTCTAACCCACTGAGCTGAATGCAACCCACCAGCTTTACACTGACAGTCCTCCTGTTTTTGCAGTCTCAGCCAGATGGCGAAAGCCAAAAAATTGAGCATGTCTATGGATGGTCAATCATACATGTGCTGTATTCAGCTGTTAGGTGAATCACCAAAGAGTTCTTTAAGCCTGAGTGTTCAGAGGGCTACTTCATAAATTTAAGACCTAAAACTGATTCACAAATACGCAACATATTGTTAGATTCTTCAGGGTCTCAGAAAAAGCCAAAGGGGTATTAAAGTAAATTTAAAAGGTAATGATTTTTGCAGATAAATTGGGGAACAATTGTTTAGAGTGAAACCTATCAAATATTTCCTGGATGCCAGACCAGGTCTAGCTTGAGAAAAGATAAGTTCCGGCTAATTTGACTGGGGCCTTGCACTGCCAGAACTAGTGTTTCGGCAGCATGAGTTCCTTAATGGCTGTTGCAAATGGCAACATGCCATTCATTGTGGCTGCACTACTACCACAAGTGGCAATTGGCCACGGCCTGCGGTAGTGGTCTGTCAATTAGCCCTGGAACCAATAAGTCAGTGTGGCGGTGGGAGGGAGGCAGGTAGACAGATTGGAGAGGAAGAGTGGAGGAGAAAGGAGTGGTAGGCTAGAGAAGTGGTTCTCAAACTTTTTACCACCAGGATTCACTTTTTAGAATGGCACTCTTGTCAGGACGCACCAGAAGTGATGCCATTAATGTGGAAGTGAGGTCATGACTGGAAGTGCCATCATCAAGCAGAAAGTGCCATCATTGTGATGTAATCAAATGACACTCCTGGCATTCTTAGATAGCAGCAATTGTACAACCATGAAAGCTCCCTGACAGAAAGCAAGATTAGGACTAAATATTATGTAAAAGCACTGAGCTAAAAATATTTTTTTAAAAAAAGCTTTCTTGAATGTTTAAACTGTTAAAACTCACAAAAGGAGTATAGCAAGAGAAAGGTCTGCAGTTTCCAAGATGGTGGCTCCCAGCTTTCCACAACCCACCTGCCATCAGGTTGCAACTCACAGTTGGAGCAACAATTGGCTAAAGCAATTCTCTCCCCTCTACACTTCCTCTGCTACTGTGTCCTCCTTTTCTGTTTCCAATCCATCACACTGGCACAAAAGCAGATGAGGATGGCAGCATTTCAAACATTGTATCAGGCACCAAGAGCTGTTGACCCAGTCTTGTGCAGAAGGCTTGTTCTAAAAGCCACTGAAGTTTCAGTTATAAGATGGGATGTTCTCATTATCTAAGCTGTCCATTGCACTGGAATTAAATTAAACCCAAACTTTGCTTTTATAACTGGTTATAATTTTAAAGATGAGATATATTGAGCTCAGGGCTGCCTGGAGGTCATGCCCTTTGTCTTGGAGGTTCTGTGCCCTGCTCCCAGCTCAATGAGACCTGATCATGTGTTTACTCATTAGCGAGAGAAAGGCTTTGTATGTGTTCAGAGTTATTATAGATGTATTAGTGGCTTTGAAAGTAAACTCTGAAGGCTAAGCCCTTGTGAATGCTAGCCAAATTAAGCCTCATTATTCTTTTCTTGCGGTAGGTGGGAGCCTGGCAAGATTAAACCAGAAGCATCTTTTCACATATGCAGCTTCATTTGACCTTCTTTCCTTCTCATGTTTTTAAGTAATTAAAAAAAAGAAAAGAAAATGAACTACAGCAACCACCTTGCAAGGTGCAGACCATAACACTCATTGTCAGGGGCATAGCTAAAGAAGTGCAGGGGGTGCAATTGCACCAGGCTACAAGCTTTAAGAGGGCAACGAGCTGAGCCTGACACTAGTGGCCAAAATGGTGAAAACCTTGGTATGTATGAATAATACCATCATGTTATATATAATCGGAAAGGTAATTTAATGCAGAATGCAATGCCACAAACTAGATTGTAAAATCTTTACTCTATCAAATGTTATGGCCAAAACACCTGAAAACCAAAATACAACTGTGACATCTTTCTGTGACATCATTTCCAGGGAAACATTATGACCATCTGCACTGGGCTATACCTTCATTAGCTACGCCGCTGCCCATAGTATAAATTGTGCATATTCTTCCTATACATTCTTCCATACACTAAGGTTTTATACATCCAAATTTTGAACACAAGGTCAATGTTCCTTTACCTGTGCACATATACAGGGAATGCGCAATAGCATTCTGGAAAAAGAACAAAAGAATGGATGATGCCAAAGTATGTCATGTAACAGTCAAAGATGTTTATAAGACTACTTATGGGAGAAAATAGTTTGCTTTCTTCTTCTTGATGTCAAGAACATCTCAAGTAGTCCGGTGCACTTTGTTGCAGTTTCACATCTCACAGTCCAGAACTGGTTGAAACTGGCAT
>JAJKFI010000003.1:21395856-21450331 GCA_029204185.1 Lerista edwardsae
GGTCTCCAAGCCCCCAACTCTGCTACTATTTACACAAATACACAACACACTTAGGGTTTAAGGTCCAAGTAAGTGTAAGAGAAGCGTTCTCTGCAGGATTTGACAGTACTAGGTGTGCGTATTGCATGGGAAAAAGTTCCGGAACATCCGAGGATGCGAAGTGGGCCAAACACAGGATGCCATTCTAAGAATGGGCCAAAATGCATGGAAAAGTCCTATACCCAAACGTCGCCCGTCCCAAGCTCGGAAAAGTTCCAACAACAGGTATGACAGCTGTTTTACTCAGAGCTGGGTGTGCTTACTGCAGGACAGAAAGTCCGGGAACTGTGGAGTACCCGGAGTGGGCCATTTCCCCCAGGGCCAAGTCTGTACATGGGCCAAAATGCATGCAAAACCATGAAACGTCTTAAATACTGGCCAGATGCATTGGGCCGCCTAGATAATTTATATCGGTCACAAGATTGTATAAGGCAGAATATTTGCTCAACAGTTAAATTCAGCAATAAGACAGAAATTAGAAGTATTAGTGGATAACCAACTACTGTGGTCTCCTGGAGTTGAAAGAAATGCATATTTTATTAGTTTAGTCTGATATAGACCTCATGTTTTGCTAATACACCATTTTTCATCTTCTTCTACTAGGTTAGTGTTTATCAAACTGTGGGTCAGGACCCACTAGGTGGGTTGTAAGCCAATTTCAGGTGGGTCCCCAATGTGTATTTTATTTTTTTATGTTAGACAATACAATACAATACAATACAAAAACCTTTATTGGCATATAAAAAGAAAACAAGACAAACAGTGAGTAAAAAACTATCGCGGTCAACTTCAAAATTCTTACACTCAAGGACAATTAAAATAAGAAAAAGTCAATGATTAGCCATCTCCACACTTTTAGCTCGAGCCAGATTGGCTTTGACTACCTGGACAAGAAACAAAGCAAGCTGATTAATATGAATAGGGTCTTTCATAGCAAAAAGACATTTCAAGATTTCAGAGTCAACATTCGCACATGATGTTACCATGGCATTTGGGGAAATGTTACAGGTCTGTATTTTTAACAGGCTACTATGTATATGCTTTTGACAATGATAATCAATGGGTAAGTGTGACAATGATAATCCCAGGTAAGTGCGGCTATGATTGCAGCCTTTGGGATGTATGGGGAATTTAAAAAAAGATCAGTAACTGCTTAGGGGGATTAGGAGGGTTCTTTATTTTAATGTTTTTAAACTTACGTATGCTTCTTGTAAACTTTTAATTTATTTAATTTTATGTTGGGGGTGTTAAACGTTTTCCTGGTTGATGATGTCACTTCAGGCCATGACATCACTTCAAGGTTAATGACATCACTACTGGTGGGTCCAGACAGATTGTTATTCAAAAAACTGCTAAAATATTTGAGAACCACTGTACGAGATCCATGCATTTGATAAGATGTGCTCTAAAGATAAAACAGCTAACCATGGATCTAGCAGCATAATCCTATACATGTTTACTCTGAAATAAGGCCCACTGAACACAATGGGACAAAATGCAGTAAGTACAGGGGCAGCACAACCTGGAACACCACTCAGTGCCATGCTGCGTCTGCTTCCCTGCATCTGCACAATTTAAAAAAGCAGAACTGTAGTATGTAGATTTGTTTGCCATATAGGATGACAGTAACAATTGGCCATAACTGTAACCCTTGCAGCAGAAATCCTTACACATGTCTCCTCACTTCAGAGCTCACTGAGAGCGCAAACCTAACCTGGAGTTAGGCCAGCGCAGTTAGGCCAGCAAGGTTTGGCTGGCACAAGGAACCACAGAGAGGCCAGCATACAGACATGTATAGGTTTGGCTGGCATATAGACATGTGCATTTGAACCACTTTTAGACTCAGGGAGGATGGCACATGTCTGTATGCTGGCCTCTCTGTGGTCCAAACATACTTTACAATGTCCCTTGTGCTGGCCAAACTTTGCTGGCTAACTGTGCGGCCTAACTCCAGGTTAGGATTACGTTCTGAATTCAATCAGTCATACTCCAAAGAAAGTGAGTAGAACATTGTTAGGCCACAATGTTCTATTCACTTTCTTGGAAGTATGACTGACTGAGTTGTAAATCATTCTATAAATTTAGATATGTGACTGTTTAACTTCAAAATAAACAGAATGTGGCCTAAGAGTTGTAAATCATTCTATAAATTTAGATATGTGACTGTTTAACTTCAAAATAAACAAAATGATAACTTAAAATACAGTTACAATGTATGGAAGTAAAAGACAACATACTGTATGAAGCAAAAAAAGCTATCAAAAATTCTGCCTGACAGCCCAATCCTATCTAACTCTCCCAGCCCAACCAACACATTACCCTGGACTCTGCACAGTTCCTTCCCCTGCCCACCACATTCCACCCTCTCCACCATTCACCTCTTGCACCAACTTTGCAGGCCACTGGTGTGTGGCTGCAACCACTCACTGCTTGTAGTGGTGGCCAGCTGTGTGGAATAGTGTACAACAGCTGTAAAGTACAGTCATGCCTTGTTATTCTCTGGGGTTCTGTTCAGAACCCCCAGTGGATACCACAATCAGTGGATACCAAAATCAATGAAAAAATAGCTTTAAAGACCCACTTCCAGTTTTTTTGTTCCCCTATTGTCACCAAAGAAGACATTAGTGTAGAGGCTATACCACATTCAGCCACAAGATGGAGTGAATAAAGGAATGTAGGAAGGTAGCAAATGGAATTTTTTCCGCCCCTTTTTCCTTGTTTCAAGGCATTTAAAGGTGGTATGAGTGGTGAGTCAAATCAGTGGATACTGAATCAGTGGATACTGAGACATGACCTGTATGCTGTGCTGCCAGAACCCAAGTTCCAGTGATGCAGCATGGCCATAAGATTGGGTAGCAAGTCTGGATAATAGAACTGGAGGCAGTCTTCAAATTAAACTGATTTTATTCCAAATACAAGATAAATGGTGTCTTGTAAATCACCTTGACCTTCTCCCAACTCAGTTGGCTAGACCTTTCTGGAACCAGTTCAGCGTGGTTACATAAGCTGTCCTTCTGAAAGGAACAGTTTACTTGGAATAATCATTCAGGCTTAGAAAACAGAATGCTGAAAGCCAAAAACTGGAGGGAAAATTAAGACAATTCACAAAATAGCAACGGCAATGTTTACCTGGATTGTATCTTATACAATTGATCATGTGAGACAGCATCTAGGTGGAATAAATCATGATGAAATGCATTTAGGGCAATGTTTTGTTGGAAAGGAAGGAAAAACTAATTTCCTAGATAACAATGTGCCCATAGAAATATATCACAAAGCTTCTATTCCAAGGTCCAAATTTACTCCTAGCCTAGGCAATGAATGAACTGAGATTACTTACATTATTATGCTATTAATAACACTAAATAAGTATTGGGACTTTTTCTACAAATGAGAACAACATGGTATACTCATACAGAACTGTAGACAGGTAATCACTACAGCCACTATAACAGACAAGATAATCTTGAAGTTGTGCAGGAGTTTAAAGGACTTTTCAGAAACTTTCAAGATGTCAACTCCAGTGATACAACAGAACGAGAAAAGGCTTGTGTGGGGGATCATGGAAATGCTGGAACAAAATAAGAGGCATGGAAAGAAAGGCAGCCACAGCACTGATAATTGAACAAGGAAAGGAGAAGGGAGGCGAGAGTGAAATATGTTTAAGTGTATTTTAATGCCCCAAACCAAAAAGGGAATTCAAAATGGGGCCTAGGTAAACTAACTCACTGAGGGTGCAATCAGAGGCGGAGGGAGCCTATGGCAGCAGGGGGCACGAGCCTTGGGGCGCTATAAGGTGGGGGCACCGTTCACATGGCGTGCCCCACCCCCCCAAATGGCACCCGCCCTGCCCCCACAACTGCCCAGGCCCACCTAACCTCCACCGCGCGCCCCGCAAGCCGGGGGAGAGATGGAAGCTTGCCTGCGGGAGGCTCAGCTGTGGTGCGCATGCCCAGGCAGCCGCTTTGCCTTCTGGGACTTGAAGTACAGTTTGTACAGTTTGCAAAGCCTTGGCAGCTCCAACAAACTGGACTTCAAGTCCCAGAAGGCAAAGCAGCTGCCTGGGCATGCGCATCACAGCTGAGCCTCCGTCACTGACTTCGGGGGAGGCGCGCCCAGGCTGGGAGAGCATCCATGCATCTCCCCCGGCTTCAATTGAAGCCAGGGGGAGATGCATGGAAGCCCCGCCTCTATCACTGATGTCATGACGCAAGGGGTCATGACATCACGGCGTGGGGCGCAATGCGTGCCTTGCCTTGGGCGTGGGCAAGGCTCGCTACGCCCCTGGGCGCAATCCTATACTTTTGGATTATATGGCTGGCCAATGCCATATCCTAGTGCAGTATAGATGAGGCTGGAGCCTCCCCACAGCAAGGGACTGTTCCCTACCTTACTGTAGGGGAGGCTCCAGCCTCGCAGCCTGACTCAGGGCCTCGCGGATGGGCTTAGGAAGTGGCCATACGGCCACCTCCCAAGCCTGCCCAAGTCCCACCCAAGTCCCGCCCCCACCTCCCTCTCTCCTTCCAATCCCGGTGCCGCCTCAGCACGGAGCCTCCCTCGTGCCGACCGGCTTCAGTCGGCGTGACAGAGGCTCTGTGTGGGTGCAGCAGGGCCGGCGCTGCCTGCAGCGCTGGTCCTGTTGCTCGAGTGCTGACATGGGGTGCAGAGCAGCGCCCCTGCATCGGCGTTCTGCCCCTGGCGTCAACGCTATGATGTAGCGTTGACGCAAAGGGTGCAATAGGATTGCACTGTGGTACTCTGATACAGGTGGACCTTTCTATCTGTGGGGGTTCCATTCCCGAACACTTGTAGTTTTAAAAAAAATCCGTGGGTAATCTAACCTCCGGATTTTGCCCACACACCCCACCCTCTGGACCCAACCAGACCTCTGCTCCAGTTGGGTCCTGATGGCTTCCTGAGACCTGCTGAGGCCACTCACGTCCACCCGTTGCCTTGGTGGGACTCTGAATGGCTGTCTAGGCAAAGAAAAAGCATGCCAGCAGAGCTTCCTCCCCTATCAGAATGGCCACCGCGTATTGCCAAGGCCTAATTGATGCAGGGCTTCTCAGGACCCAGCCTCTGTGCAGTCATTTTCACTGAACAGCAGCTTGTGAGAGGGGGAGAGGGATAGAAGGATGTTTTGGAACTCTATGACAGCTCTTGCCCTGCTTGCCGAGTGGAGCAGGGAAATCACCCCCCCCCCTGCCCGCACAGGTGTAATAAAGAAGATCCTCATACTTTCTGGTATGCCTTTTTTTAAGACGCTGTTCCCCATGACAAGAACCATCTTATGCCCTTTTTCAGCAACACATGGATGACCAAAAACTAGCAGTTGGCAGCAGTTAAGCGCTTTTAATAGTCATTGAGTTCAATGGAAGAAGCAAGCAAATGCTTAATTTTCCTATTGGGAGTTGATGGGATATCAAAGTGCTTAACTTTGGCTGGATCAAGTTCATAGTTCTTATGTTTACAGATATTTCAATTAGAAGATGCTTACTCACATCAACCTGAGCTTTTCCTTTGCGTCCTTTATGAATCCAATTTAATATACTGGATTCTGGGTTGTTCTTTAAAGAACAATGTACTGAATTCAAAGTTTTCTATAACCCTGGACTCCTTCACTGCAGGTAGGTGATTCGTATGCGTAGCCCACTACTTGGAAGAAATGCAGAGTATGGTCAATCCCTTGAGCATTTCACCTCTACAACTTCCTCTGGCTGCTCCTGATTAATTGTTAGACTGAATATGCTTGAACTGAGTCATTAATTATGCCTAAAAGGGAATAATCCTGGAATGCTTTCTATGGTGGGATGATATTGCTTGCATTATTAATTACTTTCTCCAGTGGCTGTCATATACATACCAATAGGAAAGGACCTTTTTTGTTCTTTTCCTTTTCACTAATTTGAGGCTTAGAGAAAAATAGGTTCATGCGCGTGTGGGTTTTTTTTGTCAAAGCCATTGGTCAGTGCTGCACTTTGATCCACAAGTGCTCAGGGGCACACATGGCAGGGCCCTCCCTAGTCATCCTGATGGAGTGACCCAGTCAGAGTACGCCACGGACTGTGTCCTTGGATTGCCACCTTCTCTGGACATGAATGGAAAATCTGTTCTGGGCACATGGATTTTCCACACCTAGAAGAGGAATAGGTTTGCTCAATTGGTAGGCTATTGGTGATCAATTGGTGATCAATTGGTAGGCTAGCCCTTTAATTTGCAGTGGGGAAGTACTAGAGTTCCTAGAGTTCTAGGAATGTTGCAAATCAGGGCCTGCCCACCAATGAGGCTTACACTGCAATCCTATGGACTGTGCAGTGTTGACACAATGGGGTTGCATTGACACTGCGCACTTAGTGCTGATGTGGGGGCGCCGATCAGCACCCCCACGTTGGCGCTAAGGCAACGGGACCGGTGCTGCAGGTAGCACCGGTCCTGTGGCGCCCGCGCAGCACCTCCCTCGTGTCAGCCAAAGCCGGCCGGTGCGAAGGAGGTGCCATTGTTGGTGGGAGTGTGTGTGTGTGTGTGTGTGTGTCTGTGTTTTTTTAGTTTTTGTATTTGTGCTGGTGGTTGGCTTGTAGGTCGCTCCCGCTGGAATTATGTGTTTGACACCTCGAGGGAGCTCAGGGGGAAGGAGGGAGGCCACCATTAGCAGAGTTACGGGTTACGGAAGATATGGCGGATGAGCTGGGCGGGGTTAATCTTTCCCAGATTTGTCCACTGGGTTTCCGGGTACTGCAGCAGCCACGGCTACAGGGGCGGGGAGGTGGGGTTGCGATGGTCTATCGGGATTCCATCCGTCTCACCAGATACCCTGTTCAGCAGTCCACCAGGTTTGAGTGCCTTCGTGTTGTGTTGGAGGGGCGAGACAGGACGGGGATTCTGCTGGTGTACCGCCCGCCTTGCTGCCCAGCAGTCTCCCTGCCTGAGCTGACGGAGCTGGTCTCGAGCGTGGTGTTGGAGTCCCCCCGCCTTCTGGTGTTGGGGGACTTTAATGTCCATGCCGAGGCCCCGGCAACATCTGCGGCTCAGGACTTCATGGCCTCCATGGCAACCATGGGTCTGTCTCAAAAAATATCTGCCCCGACACATGAGGCGGGACACATGCTGGACCTGGTGTTTACTGCGGGACAGGTTGATGGTGATCTGGAGGTGGAGGAGATTAAGATCACTCCTTTGTCATGGACAGATCACTGTCTGGTGGGATTTAGGCTTGTTGCGGCTTCTCACCTCTGCAATGGCGGGGGATCACATTCTATGATCCGCCCTCGGAGGCTGATGGATCCAGATGGATTCCTGAGGGCTCTGGGGGATTTTCCTGTTGCCAGAGTTGGAGATCCACCCGGTGCCCTGGTGGACCTCTGGAATATGGAGATGGCCAGGGCCCTGGATGAGATTGCTTCTGAGCGTCCTATGCCCAGTCGCAGAATCAGAGCGGCTCCTTGGTTTTCTGAGGAGCTGCGAACGATGAAGCGGCAGAGCAGACGACTAGAGCGTCGGTGGCGAAAGACTCGTGCCGTATCTGACCGGACACGGGCTAAGGCCCAATTGAAAGTTTATTCTAGAGCAGTGGTGGTGGCTAAGAGAGCTCACCTCTCTGCCACCATTGCGTCTGCAGAGAACCGTCCGGCTGAGCTCTTCCGTGTGGTCCGCAGTCTGTTACATCTTGCCCCCCTTACTGGTGGGGAGGAGCACACGGAGGCTCGCTGTGATGAGTTCGCTCGACATTTTGCAGACAAGGTCGATCAGATCCGGCATGACTTGGACGCTGCTGTGGGCAGATCTAGTGATGTCCCCGGGGAACCTGTCTATCCTATCATTTGGGATTCTTTTCAGTTTGTAGAGCCTGAGGATGTGGACAGGATTCTCTGGAGTGTGAGACCTGCTACTTGCCCGCTCGACCCTTGCCCGGCATGGCTAATTAGAGCTGCCCGGGGAGGGCTGGCTGAGTGGACGGGGAGGGTAGTGAATGCATCTCTGAAGGAGGGGGTGCTCCCGCCTGCTTTGAAGCAGGCGGTGGTTCGCCCCCTCCTGAAGAAGCCCTCCCTGGATCCCTCAAATTTAAACAACTTTCGGCCAGTATCCAATATCCCATTTCTGGGCAAGGTGATTGAGCGGGTGGTGGCGTCCCAGCTTCAGAGGGTTCTGGAGGAAACGGATTATCTGGACCCATTCCAATCTGGCTTCAGGCCGGGGTTCGGGACGGAGACTGCCTTGGTCGCCTTGGTGGATGACCTGCGCCGGGGGATGGACGGGGGAAGTGCGACCCTGTTAGTCCTGCTGGACCTCTCGGCGGCTTTCGACACCATCGACCATGGTGTCCTTCTGGGTCGGTTGGATGGGTTGGGGCTTGGAGGCACTGTTTTGAAGTGGTTCCGCTCCTTCCTGGCTGACAGATCCCAGAAGGTGGTGCTGGGGGACTCTTGTTCGGCACCCCAACCTCTTAGGTTCGGGGTGCCGCAAGGTTCCATCTTATCCCCCATGCTGTTTAACATCTACATGAAACCGCTGGGAGAGGTCATCCGGGGGTTTGGAGTGGGGTGCCATCAATATGCTGATGACACCCAACTTTATCTCTCCTTTCCCCCTGATTCTGAGGAGGCGGTTGAGGTCCTGGATCGCTGTCTGGAGGCAGTTGGGGGCTGGATGCGGGCGAACAAGCTGAAATTAAATCCGGATAAGACAGAGGTGCTTTTGGTTCGGAAATCCACAGCTCGGGTATTGGACTATCGTCCTGCTCTGAATGGGGTCGCACTTCCTCTGAAGGAGCAGGTTCGCAGCTTGGGGGTTCTCCTGGATTCACACCTACACCTGGAGTCCCAGGTGGCGGCGGTGGCCAGGGGAGCCTTTGCTCAGCTTCGGCTGATCCGCCAGCTGCGGCCGTACCTGAGCTGTGCGGACCTGGCCACAGTGACCCATGCCCTAGTGACATCAAGATTAGATTATTGCAATGCGCTCTACGTGGGGCTGCCTTTGAAGACGGTCTGGAAATTACAACTAGTACAGAACGCGGCGGCTCGGGTGGTTGCTGGGGCACGTCGGTTTGACTCTGTCGAGCCGCTGCTTCGGCGACTACACTGGCTGCCGGTTCTGTTCCGGGCCCAATTCAAAGTGCTAGTTTTGACTTTTAAAGCCCTTTACGGCTCGGGTCCGGGGTATTTGAGGGACCGCCTTCTTCTATATAATCCAACCCGTACTCTTAGATCATCTGGGGGGGCCCTTCTGACTGTGCCGCCACCAGGAGAAGTAAGAGGAGTGGCGGCCAGGAAGAGGGCCTTCTCGGTGGTGGCCCCCCAACTCTGGAACACCCTTCCCCTCGAATTGAGAACTGCTCCCTCTCTGTTTACATTTCGGCGGGGGCTGAAGACCTTTTTATTCCAAAAAGCTTTTAATTGTTGACAGGTTGGCTGGCTGGTTATTATGATCCACGGGGCTTGTGTTTTGTTTTATTTTTTAATTGTTTTTAAATTGTTTGTGTTTTTTAATCTTGATTGCTTATTGTTTAATACTGTTTTTAACTGTTTTTAATGTTAATTGTTATACTTTATTTTTATCTTTTTTAATATTGTAAGCCGCCTTGGACATCTGCCCTGGCAGAGGAAAGGCGGGGTAAAAATTTCTTAAATAAATAAAATAAATGATGGGGCGACTCGGGGATTGGCAGGAGGAGGGCGGGATGTGGGCGGGACATGGGCAGTTCCAGGATTCAGCCATAAGGCTGAATCCTAGACCCGTTTGGGAGGCCGCGTGGCCCCAATTTGGGCCACATGGTCTCCTCAGATCTGCGACTCCTCTTTAGCCGCGACGCTTGTTCCCTTGCCGCGTGGAGGGTCCAACCTCTTCTATACTGCACTGGATATGGCGTTAGTTGGCCGGCCTCGCCATTCCAGCACAGCATAGGCAGAAGCGGATCTACAGGGAGGGCAAAGCTCTAAGTGTTGCAAGAAGCCTTACCCTGCCATGTAAATCCGTCCTCTCCCTTGCTGCTGTAGCCAATAAGCAACGCCAAGATGTTGCTTTTCCCTGTGAGGATTGGCTAAAACGGTGCAGGAGAGGAGTGATTTCCACTGCAAGGTAAGGCTTCTTGCAAAACTTTGCCCTCCCTTAGATCTGCCCCTGAGTATAGGATTGCATCCTTGCTGAAGCTGGCTCGTGCCCAGGTTCTTCAGCCCACTTCTATTTGGATTTGAAAAGGAAGATGGGAGCAGAGCAGAAGAGGAAGCATGGACAGAGGACGCAGTATTCTCTACACCAGGGGTGTCAAAGGCCCAAGGGCTGGATGCAGCCCTTATTTGGCCCTCAGGTCCTCCCAGCAGCACCATCACCGTGCTCACAGCTGTTGTGCCATGCTGAGGTGTCAATTCGCATGATAATTGGGGCACCACTATATCTTGAAAATATGATCAAGATTTGTATATTTTCTCCTCTGCCATCTGCAGCTAATGAGTGCCGGGCAGGTCAATCCTAACTTGGGCTGGAGCAGGCCGGCCAGCCAGCCTGCGCTGAATCCAAACCCAAGCTGGAGACAGCAGCAGCTTAGCACAGGGGACAAGCGCATGGATGTGGCCTAATGGCTTCACCCCCTTCCCTGTCCACCCCACCTGCTGGAACACCCTACCCCTGTCCCATTCTACCCCTCTCTCGCCTTCCCCCCTGCTCAGAAAAGTCACTATGCTGGCCAAAGTTGGTGGCTTACCAGCTACCTCTGCGGGCGTAAATGGGTTGATGCAATTGCTTGCATTGGACCAGCACTTCTTTGGCTGTCATAAACATGCCCTAATGCACATTTCTGACAGCCTTGGGCCAATGCAATGCATTGGCCAAACGGGCACGTTGGATTGTGCCCTGAGAAGAATAACTGATTATTTTTGGTCATGACCTGCTTAATGACATCACTTTCTGCTTTTTGACATCACTTCCAGTCCACAGCAGACACCCACTACATAAGATGGGTTTGGCACCCTGGTCTACACTGACTGGGAGCAGTTCTTGAGGGTTAGACAGGATTTTTTTTCTTCTGGAGATGGCAGGGAAGGAAAGTCCTAACAATGGATGCACATAGCCTAGTGTTTGTCAGTGTTTGTGGAGCCCCTCTGTAATGTTGATTTCTCCCGTAATACAATGTTGAGTTGCTTACTGAGCTGCTCTCTACTCTTAAAAGAGTTTTAAAAATCCCTGGTAGAACCAATAGGGGGTGGCCCAAGCAAATCTGCCACCAGTGCTGTGTGTGGCATGTGTTGACCCATCTCTCAAATTTCAACACACCCCAGCAGTGTGCGTGCACGCATGGCAGCATCACATACACACCAATGTACAATTCCATTCCCCTCTTTTCAATTTGTTTCTTGATCTGTGCATTAGTGCTCACCCTCATAAGAACATAAGAAGAGCCCTGCTGGATCAGGCCAAAGGCCCATCTAGTCCAGCTTCCTATATCTCACAGCGGCCTACCAGGTGCCCCAGGGAGGCATGAGACAACAAGATGCTTGCATCCTGTTGCCACTCCCTTGCACCCGGTAACAGTAGCCCACCACCTTTGTAAGGAGGTTGCACAATCCATCATTGCCTATAGCCCACGATGGACCTTTCCTCCAGAAATCCGTCCAATCCCCTCTTAAAGGCATCAAGACCAGATGCCATCACCACCTCCTGTGGCAAAGAGTTCCACAGATTAACTACCCGCTGGGTAAAAAAATACTTCCTTTTATCTGTTTTAACTCTCCCAACCCTCAGTTTTAGCAGATGCCCCCTGGTTCTGGTATTTTGAGAGAGGGAAAAGAACATCCCTCTATCGACTCTATCCCTTCCATGCATAATTTTGTATGTCTCAATCATGTCCCCCCTCAGGTGCCTCCAGTGCCACAACCACCATCCCTGCCTTCTCTGAGCTGATTTCCCTCTCCATCTACTTTTAGAGGAACCAGCAGAAGAGGAGATGGGATGCACAAGTGTCACGCCCAATGTAGCAGCTGCCATGCGAGGGAGCTGGGTGTGCTGGGGAAGCAAGTGGTACAGAGCTGGGCAACCCTGCCCACTCTTGCTTCTATTACTCTCTGAAATGGAGTGATTCCAGTGGCAGGGTGTGTGGTGAGTCTGTATGGAGGACTCGGTGATGTCTTTCATCACCACCCTGCCCCAGGCGCGACCAGGGCCTGTTCCAGCTGTGATGGGGTGATGGCAGGAAGGCTTTTTGCTGTGGCAGAGGCCGCCTGATCTTGTCTTCTCCAGCCCTACCCAGCTCTCACAATATTGGGAAAGACAGTCCCATCCCCAGATCACCCATCCACCCACTGTCTCTCGCCTTTTTCCTCTTCAGTCATTGAAATAGAGTAGCAGAGCAGGCTGGAGCAAAGAATCAGGAGAATCATCACACATCTCCCAAAAATCCTTATTCTGACTTCACTGCTGCTTTCTGACTTTCTAAACAGGAAAGCAGAGTTAAGACCATGGAGGATAGAAGAAGAAAAAGTGAGGTGGCTGAAGAGGCGATGAGTGATCACTCCTGCACCCATCCTCCACACGTAGCAGCCCATCTCACCTTGCCTCATGCATGGTCCGGCCCTGTGCAGATATATAAGATATATAATTGACTTTGATACTGTATATTGCAATACTAGCAACATTAGACATAATGCATTCTTTGTAAAAAAGTATGCATTTGGTTTGGAAATATTTGGAGCTCTAAGAGCCCGAGGTGGTAACACCACAGGACAGCAGAACTGTCTGCACAAAATATCAGACAACTAGATCAGACCAAGGAGAACAGAAATAACAGCAAGTTAACATCCATATAATCACTGCTGTGAATGGTTGCCTTTGCATCAGAAATTACTGCATGCGGATTGAAGAACCCTTCTTAACATGAAAGCTGTTCAAGCTGCCTATTTTTGGAACTCATGGGAATAGCGACAATCAGAAGTACTTTACAAATGATTCAGACACACACAGACCTCCCTCTCTTTTACTCACACACACAGACACAACCTGAAAATCAACCTGATCACTTACTCATCGAGGCATTTTTTTTAAAAAAAAATGCTTCATTAACCAGGAGTCCTTGCAAAGCTACTAGACATCTATAATGCATAACAGAGCCTGCCTCTTTGTAAAGGTCTGGCATATTCACAGGGACTTGATATGCATGTGAGCTCCATTGCAATGAACAAGCAAGAGCCATCAGTGTGATATCTAGGAGAGATGTTGCCTGTGAACTGCAGCTGATGCCTTGTAGTTGAGATAGCTGCCAGTCAGCCCTAAGTGACTGCCTTGTAATTTCATTTTATGTACACTACATGTATTTCAGGCACATTCATGTACAAGAGATAGGATTTGTCAGATTAGAGCTATATGCCAGTGCACTTGTGATTTCACAGGACTGGTTTGCACCACAAAAGTAACAGCTAAAGCTCTCAAATGTACTGTTCTTAGCCAAATGCTGGCAAAATGTACAGACAGACATCTTAAAACATATCTCCCAGTTCTTGAGTCATAGCAAATCCTGATTTACAAGTTTCTGCAACCTGAAAGGGACAATGATTGAAGGAGCAATCCCAGAATTCACTTAGGCCGATGCAAGCTACTTGTGTTGGCCCTGCACTGACGTGAACATGCCGTAAAGCACATCCACATCAGCACAAGTGGGGCAGGGCTGATACAGGCAGCAGAATCAGGCCTGCTGTGCTGAAGACAGGCACAGGTAAGCTGCACATGCACTGGCTAGGTTCAGCCAGTGCATAGGGTTCTCTGGGCGGGGAGAAGGCAGGAGGAAGGGAGGAACGGGGTGGGGGGCATTCCTACTAGTGGGGTGGCTGGCAGGTACTCACTATCACCCTTTGACTGTCCCACAATAGATGGCTCATCACATTTGCTCATCACTTACAGCAGGAAAATAATGAGCAATCCTGAACTTCATGAGTGGAAGTCTCCCTTGCCTGACAGGAGCAATTTTTAAGGAAGTCACACTAGTCCTATGCCCTGTGATGGGTAACCTCAGCTTACTGTGCTGCACCGTAGGATGAATCTTGAAAGTCTTCTGCAAGTTAACGGTCCTTTGAACACTTCCACACTTTAATGTCACTGTCTCACTCAAGCTCAGCTCAACCGGTGAAAAAAGGCATGTGAACTCCTTCCTCCTCTGGCACTGGGGGAGATTGCTAGTCTGAAGGTATGCTGCCAATGCTCAAGAGTCAAAGGAGCAAGCTGTAATTGCTCTCTGTCCCTCCATCATGTCTCCCCTTCCTCCTCTTCAAGCCATGACAGTTGCTAAGGTGAGTGCAGACCTGGCAGTTTCTATCACTTTCATCAAGAGCTGTCCCTATTTGACTTCCTGCATTGCTGGGTGCTGTCACTCACTGTAATCAAACCTTGACGTGTCATTCTTTCAAAGTAGCAACACCAAGATTTCTCACTTCATCGTCCTTGCTAGGAGATCTTCAAGGGCACTGCTGCAAATCTCCACCTATTATTAAATCTTTCAAAACATTCCACCGAGTTCTTGACATAATGGGGAACAATGTGGACCCCTATACAACACTGTGGTAATAAGGACTCTTCCAGAGATTTAAGGTACAACTACCGTGTCAATCAAGATACTTACCTCCTCCCATTTTATGAAATTTGTGTAGGAATTTTGTTGCTTGACAAATGTTCCTTTGTCAAGTACCCGTGTTTCAACTGCAGCATCTACATGACAAACGGGATTAGTAGTCACTGTTTATATAGGAGTAGCAAGACAGTTTCTAAGCTACATGACTACGGATGGAAGCAGATGGCCACTAGCCATGCAGTAGCTGCTTGAAATTTACAATGTCATTCACATGGTAAACACATAACAGCCTTGGATTCAGGTGTGTGATACACCTCGCTGATTAGATTGCTAGATGGTACAAGTACATGAAAGCCTATGGTGATTATCTAAGTACAGGCATTCCCTCTGTAACCTTGGGTCCGGTTATCAGCAGTTTCACTTATTTGTTGTTCACATTTGCACAAATGACTTGTCTTTTTCTGATTGCAGCCATCCTGTCACTTTCTCACTTTCTCTGCGCTGCCTGCAAACACTAACAGGAAGCAGGAAGTGCTAACAGGAAGTGGGTAAATATATTTATAATTATAATGGGTGGGAAGTAATGAGGTTTATCTTCTACTCCATCCGTTTCCAAACAATAGGCCCAGGGCAGATTAGGCTATGTGCATCAAGGGTTAAACAACTTCATGGTATTAGAAGTAGGTTACCTCAGAATGCTGGGTGCAAAGGAGTGGCAAAGGATGCAGGCATTTTGTTGTCTTGTGTACTCCTAGAGATATTTGGTGGGCCACTGTGGGATACAGGAAGCTGCATTAGATGGGTCTTTGGCCTGATCCAGTGGGGTTCCTCCTATGTTCTTATGGGTTTTGTTTTGTTTTGGTGGGTCCAGATGCTAAAAGGTTTGGGAATCACTGCTCTTGTCTGTCTCAGCATACATAGAATTTCTGCATCTACTCTATTTTATTATTTACTTACCTAAACCTACAAGTCTCTTGACAGATCTAAAAGATAAACGTAAGAGAACAAAAAAGGAGCATTAGCTAGCCCAAGAGTTAGTAGATGCATAATGCACCTTGGTATTTTTCCATCTAGTCATCAGACTGCATGTAGCTTTGTGGGTTTTTTTCCCTCTTCAGGGCAGATGGAGTTGCAATGGGAAGAGGTCAGGAACCAATCAACCTTGTAAACCAATTTTTCTTACCTAAGTAATTACTGCATTCCTTGTAAGTAATAAACTCTGTTGCTACAAACAGATCTGCCGAGTCGTAGGGTAGCCAAGGTAATCTAAAGAACATAGCTGATGATTTGGCATTACAGCTTGAGCTTTTAAAACTGTTTCTAATCATAACTATTCAAACTGTTATAGTTTGGGCTCCTTTTCTAAAACTGAGTCAAATATTCATGCAATTTGACTTTTGAGTTGAAATGAACCTGCTCAGTGATGAAGAACCTTTCACAGAACAGCCAAGCTAATCTGGCAAAAATCAACAATGTGTCTTGGCATTTTGTCCAAGTCCTGGACAATATCAGAAGCTGCCTTCTACTGAGTCAGACCAGCGGCCCATCTAGCTCAGTGTTGTCCACACTGTCTGGCAGTTGCCCTGCAGGAGTTCATACAAGGATTTCCCGGCCATACTTAGAGATGCCAGAGATGGAGGCTGAGATCTTGGGCATGCAAAGTGTGGACCCAGTTCTATCCAACTTTCCAGCATTGATGGAACTGTGCCACTGGGACGCGTGCTGCATCCTGCAAAGGGGAGAGCAATCACTGAGGCCTCTTCACTGTGATGGAATGTCTGTTCCTTTCGCTAGGGACTGTATTGAGGCTCCCTCAGCCCTGAAAAATTGGACAGGATTGGAGCCAGTGTCCTCTGCGACTACCTTAGGTTAGAAAGAACTGTTCAGATCTTCTGAGTCCCACCTCTTCTGAGATAGTGCTGTGGGTCATGGTGCCCCCATGTTTTCCTCTTCCCCTTCTCCTTCCTAGGAGCATATAACACACCTGACCCGCTCCCTGTGATTTTCTCCTTTCTTCAAACCCAAATCCCCCCTGCAACTTTCTCCTTTATCTCCCCAACACTGCTGCTTCCCCTCCATGGTCCTGCCCTGATCTGACTTTTGAAAAGGCAGAGGTGAGAGCAGAAATGAGGAAGTGTGGAGGGTCTTGTTCTTGCTCCTGTTTCCTGCATTTTAAAAAGTCAGGGAAGTGGATGGGTGGTTGGGTGAGGGCAAATTGCCAATAGCAGAGTGAGAGGGTGCTGCTGGTGGGCATGGGATGAGACACTGAGTTAGCTTCTCATACTTTAAGCCTGTGTTGCTCAAACAGTGGGTCAGGGCTCACTTGGTGGGTCGCTACCTGATGTCAGGTGGGTTGTGGAAAGCTGGGAGCCTCCATCTTGGAAGCTGCAGACCTTATTCTTGCTATATTTCTTTTGTGAGTGCTAACAGTTTGAATTTTCAAATGAGGGTTTTTAAAAAAAAAAAAATTAGTTCAGTGCTTTTACATAATATTGTGTCCTAATCTTGCTTTCTGTCAGAAATGTTTCATGGTTGTGCAATTGCTGCAGCCCAAGAATGCCAGTTTGCATTCCAGCTGTGTCATTTGATTATGTCACAATGACGGCACTTCCTGCTTGATGTGACTTCTGGCTATGACATCTCTTCCAGTTTAATGACATCACTCCCGGTGGGTCCTAATACAAGTGCCATTCTAAAAAGTAGGTTCCTGTCTAAAAAAACTCATGCTGTGGGTGGGTTTAGAGCAGTTATGTCATCTGGTAATGAAGAACGGGAATGCTGGGCAGGACTTACACGTGATTGGCAGCCCGTCCGTTCCTTTCTGCAGCTGCCCTGGCCTCTGGGATGCTGCCCCCAGTTGGCGCGCTTCACCGCTGCTCGCCCAGGCACCCGGCATGCCCCCCCACCTGTCCCCCCTGGTGAGCAGGCGCTCCCCGAGGCCAGGGCAGCCGCGGAACAGAATGGACGGGCAGCCAATCACACGTAAGTCCCGCCCAGCATTCCGGTTCTTCATTACCAGATGACATCACTAGTCCTCAAACTTAATGCTCTAAACCCACCCACAGCATGAGATGGTCACCTCAACTAGGCTTATTCACCAGGCCTCTACAAGGTTTCTTTTACGAGTACTATACTGCCTCTAAATTGGGCCCCAGGTAGGGGCAAAAGAGCAGACGTGAGCAAACCATGAGCTTGTCTGACCTAATGTTGGAAGGTTCTCCCATCAATGGAATTATATCTTAGGCAAAATCGCTCCTTATATATACTTCTGGACAAAGATAACTTTGTCACTTTTTTCCACTCTCTGGTAAACATGCAGTTAGAGGACACCCATACGTAGGATTACCAGATACAAACTGGGACAGAGTGCCATTGTGTAACCTTTAACCATTGTATAGAACAGGGAATTTTGGCAGGTGCTGCTTTTGAAACCCTTCCATGGTGAGCTGCACCTGCCGAAATTCCTTCTTCTATACGATAGTTAAAGGTATAGGCACGCTGTTCCTGTTTGTATCTGGTTACCCTACCCACACAGAGTATTCAAATCCCCTAACTGGACATAGCACATTCCTTTCCTGTGTGGCACACAATAAATAAATTCTGCATACTGGGACCAGGATGGTGTAGTGGTTTAGGAGTTGTACTTAGACCTAGAAGATCCAGGTTCAAATCTCCGCTCAGCCATGAAGCTTTCTGGGTGACTCTAGGCCAGTCCATTACCTCTCAGCCTCAACTGCCTCACAGGGTTCACAGTTGCCTTACAGAGAACAAAAGGAGGGAATGAACTATGTACACATCATGAACTCCTTGTAAGAAGGGTGGTATAAGAATATGAAATAGATATACTGTAGGTTTTAGTCTCAGTGAATTGAGAAACTTCCCTGAGCTTGATCAGACAAGATCAGGATTTGGACAGCACTTGAGACTTAGGACACTCTTCTGAACCATGCTTGTGAAATAGTGTAGTGACTACAAAGTTTCATGGAGAATTAAAAATCTGACTAGCACTTTAAAAAAAAAATATCCAGGACTAGGCCAAAAGATAGACAACGATTCATGGTGACAGTTAAAAGCATCTCATTCACCTGCCAACTGAGGTGATTTTCAGAGCAAAGCAAAGTAAAAATGAAACTAAAGTGACTCTTAGAGCTCAGAACAAAAAAAATTAACAACTTGGGTTGCAATCCTATACACACTTTCCTGGGAGTAAGCCATATTGAATGCAATAGGACTTCTTTCTGAGTAGACATGCACAGGATTGCACTGTTAAGAGAGCAATAGTTGAAGCCTGTCAAAGTTCAGATTGCTATAAAGTTCTTTGATTTAACTTAATTACAAGCACAAGATTATAATTGCAGCCGTTGATTTTTCAAACATTTCAAAGCAGTTTGAGAATTTTATTAATTTAACTAATGCAAAGCCATATTGCTGCCAAGGTGCTTTAAGCTCAGCTTGTTTGCCCAATGTTTCTTACATGCTTTAATAATAAAAGAGGTTATTGAATTTGAAGGAGCAAATTTTGTCACTTTCTGTTATGTATGCATATAGGTCTGACTAGGACCTGATTAAATCCTAACTTGGCTCATATCTGGGATGTTCATTTCATTATTTCCTCATTCCACCCTTCCTTCGAGGAGCTCAGAGCAGTGAACATGTAGCTATCTCATTTCATTCTAAAAAAGCTATTAATAAGAAAAACAAATAATTCTTTTTTTTTCTGTAAAGTAAGTTGTGTGTGACTTAAGTACCCACCCTTAAGTATCATGGTTAACCTAGAATTTTCCACATCCAAATGCAAAATGCTAGGCCAGTGCTTGCCAGCCTGGGGTATGTGAATGCCCAGGGGTACTTGCGAGTAGTGGCATTTCTGGAAGGGGGATCAGGGGCAAATGCCCTGGGGTGCCAGGTAGGAGGGTCAGCAAAATCACCCCACTCCTGCCCTGGGTTGCACCCCTCCAATGTCACTCTGTTCCAGGGGGTCGCCCTCTGCCTCCTCTGCTTTTTTTTAAAGTGGAGGAGGATGAGAATGGCCCCGGGGGGGCCTTCTGAGAGCTGGGAAGTGGTGCGCAGCCTTCCTGGCACTCAGGCCTTCTGAGGGCCAAAAATTATCACTTCTGTTTTTTGGCTGAAAATTAGGAGTGATAATTTTTGGCCTCCAGAAGACCTCAGGCCGACTCTTTGGCCCTCAGAACATTTCTGGATGGAGGCAGCAGGTGCAGGGGACAATACCTCCAGGTGGGTATTGCCCCCAGGTGCCGCCACCTCCAAGAACACCACTGCTTGCCAGGACATTTTAGGGTACTCTAAAAAGAATTGAATAAAGGTGGGAAAAGGCAGGTTTGTATTAGAATGCCTTGCAGGGCTGGCAAGTTAACCTGGTTGTATTGCAGTCTCTGTGAGCTGCTTTTCATACACACAGCTTGCATCAAAATTGTTAAGGGGAATGAGTTCTATAATGTAGTGCAACAAGAGTGGGGTTTACTTTGAGTAGATTCATAGGCAACCCAATCCTATCTAACTCCCTGGGCTATGATGCAGTGGCACCTGTGAGGCTACAGTTGTATCCTGCAAGGGGGTTTTGGTCACTGGAGGCCTCTTCAGGGTAAAGGGACATCAGTTCCCTCAACCCAAGATAAAACCAGCAGCCACTATGAGTCTGCACTACCTGTACTACCACTGTTGAACCTCCCCCCGTCCTTCTCCCTACCCCATCACCATCCAATTCTGCTCCCCTTTCAATTCCCTGCCTCCTTTCAACCCCCTTCATTGGCTTACCTGTTCTGGTAGAAAGGCTCCAATAGCCTGTGCTATCGAAGAACACTTTACAGCTGCTTTTTCAGCAGTCAGCAAGAAAGATGGTATAGAAATACTGGTATGGTATAGAAATAGAAATAGAAATAGAAATAGAAATAGAAATAGAAATAGAAATAATAATAATAATAATAATAATAATAATAATAATAATAATAATAAGAAGAAGAAGAAGAAGAAGAAGAAGAAGAAGAAGAAGAGTCAAGTTTCAGTTTGTGCTCACAATCAATCACATTGCCACGCTATTGCGAGGACATCTCAGCCAACATCAAATAACCCCATGTTCTTTTCAAGTAGTTGGGCATTTTGGATTGGCACAAAGGCACAAACATTCACATGAAAGTAATCACTTCCTGTTGAGAAGGGACTTTGGGAAACACCCCTCTTTCTGGAAAGATGTAGTGTATCATCTACATGTCCACAGATAGCACTGCATTAAACAATTGAGGGGCCCATCAGGTCAGAAAACAGGCTCACAAAGGACATAACAATCATTTCTTCTTAACACCAATTTTTGTGCCCTGCCCACTGACTTTATTCGTTCTCACCGTGTTGGTGAAATTCAGCATTTTTATTTAAGCATCTTCTGTGAGGCAATAAAATATAGCCTTGAAACATGTTTTGAGTGTAGGAATAGATTTTATAGTGGTTCTTGTTTAAGGAGATCTCCTTAATGCCAGCACTCAAGCAATACTTGAAGCTATTTCAATCTGAAGACAAGCCTTCAGCATTATTTGCAGAAAAAAATATTTTACTAGTTTCTCCCCTTTCAGGAGTATGCTTGGTCCTGTGCTAAAAGAAATTAGCTTAAACTTCAATTAACCTCTGTATGCAGCTATGCAGAGATTCGTATGGGAATATGATTCTGGAAAATGAGCAGCAGATGTTTGCTTCGCCAAACAAGTTTGCATAAATATTCCATTTTCACCCAATGTCAAGGAAAGCAATTCCTTGCAACAACATTCTACATAAAAAATTATAGACACCATCTGATTCTGCCAAGAAAAGGGTTTCACATAATAAATATCTGAACAGAAGCCATCACAGGTGAAATCTAAAATTGATGCAATCATACTATCATTTCAAAACGCTTGTAGTATGATACATGGAGGAAATTGACAGCATGATCCAAGACCTGGCCAAGTTTAAGTATTTCTATTTATGCTGACTTGCAACCAATTCACAGGTACTAATATCAAACTGTGACTTATTAGGTTTCTGGGGAGATAAGTTGCCTCATCATCTTATGAACTAAAGTCTGAAAAAGGTTCAAGGATAAATTGAGAGTCACACACAGTCTATCAGTGATAATAAGTTATTGTTGATACTGTAAATCAGTGGATCTCAAACCTTTTAGCACCCGACTCAGTTTTTAGAATGGCACTTGTATCGGGACCCACCGGAAGTGATGTAATTAACCTGGAAGTGATGTCATGGCCAAAAGTGGCATCATCAAGTGCCGTCATTGTGACGCAATCAAATGACACTCCTGAAATGCAAAGTGGCATTCTTGGACTGCAGCAATTGCATAATTATAAATCATCCCGGACAGAAAGCAAGACTAGGACAGAATATTATGTAAAAGCACTGAAGAAAAAACAAAAAAATTTAAATCCCTCACTTGGAAATTAAAACTGTTAACAGTCACAAAAGGAATATAGCAAGAGCAAGGTCTGCAGCTTTCAAGATTGCTTCTCCCAGCTTTTTGCAACCTACCTGACATTATATCACGACCCACCAAATGGGTCATGCATTTTGAGAAACCCACAGTTTGAGAAACACTGCTGTGAATTGTTCCCTGGATCCTTCCATGGAGTTTAGAAATTAATACAAAGTTCCTGGGGAATAAGTATAGGATGCATCAAACTTATAGAAACTTATTTCGCTTCCCTTTGAGATATTCAGATGTTTCCCCTTGGAAGCCCCCTGTAATTTTCTTTGAATGTTCATTTGTATAATATGTTGGTGCAAACCCATTTATCAGTGGAATGTCTCAACAGAATATTCCTTAAAGATAGTTGAAAAGATGTTTCTTTTCCTTAAGGAACCCTGAATTATAATTCTGAAAACAAGACTAGGACCACAGAAATTCTCAACACCACTACTTACCCATAACAGCCATAATCCTTTCGGGTAAGCCCAAATCCTAAAACTGACATAAACCTGATATAAATTTACAAATATCATATTCATGGTAAGTTTGCCGGTTGCTACAATCCAGCAAGACTAATTGAGGTTTCCATGTACAGTCTTTGGATTAAGCCTAAGTACAAAGATGAAATGGACAGAGAAAAAACCTGGCATCCCGCTCCTAGGAATGTACATAGAATGTTTTCAGTGCTGATCACCTGTTTAGACGATGTGAGGATGCTGTAAGGCACCCTTCTTCAGCATGGGAAATCCATATATTCATAGTTTAGGGTATTAACCTTGTCCAAACATCTTTAATTTGATGGGGAAATGCAGGAGCATCAAGATTGATCCACCTTTCCCTTTCCCCTGCCCCACTGACCTCGTTTCTTATCATACCCAATATTTTTTATTACAAGGATAATCACTTCATGGGTACAGTGTTTGCCAATGCAGACAAATGCTGTACTCATGATTGATGGAGGTGATACTTTGGTGCAATGTCTCCCCATCTAGGCATTTGCCTCCCCAATTGAAAACTCCTGAACTATTGAATAGAGAGCATTTGACTTCAGGTAGAAACTTATGCAGTCACCCATGCAATAGACTCTGATAGTCTTTTTTTCAGTATATCACATTCCGATGAGAAAGAGGCTGGGAAGGAGAAAAAGATGATTCGAATGGACAGGTCAGAGGATCTTATGCTGCCTAATTCAGTATCCTAGTTAGAAAGAAATTGAAAGGAAAGGTAAAAAGAGTCCAGTCTCTCCAGGCTGCATGGAGGCTGTTTAAAATAACAGTAGTAGTGGACCAGTGGAAGTGTATACCGCAAAGAAAGAAGGGCTCAACAAGGTCCAGAAGGGAGCCTGCATGACTGACGAACAAAATTAGAGAAGCTGTAAAGAGCAAGGAAGCTTCTTTCCATAAATGGAAGTCTTGCCCCAGTGAGGAGAATAAAAAACAACATAAACTCTGGCAAAAGACAAGTAAGAAGGTGATACGGGAGGCCAAGAAAGAGTTTGAGGAACGCATGGCTAGCAACATAAAGGGGAATAATAAAAGCTTCTTCAAATATATTAGAAGCAGGAAACCTGCCAGAGAGGCGGTTGGCCCACTGCATGGTGAGGGAGGGCAAAAGGAGATAAAAGGGGACTTGGAGATCACAGAGAAATTAAATGAATTATTTGCGTCCGTCTTCACAGCAGAAGAACTTGGGCAGATACCGCAGCCCGATCAGCCCTTCCTAACTAATAAATTAAATCAGATAATGGTTAATAAATAAGATGTTTTAGATCAAATTGATAAACTACATATAAATAAGAGTTATTAAGGAACTAAAGAACGAAGTTGCTGACCTCTTAATTAGAGTATGCAACTTGTCCCTTCAAACAGCCACGATGGCCGAGGATAGCCACTGTCACGCCAATTTTTAAGAAAGGGAGAAGGGAGAACCCTGGAAACTACAGGCCGGTCAGTCTAACGTCTGTTCCGGGTAAGATGGTGGAAAGCCGCATCAAATATAAAATCCTAAAACACGTAGAGGAACAAGTGTTGCTGAAGGAAAGTCAGATGCGTTTCAACGTAGACAAGTGTAAAGTGATGCACACTGGGGCAAAAAACCAAAACTTCACCTATAGGCTTATGGGTTCTGAGCTGTTTGTGACAGCTCAGGAGAGAGATCTTGGGGTGCTGGTGAACAATTCAATGAAGGTATTGACCCAGTGTGTGGCAGCAATTAAGAAGGCCAATTCCATGTTTGGGGTAATTAAAAAAGGGGTTGAGAATAAAACAGCCAATATTATCACACCATTGTACAAACTGATGGTAAGGCCGCACCTGGAATATTGTGTACAGTTCTGGTCACCGCACCTCAAAAAGGACATAGTGAAGTTGGAAAAGTTGCAGAAGAGAGCAACAAAAATGATTATGGGGCTGGGGCACCTCTCTTATGAAGAAAGACTGCTGCGTTTGGGGCTCTTCAGCCTAGGAAAAAGGCGCCTGAGAGGGGACATGATTGAGACATACAAAATAATGCACGGAAGGGATAGAGTCGATAGGGGGATGTTCTTTTCCCTCTCAAAACACCAGAACCAGGGGGCATCCGCTAAAACTGAGGGTTGGGAGAGTTAAAAAAGATAAAAGGAAGTACTTTTTTACCCACCGGGTAGTTAATCTGTGGAACTCTTTGCCACAGGAGGTGGTGATGGGATCTGGTCTAGAGGCCTTTAAAGAAGGGATTGGACAGATTTCTGGAAGTCCATCATGGGCTATAGTCAATGATGGATTGTGCAACCTCCTTACTTTAGTAGTAGGCTACTTCAGAGCCGGTGCAAGGGAGTGGCAATAGGATGCAAGCATCTTGTTGTCTCATGCCTCCCTGAGGCACATGGTGGGCCGCTGTGAGATACAGGAAGCTGGACTAGATGGGCCTTTGGCCTGATCCAGCAGGGCTCTTCTTATGTTCTTATCCTCAGTATACTGAAAGCCCAAACGAAACAGAACCTAAACAGAATTCACATTTTGACCTTTTTTGTGTGCTATTGCTCATGCCAATAAATGGAAGCTGATATGTCCATTGTGTCTTTTACTATATAATGAATGATTCAACACATGGCAAGAACATTGAGGGTAATAAAATCAAGCATTCAGCTATATAAAACGATATCCAAAAGGTACCGTTATAGATAGTCATGGTTGGTTTGTTGATGATTAGAAAACTCTAAATTTGTTGATGATGCCGCAAGACAGAGGGAATTAAAATGCTTCAGAACACATGATTGATTTGGGATGGTAATTATAAACAAAGTTGGTTTTCTTATGAGTTGACTCCTCTGTGGTTTATTAACGCATCTTCGTCAGGTCCAAAATGCCAGTTTGGACTTGTGGAATGAGACTCAGGGCGCAACCTTATACTGCGCTGGAACAGGCAGGCTGGCGGCCCTGCGCTGTATCCAGTGCAATACTGAGGGAGACTGGAGCCTACCAGCACAAGGGCACATTTTTACCCTTGCACGAGGAGAGGTGCTAACCTCCCCTATGGGATCCTCGAAACTGCACCTGCTAAATAGCAGGCGCAGATGTGAAGAGGCCGCATGGCCTGAATCGGGGCCGCGCGGCCTGGGGACGAACCATTGGATTCAGCTGAACATTGGATTCAACTCCAAGCCCACCCACATCCCACCAACAATCTTCCTCCCCCCCACCAATCCACGTCCCAGAACGGGATGGAGCCTCCCTCGCGCTGACCAGCTTCAGACGGCGCTAGAGAGGCTCAGTGCGGGTGCAGCAGGACCTGCTGTTCTAGCGCCAACTCAGAGGTGCCGATCGGCGCACCCACGTCAATGCTTGTGATGTCACACCGACACAATGACATAGTGTCAGCGCGATGGGCAGTGCAGGATTAGCTGGCCGAAAGTGGTCCAAACATAATCATAAATTATGTCCCTTGCGCTGGCCAAAATTTGCTGGCCTAACTGGGCCCGCCTAACTCCAGGTTAGAATTGCACTCTAAATTTGTTGATGATGCCGCAGGACAGAGAGAATTAAAATGCTTCAGAACACATGATTGATTTGGGATGCTAATTATAAACAGTACAATCTGTGTATGCTAATATCAGGTGTGTTTGTCGAAATAAACCACTGGAGGTTTGGGCTGTGTGCTGCCTTCTTTCGTCTTTGGCCTCCGTTCTCAGCAGCCTCTTCCTTGGGAATATGCTTATTAAGATAAATGATTAAATGAGCGCTGTGATACATTTTAGCCACTAGAAAATGGCCTGCTTGTGCTCTAATTTGGGACTGATCTAATTGTGAAAGATGGTGCCTGGAAAGAAAAATAAAGCAATGATAAGCATTAGAGAAATAAACAATGCCACATATCCATTCCTCCTTGCATTCCATATGCCAGTTTGCAAGCTGCATACGTAGCAAGAGCCAGTCGTCCGTTCATACAGAAATCTAATTAGGAGGTTAGTACATCTTGGGAAAAGGTAGCTAAAAACGATCAGAGCTTCCACCGCACCAGAATGGAAAGTGCACGGTCATTTTTGGTCATTAATTAGGATGCTTATGAGAGAGAAGGCTGAAGGCCATTTCTTAACTGTTTTTCTATAATAACTAGGAATATAAGTAAAATGAACAGGCTGCAGAAATGAAATAGGTTCAGTAATTATAAGACTGCATATAAGACTGCATATACACTTTTTTTGTTTTTTACGTGGAGACTGCTGTTATCATAAACTTGGAAACTTGCAATTTCTGTTGGACTTTGGTGGTCTTTTTATGCACCAGTCCTTAATAGAAGGGAAAAAAGGGTATTGATTGATTGGTCTATTTATGCAACGGAATGAGGTGACATTGAAATGGCCGAGACCTGAGACGGGAGGGTCACCTCTACCACTTTAACCTGCAGGTAGAGAGATCATATTGCTAATTCAAATATTTCATTTTCACCACCCACAATCTAAACTGGCATAAACGGGACTTTATAATCTCATGTGACTGCATGGGAAGACCTGGTTGCAAAATTACACTTAGAGCCTTTTCAGATGCTTTCATGTAAACACATTGTTTACAGTATGACTACAATTATGGTGTGATATCTTGGTCAGTTGGATCCTCTAACCCTCTTTGCACATGATGCATTGATTTACTGCACAATTTTAGCCATGTCTAAAATTCTAAAAATAAGTCCTATTGCAATGACGGTGAACCTTTTGGGCTTGGTGTGTCAAAAATCCAGAAAATGGCTAACTTGACTCAGTTGGTGTGTCACCCCCTGCCAGCAAAATAGAAACAATTCTTTACATATATTTATTTTTTAAAAAAATAGAGTCCAATCATGTGTGGTGCTATGTATTATATAAGGAAATGTCAAATGTCACATAATTGAATTATAAAAATGAAATACTAATAAAGCAAACTCAGATGTTGTCAAGTGTTGGTAAATGCTGGTGTGTCACCAAAAACGTCATGGCGTGTCACCTCTGACACACGTGTCATAGGTTCGCCATCACTGTCCTATTGTATTCAGTGGGGCTTGCTCCCATAAAAGTGTGTACAGGATTGCAGCCTTGGTCACGTATATGTGTCTAGAAAGAAAGTTCCATAGTTTGGGCGACATCCTCTGCTCAGAAGCCTCCCATCAATGCAGCAAAGATACCCAGAAAAGGCTTTCTGAAGCAAATCTCAACTAGCAGGCAGATTCCTAGGAGAGGAGGAGGCCCTTGTCTGACAGTGGAGAGAGGTGGGGGCCTATTGCATGAGGTGTTCCATGGTTTAGAGCAGGGGTCTCCAAGCCACAACCCATGGGCCGGATCCAGGGTTTGGAAAACTCTTCACCCGTGTGACTGGCACTTACTATTCGGTGCAAGCACTGCTTCATTTTCAAGCAGAACTGGTGGCAGGGATGATCTGGGCAGCCGTGTCTATGCCTGGGCATCCCAGAAGGCTGTGTAGCAGGATGCCAGGCATAGAAGTGAATGCCCACAGAGTCCCTACCACAGGTTCTGCTTGAAAATGGAACAGCGCTTGCACAGAACAGCAAGCGCTGCTGGGGACAGGGAAAGGATTTTTGCAATACAGCAGTCATGTGTTTGGCAATCACTGTTTTAGAGTAGTGGGTGTTTTTTTTTCAAATTGTGGGTCAGGACCTGCCAGTGAGTCGCAAGCCAATTTTTGGTGGTTCACATAAAGATTTTGAAACCTTGCCTGGTTTGCAGGAAAGAAAATTGTTAGCTTGAATGTTAACCTATAGTATGAGGTAATCTTCATACCCCTGAATAAAAATATCACATTTTCAGATTTTCTTTAGCAATTGACATGCTGTAGATCAGTGTTTCCCAAACTGTAGGTCTTAACCTGATTGGTGGGTGGTGAAACTGACAAGCTGATGGCTGACAACAAAAGTGTATTGAGCCCTATTGAAAATGATATGCACTTGTGTGTTTACTCAGGTGTAGATGACCATGTCTCAATACAATTCAAAGGGCAGGTCAAGAGGAATGGAAGGGCCACCACAATGACCCTAATCTGTGGAGCTCAACAAATGCTCCAGAATGTGACTCTCTCCCATAGTAAAAAACCAGAGACTCGATCCTGATAGAGTGTCATTTTTAAAAGTGTGTCCCAGTGCTAAAAGGTTTGGGAACCACTAGATTAGAGTCTCTCCTAAGGTCACAGCTCATTATATAATAGCAAAACGTTGTTACTAGAAGAAAAAATGTTTGGTCCTTAATGGATCATCTGTAATTTGATCATTTTTGCATTTTTCCTTTCGCTGGCTTTCTACTGGCCCTCACCCTTTTGGATAAACGAGAAGACAATGTGTGTTCTTTGCTGGCTGCCTTTCATCTCATGAAAGAAACAGATGCAGCAGCACAGAGGGTTGGAACATGGCACAGAAAATGTGCACTGCCTCGTACGTCTCCAGTGACAAGCTGCACCTGCTACCGAGGAAGACCTCACATAGCTGTGCAGACACCCTTGTCACCCTTCCCTGGGGCAGCTGATCACCTTTTTGACACATTAGACAACAACCACCATCAGGGGAGACTTATTTATGACTTCATATGTATTCACAGCAGGAGTCCAAGCCTCAGTACAACTTTTCACTTTCAGCAGTGAATCTTGACAGCTTGTAACTGATGCCAGGCCACGTGCTATTCCTGCAACTCCACTCCACTCCATTGCCTTAATTCTTTGGACCCACAGACTCACTCTAGACTTGTTAATATTTCCAGCTCAGAACTCCCCTGAATAATATTTGTTCCTGTGTAGGTAATATATTTAAATATCTATCTATTCACATTTTTATACCACCCTTCCTCCAGGAGGATGTACATAATTCCTTTTGGCCTCACAACAACCCTATGAGGGTTAGGAGAGGCTGAGAGATAATGATTGGTCCAAAGTCACCAATCATCAGTCATGGCCTGAGTGGGGATTTGAACCTGGATCTCTAAGTCCAATTCCCAAACCACTACACCATCCTAATTCCCCAGGATGGCTTTCCTGGCATGATGGAGTTAGGCTATAGACCCCCTCGCTATGATCTTCAACATTATCTATTGGAAGTGTTTCTATATTGTATTTCAGTTTTGTTAAAGGGACCACCCAAGTGACTTGCCTATTCTAAAGCATGTTTTCAAACAACTTAAATATAATCAAACAACCACATAATCAAAACAGAGTCAACTGACAAAAAAAATGATCAAACAAGCAACAAAATCCAAAAAAAACTCAAAGGAAACAAAAAAACCCGTAACACATGTAGAACCGTTGGGGCCAGCTGAAACTCCAGGGGGAATGAATTCCAAAGTCGGTGGACCACCATTGGGACAACCCCACCAACTGCACTTTGATTTGCAATGGGACACAAAGTATATGACATTCCTGTTGGAACAATACCAATAACTGCAGGTGGGAGTTGAATCTTTAAACGATCCATCATTAAAAAAAAGAAAAACCTCTTCCATGGCACACATTGCAGACTAGCACATCAAGACGAAATGCTATTCTTCCATTTCATGGTTTGTTTCTTTTACTATGGAGAATCATTCAAACATGGTGTTTCCTGCCTATAGACAAAAGATCTACAATCCCACTAGAACTCTGCCATGTTTTGGATGTGTCACTGCCTCATTTAATTACAAAACAAGACTATGAAGGAGACACAAGAACTAGCAGGCTGTTTGGGAAATGATGCATTCTGTTTACTGGACCACCAAAGTGTGCCTGAATATTGAAGAATATAAATAACTCTGTTTATCTGAAACCAGTTATTTTAGCATCTTCATGGACTTCCATCAGTGTAAATAATATGTGGAGTATTAGCATGGCACCAGATCCTCCACAGTCTTCTCAAAATCAAGGAATGTTTGATTCCTGTTTTCTATATGTGTATATTTTAGTTTCACGTTTCATTTTATCTGTGAACATACATATATAGTTCATTGTGAGAAAGGGAGCTCAGTTAAAATGCCAAGAGATGGTTTTTCATGTAGAATTGAAATTTTATTTTGTGTTAGCAGGCCTTCAAGTACAGATTAAGGTTTAAAATAAAACTGAGTTCTTATATCAGGTATATGGGATGTACCAAAAATGTAGCAGAGCCAATCTGACAGCCACTTAACTTACAGCCCAATTGGGCTTGTACGCTGGTGGAACAAGCCCCACCAGCACAGATTGCCCTACAGCAGTTGCAAAACATTCTTCAGCATTGCGCGGTGTCTCACATTGCTGGAGCACTGGCAGGGAAGCCAGAGCCTTCCCCAAATGGCAGCAGATCTGCTAATACCGCTGATACCAGTAGCAGGACCATATTATCCATTAGGCTGACTAGGCTGAAGCCTAGGGGCCCTGCAGGGATTATGGCCTATCAATTTGGCACTGTTACCTGTGCCCTAACCTGCCCTGATGTTGGAGCAGAAGGCCCAAGTTGGCGTAGCATCAACGCACCCCTCCTTCCTCTCCAGCTGGCCAGGGTTCCCGGCAGTGCCAGCTGGACCCTTGGCACGAGCTGCCTGCCGGCTTGGGAATCAGGGGAAGATAGGGGACGTGCAGTAACAAGGGAGAGTATCAAGGGCTAGGGACATGCCTTCCTTTTCCTGATAAGGTTTGGAGGAGGCCCAAAATACCTGAAAGCCTAGGGGACCGGCCATAAATTAATACAGCCCTGACTGATAGGATAGTTAACCCCTGCTAACTGGGCAAGAGGCACTTTTTCAAATTGTGTCCTCATATCTAGCAGGGGGAGAGCAATTGTCCCTCTTCACCCCAGCACAGTTAAGTGTCTTTCTCGTGGCTGTTGCTGGTGGTGTTCTCCATTATTTTAGATTGTGAGCCCTTTTGGGACAGGGAGCCATTTAACTTTAATGATATTATTTGCCTGTAAACCGCTTTGTGAACTTTGTGCTGAAAAGCGGTATATAAATACTAGTGATTGATTGATTGATTGATTGATTGATTGATTGATTGATTGATTGATTGATTGATTGATTGATTGATTGATTGATTGATTGATTGATTGATAGTGGGGGAAATGGGTCGTGGGACAGAAAGGGAAGAGGGTGGAATGGAACTGGGGAGGGCGAAACGAAGGCTGAACAAGGGTGGAAGGAGGGTAGATTGGGGTCTGATCCAAGTTTCTCTATTACTATCTGTCAGTGTTCTCACTAGTCTTCCTTTGACCAACATGTAAAAAGTTGTGGTCTTCCACTATCACTTTTCTAGGCAATCTCTGCTCCCTTGCAGCAGACATGTTTATGTACTAAACTCTGCTGATATTCTTTTTTATGAAAATATGCTTATTAATCTTTTGCCCCAGCTTGTAATAAAATAAAACAAAATCAATAATATATATGAGGAATAGAAGTAGTTGAAGCAGTCACTTTATCAAGTTATAATTTAATTGTATGAGTCCCATTAGAATTTTTTTTTAAATTTCCGCGATCATCTCTCTTGAATATTTATCTTATTCAGTTGCTATTTGATTCGTAATGGAAACCTTTGACATTCTTTTATGCATTCCTCAGTCATGGCTAATGCACACCACACAATATTCAATTTGTATGGAAAATAGGCCATGCTGGATTACATCTGGAATTAGATATAGAAGAACTAACTTTATTTGGCTGATATTGGAAAGAGAACTAGAAATAGAGTGGGCATGAAATTGTGCTACGGGGAAAACGGCATATGTCCTTTTAATGCATGCCATCTATAGAAACTATAGCAGTAATTGATTGACATCACAATACAAAACAGTATACTTCAGTAGCCGTACAGACATCAATACATATGTCTGACAGTGCTCATTGTCATTGTAAAAATAGCTTATAATGAAATGGCTAGAAAAGATTTGACTCATTTAACCAGCTGTGACAGCTAACAATATATTCCTACAGTCTCCCACTGCACACACTCCAAATCTTCAAAGAAAGGCAGGACACTGCTCAGCAGATAAGCTCAGATGCCCAATTAAAAGGCGATTGCAATAGATTAGTTTTGCTGCGAGATAAAAAATGAGGATGTGCATAAAGTAGGATAAAGCAGTCCCTTTTTTAATTACCGTGGAGAGAGCAGAGCAATCCAGCACTATTTGCATTTCAAAATCATGGCATTTTTCATAAAATGAGAAAGGCCTACAAAATGCATAATAGGGAGATTATCATCTTTAAGGAACTATATTAAAAGATCCAAGCCTCAAAATTTAATGTAATTTTAGCTGAATCATCTGTAATCTCTTTGGTTGCTTCAGTTCAAGTGTTACTGAGGGCTTATGATATTGACAAAATAGATCGAGGGGCGGATCCTAATGTACTGCTGAGCTACCACGGTGATGGCCATAGCGAAAGTGCCACATAAAGCACTTTGAAACAGCCCAGTGGTAGTTGCTGCCAGCGCTGAGGCCAATATGGGCAGGCAGTGGCTTCTCCAGCCGGTGGGAGAGGGAGTGGCTATTGGATGGTTTAAGTGCAGTGCCCAATAGTGGGAAAGTGGGGAGAGAGTGGGACAGGGGTTGGAGGAGATGTAACTGGGCAGGGAAAGGTTCCCCAGGGCAGCTCAGGCCAGATAAGGAGTGGGAATGGCAGCCACCTACATCCTACACCTTTCCCACACCCAAAAGCCTTACACTGGCTGCTAGAAAGTGCCACCTATTGAGTTGGTGCAGATTCGAGTAGATCCATAGGAACTGAGGGGACCCAACATGCAGATGCGGATCTACAGGGAGGGCAAAGCTCTAAGTGTTGCAAGGAGCCTTACCCTGTCATGTAAATCCCTCCTCTCCCTTGCTGCTGTAGCCAGTAAGCAACGCCAAGATGTTGCTTTTCCTTGTGACGATTGGCTAAAACGGTGCAGGAGAGGAGTGATTTCCACTGCAAGGTAAGGCTTCTTGCAAAACTTAGAGCTTTGCCCTCCCTTAGATCTGCCTCTGCCAACATGGGGTAAGAGAACCAATGTTCCCTTGCACCAAGGAGACCTCTGGTTACCTCCTTGGCCCCCATGGGATATAGCAGTGGCCATTTTGGCACCACTGTACCATAGGGCAGGCAACCAGCATAGGATCAAGCAGTAAAGGCCTAATCTTATCCAACTTTCCCATGGCAGTGCAGCTGAAATGCAGGCCTGAAGTAAAGGAATATTATCTTATCTTGAGGAGGCCTTTGTGACAGCCCCACCCCCATTGAACGAAGCAATATACACCCTGAAGGCGCATCTGCATCAGAGCTGGAATATTGGATAGGATTAGACCAGAAGTCCGCAAACATACCATGGTCAAGATGACCTTCCCCACACCGCCAGTCATACACCTACCATTGTGTGATTGTGTGGGGAGCAAGGGCCCCAGGCTTGTCACTTGTGGAGAGGGAGGACAGCAGTGAAGAGGCGGCTCACCTCTCAGAGAGGTGACCATTTTTTGGCCTTCCCGTCTGCCCCTGCCATCGTATGGCTATGAAATAGAGCCTGGTGTGGCATGGGGGTGAAGCAGCGTGGCACCTGGGGTGGGGAAACAGCCGAAGGGGCGGACAGAGGCGTCATCCAGGCGGAACGGCCCGGTACTCCGTTCCGCTAGTTCCACGGAGGGTCCGGGCCGCGCTGACTCCCCGGAGGACGGGCGAGCTGCTGCTGTGCCCGCCCGCCATCCCTTGCATCCAGAATTGCTCTAAAATGGAGTGATTCTGGTGCAGTGAGGCTTGGGGAGGCATGGCAGCCCTCCGCCATAGGGGCGGAGGGCTGTCAATCATCCGAGCGTTCCGGTACTTCGCACGCTCGGATGACGTCACTGGGCGGACCTCCTCCTCTTCTGTCCCTGGGTGGCCTGTTGGCTGGCAACTTTCCACACTGCACTGTCCACAACTGCACAGTGCTCAGTCAATGTCACTGCCACCTTGGATTGTGCAAGATTTCATCAGAATTGCATGATCCAAGATGGCTACAGTAGGAAAAGAAACGTAGCTTTTTTTCCCCACTGACTGACACACTCTTTCCCCATTCTAAACTTTTATGTTAATTTTTCTGGGATGTTTTCTGAGAGTTGACATATACTCTGGCTAAGATGGAAGGCGGAGGGTGAAGGAACTTGCAGGTAGATGGTACAACAGCAGGAATCAGAAAGCCCAAAACATGTAGAAGGAAATTCCAGCATAGAGAGAAAAAGGATTGAGGAAATTTGAAGGCAATGATTTTTAATTCCTTTCCACATTTTTTTTCCATTTAGAGATCAAGAATCGCTGCCAATCAGCGAGCACCTGCTCCTTTAGGCCACCATCCAGAGGGAGTCTTGCCCCATTCAGCAAGCAGCTGGCTAATTAGCTTCAAACAACTGGTAAGAAGCACAGAGTCATGCAAGAGCTGGCTCACAAATGAGATTCCAGCATTTCTGCTGATGATCAAGCCACATGCAATGGGCATAGATACAACTAGATATACACAGCACTTGGCTTATACTGTAGGCTTCCTTACTGGAAATCTGCCAATGCATAGGAACTTGCAAAGCCACACTCTTTTTACGCCATTCTTCTTACATTGGCCTATATACTCCATCCCTCTTCTGGAAAGTAAACAATAATACTTAACATTTGTATAGTGCTGTTTGACTGCACAAAATATTTCAATGTATTATCGAGAAGTAACACAAACCACCACCCAGTAAGGGTTATTATTCCCATATGGTAGCTGAGATGTTGAGGCCTGTCTTAGATCCCTGGTGCGTTGACTATAGAGGTGAGAGTCAAACCAAGGAAGCCCTGATACGCAGCTCAGAGCGCAATCCTATACGGGAGTTAGGCCAGCATAAACTAAGCCACCAAAGTTTGGCAGTACAAGGGACACCGTAAAGTGTTTTTGGACTACTCTCGGAGTCAGGGAGGATGGCTCACACGTGTGCTAGCCTCTGATTCCTAGCGTGGTCCAAACATACTTTACGATGGCCCTTGTGCTGGTCAAACTTTGCTGGCTTAGTTTATGCCGGCCTAACTCAGTTTAGGATTGCGCCCTCAGTCACTTACAGCCCAATCCCATTTTCCCCATGGGGTCGCGAAGAGCTCTTAATGAACAAATTACAACATTTTAAGACTTCCCACATGTTCAGTAGCGTCTCCCTATTCGTGCCCATTGCTCAACCTTCCCTAGTCTTCCTTAAAATACAAGTTGAAAAACAAACAAGTCAGTTTTCCTTCCACCTGTCCCTGCTTCAGTCTTTAACTAGTCCCCTGGGTATGGTCACCCCCAGCCTCCCAAATCCTCTCCTTTCTAATCCTTCCGTAACTTTTTCCATGTCCAAAAACTCATTTCTCTCTTACTTGACTCTTTGTCCAATCCCCAAAGCAAACTTTTGCAGCTACAACAGCACTAATGCCCAGCAATGGGCAAGCATGGGCAAACAGCTGGTGCTTACTGATAGAAGGCCCACTGATACGCATAATGCTAAGAGAAACTAGGAGTCCAATCCTAATGTTTGCTCCCACCGAAATGGCTACTGCTGCATCCTGAAGGGGGGGGGAAATTGCAGAGGTCTTCTCTGGGTAAGGAAACAATCATTCTCTTACCCAGGAGTGAACCTCCACAGCATGGGGAGCATGTAAAGCTCCACAGCAGTAAAAACAACCCAGCCGGCTGGGTCCGTGGCGTGGCCTGCCTTCTCCCCATTCCCCCTCGTTCTCCCTGTCCCCCCTCCCTCCCGCAGCAGTATGAAAGAAGAATGTTGTGGAATGGTTGGTCTAGTTTTTTGGGCTTGCTAGCCTACCTAAAAATGCACAGATGCCTGCTGAAACTGTTGTGGAGTGGTTGGTCTAGTTTTTTGGGTGCCAATTTACAGTTCATGTCATTTTATTATGTTACAATGACAGCACTTCCTGCTTGACGATGTCACTTCCTGTCACAACGTCACTTCCGGCTATGACCTAACTTCCTGCCATGACATCACTTCCGGCTATGACCTCACTTCCTGCTGCAACGTCACTTCCGGCTATGACGTCACTTCCGGTGGGCGGGTCCTGACACAAATGCCAATCAAATGTGAGTTCCCCTTGCTAAATCATTTAGATCCCACTACTGCCAGCACATGGGCGGCCTACCTGAACCCATCTTCAGTGTAGTATGGCCGACACTGCTGCTTGCGTCAGCTCTGCACCACTAGTGCTGGCGCAAAGGTGCTTTACAGCACGTTTGTGATAGAGCTGGGCCGACACAAGTGGGGGGGGTCAGGATAGCACTGATAGTTAAACAACCTCAGGGCTGACCCATGCAAGAGGCCAACTGAAGGAGTTGCCTCAGTCAGCAGATTGGTGGGGAAGACTCATCTCTGTCCACCTGTTTGTCTCCACTTCTGCTCCTATTCCTTCTACTCCCATAACTGGAAAAGGAAGAGGGGGACAGATAGGAAAAGGAAATGTAGAGGGGAGAAGAGTCCTGACCTAGACCATTGAAGAGTAGATGGCGCAGAGGCTGGCATGGGACATCATTGGGTAAGCGGAAGCAGCGTTTGGCATGCCACCTCAGGTGTCAGGAGGTCTGGAGCTGGCCCTGAGCACCATATTTAGACACACGTTTTATCTCGGGTATTATGGGGCTCAGCTCCCATATGGAGTGGTTGTCTGCCAACAAGTGGAAGGCAAGAAGAGTATGGATTTATTTTTAAACTATGTGGAAAAAAATTATAAAATTCAGAGCATTCAGCTAGCTGAAAGATAGCTTCCCTTGTAAAGTCACTTCATTTAACAAAACCTCAATTTTCTATTTGTTATGATAATGCGGTATTGTAAGATAAAACAGAATTATAAATAGCTGCAGCATTATCGAGTTTCATGACTGTCATTATCTTTCATGGCCCCACCTAATGCACAATTGATTGGAAAATTCTAGAAGACAAATTAGTCATAATAATTTCCTATTACAGTGTGTGTGCACATACATTTTCAAATTCATTTCTATTGTCTCTTGTTATTTTGAAAGTACAGTCGTATTGAAGTTTCTGTAATGTCTGAAAAGCCATGTTAGCATTAATTTCAATAAATTAAAATTATGGATTATGTGGGTGTCCCCCACATAACCTTTCAGCGCTGCATTCTTGCGTGGCTGTGAACTTGTTTCTGTTCTTTGTCATTTATACAAATAGCAACTTGATTGATGTAAACGTCTGTTATGGGTTACGGGATGATGAATATTTCCACACATCAAACTGCATTTTTCAACCTGAATATTACAAGATAGAAGGGAAGCTTCTGTTACAGTTAACCTGAATAATAAATACAATTGTGGAAAAAAAATCCTTGACATTGAAATTTTATTTTAATTTTAAGCCATCTACAGAGTTAGAACTTATTTAAAACCAGTTTGTATTATTCCAGATAAAATGTTCTGGGGATAGGACAGTAACAGCCCAATCCTATGCTGTATCAGAACAGGCATGCTGTCAAGGCTGCACTGTATCCAACACAGTATAGGAGGCAGCTGGAGTCTACATCAGGTAAGGAGATATTTTCTCTTTATCCTGGGGTACGCCCCAGCAGCCTCAATAGAGATACTTAGAGCTGCACCAGTAAAATTGCTGGCACAACTCCGAGCAGCCCACACAAAGCTGACATAAGTGTGGGATCCTGTCTCGACCCCCTTACCGGGCTGGTCCACCCCACAGGTCCACCTTCTCTCTGCCCTGGAATGTCGCAAACACAGTTTACACGTTTGTGACACTCTGAGGCCAGCACAGGGGACATGTGCTGGCTTAATCACTCTTCAGGACTGTACCCTTAGTAAAAGGATATTCTTAATTACCAGAGATGTTCGGGCATGATCTAGCTAAAGTTAAGCACTTTTAAGGCCTGCTGATTCTCACAGGAGAATTCTACTCCAACTAACATTGACTTAAATGCCTTTTGTTGATGCTGGATCGCAATCATTGTTTTATACTCTAAGTCCAAAAGATTCAATATGATTAGGGACACAGTCCTAACCAACTTCCCAGCACTGACAGAGTTGTGCCAATGGGGCATGTTCTGCATTCTGCAGTGAAGTTGTAGTCATGGAAGCCTCCTCAAGGTAAGGCTAAGTTTGTTCCCAAACTTCGGAGCCTCATCACCAGTACTGGATTGCACCCTAAATTACTCAGAAATCACAACTTCATAAAATGCCAGATTCAAAACAGGTCAGATGCATCCCTGGGGTGGGTGCCACCTGCTGAGCACCTACCTTGCTGAAAAATCACTGTCTGAAAACCCTGGACAATATATAGACAGTGGAGACAATAGTAAAAGCACAGCCCAAGCTTATGCTTTCCCCCATCCACTATTGCAGCAATGCCAAAATGGTAAATGCTGAATTCTTGGGGGGGGGGCAGGAGGCTGCAGTGGGGAAAGGAGATTTTAAATCCCTTTACCCCTGCTTAAGCCTCCCAACCTGCAATGGGTCTTCTCAGGCCTGCACCAGTAAGTTTGCCATCACAGGTCCAAGGGCAGAAGGGGATGGGGAGGCTACTGCCAGAGGAGATAAGATTCAGTGCGGGCCTTCCATGACAGATCCTTCCCTCAGCCTCCCCGCCTGGTTTCATTCGTTCCCCACCTGCCTTCCTGCCACCCTTTCCTGCCTCTCCTGCCATCTTACCTGCTCCAGCAAATGGAGGCTCCAATAATGGTAGGGGTGGGAAGATGCAGGCCTTCTAACTCACAGGCACACTAACGCAGGTGTACTAACTTCTGCAACAGGCGCTGACCGTTCTACGGCAGGCAGCATCGGCGCAGGAGCCTTGCCACCAGTGATGTCATTCAGGGGGAACGGACCAGAACGGGCGTTCCGGATCCTAACGGGCTCTGTGGCTGGTTCCGGGTTCCCGACAAGTGCCAATCAAAAGTGAGTTCCTGTTCCTAAATCATTTGAATGACACCACTGCTTGCCACCATCAGAAGGCGAGGTGAAAACTGGGTTCTCAATAGAGCAAAGGCCTGACAGGATAAGGCTGAAATCCTACGCACGTTTACCTGAGAGTACGTTTCATTGAACTCAGTGGGTCTTACTTCTGAGTAAACCTGCATAGGCTTGAGCTGTTAGGCAACGGTCTGTGTAAATTGGCCTAGCAGAGCATAAACAAACCTGCAATCCATAACAAAGCTTTTTAAAGAGAGCGTTACAGTTTTAACACACGATGTTTAGCTTTCAGAAACAGAAAAGAAATCTTATCTCTGCCACCCTTTTGACCTTTATTCCGTTATGTGATACTCATTTCTGGCTAATTGAATTTCTCTTTCTCAAGTTACTAATTTATTAAATTGCTAAGACCTTGAGCCAGAAGAGTGTTCCTTCCCCTTTCCTCAGATACTGACCTCATACATTACGTTTACGTCCCTTCCAATATGTCTCCCCTACAGTCTGTCTCAGCAGGGCACCTTCCATGTTACCATTTAATGAGGCACCGGCACAAGTCATGAGTCCCTGAAGAAAAGGGACTACCTGATCTGCCTCATTTATTTATTCTAATAATCATACCATTACCTACAGCTTCTGTTTTTAATTAATGGTATCTAATGATTAACACTGGCCAATTTGCATCCAATTATGCCCCTTGAAAAATTAGAGTTGGATGTAAAGGCTGAATGCAATTAATCATGCAGCAAAAGGGTACGGTGTAAGTACAAACGGTGAGCACACCGTACCTTCTCAAACAGAGGTTTCAAGGCAAACGCTCACTCAGTAAGGCGCAAATGGACACTGAGAAGCTGGCTGGGTTTAATGAACTGTGGGGATATTAGGTGAGTTCATGAACATACATCAGGAGGCAATTACTAGAAAAGATGGTGCAACTCATATCGCTATTTATATCTGATCCGTAATATTACCTTGAAAAACAGAGCCCAAAACAGGAGCAAAATGAAGTCGCCTGGATGTCTTGAATTTCTGCTCTGTTCTTACTGCGATGGTTAATCACAGCAGCAGTAGGTTTCTATTGATTGGAAGTAACAAAATGTTGATTCAGACTAGCGTATGTATATTGACCCATGACTGGGGGGAGCAATCCTAACCTGGAGTTAGGCCTGCAAAGTTTGACTGGCACAAGGACCTCTGTAAAAGCCATTATTGCTTTTGCACGCTAACAAACCCATTGCCCCACCACTCGTGGACAAGCAGGGTGGGGCTTGACAGCTGATTGGCTGCTGGGCTGTCTGGGGGGCGGGTCCACAGCTCCCGGCATAGGCACATAGCCTGTGCAAACACACTGCGGTTCCGGACAGCGACCTCACCCACCCGCCTTGTAACTAGTCTGAGATTAGCTGGCCGCTCTTAGAGGGCTGGGTAGGAATTTTTTGCTATCTTCCTGATTGGCCCCTGGAAGGTGGTTTTTTCGCCTACCCCAGACTGGTTTGGGTGTGTTAGGTAAGGTGGTGGTGGTTCAAGTGTAGATGGTTTATTGGCCACTTGGCATGAGAGGTGCGGGGTAAGGGAAGACATAGACAGCTCATGGTATCCATGCTGGGACAGCAAGGTTGGGGGATGATCATGATGGCTCCAATGATGCTTACCCGGCTTGAAGAGTTGCTGTGAAGAGCCCCTCAACTGCCCAAGCACAGGCCAGCTGACCGGTCCCTGCAGGGGCAACTAAGACAACCTGGCTCAGTTAATAGCAGAGCCGGGATTTGAGATGAATGGCTCACCCAATGAGATCATTAGGGGTGGAGGCGGCTAGGCCTTTCACCCCCAGTTTAGTACCCCGCACCTTGAAAAGGGGAAGACCCCCCCTTTCAAGTACTTAGTTCCTGGTTTGCAAATCCTGGTATGTAATATTAATAAAAGTGGCCCAAGTAACATCCAAGCCACTGTCTGCTGAGTATGCGTGGGTAAAGCACGTTTGGACCATTATCGGAGTCAGAGAGGATGGTGCACGTCTATGTGCTTCAAGATTGGTCCAAACGTACTTTATGGTGTCCCTTGTGCTGGCCAAACTTTGCTGGCCTAACTGTGCTGGCCTAACTCCCAAGTTAGGATTGCACCCTGGTTTTCTTAGGATGGAATGTGCTGCGTTCTGCCATTTTCCAGAAAACTTCCAATATGCAATAATAGTTTACACCATCATAGTAACAGACCATGTACATATTTTTGAGAGGAAAAATGAAAGAAAATTGTAATAGTCATCCTAGGGTCTGCCTGTATAAAAGCAGTGTCTGCTGTTGTCTTAAATAACGTTTTTCTTTCTTGTCTGTAAATAACTTTTCTTACTTAACAAAAGTGGGGACGCAATCCTATGAGTAGTTTCCATTGATGGAACTATCAATGCTGCAGACACAGATTGACCAGGTACAATGGAGGACAGAGTGCCTATATCTTTAACCAGTATTTGGGGGAAAAAGAGTAGTGACTCAAATTTTAACTCGAGTTTTGATGTTTTGGCCTGAGTCTTCTCTGAATCAAGTGACGCATGACATTAACTCTCACTTTGACTCGCTAATTTGGCCACTGACTCACAAGGGCAGCACAATCCTAAGTAAGGCCGACATAGCAGAGACATATCCTAAGCCCAGCAGGAGGCAGCAGCAGCTCAGCGCAGGGCAAGGGGAGGTTTTCCCTTGTACCCAGGTAAGCCTCAGTCAGCCCTATGGGGCTACTCAGATCTTTACCTGCTGTTTTACAGGTGCAGGTGAACGTGCACAGCAATGACCCAAATTGGGGCCACTGTGGCTGGGGATGGGGTTTAGGATATGGCACTACGCCCATTGTGTGTCGCTGCCCCATCGCCACCCAGTTATGCCCCTGGCATGCCTTTGGAATGCCTCAGCAAGGCCCTGCGCTGACCAAGCACCACTGATGCTCAGCCAGTCCAGCGCCCGACTAGCCAGTGCAGATGCGCTTGACGGCACATTTGCAACAGTACTGGACCGGTGCAAGAGCATAGCATTGGTGCAACACAGGTATAGGATTGCGCTCTGAGTCAGCAATTCCAGCAACTCGAATCAATGCATGCACTTCCGTACTTGGTTGCAGCTTGCACATCAGAAAGATCTCTTTCGGAGATGCAGAAAGTGCCACAAAATTGCCACGAGCAACGGTTGTTTTGTTTCATCGCTCATTCTTTCCATTCAGACAAACAGGTGGAGTGGGAGTGGATGGGAGGGTGTATGCCCATATCAGGTATTTGCCCCACCTGCAGGGCGTGCCCAGTACACACCGTAGGCTGCAGCATGCTTCACAATTCTTCCAGTCCTGATCCAACTTTTCTAGCCCCAGGGTAAATGCAATGCAGCTCCAAGGTAAGGCTCCACGGTAACAAACATCCCCATACCTTGAGGAACTCTCTGTGACAACTACTTCACTGCGGAATGCAGAACACGCCCCATTGGCACAACTATGTTGTGCTCGAAAGTTGCTAAGGATTGCACCTCTAGCAGTGGTGGGATCTACCTGCGCTAACATCTGGAACACAGGAAGTAGCCACCGGGACGCACGGTTGATTATCAGTTCCCCGCCCCCGTGCGGAGCCTGGCCACGTCTCCCTGCGCCCGGAATAGCTCCATTTCGAAGCGAACCAAGCGCAGGGGAGGGAGGGAAGGCGAAACAGTGCGCGGCGTCTCATCGCTGCCAGCCCCATTCGCATATTGCAGGGGCGCACAGCAGCAACGACTGCAGTGGGCAGGGCCAGCCCTTACATGGAACAACCAGGATGGCGTTCCGGAGTGTCCTGGCCACACGACATCACTGACCTCTAGTATCTAAGACCTGCCCAAGCTTGACCTGGAAGGTTTTCTAAGGGTCAGGAAGGTTTTCTAAGGGATCACTTTGCGCATCTGGCTTCCTCTTTGGTGCTTAATGGGATTTCCTTGGCTAGTGGTACCAATTTCACTGCAGGCTTCTTTTTGTACCATAGGTGGAAGGTAGTAAACAAGTTGGATCCTTGCCTGATATTCCTTAGTTCACCAGTTCAAAGCCTACTTCAGGCTCAAGTCCCAAGCTGACACCCTCTGAAGAAGTCCACTTCAGACATGTTACTGGAAAATGCTAAAAGGGAAAATAAGAGAAGTGTACAGCAAATGAAGCCACCTTATACAGATGGCAATCCTAACAATTAGGCTGGCACTGTTAGGCCAGCAAAGATTGGCCGGCACAAGGGCCACCATAAAGCACATTTGTACCACTCTCGGAATCAGTGAGGATGGCACACGTCTGTGTGCTGGACTCTGACCCCAAGAGTGGTCCAAACATACTTTATGGTATGCCAGCCAAACTTTGCCGGCCTAACTCCAGGTTAGGATTGTGCCCTGAGACAGATTAGTGGTTCATCTAGGTCAGGGGTCAGGGAACTTTTTTACCTTTTACCCCAAAATATATTTAGATATGCCAACGTTATCCCCTTGACATTACCCACCCACCCACCCACCCACCAGAACAAAAGGGGAAAAAATTACATATTGGAACTCATTGCTTTTTATTTGATTAATTAATGAGCTTAATTAATGCTATGTAAATATGAAGTTGTAAAGAGTTTGGGTACACCTGCAGACCTTGAGAGAATAGAATTCAACCGTTCTGGGTTACAACTAGCTTACCTTTTTGACAACAGGTTTAGGTGCTTGGACTTAAGATTTCTCTCTATAATGAATTCAGATTGGGGCTGGCTGGCTGGCTGGCTGGCTCTCTCTCTCTCTCTCTCTCTCTCTCTCTCTCTCTCTCTCTCACACACACACACACACACACACACACACACACACACACACACGCACACACACACACAAACCACAGGCCAGCAACAGCAGTTCTGATTTTGTTTTTGTTTTCTGCTGTTCCCCTTGCCTCATTGCCTCCCGCCTCTCTTTGTGTCCCTGACTCCCTGCGCAGGCACAGGCACCCCAGCCCTCCCCCCACTTGCTTGCCCGCCCACCCCACTCCTTGGGACAGCAAGACAAGGCAAACCCAGAGAGAGCCCTAGCTGCTCACAAGCAAAGAGGCACATCCACAGAAGTCCTCTCAACACACACACACACACGTTTGTGCGCCTGCGGACACATACATACACACACACACACCTCAGCTGCTCACCAGAGCCTCCCCCACGCCTGCACGTCTCGCGTCCCTGCCGGGCTCCTGGGTGGCGGCGACAGCTGCAGTTCCTCAGCCTCCCCACCCAGAGCAGGTTCGGGCTCTTCCCTGGCATCGAGCACCACTGACTCCATGGCTGCCTGAGTGCCAGCCAGGAGCCGGCCTGCGCTGGCCTCGCTGCCCAAAATAGGCTTGGCCTCGCCGGCTCCCCCATCACCCGGCACCGCCGCGGTTGCAGCCATGGCCGCCATTTTCTCTGCTGTTGCTTTCTTCTCCCTCTACCAGCAGTGGAATTGATAACCACGGCCTTCTTCGCCACCTGGGAAGGGAGGGGAACGCTCAGGGGCGTATCTAGACAAAATTGCGCCCATGGCACGAAATGAAATTGCACCCCCCCCTCGCAAGCAACGTGACGTCATGACGTTGCGGGGTGTGGCTTCTGCTGCCATGTGTCTGCAGAGCCAACACACACACACAGAGAGAGAGACATAAACATACACAAAAAAAACCCCAGACCCAGCTAGGGAAATGCAGCCAGCTCTGCCGGCCGTCCCATCCCGCCTTACCTCTTGAAATCCTGCATGAGGCGCCTCCGGGCCGTTGTGGACATGGCGGGCTTGCGGTTATAAATAAATAACTCATATACCGGGCAGCCCAGGGGAAGGGGAAGGAGGTGAGGCGTCAGGGCAAAAGCGGCGGCTGGGTGGCGAGTGAGGTGCTGAGGAGGCTGCAGCGGCAGCTCCCTGAGCAATGGCGGCCTCTACCACTCCGAGTGGCCCACTCACGCCTCAGAGGAGGGGGGGACAGGAGGAGGAGGCTGCGAGGGGTGGGGAGAGGAGGCGGTGCCAACCACATAATTGAGGGCGACAGGGTGCCTTAAAGTGGCCTTAAAGTGCCAGCACCGTGGCAGCCAGGAAAAGCCGGCAACTTTAAGGCCACTTTAAGGTGCCCCCACGGTTTGCAGAGCCGGGGGGCACGGTGGCGGCTTCCTTCCCTGGGGCTGCCGCTCGGGCACTTTAAGTACTCGAGCGGCAGGCTGGGAGGGGAGACGCCGGCGCGCCTCCCGGCTCGGGGCACAGGGGGTCGCAAATTTGCGGGCAGGGGGCAGAGCGCCATGCCAACAGCGCCCCCCACCTTATGGAGCCCCAGGGCTCATGCCCCCTGCTGCCATACCCTAGTTACGCCTCTGGGAACGCTGCCTATTGGGGGCCAAGTACCTTGCCGCTTCTAATCTCCTATTGGAAGCAAGGGAACTCCATCAAGTTTGAGAGGAACTTCCCATTGGTCAGAAGAGAGAACGTTGGTCATGAAGGAAGGATGAGGGAAAAGGGGGCGGGGCATACACCTATCTGTCCATTACCCCCAGGAATTTCATTTTTACCCCATTTGGGGTAATTTACCCCTGTTCCCTGACCACTGATCTAGGTCAGTATTGTCTACCCTGATTGGAATTCACTCTTTAGCATGGGTTTTTTCCCTGCCCTAGCTGGAGATACCAGAACTTGAAACTGGGATCTTCAGAATGCAGAGCAGGTGCACTACCTTTGAGCCTCAGCTATGCTCCCATAAGTGTTCAATTTTTTTCAGTTTGAAAGGACACTGGGAAAAAGACAGATGTAGAAAAAAGCCGTACGGGACCTGAAAGAAGTTACGATCTGCTTAATCTTTCGCTAACTGCTTTACGGTTTGTGTGGGTTTTTTTTTTCTTTTTCTAAGTTATGAGAACTACTTTGTTTCTACTGCCTCTCTGCTAAGTTATCTTATTAAATGAAAAAAATCCACATCAGTGTCAACTAGTTCATGAAGAGCTTAAATGATTTATGACTACATTTTTTAAAAAGTCTTTTTGACAGGGGGAGAAATCTCAGCAAAATTTAATAGCTCAGTGCACTGCAGTTTCATATATAATTGCAAAACATTGGACATTGGTCATTGGCGGACTCACAGCGGTAGATACACAAATCCATTAGCATGCTCCAGTTGGGAAATTCCTATTTCCCTTAATCCCTTCCTAATGCAGGTTTCTTAAATCGGGCTAAAGACGAAGTGATTTTTGTGACATCAAGGAAAAATATGTCGCGGACAAATCTATAATATTTCAAGTCTACGCTTTCTCTGAGTGATCATCAGATGGATTTATTGCTAGAGCCTTCAAGCCAGAGCCAAATAAAAGATTTGAAAGATGCCTTCCTCCAGGTGAAGGATGGCCAGCTGTACTCAGGTCAATATGTAAACATTTCATTTTTCTAGTCACCTTGTTATTTTAATGAAGCTTTCTAACCAAAAATGGATTTCTTGAGTCCCGCTAGAAAAAGAACATAATGCCAGAATTGGAGATAGGTTGCACTAAGTTAATAACATTTAAAGGTCGCAAACAAAATGTCATGTGAAAAGAACAATAAAGTTTTCCAGGAGCAGAGTTGTGCTAGATTAAATATTGGCTAAGAGTAATTAACCTGCTACACAAATTATTATTCAAAGGAGGCTTTTCTGAAATGCCCTCTCGCTTTTTGTGATTGCAATTTTTTTCATCGGATTGTCAAATTGTTCTGATTGCAATATGCACACGCTAAGCAAATCTGAAACATTTTTGCAGTGCAACAGGTCCAATATGAATTTTAAAAGGAGTCAGCAATTGTCATTGTCTTTGAGACATGATTGCTGCTCCTACTGTATATCAGCCTATATCACATTTTAAATCTGCCACTGCAAGTCCTACTTTCTGGCTTTCCATTGTTACAAATGCATTTGGCGGGTACCAGGAACACGAGATTTTCAGTGGATGCTGAGGGTGGAATTTATAACAGATGATATCTGGCATTGGCTGTGGATGCTTGGAAATTTAATTTTTTACATTTTTATACCGCCTTTCCTCCAAGGAGCTTAAGGTGGTGTACATACCTTCTTATATTATATCCTCACAACAACCCTGTGAGGTAGGTGAGGCTGAGAGATAGAGACTGGCTCAAGGCAGTAGCATAGCCAGAGGGAAGCAGCATGGTTAGTCCTGCAGGCAGCACAATGTGCCATGTAAGTTGCCCCTCCCACTCACTGTCAGAGTCATTCCAGGCAGCGATAGCAATGCACAGGCATTAGGTGTGGGAGGGGCTACTTACACAGTACTTACAGTACTCCCCTCTGGCTATGACTGGCCCATGTCAACCAGGAAGCTTCACGGCCGAACAGGATTTGAACCTGTATCTTCCAGGTCTGAATCCAATTACCAGACCACTACTGGTTCTCAGCACAAGTATTGATTTTACTGAAAATACTTTTACCCATTTTTCTCTTCCCAAAAGGAGGCGCTCAAGCTGATCTAGAATCAGTTAAATATCATTGAAAACAAGATCACCAAAACATTGAAACTGAGACTCTCCTCAGCTCTCTTGTACCAATTTCTACGCTGAAGCATAAGATTCATACAGACATGCCTAGCTGGTTCAATTCCAAGTCTAACGATATGACCTAACACTTCATACCAGAAGATTGCTCCCAAGTGCATCTATTCTAAAGAGGAGTGGTGTCAACTTTGCAATTAATTATCTGCTTTGGTATAAAACATTCTACAACTGTATTATGAAGGTGACATTTTCCTCAGAAGTTCTTTTCTGGCTTAGACTCTTAACATGAGATTCTGCATGGCCAGCATTCAGCAGACCGAGGTGCTCAAGGATAGCTGTAGTCACATGTACAAATGTTCTTTAATGTTAAGCCTTTTCTTTCAATAAACCTGGAAGAATTATACTTCTTTCAATTAAACATCAATCTTTCAATTGATAACCTGGAGCTAAAAGTCCAGACCATATGACCAAGCAGTCTTCTGTTGAGTATTTTGTCCTGGAATGTGGGTGGCATCTCCTTTCTTTTCTTCCAAACCCACCTTTTCATTAAAGCGGTTGGCACAACACCTTAGTCCCCATTCTCTACTGGGTCTAAGCCTAAGCATTCAAGAAATAATTTCATATTCACCCCACACTTAGAGCCCTATCCTATCCCCCACCATACTGAAGTATGCAGCCACACCATGGAGGTATGTGCTATATGCCATGGTGGAGAGGCAATCAGTAGGCCAGTGAGAGGTAAGGGGAAAATATAGCTATGCATAGGCCTCTGGGTGGCCTATAATCAGGGCAGAGGCATAGGTGAAAAGTGTTCCCAGTGCACACCTTCCAGGTCCACCCCCTCCAGGTCCACCCCCCTTACTTCTCCAAACATGACCGGTGCTGTGCTCCATTTATTGGGGTATATGTTCCTTTTACAAGGATATGGTATATATCCTGTGTACTTGAAGAAAGGGGAAAACAGAGTCGATTAAAGCATTGCAGAATTCCCCTGTAAAACAAGCACGTTTCTCTCACACACACTTCTTGCTGCTAGACTGAAAGAAGTACTCTGTAGGCACTTGGTAACTTTGTAACAGAAAACGTTCTTTACTTTTGTAACATACTCTGACTAGCTTCCACTAAACTTTAACTGGTTACATTTACAATTACTGTTTCAGGCTATCATATGCTGGCAATGTCTATATATGGTTACACTGCATTTCATATATAGCTACATTCACTTTCCTGACAGGATTTATAGAGCTAGTATTGATTGCTCCCTTCTCCTACATATCAGCAGACAGAAAACAACAACAACAACAACTGAGAGTCAACTGTCAACTTCTTTAGTTAAACTGTCATAATCGACCACACCCATCTGGGCATTCTAAACAACAAGTTGTGTCTGACCAATCAAATAGAGGTGCTATTTTTACCGTATATACATGCAACACTGCCCCCTCTGGACAGCAGACAGAGTTGCCTATATATATATATATAGTTTTTTGGCCAACTGGAAGTGCCAATTTTTTAGCCCTCAGAACACCCTCTGATTGCATTCAGAGGGAGGCCAGTTACCAGTGAAGGACCCTTCTGGGGGCAGCATTGCCCCCCCGCATCTACACAACTGGATCAGAGTAACAATGGAGGGCAGAAAGATACAACAGAAGTCAGTGTGCCTATACCTTTAACCATCATCTGGAAGAGAGAATTTTGGCAGTGCAATTTTTTAACCCCTTCCATGTTGAGCTTCACCTGCCAAAATTCCCTCTTCTATACAATGGTTAAAGGTATAAGCTCTAGGTCTTCCACTGCATCTGCTCATCTTGGGCCTATGTGTTTCTTCAGACCTAAGCCAGCTATATAGCTGACATATGTCTGAAGAGAGAAAAGAGATGGGACCAGGTGAAGAAGAGGTAATGGGATCCTGGCACAATTTGTGGGATTGTGGGAAGCATCCGCTCCTCTCCAATCTGCCCTTACCCTTCCACAATCTGCCCTGAAATTCCCCCTGCCCTGACTTCTTCACACACAAAATACCCCCACCACTAACATACCTGTCCAATGCCACTGCAGCAGTTCAGAACAGCCCAACAGCATTGCACCATCATAAGACCATTTTGACTACAGATCATTCCACTAACATAAATAATCTCATAGTATGGGACGGTAAATCTACCGCCACTTCCCTCCCCCTGAACTTTGCTGTCTCCTTTTTGTCTATTTCTAAACTATGAGCCCCTTCAGACCCGGAACCTGGTTGTCGTAAAGCATTGTGTACATTGTTAGTGCACTATCAGCAACAACTCACCAGAAATCTTTGTGTGTACTAAGCTTCCACACTTCAGCCAAGGAAAGCTCTCTCATCACAAAACATATTCAATACCCTTTGGAGACTATTTTACTCAATGAATAGAAGAATTGTAAGATATCCTTCAGATAGTTCCTGAAGGAGACAGAAAACAGCAGAGCACAAAACAGAAGAAAAATAGCTGCAACTCATTCTCTAATGCTATCACATCTTCATTTTCTCCCTCCCCAATTATCAAAGAGGATGGCACAAAGGACGTAGACTTTCCAGGACTGCCAACAGGTGGTCAGACACACAGTGGCTTTTGCTAATTAGCAAATCAGAGAAACGAAGATGAAATAAATCTGTAATGATTGTCTTTATTATCAAGGAAAACGAAACAGAGGATTACCATTCAGCAGCTCTCCAGAGGCACTGAGATGAATATCAACATCGCCCTAAGGAATCACTTGACACTGACAAAATAGATGCATGTTGACGCGGATTCTATAGGCTAATGTTTCCTGATTAAATAAAACAGCCAGTTAGTTAAACCTCCTGCTCTCATGTGAATCAAAGGAAGTGTGCTCAATGGCCTAAATGATGTTCTCATTGTTCTTTCTGCATCCCAGGAATTGCTAATTGCTTATACAGGCATGCCCAGGTATCCACCGGGGTTCTGTTCTGGCCCTCCCTGTGGATACCTGAAACCGTGGATACTGGGAACACCTTTTTAAAGATAGGGGAACATCAGTGGTATTGCTGCAAGAAGGTAAACAAAGGAGATCTGTTTAATGTTCTCCTATTTTTTTTTAACAGGCATCCCAGTATCCATGGTCTCTGTGGGTACCGAATCGGTGGATACAGGGCATGCCTGTACTACCTGATAGGTTGAAAGCCATATCAACAAACCAGCTCTCACAGCAGCATTTGGACTGCAGAACATTTAGTTCAGGGAAAAATCAAGAGAACCAAACCAATTCAAACTCAAATCAAAGCTTGGTCTCATTCCAAACCAGTTAGGAAGTGAGGAAGAAAAGCTGTTTAGGTAGCTGTGTTGCTCTGCTGAAATACCCTTGGTGATAGATGCTGAGTAGATGGAGTCTGTTTTCTAAAAAGGCATGTGGGTGATCCTGCCCATCCAATTAGTGTATGTGCAACAATAAAGCATGGCTTTTAAAGCAATTAACCTTTCTTGGCAGAAAGTGTATGTGCATGATTGTGATGGCGAATTAAGTGCACTGAGTTTTTCCAAATGCTGTTCTTGTCTCCATCCCCTGAATACAAGACCATTCATTCTATCCAATCCGTGAAGCCTATGATTTTGCAGTTCAGGCTATGAACACTTAGTCAGCGTCGTCATCCGCAAATGAACTCCCGGAACACTGGGAGGGACATGGGTGGGACTTTTGCATGATTGGCAGCCCGCCCATTTCGTTCCGTGGCTGCCCTGGCCTCGAGGGGGGGCTGCCTCCAGTTGGCGCGGCCCCCCGCTGCTTGCCCAGGCGCCCGGCGCACCCCCACCTGTCTCCCCCGGTGAGCAGGCACCCCTCGAGGCCAGGGAAGCCGCAGAACGAAACGAGCGGGCTGCCAATCATGGCAAAGCCCCACGTAAGTCCTTCCCAGTGTTCTGGGAGTTCATTTGCGGATGACAACACTGCTCAGGATCCAGTGGATCTAACAGGCAGGCGCTCAAATTGCCTTTCTGATCAAATGCCCTTTGTGATCAAATGGCTCATGCCACATATAACACTTGGCTTTACAATGGTTAAAAGTATAGGCACTCTGCCCCTGCCCCCCATTCATATCTGGTAACCCGATAAATGTTGAGGTTACAAAATACACCAGTTCACACTGTGATCCATTAAATCTTATCTCCAAGGTGGAGGAGAATCATATGTCACACACGCACAAGTGTGCATAGAATATAGCATATTATGCAAGTGCCATTCATATGTAGGCATACCCCATGTTGCAAATGGGGCCTGTGGTTGAATGGGACTGGGGATAGGGTAAAACTGGGTGCGGAGGTGTAAAGAGCTCCAGTCTCTCCAGATGGGAAAACCTTGACGGAGGGACCAGGCAACTGCCTGCCTTCCAAAACCCACTCTGGCAGACCGGATAGGGAGTACTCTTAAATACGGTAGCGGTCTCTGGATTTAGTTCAGCATTTTACATTCCCCTTAGGAACACCAAAGTACTCCCAGGACACAGAATCTCCTCCAAAGCTTTTATTAAAGCAAAACAATCAAATTGGCTTGCGAGTAATTAGCAAAAGGACTACAGCATAGAAACAAAATAATAAAACCTAACACAGACTAACATAGAGACATTTAACACAGGCTGTCTTACAGATACGTTCTTAGCTGGATGGTTCAGTTGCACAACTTCAGCATAGTTTCTCCTCCTTCCTTCAGGACAGCATGGTGAGGCAGTTCCGCTAGGGAATCTGACTAAAGACTTGGGATTTTTAGTCCTCTATTATAGCTCCCAACTGCTCCCCCTCCCCTCAGAGGTTAGTGATTGATCTGGTTAGCATCACCTGCTTCATCAAGAGTTTACAGCAGCTGCATGGCATTTTTAGGGCGGCAACTATCCTGTCCTTGAAGTTTTTACTCCCTTTTTCCTTTCACACGCCTGATAACATCCTGCCCCCTTGGCGCCAATTAATTTACAGCCAAATCGTTCCCACGGCTCAGCAGCTTAGATAGTATTAGGCCCACATCCCAGCTTCCCAGAATCCTTTACCCCATTCAGGTCAACACTGCACTTTAAAATCTTAAACATGCTGTAACTTAGTTTTCTATAGTTCTTTACATGCTCCCCTTTTTCCAAAATGGATACATGCCTCAAGCTGTAACCATTTTCAACATACAATTCTAAGACAGCCAGGTACTTCTTAGTTACAATTATACAAAATAGACACAATAAACATTTACACATTTTATACACTAAAGAGGTAAATGGTTTAACAGCACCCAAACCTTGCAGAACCTCCACTACCACTATAATTCCTTCTTATTCTAACAATCAACCTGAACATCATCTTCCCCGTTTTCTTGATCCTCCCACATACGTGATAATGCATCAGCTAATATATTATGACGTCCCCGAATATGCTCAATCTGGAAATCAAAATCCTGAAGAGATAGAGCCCATCTCACAATTCTTTGATTTTCTTTAGCCTTTGCTAAAAACGTTAAAGGAGAATGATCTGTTTGTAAAACAAAACGCGTTCCTAGCAAGTAAGGTCTCAATTTGGCTAAACCCCAGACAATGGCTAAACACTCCTTTTCTCCTACTGAATATCGCTGTTCTCGGGGCAACAATTTTCTACTTAAGTAAGCAATTGGACGCAACTCTCCTTGATCATCATGTTGTAACAACGCTACCCCTAATCCACTATAACTTGCATCTGACTGAACTACAAACTGTTTCAAAAAATTCGGGGCATTTAACACTGGTGCATTAGCCAACCCCTTTTTTAAGACTTCAAAAGCTTGCTGACACTGCTCAGTCCATTTTAGTTTTTGAGGTAAGTTCTTTCTACACAGATCAGTTAGAGGGGCAGACAACGTAGATGCGTGAGGCAAATATTTTCTATAGTAATTGAGAAGCCCTAAAAAACTTTGTAAATTCTTTTTACTTTTTGGGCGGGGCCACTCCTGAATCGCTTGAATTTTTGCTTCAACCGGCTTCATTTTCCCATTCCCGATAACATGTCCCAAATATTGAACTGTACCTTGTGCAAATTGACACTTAGCAGCTCGTAACGTTAACCCTGCTTCTTGTAAGGTGGTTAAGACATTTCTTACATGCTCCAAATGTTGTTCCCAAGTATCTGAGAAAATAGCCACATCATCCAAATATGCCGACGCATAATTCTGATGCTTCGTTAATAACTGATTCATCAACCTTTGGAAGGTAGCGGGAGCTCCTGACAATCCAAACGGCATCTTTTTAAACTGGAACAACCCCCGAGGTGTGCAAAAGGCTGTTAAAGCAGCACTGGCCGGATCCATGGCAATTTGCCAATACCCTTTACAAAGGTCCAGACAAGTAATAAACTTAGCTCGAGCCACTTGCTCCACTAAAAAATCCAACCTAGCCAATGGGAATCTATCAGCCACAGTTTGCTGATTTAACTTTCGAAAGTCTACACAGAACCTATATTCCTTAGTAGTTTGTCCTTCAATAGGCTTCTTTCCAACCATAACCACTGGAGACGCCCAGGCACTTTGAGACGGTTCCACAATATTTAACCGTAACATCTGTTCTAATTCTTGTTCAACAACCTGAGCTATAGGCCCCACTAAAGGTCGGGGGGGG
>JAJKFI010000003.1:21450341-21467931 GCA_029204185.1 Lerista edwardsae
ATCCTGCCCCCTTGGCGCCAATTAATTTACAGCCAAATCGTTCCCACAGCTCAGCAGCTTAGATAGTATTAGGCCCACATCCCAGCTTCCCAGAATCCTTTACCCCATTCAGGTCAACACTGCACTTTAAAATCTTAAACATGCTGTAACTTAGTTTTCTATAGTTCTTTACAGGAGGGGGAAGGAAAGGCACAGGGAAGTTGCAATAGGAGGTGGATCCAATGGTAATATGTGCTATTTCCTTCTGACAGCAGCCTCCCCAACCCTTTCTCTCCTTGGACTTCTACAGAACTAGTGAAATATCTAATTTTGCTATCAAGGAGACCCATTTTGGACTGCGAAGTTTACAGAAGTGTAAGGGAATCCCCTTTCACCTCTGAATCTGCCCCCCCCAACTAGATGCAGCACACACATTTTTTGTGCTGCTGCACCAATCTCCGGGGAAGGATAGGATTGGGATGCAAATGTAGTTGGTTTTCCAGAATGGCTCTCTGGTATTATTCCAGAGTTCGATAAATCTATAGGTAAACAATAAGTGTGGGATGTGGTGACACTGCAGGTTAAACCGCTGAGCTGACCTTGTTGACTGGAAGGTTGGCAGTTCGAGAACCACACAACAGAGTGAACCCCCGTTGCTTGTCCCAGCTCCTGCCAACCTAGCAGTTTGAAAGCACGTAAAAATGTTAGTAGATAAATAGGTACCACTTCGGTGGGAAGGTAACGGCGTTCCATGTGCCTTGGCATATAGTCATGCCGGCCACATGACCATGGAAATCTGTCCTCAGGACAAACGCCGGCTCTTCGTCTTGGAAACAGAGATGAGCACTGCCCCCTACGGTCGATCACGACTAGACCATTTGATTGTGGGAAAACCTTTACCTTTAAACAATAAGAACCGCTCATTGAAGCAGCTCATACCACGGGAATGTGAATTTCAAAAGAAAATAAAGTGCTTTGAAACTGGCTCAGCTTCATGCTCCTCAAGGGGCCTCTGGATTGAAATCCTTTAGAAAAAAAAACAATTGGCACTCTGCCTTTGCAAATGTAATGCTTGTCTTTGATATTTGGAAGGTATAGAATAGAAAGATGGCTGAACAAGTAAACACCGGATTTTGCATCACGTCTTGGAACCATTTATAGCTATCATAGTTAATAATCCTGTATCTCTGTGGTTAAACAGAAGCAAGTGTTGGACATTGAACTCAGCTTCCATTCATCGTGTTGTTACATTACTATGACCTTGGTAGGACAGGAGCATTTTAAGGACAAAAATTCTAAATACAGAAGCAGATCTGTACTTACACTTCACCTGTGCACTTTCCCATTTCAAAAGGGAGGGGACATCCGGAGCTTGACACATGGGCATGCAAATTCAACTTGCCACATATTGGAACCAATTAAATCTGGTTTAGTTGCTCAAGAGACTTTAAGTTTTCTCCTGCATAGTCAGAATGTGCTACTAGTAAATTGAGCAAAATGTATGGAAAGAACGTGTAGTCAAGGAAACCTGAACTGATGCAAATTAAGAAAATTAGAGGCACTTTTGGGAAACCAAGAAAAGTTAGAGAGTAATTACTCTCTACCACTGGGGATTAATTCGATTGGATTTCAATTTAAAAATTATCCCCCACTATTTGCAAAAGAAGCACATGGGTGGGGTCTTCTTGCTGGAGGTCTTCAGGCAGAGGCTGGACAAGCTCCTTTTGGAGTTGCTCTAGAAAGGATTTTCCTGCTTCTAACAGGGGGTTGGACTAGAAGGCCTCAAAGGACCCTTCCAACTCTAGGATTATATGAGTCTATGAAAAGAAAACCCATTCGCAGAATAATAGCATCAATATGAATTTGCAACTACATAAATGATGATGCTTGTCAGTTAATAGCATTCAAGACAAGAAAATCAGTGGTAGAGTCCTCCAAGGACCCTGGAGTGCTTGGCATTCCCGTTTCCATTTTTAAAAGGCATTTGGGGAGTCAGCACATTTTGTTTGCTTTATCTGTATTCTGCACCTGTCACACACAGCAGTGGAGGAGGGCAATCTGTCGGCTTCTTTCAGGAACCAGATATGTAGTGTCTGTCTGTTTTCTCCCATTTTTTTCTCCCTCATGTTTTCTCCCATTTAATTGTGAATCTGTCTCGTTAGCAGAGTGATGGGCGAATTACTCCCGGCTTGATTTGAAAAGGGATTGCCAATTACAAGTCATTTTAAGGAACACTCAGAAAAGTCTTGGGAGTTTTCCTAGAGTTCTACATTTATGTACTGCTTGCACTACCTCAAATTTGCTTACAGTTCCATCTATTGTCTCCCTAACAAAGTACAGGACATGTGAGATTAGGATGAAAAGGTCCACAATTTGTTGACCAAATACAAAGCCTAAGAGAACTAGAAGGCCTTCCCCTTTTGTGTATATTTCCTTCTTTCTTGGGGGAACGAGACAGAATGCTACGCCTATTCCAGGAGGCATTCCATGGGCACCCCATCCTGATTCCAAGCTAATGGTCGCCAAAGATGATCACAGCTTATCAACACCAACCCCTTCAAAGAGAGCTTGAGAATGGTCTGGATTGGACAGCCCTCCCAACGATGACAAGCGTTTTAGCTTGACTTTAGAATCCATGGACATGGAGTTCCCAGCCAACATCGCTAAGCCAAGAAGCCTCTCCAGCCGGGATCAACAACCTATGGCCTACAGGCCGGATCCAGCCCACCACAGGTCCCACCCACATGTCAGCCGGTCCATGCAGAGCTCGGTTTGGGGAGCTTTCCCTCCCATTGAATTTGCCATGGGGCAGGCAATAAATGGCAGAGCCTTTGGCCCAGGCTCGTGAACTCCCTGCGCCACATCTGTCACTTCAGGTAGCTTGGCAACCCAGATGTATGGTAATGACTTGATGATGTCATCGCCAAACATCTGGTCCCTTTCATGGAAAGGCTATTGATCCCTCCTTTAAGCACTGGTTCTGCTCACCTACTTTGCCCGTTCCACTTTCTCGGGGTGCATACCAATTCCTCATCCGAAGGCTTAACCCTATACGTATTTGCCAGTTGGGGCAACCTGAATAAACTATGAGTAGGGTTACCAGATACAAACTGGGACAAAGTGCCTATAGCAGGGCATGCTATGGACTGACTATGGGGGGTAGAATTGGACTGTTAAAAATCTAACCTAAAAAGCTCATTCACAGTGTCACCTCAGGCAATTCACTTCACCTCTACTGGCATAGTCAATCCAGCAGACAAACAGGATATCATTGAAAAACACCTGAGCAGTTATGTCCTGACTAAATTACAGGTGAACCAGAGGGAGAGAAGAAACCTGATTGTTATTCCCCAAGTCATAAAGGTAGAGAAAGATAAGTTGGAAATGAACAAGAGAGACTTTCACTGAGATTCACTTTGATCTTGAAAAAAACATTTTTATTGCAGGACACAGATATTAAGCCTTCTTGTGAACTTCTATCGTTTTTGCCCTGTTCTCTTTTGTCTTAGAATGTGTCGTTCTCTGTTTTTCTTTACTACCATTTTTGTTTCCAAGGCCCCCAAAATTCTTTGCATTTGTATGGTACTTTCTGGATGCACAAACCGCTCCCTATGGATAGTCTTTATGTCCTTCCATTAACTCTGAAAGGTGAACAAGTATTGCCCCATATTGCAGTCATAGGTCAAGAGAGAGTGGTTTACTCCCTAGTGAATTCCAGAGGAAGTGAGTTATGAAAGTCCTGATTTGCAGCTCAGACCACTATGCTATTGCTTGCTCTTATAAATTAAACTGCTCTTGGTCAACTGGGCCTAGAAAGAACTATACGACAGGTGCAACCTTTCTCCATAGTAAACTGAAATATCCATTTATGGTGAGAACAGCTTGGGTTATGGACTGGGAGTCATTTAGTATCACTCAGGAGCTGGATTTTACTTTAGGGCCTGTTGTCTCCTTTATGGCCTGTGTGGGTTGGAAGTGCTTTGCGCACACATTTGATGACTTCAAGCTATATATTTCTTCTACAGTGCCTGGCAACCACGGCGCATCAGGTAGGATTCCCAAATCTTACACTGTCCAGGAGTTCTTTTGTGTAAAGTAACTGCAAAAGGTCTCAAAATTTCTTTTGATTGTAGGTTCATAGCACAGAATAGCCATGACGTGCCTTGCTTGTCGCTGGCCTTGCCCGTTGGCCCCTGCACAGTGAGACAGGGCTATGGGGCTCAGCCATTGGGCAAGCTGAATGGGGAGGCAGGGCTTGTGGTGTGCAAGCTCCCGCCTGCCCACGCCCGTTCATTCTGGCCCCAGACGGTGATTCCCCACCCGCCTGCCCGTTTTTTCAGGCTGAGATTAGCTGGTCGCCCAGGGGGAATTTTTGACCCCCAGGCAATTGGCTCCAGTCTGGGCGTTTTTTTTGCTTACCCCAGTCTGAAGCTGGTCGGGGGTTCCTTTAAAAACTTTAACTGGTCACTTTCCTTCTGGCAGGCAGCGTGCGGGAGGCAGGAAGGTTATGTTATTGGTTTACGTCTTGAGGCAGCACAGTTGGGGACGGTTCTGGCACCTCATACGTTTGCTTATCCGGCTCGGTGAGGATGTTGGTTCGCCCCTGATCGGATCTGGCAAAGGCTGCCCTTTGGCGTGGCCAGGGTGAGCCAGCGCCGACACACTGCCCCGACCCCTAGCGGTTGAAGAGGATGGAATTAAGCAGATTTAAGCTGGTTTAATTCTGGAGTCAGGATGCAGGCCCGTTGTTCATCCAGACCCATGGGGAAGTAGATGGCTAGTGCCATTTCCCCATAGCCCGCACGCTTGGGTTTAGGCTAGGCCCGTTGCAAGTTTTGTTTTAAAGTGTAAATAGTTAATAAAAGTGGCCCATTATTACCATAGCCTTGTGTCAGTGTGCTTATTGGGGATCAAGGGTAATGGGAGTTCAGACTCCTTCTGCCCTGCATAGAATACATGGCATTGCTGCTTCTATCTAAGGTTACCAGATACAAACAGGTACAGAATGCCTATATCTTTAACCATTGTACAGAAGCAGGAATTAGAGCAGGTGCCCATCATGGAAGGTTCTCAGATGCTGCACCTGCCAAAACTCCATCTTCTATTCAATGGTTAAAGGTAGAGGCACTCTGTATCTGATAACCCTACTCTATCTCCCTTGTGCGCTCCCCCCATCTTTTGTGCATACTTCTTCTACATACTCTGTGGGGCTGACTATTTCCCTTGGTGAACGGAAATGGTTGAAATGCGACATACTGTTGACATAATAGCTGAAAGCCAGGATGGTGTCATGCTGGGATGTCAAACTCATTTCAAACAAGTCGGATAGCATTCATGATGCCTGCTGAGGGCCAGAAGTGATGTCATCAAGCAGGGACATCATTAATAAGCTAGTGATGAAGTCACATTTCCTCACTTATAAGCTGCAAATGACAGAAAAGAAGTTTCGGAAATCTTGCTAATATTTTTAAGATTGGGAGAGCCCAATTATCATGCAGGCCACCCATTCAGCAATGACATCTCAGCACAGTTCAGCAGATGAGAGCAATTGTTGGTGGTACTGGGAGAGCCCTAATATCACGTGGGCCAGAGAGAGAGCTTCCTATGGGCCTTATGTTTCACACCTATGGTAGTGGTGCTAGTGCTGGACTTAGACATAGAAGATACGAGTTCAAATCCCCACTCAAGCATGAAACTTCCTGGGTGAACTTGTGAGGGCAAAAGGAGAAAAGAAAGCATGTACACCATCCTGAGCTCCTTGGAGGAAAGAGAGCTATTAAAATGTGAAAAATAAATAAAGGGCCACCCCTCTGGACTGAATTTTGGCACTGTATAGACCCTCTATTATTTTTAGCCTTGCAGTGGTGAATTGGCTCAGGAAGACATGTGGAACATTATTTATTTGAAGAATGTACAGTATTCCCATGCCAAAGTACATTTATTTGAATAATGTACTTTCCCATGCCAAAGCAAATGCCCAAGGCAGCTTACATGGGCAGGCTAGTCTAAACCACCATTTTTTCCCCCCATGGAGTTTTTACAAATATACAGTGATTCATTGAATTCTGTGATTCACTGAATCCTCAGTCCCAGATGCAGCCTTAACAGTGTGGTTCTCTCCTCTGGCTGCATTCCATCAAGCTGCAGCACATGAAGGGCAAAGATGCTGGCTTCCTAGCAGTATCTGTCTTAGGTCTCTAATCTTGGGACCACCAGTTCAGGGGGTCCTTTGTTGTTGAACAGCCCCACATTGCCTCCTGTGCTTCCTGACTTTCTGATCCTGTGGATTCTTCTCCTACAGGGTCAACAACACCCAGATCAATGCTGGAAGCCTGACTCAGCTCATACCCATGCAGAGGACTACACAGCTCCTGCTTTCTAACATGCTATGACAGCCCTCATGTAGGTGGTTTTCACCTCCAATGCACATTTTCAGTTTACTGTTTTGGCCATTGTTTCTAGAGGACAAGAGGCTGAGATAACTGGCAGAAGACTTGATCACGTACTTATGAAAAATTAAAGACTGTTCAATTTGTTCTTTGTGGACAACCAGCACCAATCTTTTTGGCTTATATTCCTTTAATTTACCGCAATATAAAATATTTATAGGGAAACATTAAACCAAGGCAAGCTGTGTAAATAACTAACATAACTAACAAGTAAGCCACTTAAAGTTAATCCTTTTATCTTTAATCACTAGTATAGCGGCGTGAAGAATATTTTCAAACCCCAGATCAGCTCCCAGCCGTATGTTGCACTTTGTTTAAAACTGAAAATGTCAGTCTCCTATTCCTCACTTTCATCCCCCCAGCTAAAAAGTAGGCAGTTCAAAATACAGCCTATTACATCTTGCTTGATTATAACACAATTCTTCCATGTATGTTTAATGCCAGGTCAGTTCATAGCACTCAAACAGCCCAATCCTATCTAACCCACTCCCACCCCTATCCTGGCACACACCCCTCTCAGCCCTGGTCACTGCCCCATCCCATCCACCCCCACCACCCCCTCGCTGACTTCCCAGCACTTAGCGGCACCAAAGCTTTTCCTGGGGCCATTTGTGGTCGTGTTCCTGCTCCACTCTATGGCTACGGGTGTTTTTGTTTATTTGTTTGCATAAAAACAGCCTTTTGGGAGTTGAAATATTGGAATAAAAACACAAAACACCACATTTTTTTTAGATATTTTCCAGAAATTCAAATAGATTGCTTTTCCAGTTAAGTAATACTGTGGCTGCACCTGCTGATTCTATATGACCTAGTATATCCAGGGGTGTGTTTTGGGGGGGATAGTTTTCCCAAAATTCATTGATTAAAATAGGAAATTGCAGTGTTAGGTGTTTTTATTCTACATTCTCATTGCAAGTTTTCATTTATATTAATTTTAATTGCTTTAAAAGTGTACTAGGTAGATGATATAGGTGACATAGGGTCAGCAGATGCAGCCACAGTATTATTTCTAACTGGAAAAGTAGCCTATTTGAATTTCTGGAAAAACACCGGAATGCGGTGTTTTGTGTTTTTATTCAAATATTTTAAAAGCCAAAATGTGGTTGTTAACACGCAAAAAGCAGTTTTCAACAAAAAATCCCACCCTACCTGTATTTTCCCTTTCATAAATATCTTGTGGCAGTGGGTCTCAAACTGGTGGGTCATGACCCACCGGGAGAACCAGAAGCAGAGCAGTCCCCCTGCAGGGATGGCAGTGACAGGGCTACAGCAATTGCAGCAGTGGCACTACCAAGTGGCACTTTTTCACTTACCTGGGGGCAGTGCTGGCCTTGCGCAGGATGCCAGGGGCTTGCAGCCCCTCTGCAGGCCTCCCCATTGCTGTAAATAGGCCTTGTCCCTTCAGAACTCACTTCTGATTTTTGATTGAAAACTTGGTGGCAGCACCACAATCGCTACAAAGTCAGGAGGAGTTTAGGTGGGCTTTTGCAAAATAGTATTAGTTAGTTATGCTTTGAGAGTTATTCTGTGTTCAGTCATTAACCTCCTTTATTGCATATTATGTTTTTTTTATTGGTTGTTTTGTAAAATCCTATTCCTAGTTGGTGTCTTCATTTATTCCATGATCACCTCTGCTCTGTTAGCGCTTCCATAAATCAATAAACCATTTCATTCATTTCAGTTACAATTTGGGATCGGTAGTCTATTCTACTGTTTCCACGTTAGTCCACTGGGGTGTAAAATAACCTGACTTTCACTTCCATGTGTGAGATGAGACCTTGGTTGTAAGAAAGAGTCCATTTGCTCAGGACTGACAACTTCTTTAAAATGCCAGTAATATCACCTCCTTCCCAACCCAATTCAGCCATTTCTGACTCCGGTCTGGATTCTGTGATGGAATGCTTTCAGTGTACACATTATTCACAGAACTTCCCATTGCCATATTCTATTTTCATTTCAAGAAAAACCTAGCGCATCTCAATGTACCCCAGTGGGCATAACATATGTTAGCACCTAAAGAAGAAAGGATATAATATGCACTGGACTGAATATAGATAAAGTTCCCAAATTCCTCTGAGCACAAGGGAAATGCTCAAATGCAATTTGAATTATTTTTGGAAGCTACCAAAGTTTTTATCACATCTCAGAGCTGTTTGGAAGCAAGCACACTGAACAGGATTTGTAGATCATTGCTGCCAGATTTTTCTTCCCTCAAGCAGAGATATTTTTATCACACAGGGATAACCCAAGATGAACTACTTGAATCCTCCCTTGAATTTTGCATCCTCCTCAAATTCTACTGCCCATCTCCTAACACCCACCCTGTGCACTACTATATATGCATGCACACACAGACACACACACCACAGCATGCACACAAGCGCACACTAGGCAGAGAAGGGTGGACAGGTATGGTATACCCCCCACAAATGTTCTTGCCATTCCAGCCTACCACCTGAGGCTTTTTCATGGCTGGAAGCACCCTGTTCCCCAGTGTTGGAGCAGCCATGGAATGATAATTTGGTACAGGGCCATTGAACAGTCATCTTCTACCTCCTTTTACATAGAGCAATGTATAGAACAATGTCTCATCAAAATATAGAACGACTGTATTTAGAAAGTCATGTTTGGACAATAGGCATGCGACTACTACATGTCATCTCAGATTTAATTTGGGGTGTCCAGCCTCTTTCTTCTCTCTGTTGCTTGTTAAAGAATACCAGCAATGGCTTCCAATGTTGTGGGATTATCACCTGTAGTTTCATTAATCCAGTCATCCTTAGTGAACAATGTTTATTTAGGAAGTAATTTTCCCTATATGATGGTTCTAATAGCCAGATTCTTTTTTCCATTCAGTTTTAATTTATCACTAAGGGTGCAATCCTATACCTGCGTTGCGCCGGCGCTACTACACTGTCAAGCACATCTGTGCCGGCTAGTTGGGCGCTGGACCAGCGCAAGCAGCAGTGTCACACACGGGCACCACTGTGCCCATCAGCAATGCCAGCCGTGTGCCGGTTGAGTGTCGGCAGTGCTCAGTCGGTGCAGGACCTCATCGAGGGCGTGCCAGAGGCATGCCAGGGCCGTAATGGGGCAGCGCAGTGGCGGCAACGGGGATGGTGACGCATGACAGGCATTGTGCCATATCCTGAACCCCATCCCTGGCCAGGGCGGCCCCAATTCAGGCTGCTGCTGTGCACATTAATCTGTGCCTGCAAAACAGCAGGTGTAGCTGCGAGCAGCCCCACAGGCCTGGCTGGGGCTTACCTGAGTGCAAGCAGAAAAGCTCCCCTTGCCCTGTGCTGAGCTGCTGCTGCCTCCTGCTGGACTTAGGATATGGCCCTGCTATGTCGGCCTTACTATGTTGGACTTACTTAGGATTGCGCTATAAGTAGCCAGTTCAAGGCAGGCGCATCGCAAGGGTATGGCACCCCAGGGCACGAGCCCTGGGGCGCCATAAGGGGGGGCGCGCCGTTGGCATGGCGCCCCGCCCCCGCCCGCAAATTTGCGGGCCCCCGCACCCGAGGAGCCTTGGCGGCGTCCCGGCCTGCCGCTGGGGTGCTTTAAGCGCCCCAGCGGCAGCAGGGAGAAAGCTGCCGCGCGCCCCGAGCCGGGACGCGCGGCGGCAGCTTCCTCCCCCCCAGCTGCTGCTGGGACGCTTTAAGCGCCCCGGCGGGGGGGGAGAAAGCCACCGTCGCGCGCCCCGAGCCGGGACGAGCGGCGGCAGCTTCCTCCCCCCCCCGCCGCTGGGGCGCTTTAAGCGCTCCAGCGGCAGCGCGGGGAAGGAAGCCGCCGCCGTGCGCCCCGAGCCAGGACGCGCAGCGGCAGCTTCCTCCCCCCCACTGCTGGGGCGCTTTAAGCGCTCCAGCAGCAGCGCGGGGAAGGAAGCCGCCGCCACCGCCGCGTGCCCCGAGCCGGGATGCACGGCGGCAGCTTCCTCCCCCCCGCTGCTGGGGTGCTTTAAGCGCTCCAGCAGCAGCGCGCGGAAGGAAGCCGCCGCCGCCGCGCGCCCCTAGCCGGGACGCGCGGCCGCAGCTTCCTCCCCTCCCGCTGCTGCTGCTGGGGCGCTTTAAGTGCTCCAGCGGCAGCACCGGGAAGGAAGCCGCTGCCGCACGCCCCGAGCTGGGCGCGCGCTGGCGGCTCCCATCCTGGGCTGCTGAGCCCACCAACATCATGACGTCGCGTGCCCTCAGCGTGGTTTTGCCCAGGTACGCGTCTGGTTCAAGGTTATATCTAAACTGTCAAATAACAGAGGAGTAAATTAGCCAATCTCAGAAAATGATAAAAGAAATACTTGTTGCTACGCATTATGTTCCATAAGCTTACAAGCATGTGGTAATATTTCCAACCCTGATTCTGTGGGAGCCATTTTAGTCTGATGTCTTTTAAACTAAGGCTTGTAGCAAAAACCAAAAAGAAATTCAGTGTTCCCAAATGGTTCAGAAAAGAAGTACTCGTCAGCGTTTACTCAAAAATGCCTGATAACTTTTTAAAGACACACATTTTCCAGATTTTGACCTGGATATAATCTGGGATAACTAGACCAGAACTCCTGCAGTTTGATTTATACAAGGACAAACGGCCCAATCCCAAACTGCCCAATTGCCCAGGAACGCAGCAGGTGGCTACAGCTGCATCCCACAGCACCCAGGCAGCCCTGTGAGGCTCCGTGGGGAAAGGGGATGTCCTCTCTCCGCAATAAGGGCATAGGGCAGACAACAAGTGTACTTGCATCTGAGCTGGCTTTTTAGCCAGCGCAGAAGGGAGGGCCTCTGAGTATGGCTTACGTGGAGGTTTGGAACCAGCAGCATGAGCCACCGTTTGCTCCACCCTCCACCTGCCCTAGAACACCCTCTCATCCCACCCAGAATGGCTGCATTGCCGGCAAGCAGCAGTCTCACCACCCGCTGGAGAGCAGGGCTCCCTTTGGGGCACCCATTGCTGTTGTTGCCATGGCGTTGCCCCAGCACCAGCGGCAATGGCTTACTGCCACTATTGGAAGTGCTTTATGGCGCCTTGCATTACATTTGCCCAGCCAGTAAAAGCATACCATTGGATTGGGCCCTAAAGCATGATAATAACTTCAGTGATGCAAGGCAATCCTTTGGTGACAATCATTCTGTTTACATGGATAATCATTTATCCATTTCCTCCTTACTCAGAGTTCATCTGAGTTCAGAGTTCATCAATGACTGCCTCTGTTCAGGTGAAAATACATTCCAACTTGTAAACTATTAAAATAATATTGCTGAGATTCCAATTCCATCTTGTTACTGTTGAAGCATTCTTTATTCAGTTTCTCCATTCACAACTGCCTTTCCTAGCTTTCTCCTACCTCTTCATCATTTTTTCATTTATTGGTTTTCCATTTCTCCTTGACTAATCATCTTGTATTTTTATATGGCCTGAAGGACTGCAGCCAAAATGCCACTTTTAATCTCATTTTCTCCTTCCAGCCTGCATTTTGCTAATCTCCTTTTCTTACACCGTTTGCAATTAACGTATCCCATTAGTGTTCCAGACTATCAATGTTTCATTTGCTCAGAGGATTAATGTTGAAAAATGTATTAGTGCTAATACATAGTAAATGAGAGAGGGATTCCATTTATGTCTTTGACATCAGCATTTTCAGTAGAAACAAGGACAGCCAGATTAGTGAATTGCTAACTAGGATCTGGCGATAAGCAAAACTTTGTTTAGTTGACTTTTCAAAATAGATAGGGAAATACTGATTACTCTGGAGTTTCTTGACTTAGTCAACCTTGATTCTCAGTCAATGTATGTGCCATCAGTTGAAAGATTTCCCAAAGAGATATAGGCTTATTCTCCTGATCTTGACATCTTCATCCTCTTTTTCTAACTTCATCATTCACAGGCAACAAAAAAGTGGGTAGATGTTTTAGCATAAGATATACGTGTTATTTAAACTGTGGGTTGGGACCTACTTGGTGGGTCACAACCTGGTATTAGGTGGTCAGGAAAAGCTGGCAGCAGCCATCTTGGAACCTGCAGACCTCACTCTTGGTATATTCCTTTTGTGCGTGTTAAGAGTTTGAATTTTCAAGTGAGGGTTTAAAAAAAAAAAGTTCAGTGCTTTTATATAATATTTTGTCCTAATCTTACTTTCTGTCAGGGATATTTCATGGTTGTACAATTGCTGCAGTTCAAGAATGCCAATTTGCATTTCAGGACATTATTTTATTATGTTACATTATTTTATTATGTTACAATGACAGCACTTCCTGCTTGATGATGTCACTTCCTGCCACAACATCACTTCCAGGTTAATGACATCATTTCCAGTGGGTCCCGACACGAGTACCATTCTAAAAAGTGGGTCCCGGTCTAAAAAGATTGAATACCACTGAGATGTACTGTATATTCACCTATTCAAGTCATATTTCTAATTCATACTAAAAGCAATCACACACTTACAAGCTGAATCCTAGCTGTGTTTGCTAGAACTAAATCCCACTCATTTCCATAATATTTACTTCTTAAGTAGGCATGCTTGGGACTAGAGCCATATACTTAGCAATGCCATTCTTTGAAGCTGGGCAATATTTAGAAATATTATTCTGCTGTTTGCCAATTCTTATTTAAGAATCTCCTGCTTAAGTTACTGGCAAGGGAGCTAATGAGGGAATTAATTGAGTTAGTTATGACCTTTGTGAAACTCAAGCAGCTGTGTAAAAAGGTAAAGGTTTCCCCGCAACTGAATGGTCCAGTCATGACTGACTGTAGAGGGCGGTGCTCATTTCCATTTCTAAGCCTGTAGAGCCGGCGTTTGTCCGAGGACAAGCTTCCAGGGTCATGTGGCTAGCATGACTATATGCCGTAGCGCAGGGAATGCTGTTACCTTCCCACTGAAGTGGTCCCTATTTATCTACTTGCATTTTAAAGGGCCTTTGAACTGCTAGGTTGGCAGGAGCTGGGACAAGCAACGGGAGCTCACTCCGTCGCACTCCCAACCTTCCAGTCAGAAAGCCCAGCAGCAGCAGTTTAACCCGCAGCACCACCATATCCCTTTACACAGTGATGTCATGCAGGGGGTACGCAGGGGTACGCGAGTACCAGTTCCTAGGATTACGGCTGGCCCCGCCCATTCACCCGCCCACTCTTTGACTTCGCCCCCTGCAACGTTTGAATTTCCTGCACGTTTGAGTTGCCTCCACGTTCTCAGAGCCAGGCAGGCAGGTATGCAGGCAGCCAGTGAGCGGAGCCTTGCCTTGCCTTGCCTTGCCACTGAAAAATGAGCTGCTCTGGGGTTTTGGAACTGTTGGGTCACTTGATGCCAGGCCTCCTGACATGTTCTGGGGGTGCTGTGGAATACTGTTGCAACTGTTGGGTCAGTTTAAAATTATCTGAGGCCTCAAAAAGGGCTTTTTTCATGTCACTTCCTGCCACGACATCACTTCCGGCTTATGATGTCACTTCCGGTGGGCGGGTCCCGACATGTGCCAATCAAAAGTGAGTACCTGTTCTTAAATCATTTAGATGACACCACTGCCTTTATAACCAGCTGTGTAGCACAATCTAAAATCTTCTATAACCACTAACTAGTTATTAAAGCTGGGCAATATACAATAGTAGCAACTTGACCAAGTTGTACTTGGTCAGTGATGTGTGCAAATATGTTTATTTCTAGGGACCATTGGCTTGTGGCACTCCCCAGAAGAGATTATGATAAATTTACAATCAGAAAGAGGGGAAATAAAAAATATTGAATGGAATCAGACCATGACTGATGGGCAGGGCAATCCACCACCCCCCACCCTGGGCCAACACAAACCACTTGCGTCATCCCTGCCGTCACGAATGTGCCATAAAGCATGTGTGCACCAGTGCTACTGGCACAGGGTTTGCTGGCACGTCGGCCTTGCTGCACCAAGGAGCTGCCAAGGTAAGTTGCCCCTGCGCTGGCTGAGTTTGGCCAGCGCAGGGACTTTTCTGGGCTGGGGGAGGGGGAGGAACAGGGTGGGGGAGGGTGGCCCCATGGGCAAAATGGCCCAGGGAGGAGCCCAGATCTCCAAATCAGGCCACTAGAGCCTGCTTGGACGTGTGCCTGCTAAACCACTCACCAAGAAAAGCTCTTGTAGTGCCGCACGCAGCACCTGGAAATAGTTGGTGGTGACATGATGAAGTCACTGCCAACTGCTTCCAGGAGGCCCATTTTGGGCAGTTCAGAGGCAGGAGCAGGTGGGAGGGCCCAAGGTAAAGCTGCTTTGCTCATCCACTGACTTACAGCCCCTAGAGATTCCAACTGCAGCAGCAGGCGATATGCTTGCTGCACTGGTGTGGGGACCCCCAAAGTGTGGCTCCCTATGTGATTACATTGGTCACATTGGCTTAAGGCCAGCCCTGAGTCTGATCCTATCTTTCCCACCCCCACCCCACCCATGAAGCTGTGCCAAAAAGGCTTGTGCTGTGCCCTGCAGAAGGTAGATCAAGAGGCCTGGGAGAGGTAAGGGAAAATGTTTTCCCAATTTCCCATAAGCTCCTAGACTGCCAATGGGTCTCCTGACATGCAGCAACTCTTTAGCTAGTGCACATCCAAGGAGAGAAAGGGGGCGTGCCGGCTGCTATCAGAAGTGAATAGATACAGTAGGTTTAACTTCTGGTCCTGTTTTGTCTTTTTTTTTCTAACATGAAAACCAAAAAGTTTGTAAAATATGGTTTCAGTTATAATGGCCATTATGGCTTAGGAACCCTTTGGAAGTATTACAGGAACTCTTTGTACTCTGTTACAGAAAACGTAAGGGATATAGAAGGTGAAAACCCAAGTGTGATGAAGACAAAGAAAATACAACTCATGTTTTACCCAACTCTGGCGAGTCCACATGGGCCAATTCAGAATAATGAACAAAAAGAAAATATAAAAAGAGAATCTACACAATATGTCAGTGTTCATGAATCAAGGTAAATGGCACACTTGGGAGCTTTCTCAGTGCAATCTGACAATTTAATAATATCCACTACAAAGGTTTCTATCTGGTTCCCAGTAAACACTTAAGGTTGTGCTGTCAAAATATTGTACAATGTGTCAATATATTGTACTGGAGTTGGAAAACCAAGTATCATATTTCCTAAACTATTTCTGAATTGTACCTGGCTGATGAAATGCAATTAGTCTGGTGCACCTAGAGGCACACAGTTTAGTGCCTACAGTTCTACTTTATGTTTCTCTAATTAATGCAGAATAATCGGGGGACTGTAATCCTTAGAAGTGTCAATGATTTAATAAAACTGGTCTCTTACTGCTCTTCTCTCTTGGAGGTTGTAATGAGAGAAAAGCCGAAGTGCTATACAAAACATAAATGAGAGCATTAAATGGACCCCAGATAGCAATATTCCCCGAGCCTTCTACTGTGCGATCGGGTGATTTGAGTTGTTTACTTTGGCTTTTGCTCTTGAACAATTTAGATATGTTGGCAAAGCTTCTCTGCTGACAGCACTATTGCTCTTACGCACCTAATACTGTGATGCAGTACCTGATAAAATACCTGCACTCCTCTAGTTAGTAAAAGGAAGCATGAGAATATAAGAAGTCTGTATAGATACACACCAACACTGTAGCACCTTCGTTATCTTAGAGTGCAATCCTAGCTGGCACTAAGGCTTGCTTATCAAACTTGTGCTGCCTTTGAGGGGTTGCAAATGTGCAGGAAAGCATCATGCCAGGGGCGGACCTAGTCAAAATGGCGCCCGTGGCGCCCAATAGAAGTGCGCCCCCAGGGGGCACGTGACATCATGCACCCCCCCCACGGGAGCCCAGGTCTACCCATCAGAAGCAGCCGCGGGTAGACCAGCGCTCCGCAGGTCGGGAACGCATCCGGAGCACGGACCTTCCCCCACCCATTCAAAGCTTCTTTACAGTGCCAAGGAATCTTTAATCTTCATCAATCAATCAATCAATCAATCAATCAATCATTAGTATTTATATACCGCTTTTCAACATAAAGTTCACAAAGCGGTTTACAGGCAAATAATAACATTAAAGTTAAATGGCTCCCTGTCCCAAAAGGGCTCACAATCTAAAAGAATGGAGGACACCACCAGCAACAGCCATGAGAAAGACACTGTGCTGGGGCGAAAAGGGACAATTCATAACTTTTAAGGTTACAGTGAGTTCAGCCTTAGTTTTTTTTTGTAGTTGGTTCTTTACATTTGTTGACTTCAGTTTGAAATCCCTGTGTCTCCACTTTCAAAAATCTGAGTCAGTGTCTGAAAAAGCCACATGTGAGCAGAGACCATCATGCAATGCTTCCAATTTGCATGGGAAATTAGCATGTGCCCGCCGCCCCCCCCCAGTTATATAGGCAAGTTATGAAGATTAAAGATGCCTTGGCACTGTAAAGATGCTTTGAATGGATGGGGGAAGGGCCACGCTACGGATGCTTTCCCGACCTGCGGAGCGCTGGTCTACCCATGGTTGGTCCCAATGGGAAGACCTGGGCTCCCTGTAGGGAGCGCTGGTCTACCCGCAGTTGTTTCTAATGAGTAGACCTGGGCTCCCTCTGGGAGCCCAGGTCTACCTGCAGCTGGTCCCAATGGGTAGACCTGGGCTCCGGCGCACAGGTCTACCCGTGCAATGTTGCGGGGGCCACTGGTGCCCCCCAAGATGGCCCCAAGACGGCGCCCAGGGCTTATGCCCCCCTAGATCCGTGACTGCATCATGCCAGCTGGGGAGTTGAACAGGCTGGTGTGAGGATGTGTGCCAGTCACCCAATGCCAGATCCAGATCAGCGAAGGGTAAGTTTGCACTGACCTAGGGAGGCTGGCATGGGGGGTTGGAGAGGATGGCGGGAGGGCCGACCGGGGGTGTTTTTGGGTGGGGGAGCAGTGGGCCAAGGGCTGGCAAAGATGGGCCCAGAAGGGTGATGGAACTGGCCTGGGTGACACATGCTATATCCTAACCTGGCATTATACCAGGCTACTCAGATTTGCACCAGTGAGTTCATAAGTAAGGCAGATAGGGTTGCACAACAGGGTCTTTTCAATTGCAGCAACTAGGCTACTTTGCAGCAACTTTCCCGAAGGAGGACCAAATGCTCATCTCATGGTTGGCTTCTTGGTAGGTAGCCCAAACTTCAGTATTTAGGAACTCTTTTAGGTGGAGAAATTATATTTGGCTCCTGAAACAGGGTGGGGTTTTGTTTTTT
>JAJKFI010000003.1:21467941-21478548 GCA_029204185.1 Lerista edwardsae
GGGGGGGGAAGGATGGAATGGGGCAGAGAGAGGGCAGAGAATAAGTGGGTCCATGGGCAAGACCGCCTGGGGAATGGAGTGGAGGCAGGATCTGGCCTTTGAGCTGGATCCTAACTTCCATTCTTGGTCCAGAAGGCCTTGATTCTGCCACTCGAAGTTGTGCCGCCTATTTCAGCAGCACAGCTCTGAGTAGCCCTATCGGGCTGCTGCGCATTATGTGGGGAAGGGGAATCTTTTCTCCTTTCCCCAGGTAGTACAGTAGCAGCTCCAAGCCCCAATCTGAATATGGGGCAAGCCTGTCATCCTGCCTATTCCAGCCCGGAGTTTGGAAAGTGCTGTCAATCAGCTCTCTGGTGACCCAAGAATCAAGAAAGAGAACCATCCCTCCCGGCAAACTATAGCCTGCAGGACAATTGCCCAGCATGTGCTAAGAAACTGACTGCCGTGTCCATGATTTGGAATTGCTGATTGCAAGCATACACACCTACACAAAAGAAGTTTGGTTGTGTCCTCTAGGTAGATGAATTCATTAGCTTTTTATTCCAGCTAGGGCTGCCAACAGCAACACATCCCATATTTCATATGTCAAATTCCTCTTCAGATTCCCACTATTCCTAATTATAGCAGTTGAAGTGGAAAGCAAGCAAAACATATGAGAGCAAGCAAAACACTTCACACCTTCCATGAGAAAACAAATGGCGTTTCAGTTTTGATGCAATTGTGATGCATAGGCATTATAATATTGCTCTCCGTCTTACTTTGACGCACTCTGCTGGGACTTTCTGATTTACCTTGATGTTACTGAGTCAGTCCAATCATTGCACCATCTCTACTTGGAACAGGAGCTGATTTTCGTCTTTGCCAGAGGATGGGCTTTCATGTCACAGGGGAGCTCATTATAAGGACAGATTTCCTGAAAGTTAAAAGTTACTCTTTAATTACACACAAGGTCAGCTTATAGGATGAAAGTACATTGGTACACTACGTGCAACTTGATGACAGTGAAGATTTTTCCAGATCATATCAATACTCCCCAATTATTGCAACACTAAGGCATCAGAAAGCATCACAACATACTGCCAATGTTTTCTTTGCTCTTATGTTTTAAGATAGATCACAGTCAGCAGTAAGGAAACAAAATTCTATAGATGCATGGATGCAATTTCCCCAGCAATAGTTTTTCCACTCCTCCTAAACAAAACATTTTTCTTTGATAAAATAATAATAGTAAATATCAGTGCCAAATGTGAAAAGTTTCAGGGTTAAAAAAAAAAAAAGCAATGAATTCCACCTGGAGCAGCTTATATTAACCCCACCTGTTACTGATTCGCCAACCTTTTATATATTTATATCCTTTCTCTTCCTAAATCCCATAATTCACCACACTCTCTAGCATTCATTGAAATTCATAGAGGCAAGAACCCCACTTCATTGAAAAGACACACATCATTTACATGTGCCCCATTTCTTCTCCCTGCCCCTCCATAACCATTCTGGTTTCAAGCCTATACCCTGACAACAGTGGGAAACATTTGTCAAAACATACTGGATGTAGCAGCTCCCCTGTCTTGCAACTGATTCATTTTGTCTTATGACTTCCACTCTGAATAATGACAATAAGGGCTTTATTCAGCAAATATTCTCAGTGGAGCCAAAAACAACACAAAACAGGATTGTGTAAAAGGGAGAAATATGACATTAGGTATGTACACAAACTGCACCCAAAACAGACGATCAACAAGAAGAGAAGATCTGAGTGACCAAAAAAAAAAAAACCCACCAAGATCATTGTCCTTGTGTACAAATTGAGTCACAACATATGGAAATTACTTTTTTTAAGATGCGGGGGGGGTCATAACCAGTGGTGTCATTCAAATGATTTAGGGACAGGAACTCACTTTTGATTCCTTTTGATTGGCACTTGTTGGGAACCCGGAACCAGCCACGGAGCCCGTTAGGATCCGTTCTGGTCCGTTCCCCCTGAATGACATCACTGGTCATAGCCAATTCCAAAAGGCAACTACCCTATACGTCTTAATATTCAATGTATTCTAAAATAATGGGATCCGTTGCATTTCAATCTCTCGCCCCACAATCTTATGTTTTTTTCTTACTTGAAAGTTTCATTAAAATGGTATTGGGGTCAGCCCTATACAAGTGAACAGTAAAAAAAATGGAAAATAGCACATCCATACTATTAGGGGGTCTAATTGATACACAAATGTTGAAAACTCTACATCAGTGAGGGAGAACCTATGACACGTATGTCAACAGAGACATGCCATGACAGCACTTACCAACACCCAACAACTTAGTTTTACTCATATTTCATTTTTGTAATTATTTGACATTTCATTATATAATACATAGTACCACACGTTACTGGACTGTATTTTAAAAATAAATTAATATACTGTATATTCTCTTTTGTTCAGGCGAGGGGGGGGGTGACAGGCCAGCAGAGTCAAGTTTGAAGTCAAGGCATACTTCAAATTTTTGACACACTGAGCCCAAAAGGTTTGCCGTCTCTGCTTGATATTAGCAGTACAACATCTGTTATGTTGATTCAGCAATCAAGTAGGGAGATAATGCTAACCATTCGGAATTCTTTTTGTTTTAATTTATGCCCTCCAGGAGATTTTGAGTTGAAGGAAAGAAGGGTACAAGCACGTTGCAGCTACATCAGTGGTGGGAAGTTGAATAGGATTGGGCCCTAAGTAGTTGATGATATTGTTTGATCACATTTTATTTAGAAAACTGTCTTATACTAAATTAGGCAGCTTGTCCCACTGCCTGCACCAGCTTTTGGCAGCCGATAAGTCCCTCAGGCAGAGATCCTTCTCATTACCTGCCACAGATTTTTTTGGACAGGAATTACCAAGGATTTAAATCTACAAGCTTCTGCATGCAGAACACACACTTTCCCATGGCTCCTACCCTAAAAGGTAAAGATCCAAGTTGGTTAACATCACCTATGCCTTACACCGAGGCTGCAATCCTATCCACACATACGTGAGAGTAAGATCCATTGACTATAATGGAACTTACTTCTGAGTAAACAGGCATAGGATTGGGCTCTGGGTCTAAGATTAAATAAATCTGGCCAGCATAAATGGACAGCTTCAGTTCAAAATAGCCACATGGCAATCCTACTCTTTACATAAACTCTAAATGCCTTAACTTGAAGTATTTGAAAGCAAGCAGGTACCCCTCTCTAGAGATGTCACCCACCAGGAGAGGTGGACAGAGCAACCCCAGTTCTGCTTTAGATTATTTTGGCAGCCCAGGAACAAACTTGTCTCAGAACAAATGTGCATTCCAAAATCTATTTCCAGGCTGAAGTAAAATAAAACCATACTAATCAATCCAAGTCAGAAAATAAATCTCTGGGACTTTAGGCAAACTTTAAAATCCATTTCCAAGCCCTGTTCAGGAGGGTTTCATTGGAATCCCGAATCTGGAGTGATAACTGGACAAGCACATTAACTGATTTGGTGGCAATGTAGAGCTTTGCTACCTGAAGCATCCAGGGACCATAAAATGCAGCAGATGCAGTCTAGAAATGGCATACACAGCACTTGTCAACTCCAGGGTAAAAGCTGTAACCAGCACTGATTGTTGACTTTGCATCATTCACAAATGACCTGGTGCCTAGATGACTTTGATGTGCAGTGACAACCTCCCATAGTGTACTGGACCCACCAGACCATGGCCCTTCACTCAAGAGAGAAGGGGATGCGGAAAGCAGCCAACAAACCAAAAACAATGTAATGGCTTCTAAGTGCTGCTTAAAATCCACTGCAAATGCTATTCACAGAAGGGGAACTAATTTGCACCCCTTCTAAAAGCTATGCCTGCTAACAAGATGAGTATGAACTGCTGAAGCTGAAGCAAGAAGTATAGTGCCACTCTGTGTCGGCTTTTGGAAACAAGCATTGCCTTGGAGAGAGGTAACTGATGGAAACAAAGGTGTGGGACACAAAGGTGAGCAAAGGGACTGGTATTTGCTAATAATAATGATTACAGGTGTGCATCGCTTAGCAACTTTCCGCATAATGACTGACCACATATACGAAGGTGGTCACCTGACATCAAAGCTCTTCTAAGATCAAAGGGCTAAGCATGAAACCACCCCATGGACCTTCTAAAATTAGTTTCTGAAGGTTTTATTGCTTGACTGCTTGAAAGACAGAGCTCTCTTCCCCCTGCACACATGTCTCTCTAAAAGGCTTCCAGTCTGCCTGGATTGCTTCCACTGTTCCCTTGTCTGCTGGTGACCTCTTAATTAGATAAAGTGCCCTGTTTACTCTACAAACTTGGTAAGCTAAATGAGACAATTGATTGATTAAATGAGACCCTTTGCTTGGGTAGCACTTCTGTTTACAAACATGAATTAGTTTAATGAGCTAAATCGCATAACGACAGATTCGCATAATGACGGGAATGTATCCCCATCATTAAACAACGCACACCTGTATTTATACAAGCAATGCAAGGCACTGCATGTACTCCATTGCAAAAAGAAAAATACATACAGCCCAATCCTACCACACTGGTGGAATGTGCAGTCTGCCCACATAACCTTCTTTATGGCTGTCACAAACACGACTAGGCCAGTGTCGCCTGGCTGGCTGGCTGCCTCCACTAGTTGCAAGTGGCCATCCCCATTATGCTGATGACATGATTGCGGACATGGGGAGGGACATGATTGAGACATTCAAAATTATGCATGGAAGGGATAGAGTCGATAGAGGGATGCTCTTTTCTCTTTCTCACAACACCAGAACCAGGGGACATCCACCAAAATTGACATTGCAATCCTAGCGTGCCCCTTCCGTCAATGCAACGTCATCGTGTCGACGCAAGGGTTGGAACGCCGGAGCATGGGCACCTAGCAGCACCCCCGCGTCGGCGCTCTATCTTTGAAGCCAACGGAGAGTCTCCCTTGCACCAACCGAAGACGGTCGGTTCAAGGGATTCTCCATCCCATATCGGGACAGGGATTGGTCGGAGGCGGGAGGTGGGACTTGGGCAGGACCTGGGCGGGCTTGGGAGGTGGCCGTATGGCCACCTCCCAAGCCTGTCAGTGAGGCCGTGCAGCCCCAATTTGGGCTGTGCGGTCTCCTCGGATCTGCACCTGCTCTTTAGTGGGCGCAGATCCAAGGAGCACATAAGGGAGGCTGGAGCCTCCCCTATGGTAAGGGAGCTCATGCTCCTGTTGCCATTGAACCAAAGTGCAGCCATCTTGAGTCTTTTGCTTAGTCACTTGTCTAAAGTTGCTGAAGTATGTCACTGTTTCTCTCTTTGCTCTCATTGTTTTCACTCACTTGCCCCCCCACCTCTAACCTTCTCCAATCCAGTGCCGCTAGCCCTCACAATAGATAGGGAACTAATTCAAGCCAGCAGAGCTTCCTCCCTTATCAAAATGGTCACAGCATATTCTCAAGGCCAAATTGACACAGAGCTTCTCATGTCCCAGCCCTTGTGTAGTAATTTTCCACCAAGCAGCAGCCTGGGGGGGAGAGGGATATAAAAATAATTTGGAATTGTATACTCGTGCTCTTTTTCTCTGCCTGCCGAGTGGGGCAGGGAGATTGGCCCGCCTGCGCAGGCGTAATAAAGATGATCCTCATACTCTCTTGTTTGGTTGTCTGCCTTTTTAAATGCTTTCCCCATGAGGAAAACCATTTTGGGCCAATTTTCGGCAACACTCCCTTGCTGCGGGGAGGCTCTAGCCCGTCCTAAGCAGCGCTGGATAAGGTGCTGGCCCGTCTGCCTCGCCAGTCCAGCACCGCTTAGGATTGCACCCTGAGTGTTGGGAGAGTTAAAACAGATAAAAGGAAATACTTTTTTACCCAGTGGGTAATTAATCTGTGGAACTCTTTGCCACAGGAGGTGGTGATGGCATCTGGCCGAGATGCCTTTAAAAGAGGATTGGACAGATTTCTGGAGGAAAAGTCGATGGTGGGCTGTAGGCCATGATGGGTTACGCAACCTCCTTCCATTAGTAGTAGGCTACTTCAGAGTGCTGGGTGCAAGGGAGTGGCAACAGATTGCAAGCATCTTGTCTTGTGTGCTCCCTGAGGCATCTGGTGGGCTGCTGTGAGATACAGGAAGCTGGACTAGATGGGCCTTTGGCCTGATCCAGCAGGGCTCTTCTTATGCTCTTATGTTCTTAATGCTTGACACCCACCAGAGGAGGTAAGTGGGTGCAGGTGGTTGGAAGCAAGCAAGCAGGGGTTGAATGGGGTGGGGTGGGCAGAACAGGACAGTGACGGGGCAGGGAGGAGGGTGGATCAAGCCTGGGAGGAGGTAAGGATGGGCAGTGGTGGCTCACTGAACCAAACAGCAGCACCTGCACATTGCCGTCGCAGCCTAGAATTGCTCCCATGGCGACTGGGAGGGGCCGCTTACAAGGTATGTTGCTGCACCTGCAGTATGTACCATTTTGCTGCCCCAGTTATGCTACTACATGGGAGGACGAAGTGGGCAATTGCTGCCCTGATCCTCTTCATTTGGCCTCATTGCTAGGATGCCATGATCTGCCCCACTCCCCCGGCTGGATACAGCACCACTCTCCATTTGGGTGCGGTGAAAGCTATAAGATTGGGCTCTCTCTGTTTTCCCAGCATTTATAGTGCAGATACTGCATAGATCTTCCTAAACTTTTCACTTAAGCTCTGCTACATAGTAAATATAGATTGTTCATGTTTAAGCTTTCCAGTATTTGCTACTTTTCTCATGACTGACAGCATTTGCTGTGCACTGGCACTGCAAGAAAGATACTGCGGAAAGTGTCTTCCTATGACCTATTTAACTTCTGCTGTGTTTTAACTATCAAACAGAAGCATGAATTACTGCTTTACGCTGGTCAGATTAGTACTTTCTCCCCTATGCATTGTTAATTATTACTGTTTACAAAAGTTAATTCTCCCTTTTACTTAGATAGGGATGGATAGATCTGAAAAGTTGCATTAGGTATGCTTTGGTTTTTCTAATCCTTATAATTGCTCCTTTTATCTCTCTTTCTTTTCTTTTGTCTATTCCTTCCCTTTGTTTCTGAAACACTTAATAATAAAACTAAGGCTTAATTTTGATGTCTGCATTCAAAGAATTTAAATCCCTAATTGTTTCAGGTTTCCTGCAATAAAGAATCCTGCAAGCTGTTTCACAAGCAGTCTAATTTTAATAGACAAACTGTATGGGCTTTGGAATGATGGATGCAATTTATACAATCACTCATCTATATGGAAATGACTGGAGTACAAAACATTTTGAAAAGTAATACAGCATAATGTTAACTTTTCAGGAAGTTGCAGCTTGAGGTAAATGCTGAAGAAGCATTGAATTCTGGGCCTGAGAAACCTTCTCACAAAGAAGATTCTTGACAAGGTCATTCAAGGTCATTCAAGGAAGGTTGCACAGACTAAGAACGCAATCCTCACCTGGAGTTAGGCCAGCACAGTTAGGCCAACAAAGTTTGGCTGGCACAAGGGCCACAGTAATGCGTGCTTGGACCACTCTCGGAATCAGGGAGGATGGCACACATCTGTGTACTGGCCTCCCTGACTCCAAGAGTGACCCAAACATACTTTATGGTGTCCCTTGTGCCAGCCAAATTTTGGCTAACTCCAGGTTAGGATTGCGCCCTTAGTTCCCTATCCTTGCCTCTTTCAATAAACTTAAACTAGAAACATACAATACTGCTGATCGTGACTGGAGCATTGATCCCTTAACACATGAAGCTGCCTTCTGAGTGGAATCTTGCTTCATGTTTCTCAGTGTGTTCTTTACTGACAGAGACTTTCCTCGGTTTCAGATACAGCAGGGCCTTTCCCAGCCTTACTTGTAGATGCCAAGGATTGAACCTGGGGCCTTCTTCATGCAAAGCAGGTGCTCTTCCACCGAGGTGCAGCCCCTCCCTTTGCTCCTGCCATATGGATAAAGCTGAATTACCCATCCTCAGAAAAAATTACATGTCAGGATTTACCTCTTTCCAAGCAGGAGACATTCCAAGCAGGCCAGTGACTCATGCAGAAGCACAACAACAGATTTCCTCAAAAGCATATCATTCTTAAGGCACAATTCTAACCACGTTTCCAGCACTGGGGTAAGGGCAATTCAGCTCCAAACAAACATTCCCTTTACTGAGGAGGCTTCCACAACTGCCTCTCAACTGCACATGCCCCATTGGCACAGCTATGTCAGTGCTAGAAAGTTGGTTGGAATTGCAGCCTCATTCCTACAGCCTTCAAAAGTAAGCGTTTGGGGGCTGTAAGAGCAAAACATACCTCCAATTTTAATGTTCTGTTAAGGACATGCCTCAGCTGTCAGAAGGTGAGGAAGGATGGCATTATGGTGTCATTTCTGAAAATGCCTCCTTCTTCGAATGACATTTTGGTCACCAGGGAGGTTAAAAAAAGAAAAAGAAAAGAACTGTTAGTTTTCTCAGATAAGGATATAAAATTCCAGTTTCTCATTATATCTTTTTATTAGAAACCGCTTAAGAGATTCCCAAGTTGATATAATTACAACTTTTCTTTCTAAAAGCTACTATTACAGCAATAAAATCTTTTTTGCCAGGGAGCATTCATCTTTATTGTTTTTTTTTATCGACACCAATAAAAATGAAATAATAAGAAAATAAACTTTTGATGGCCTTTAGATAATGACATTCCTGCTAAGATATCAGTTAAGGAGCTGAGTACCCTACAGCTTAAAACAGCTGTTATTAGCCAACTAAACATTTGTTATTTTCCATCTCTGCACACTAAATTTCTTTAATGTACATTACCTCTCGTGTTTGGCAGAGACAGAGAATGTCACTCTTTTTTATTATTATTTATACAATGAGTTCCTCAGCTTAAAAAAAAGGCCAAGGGAGAATTTAGAACGATTTGAATCTGTGTTAGAAAGGACAGATTCTCAGGGCCCAATCCTATCCAAATTTCCAGCACTGATACAGCTAGAATGGAGCCTCAAGGTAAAACAGCAAACATTCCTTTACCTTGAAGAAGCTTCTGTGACTGCCCCACCACCACAGGATGCAGCACACACCCAGCACTGAAATGTGGCTAGGTTTGCCCCCCCCCCCAGCAATGGGATCTACAAATGAACAAGGGGAACGCTGGGCGGGACTTACGCGGGGCTTCCACGTGATTGGCTGCCCGTCTGTAGCATTCTGCAGCTGTCCTGGCCTCGGGGGGGGGGCTGCCCCTGGTTAGCATGCCCCCCCCCGCTGCTCGCCCAAGCATCCGGCGCAAGCCTCACCTGTCTCCCGCAGCGAGCAGGAGCCCCCCCCCCAGGCCAGGGCAGCTGCGGAACACTACGGACAGGCTGCCACTCAAGTGGAAGTCCCACCTAGCATTCCCCTTGCTCATTTGTAGATCCCATCGCTGCTCCCCCCCTTTTTAAATTGAAGCTTAAATGGGTTGAAGGGCAAGATAGAAGAGAGTCACTTGTACATTTCCAGGAAAGCAGCAGTGGCATCACTGGAGATGGTGGGACCCAGTGGCATATGTGTGGTGTCACCCCCATGGCCATGGCCCCACTAGGCTCAGGTGCTGTTCCTCTGTGATGAGCCTCGCAGGACCGAAATTTTATAGACAGTTGGGAAGATGACTCCAAAATGATTGTTGTTGAACTCAACACAGGGGACCCTGACCCTTGCTCAGAGTGCTGTATAATTCAGCATCCAACACTATAATTCAGTCCGCCGAATCAAGCCAGTTGGCTGAAGCAACAGCTACATTGCTCCCCTGCCCGAGGTCTATACTCAGATTTTCAGGCTTATTTCCCCATCTAGTTGGTGATCTATCAGACATCCGTAAAACTAGAGAAATGTCCTCATGTGGTTGTTGCACATTCTTGGGCAGAGCAACACAGCAGCTTATCACAGCACTTTTAGGTTCCAAAAGTGACAGTTCAAGAAACTGCTCTTGAGGGCTCTCTCCATTCAGTTCCTGTTTCACCCATTCCATCCTGTTCCGTCTGTACTGCAAAAGGATAACCAGAGGGGTAGCAGCACGGTAACTATGGCAGACGCCACAATTACCACCACAACACCACCTCCTCTGGCTACGTACACTTCTACTATACTGTCAAGAAAAGTAGAAAGGCGGGGAACAGACTGAGAGCCCAATCCTATTGGGCTTAAAGCTGGCAGCATGAGCATACCGCCTGCGTCTCTGTTGTGAAGGTGCCTCAGGAAGGCCTTACCGCTGGCATCAGGACAGTGGCAGCCCCGCACTGCCTGGAAGTGGCAATGCAAGCTGGTGAGTGTCCCCTGCTAACTGGGCAAGAGGCACTTTTTCAAGTGGTGTCCTCTTATATTTAGCAGGGGAAGAGCAATTGTCCCTCTTCACCCCAGCACAGTGTCTTTCTCGTGGCTGTTGCTGGTGGTGTTCTCCATTCTTTTAGATTGTGAGCCCTTTTGGGACAGGGAGCCATTTAACTTTAATGTTATTTGCCTGTAAACCGCTTTGTGAACTTTATGTTGAAAAGCGGTATATAAATACTAGTGATTGATTGATTGATTGATTGATTGATTGATTGATTGAATGATTGATTGATTGATTGATTGATTGATTGATTGATTGATTGATTGA
>JAJKFI010000003.1:21478558-21548679 GCA_029204185.1 Lerista edwardsae
TGATTGATTGATTGATTGATTGATTGATTGATTGATTGATTGATTGATTGATTGATTGATTGATTGGTGAGTGGCAAGTGTACCAGCTGCCAACATTGCACGCTTTCCAGGCAGGGCAAAAGTGCGTTCCTGGGCAGGACCGGGGGTGGGACCAGCGGTGACCTTTACCGCCAGATCCCCATCTCCATAGCAGGCCATGCAGCCCGACACAGAGGCCTTCACCTCTGTGCCAACAAAATAGCCTTGTAGAGGTGAAGGGACCCATTGCTCACCCTGCGCCCTTACCCGGCGGAAGGACCCAGACATCCTCTTCTTCCAAGGAGCCTCCGGCACCTGCCCAATGATGGCAGGATGCAGCAGTAGCCACTTGGCTACCGCTGCTTGTACAGGCGCATGGGAAGCTCAGGATTGGGCTGTTACAAAGTTCATTATGAATCATCTACTGCATATGGAGATTCTTCTTCCAACTGGTGTTCCCTCCTGGCCAAAGCTTCCATGCACTCAGCTCACTCACTGCCTTAGCAATCTCCTTGATCACGGCTAGTAGTTTTGCACCCAACATTTCTCAGATTCCTGACTGCCATTCCTCCCAGGACATTTCAATTCTGCGCTATGATCCCTATATATTTGCTAAGTGTCATTGCTTTTATAACTCCGTTCTTTATTTTGCATTAAGCGTACCACATTGGCTGGGATCTCCATTCTCATCTATGCTATCCGTCGCAATATCTTCCTGTGCCAGCCCAGGAGAAAATGGCATTAGCATAACTGCAATTTTCCTATTCACTATCACATTACATAGATATCAGTGACATTGAACAGGGCACAATGGCACAAAAGCCACAATCCTGTGCATAGGAAGCCCTTTATATCTTAACAGAGAACCTGCCCAATGTCAATGGAGTTACAGCAAGAATAAGCCTGATGCAATAGCTTTGTTCTGTAAACAGTAATTTGATGCATGGATTAAAATGCAGCCACACGATACCAGCTCTGTCTGAAAAAAAGAATAACATCCAAAGTAGGCAAATATTTTAGTTCATGAGCTAAAATTCAGTGCAGGATAAATTAGTCAACTTACATTTGGGTGAACATGCATAGATACTGCTTTCTAAACATCCTGAGCAATCAAAGCCACCATGCCCCTTCGACACACAATCCAAATATAGCAGCCTCTCCTTAAAGGACAAAAGAACTGCTGTAGTCATCCCCATTAGGGTTTAATGCTTTGCCAAACAATCAATTTCTAAAGATTCTGAGTGCACACAGCATTCTTTTGAAACATCCCAATTACTCCTGTGTTCAGAACTTCCTTTTAATCAAAAACAGCCACATGGTTTTTCTTCAAGAACCTTTGGCTGACATTCTGCATGGAAAAATACGCAAGGCTAGTCTTTCACGCCGACCATCTGTCCAGTGCGTGAAGAAAGATTACAGTTGTTTAAGGTTTATAATAACCTTGCAGGAGATCTTGGAGAGGGATGACCATCTATTATTGCTCACTGTCCCACACATATGACACAAGTACTGATGAGGCTGTCGACTCTTGAAGTCATCTAACCATTCTGCAGAAAACCTATCCGCAAATCTGAATGCCTCTGGGTCACCCTGGGGCTGGCAATGTTGCTTCAACCCTATGCTCCTGCTCTAATATTCTGGGTAATTATAACAGAATTATAGCTGACAAGCATCATAACAGCATTCATATGCTCAACGGATGCTCATCCAGATGACTCTGTGTTGCTGTTAACTAGGAGTCAAAATTCACCTTTCTTCAAATGGGCCCATTGGTTCTAGTGGTTCCAAACTGAGGATCCAGGACCCACACATGTGACACAATTTTTGATGGCTTACAAGACTGACCGAACAGATTAGGCTATGTGCATCAAGAGTTCCTGCTAAAGCTGCTACCTGGATGGAGCCCTGCTGCCCAATCACCATCTTAGCCACACCCCTTTGCATTTATACATCAGGCAGCAGCCTCTAAAACATTTGGGAAGCACTGCTGTACAGTATTCCTAGTGTAAATGACACATGGGGCACATGAACTACATCAGAACTGCAAGCATGGAATGGGGCTTTGGTAGGCCACTGTGAGATACAGGAAGCTGGACTAGATTATCCCTTGGACTGATCCAACAGCCTGGAGAGAGAGAGAGAGAGAGAGACTCACCACACACCATTGTCAGCAGTGGAAAAATTTTTAAATATAAATACAGGGGGCTGCATAACCTAGATCAGAACCATGGTGGGGAGAGGTCTGAGACCTGCACTGGTCTCAATCCAGTTCATGGACATGGAGAGATGCGCGCACACATACACACACATGAGATTTACAACAGAAAAGGAAATATAAATATTTTCTTAGTAGGAAAATAGAAAAGAAAAATCTTAATCAATGTAAGCATTTAACAACACATTTAGTTTGACCCTGAAGCTGAAAAGGTTTAAAAGACTTCTGCGCATAGCCCAGAAACATACGATATCAGAGTGCATTTTTCTCAGCTTCCATTTTCATTTCTTAGTCATCATCCCAGAAACATTGCTTTTCATTTACAGAACACTTCTTAGGGGCTCCACTGCTTTTCTAAGAGTGACGGGTGTGTGTGTGGAAGAAGTGATTGAAAAGAGAAAGAAACTGAGTCCATCAGTTTCTAATCATAGCGTTCTACATTTATTGATTTAGAAAGTATTGTAAGAGACTGAAGGTGCAATCCTAGAATGGACGTAGCATTGACGCACTGTCGTTGTGTTGATGCAACATCCCTAGCGCTGCTGGGGGGTGCTGACTGGCACCCCTGCATCGGCACTCCAGCTCCCGGGCCGACACTAGCAGTATTGCCAACCTGGGAGCGCAGACCAAGAGCCACCCTTGCGTCTGCTGAACAGCCAAGCGATTTAGCAGGAGCAGATCGGAGGAGCCCACCAGGGAGGCTGGAGCCTCCAGGGATGCTCAGACCTCTCATGTTGTACTGGATTTGGCGCAGGCCCACCAGCCTGCCTGCTCCAGCACAACATAGGATTGGGCTGCCGCAATCTAACAACAGATGCAAGGGAGACAATAGAGGAGTTGTGTTCAGAGAGAAACTGTGTGGAAAGAGCGACTGCTTTTTTCACTCCCCTTTTTCTTCTTCTTCTTCTTTGGCTTCCCCCGAGAGATCTGGGGCACCGATCCCAGATTATTGTCAGAAAGCGCAGGAGGCAGCCAGTGTGCTGGGGCTAAGCACATGTGGCAGTAGGGAGCACCTGGCCACGAGGCCAGCAAGGAATCCCACGCATGCTGCTTTGAGTCCACTACTGTAAGGAAATAAATGCGATGCTCACCTATTTTCCTGGTGGTTTTGAATATGCTAAGAATATAGAGACTTTTCAGTGACTTGTGAGAATTTAAGTGTCCTTTTTCCTTAAAAAAATTATATAAAATCAAGCCAGACTTGAATGCATGCAATTGCTTCTTCCAGAACAGTCCTTCTAGTTTTAACAAGGTGTATATACCATCTGCTTCTGGGTGGATGTGCAAGCACTGAGGCAGTCACCTGCCTGCTGAACTGTTGCTGCTGTTATCTGGCCCCGCCCCTGCTCAGCCATTTTCTGCCAACATGGCCATTTTGTGCAAGACCACACCCCACCTGATGGTGGCCATTTTGTAGTGGCCCCACAAAATCGATGGCCCACCACATACTCCACAAGTTTGGGAATACCGTAATGGTTTGAGAACTGTAGTTACTCTTACTTCTATCTATAAAAATGTCAACATGATATAATATTTTTAGCAATTCTCATTATATCAATATAATTGTCATTCCAATGAAAACCGCATCAGGCATTGTACGACTTGAGGTTTCTAACTCTGATATTCCTTAGAAAGTGTTGTGACAACCTGCAGAAAGTAAATCTCATCAGAATGAGTATGCCCTTCCTAGACGCTACCTTGTAGGCAACGCATAGGCTTTTAAGTCAAAAATTCAGTTATGAATATCATACAAGCCTGGATGAATAAGATCTGGAATATGTTCTTGATAGTGAAGCTCACACATTTATTGCAATATCAAAAGGGAAGAAAAGACAGACATAAGAAGAAAACTTCTGGTGAGAGTTCAATTTAATTCTCAACGTTTGGACAGTTTGATGGGCAGCGCAATCCTAAAAGGCACATAGCGCTGGTGCTGGCCCCGATTCGGGTGCCAGATCTGAGGAGCACATAGGGAAGGCTGGAGCCTCCCCTACAGTAAGGGAGCGCATGCTCCAGCCTCTCCTAAACAGCGTCAGAAATGGCGCCGGCCCATCAGCCTCACCAGTCCGGCACTGTTTAGGATTGCGCCCTTATATTAATCAAAATATAGCATTGACAGTATTTATAAATGAGCAACAGAATAACTCGCATTGAATATAGTGAAATTTACAATACTGTAATTTACTTTCATCCTTTTTATGTTGATAATATATCATGGAACAGTCCTGCACTGCCTCCACCCAACTTATTGGATGTGGTGGGCAGTCGCTTTTCCTTCCCACAAGCCAATGCTAAAGGCTCTGCAACAGTGATTTGTTCAGTGGCACATTGGTGTGCCACGATTGGTCTGCAGGTATGCCACAGGAGACAGGAAGAGGTTTGTTTATTAGTAGGGCCACTGGGGAATGTAAGCCTGCCACTGTCAGCACAGTGTGCCTTGTCAATTGTCAAAAAACTGGTGGCGTGCCTTTACCGTTTTAGCGCTGTGTCAGTATGCCATGAGATGGAAACAGCTGACAATTGCTGCTGTACAATGATGTAGACTTTAGAGGTTTGACTGAGTTCAGGGGCCCTTTGTCAGTGCCACATCTGGCTGACACTTGACACTGCTCATGCTTCAGTCTAAAACAGTGGTATTCAAACTTTTTAGACTAGGGCCCACTTTTTAGAATGGCACTCATGATAGGACCTACTGGAAGTGATGTCATTAACCTGGAAGTGATGCTGTGGCAGATGAAGTAACATCATCAATCAGGAAGTGCTGTCATTGTAACATAATAAAATGACACGCCTGAAGTGCAAATTGGCATTCTTGAACTGCAGCAATTGTATAATTATGAAACGTTTCTGACAGAAAGCAAGACGAGGACAAAATAGGATGTAAAAGCAATGAACTAAAAACATTTTTTTAAAAAAACCCTCACTTGAAAATTCAAACTATTAACATTCACAAAAGGAATATAACAAGAGTAAGGTCTGCAGTTTGCAAGATGGCTTTCTGCAACCTACCTGGCATCAGGTCACAACCCACCAAGTGGGTTCCAACCCACAGTTTGAATACTGGTCTAAAAGCAATTAAGGTCAAAAATCTTATACTATCTTATCTGGGAGTAATTCATAATCCAATTCAGTGATATTTACCCCTGAGTAGGCCTGAGTAGGCCTGCATAAGGCTGTGCTGTGCTGTGAATGTTAATGAATCCCTGTTGTTTTTCTACCAGCTTGATTATATTATTTAAAAATTAAATATGAACTGTGTCTATGAACAAGTGGGACATGGAGCACAAGGGTCTCAACAGCATTCCCCAAGGTGTAGAGTTGCCATTCACCTCTGCAGAATGAAAACCCTTGTTCTCACCACCTAGTTCAGTTCTCATTGTTAAATAATCACCGTAGGTGCTAAGAGGTAATGATCCATAATAATTTGTCATTTACAGAGGGCTGATTACAGACAATGGGCGCATATCAAACAATGACTGCAATTACTGCATGGATGCTTCCATTTCATACTGATGAGCACATGCTGTTGTGATTTTCTAATTACACTTCAAGGAGCAGCAATCTATGCACAACACCACACATCTTCCAGATGATCTCACAAAGACAAGTAAGGTTCTGTCCATCATTCTGAGATGAGTCCATTCAAGTATGAATCATTTCATACGTTTCCCTGGTGAATGTGATATGTAGCATTTTGGAGGAAAGGGGGGGGGTTGTACCATTTTTTTCTTCCAAGATGAGCATTTTACAAATTGTACAGCATTGAAAAGCACTGATGCTCTTGTAGCAATTCTGCCACATCCTTATGTATGACCCTCTAATGAGCTTTCACAAGGATGAAGGATGAAGGTGAAAACACTCTGATCTCAGCGCCACACACCGCATGCCGGCAGATGTGAGAAGGAATTAACTGGCAAACCCAGCCATAAAGGGCAGCCAGCTTTAAATCAGTCAACAAGTGAGCAGAAACCTTGACCACCATTTTCACACACTATCCTAAGGGAGGGGGAAGTATCAGATATGTGGGTTTCAGACAAATAAGATTTCTCTCACTCACAATTATCCTTGGATTCTTTACCAAAAAAGAAAAAAGAAAGAATAATAATTGGAAATAATGAAGAAAAACCCAAAATGGTCCAGCTCAACTGAAAGCATGTGCTAGAATCCACAACTACTTTCAAATCAATTTTAATGGGAAGCTCCCGGTCTGTAATACATTCTAAGCAAAATTTAATTGCCTGCTTAGTTTTCCTTCTTGTTTAGGGAAACAAAATGTGGCATGCTTTTCTCCACTGTCAGTTTGCTAATTCATATAAAGCAGATTTTTTTTCTCATTTACAGCAGTGCCCCTTGAGACAAGAGAGAGAGAGAGAGAGAGAGAGAGAGAGAGAGAGAGAGAGAGAGAGAGAGAGATGACAAAAGGGAAAATGTTCCTTTAATAATTAAAGAAAGCAAAAAAAAAAAAAAAGGCAAATGAAGGCCAGAAGCCAACTGTTTTGTATACACTTGGCAGACATCGTGATCACCTGATTTCAGACTTTTTTGTCTTGGGTAGCACTTTTAAACTGTTTACTTTTAAACAGAAAAATCATGGATCACACAAAGGTGACCTTTTAAGAATACTGCAAATTATAACAGCAAGGTTAATTCTACTGGGAAACTGCTAATAGCAGCCCAAGTATTTGGCTATATCATCAACGATAGAGAAGTTTTTTTTGTTGAAAGTTCCTTCTTTGTTGCATACACAGGTAGTGTGTACAAAGAGGCAAATGAATAAAGAAATGTGACTGTGGGCTCTAGTCATCTGACTAATACATTATTAACCCCTAAATTTATTATTAGTCTGATTTCAGTGACCAGTTCCCTGCAGATTAGTCATGAATAGTCATGATGAGCTCAAACAGGCCAACATATTATATCCCCTGTGTCTCATTTTGGTGCAATGCTGCCCTCTTGTGGTTATGAAAACCACACCAGTTCTACAGAGTATAGTATAATATTTCAGCTGTCCCCTGCCATTTGTATGCGGTTTGGTTCCAGGTTTCCTGAGGAAACCAAAAAAGTCCTGCTAAATTCCTGCTAAAATAATGCTCTGCCATTGATGCTGGAAGGTATCCTAAAGCAGATCACAGAGGGACAAAGAAGAGGGATGCTTCTAAAGATTCTGATTATCTAATTTGCTGCTTACAGGAAAGATGGAGTAGAATAGGATATTAAAATCACGTAAGAGTTATAGTTATGTTCTCTGTTTTATTTTAAACCTGCATCGTTTGGTAATATGAGAGTACATTGTTGCTTTATTATTTTTGTATTTGCACGATATTTTTGATATGAATAAAATAAAATATAAATATAATCTCGGTTATAATGTTCATTTAGATAGAATTCTTTGGGGGACCAATTTTTTTGATTTGCAGTTGTTTGATTGCAAATTGTTGGATCTTGCAATAGTCTGATATTCTCTGAATATTTTTTTTTCCAAAATACTAAACTGCATACAGAACACTGTGCATGTTGAGATTTGCAACAGCTGTTCAGGTTACTGTCAATTTGCACACAACCAGGGTTAGCTCAACACCTCTGCTGGAGACCAAATAAAATTATCTCTTTATATTACTTGCCGATGTGACAGCCCTGTTCCTCCAGCACTCTGGCTCACAGTAGCCCTCTCCACCATACTTCAGTTTTATCCCTTTCTTCCATTTCCAATCCAAGGAGTGTGAGGAGGAGGATCAGTGGATGCAAGCAGGTGGACAGAAATGGGCACCTCTTGCCAGTCTGCTACCTGAGGCAACAGTTTAAGTTGGCCTCATAGATGGGCCGGTGTAAAGAGCAAGAGAAGGCTAGGTCATGGTCTGACTCCATTTTGTCAGGATACCTCCGTTTTGTTTTAAAAAAAAAAGAGCTAAAATTGTTAAGGTAGCAGCTGGTGATAATCAGCTCGTTTCCTGAGGTAATTTCATCAGGAAATATAATTTCCTATTTGCTTTGTTTTCTGCAGAAAGGTGTGAGGTCATAGCTAGGGTTAGGAAGGAAGTACCTAATCAGGAAGGCTCCATCCAGCTAGTGCTGCAATTAAGGAGATTCCGCACAGCTGAGACCCATCACTTAGAATTAGTGTTATGTTTATATAACTTTTTCTGAACAAGATGTAACCTCCGAACATTCCATCAGGCTGACCTTTATCCTGATTGGATAATTATACTCAGGACTTTTTTTCTAATAGAACGCACCGGAACTGTGTTCTGGCACCTTTTTTATGCAGTCCCCCGCTGCGCCGCACTTAAACTGACTGGTATCTGGGATTTTAAGTGCAGACTGCATCCCAGTGCAAAAAGGGATGGAGTCTGCATGCACCAGGTTTTTTGGGGGGGCTCTGGCTTCGGGCTCTGCACGCTCCGCAGAGCACGGGGGTGACTTTCACTCTGGCTGGCAAAACGCGCCCCAGACTGTTCTGCGCCTGCAGTTTCGAGCACGTGGATGCAACGACGGGAGCGGCAGAGTGGCAGAGCATTGGACCGGAGCTGCAAGCAAAGCAGAACGGCAGTGAAGAGGCAAGCCAGGGAAAGTACCCGTCTTCCCCCCTCTGATTGTGATGATACTCAGCTGTTAATTGTTGTTTTTTTAAGCAGCAACAACTTTCTTTCTTTCTCACTTTCTTTCTGTCCACCCCCAGCCCCGATCTCCATGCAGGAGTGTCTTTTTTTTTAAAGCAGCAACAACCTCATTCTCACTGTCTTTCTGTCTCTCTCCCCTACCCCCAGCCTCGATCTCCATGCAGGAGCGTGTTTTTTAAAGCAGCAACAATCTCATTCTCTCTTTCTTTCTGTCCCCCCCCCTGCCCCGATCTCCATGCAGGAGCATCTTTTTTAAAAAAAAAAACAGCAACAACCTCATTTTTTTAAAGCAGCAACAACCACTTCCGACTATGACGTCACTTCCGATGGGCAGATCCCAACACAAGTGCCAATCAAAAGTGAGTTCCTGCACCATTTTTTTTTTTTTGCTTTACAAAAAAAGCACTGATTATACTAAAGGGGGTATAAAGATACCCAGTTTTGGGGGGTACAGACACACACCATCAGACCTTCAGATCTTCAAGACACCATCAGAGAAGATCACAAGACTTCAAATCTCCAGACCTACAGATCACCTTCTTCAAGCCTGTCCAAGATGCCTGGCATGGAGCTGCTGCCTGCATTGGACTGAAAAGAAGGTGAACCTGTAAGGCTAACTACTTTACAGGTATTAGGGCCTAGTCTAGAATTAGGCATATAGTTGTTTTCTTATTTTAAGGTGCATCTTAGTTAAGTCTCTGTTAGTTCTTTTAAGCCTTTCCTAGTTTTGTAACGCTTGTTTTTTTTAAATAAATTATAGTTAAACTATAACCTTTATTTGTGATTACTTGGAACCAGACTAAATTCAGTTTTGCTGTTTGCGCACCCTACCACTTTAAAGTTAAGCTTCATTGCTTTGGGATAGATCCATGTAAGTGGGGCTAGTTCTGCCTGTGGATTTAAGAGACTGTTTATTCCTTTTTGGAGACTGTTCTCTTAACTGTGGTCCCAGGCTGGTGGCAAAGGATGTGTGCCTTGCTGCCTTGGATGTAAGTGGTTAAGGACACACCCTGTTACAAAATAGTTCAGAACTCACATGGGCCCTGGGTTGCTGTTAGGGCATATGAGCCTGTGAATTACAGCCGGTCCTGCACACATCGATGAAACACACACACACACACACACACACACACACACAGAGAGAGAGAGAGAGAGAGAGAGAGAGAGAGAGAGAGAGAGAGAGCATCTTCCTTTGTGTTTTGTTTTATTTATGTTGCGATGACACTCACGCACTCCCTGTGCATCCCACTTCCCATTCATTCTCTGGTCCTGCAAGGGCACACTGAGGGTCAGCAACAAGACCCAGCTGTTGTCATCCTGGTGACCTCAAAATGCTGCCTCCAGAAACAGAAGTAGGGGTCCCACCACAGATCTTCCCCCAGCTGGAGCATAGTCGTCTCACCTAGGCATCCCTCAGAAGTAAGTTGTGGGAGGAGAGAAAGAGGCACCAGACGTCCCAGCTGCCCTCTGCTTCCACACACATGAACAGCCATATTGAAAGCTCTCATAGCATTGACCAGTTGCATTCCGGGGGGCGTGGCACCTGGGGACACACCTCCAGAGGCGCTGCCCCCACCTGGAGGTTCCTCCCCCCACACCTACTGCCTCCCCCCAGAGGTGTTCTGATGGCCGGAGAGGCTGTGGGTGGAGGCTGAAAACAATCCCAGTTTTTTTGCTGAAAATCGGAAGTTACTATTTTCAGCCATCAGAACACTTTCTGAGGTGTGTACAGCCTCCCCAGCCCTGAGCAGGCCTTCTGAAAGCCAAAAACTATCACCTTTGGTTTTGAGCCTGAGAAGGCCTTCTGAGGGCCAGGGAGGCCGCACATGGCTTCCTCCGCTCCCAGAAGACCCTCTGGGAGCTACCCTCCTGCCCCTCCACTTTAGAAAAAGCAGAGGAGGTGGAGGAGTGTGGCCCCTGGAGTAGAGTGGCAATGGGGGGCACAACCAAGTGTGGGAGCAGGTGATTTTACCACCCCTCCCCACCTAGTGCCTTTGCCCCTCCTGACTCTCACCTAGGTACGCCATTGGCATTGACTCAAATAATACAGGGGAGCAGGTAGGCTAATAGCTCTTAGCCCTTGTCTTACCTAGACAGGCAGCATTCTTTTAGGAGCAAGTTTATTAAAAGGAAAAATAGACAAAGTCCAAAATTGGGAAAAGAAAACATTTGTGGCCAGAGGCAAGACAAAGAGAAATCAAAAGCAGTTTCTAACTAATATTCCCAGCATTTGTGCAGGATGAAGAAGTAGTAATTCCTCCTGTAGGGACAGGTCTCCCTGAGCAGTTGGCTCTGCTCTCAAAACAAGCACTCTTTGACCACTTCAAACTCCCTTGTTAAGGCATACCTGGACCTGGGGGTTGTCAGAAGCACTGTCCAGAGTCTGGACAACTAGCCCAACCACCTTTAAGCTACAGACAGGTAAGGGGACTCAGCCAATAGGAATGTATGATTTGAACTCAGAGCAGTGTGAAATGTATTATTACTTGTCCACTGTTCTAAAGAGCTATAGGTGCTAGCCAGGGTGGTATTTCCCGCATGCTTTCTGGGTGGATCATCGTATTACTAGACCCTCTGGTATGGGTTGAGAGTGGTGAAGTATAAAGAGTTTATAATGGAGGAATTAAACAATGCAGGCTTGAGCCAGGCTGGTTTCATTTTCAACGTAGGTTATAGCCTTTACTAAAAGTGAGCATTTCTGGTTCATCGCAAATGTGCACAAACCCATAAGTGCTCAAGGAAAGGGCTGAAGTGTTAATTTTCTTCATGACGGCAATGGCATCACTAAGCCAGAGTGAGGGGGGCGAGCTACCCCAGGCACAAGGCTTAAGACAGTGCATCACTACACAACCTGAGCCTTTCTTTGGCAATCTTTGGGCCACTCCGAGGCGAGCCACTGTGGGCACCTGCCATTGATTGTGTTTCGCTGCTTACTAGCGAGAGTATATGATGGCTAGGCCCAAAATGGCCCAAAGATCACCAAAGGGAGGCAGGTTTTTTGCAATTAAATCATTGCGAGAGCCTGGAAGGTCAGAGGCAACGCAATTAATCATCATATCACACACACACCCCAAAACATCCAGAATAAGAGCTGCCTCCCAGGTGCAATCTACAGTAGACATGCCTCGGCACAAGGGCATTTTTTACAGGAAGAAGCATACAGACAGATTCCTGTCAGTGTAGGCCTTCATGGATTATACTCCGTTTCACCAGTACAGCTGGATGAAGTGAAGTTGTACATAAGTTGTTCACAAACATGCAGGGAGATAAAAGAAGCAAAACAAAAAAAAACATTGCTAAAGGCAGTCAAAGCCAGGCTGTGAGATGGAAGAGGTATGTTCAGCCACCATTAGTATGTAAAATACAGTGACCTTTCACAACAAGAACAATGCTGAGTTAATTAACAAAAGGATTGAGGCAGGAACCATGCAGTTGAACAGTGGTTCCCAACCTTTTTTGCACTAGGACCCCCTTTTTAGGTACAACAACCTGTTGGGAAACCTCCTCCCCAAGACCTAGGACCAGGAATGAATGTCCTTAAGCAGGAAGTGATATTGTTTTTAATAAAATAACACTTTTTGAAAGTGATGAGATCAGCATTGAGAACATTGCACAGAACGCATTATGGCAGAAGCCAGGCTATGCCATTGCTGATCAAGGCAGTAAAACCAAATTTTAGATAGTCTTCACAGTATTTACATTCCTCTTCCCCATGTGCTGAGACTCATCTAGGCATGCATATAGAAGGTGTGACATGCCCACTTAGAAAGAGACCCAGAAGAGACTTCATCACACGCATATTCATACACCAAGACAAGACAATAGCAAGGCTAATTTCCCTGGCAGCTACAAGCATTGAGAAAGTGGTAGTTTAATGGGGAAGCCTCTTCCCTAGCCAAAATGAAGCTTCCAAGATGGTGGTGCCCAGTTTTTTTTAAGATGGCTGCCTCAAACACTTTGTAACCCCCTGAAAATCAGTTTGTAACCACCTTGGGGGTCCTGACCCCCAGGTTGGGAACCACTGTAATACAGCCTATATGGACAAGTACGGACATTCAAGTTTGTTTCACTCATTGTTCTGCAGCTGTTCCATCTAGTAAGTTCTCTGCCACACAACCCTTCTGGACAGAGCTTGATTCGAAAGGTATTTAAAAAAGTGACAGCCCATACCCAACTGTATTCCATGTGGTGCAAATTGGCTTTCAAGTTCTTGCTTATATAAATACATGCTTTTTAGAATATTTTATAGGCCCAAATTAAAGGAGTCTCCCGTGGTCAAAATACACAGTTTTGCAAGAGGAAAAATACATGCAAGCTGCATAATTGCCAGTGATTGGGAAACAAGGATAGTGATTATATTATGCAGCTCCGCTGAAGTTTTACTTGACAATCCATGCATTTTGTCCTGATAAAAGAGCAAGATGTAATGAGCACATCCACTCCTGGATTGGCTTAAACTGAACTGCTGCACATTTAATCAAGTTAAATAGGACTGTTTATCTGTGAGGAAGACAATGGATGTGAATAAAAGCGGCAACATGTATTTGCTAAAATCATTCAGCAACTGTTACTTACAGAAGTGTCTCATTATTGGCAATAAAGCCTTCACTAATGACTCTCACAATGGTCATGATTATGAACATGATTAAGGGGGAGGGGCTAAGGAATCTGGCAGTGCAATACTAGGCACACCTACTCAAATGTAAGCCCCACTGAGTTGAATGTGATTTACTTCCAGGTGAATTAGCGTAAAATTCAGGTAACAAGAGCAGTAACTTACTTTACAGGGCAGCACAGTAAGTACTGCAGGAGCCACAATGAGCACTGTAAGTGGTCCCTTCCACTTGCCCTCAGAAGCATTCCGGTGGTGACAGCAAGCGGGTGGGGCCACTCACACAGCATGTTGCAATGCTTGCAGTACTTAGTACGCTCCGTCCCTCCCTCCCTCCTGCCCCCACCACCACCCGTAGCTATACAAGTGGGGAAAAAACTGGATGTGTTTAGCCCAGAGGGGGGAAAGATTATTAAAGGAAAAAATGACCTTTTCAAGAATCTTAAAAGATATCATAAGGGAGAGAGACAATAGGTGTTCAGCCCAGAGCACAATCCAGAAAATGACCTTTAGGCACAGAGTACAGTTTTGCTGATAAGTCATGCATTATATAGCATAATGGCTGAGATAAGGTGCTCCACATCAAGACTTCCTTGATTCCTATGTTGTCTCTTGAAACCTAATGCCACCAACTCAGAGGGTGGCTCTAATGTTCTGAGCTCCCCAGCTGCAATATGGAAATAATAATACTTATTCCCCTTATGGAGTTGTAAAGAGCACATCAAGATAATGCATGCTTTTGCACATTCACCAGCCTACACTGGTCGGTGAATCTTCGGCTGTCTGCCATTGTGCTGTAGGCCACTCTGACCTACCCTCTGGCTGCCAGGCAGTGTGCACTGTTGGGGGCTGCTTTATGAAAACCGTAAAGCAATAGCCACTGGTGCAACATGCGTTCCACTGGCAGCCAGACCCTACAAGATTGGACCATTACAGTTCAATCCTATGCCCAAATGGTGTAAGCACCCAAGGGTCTACACCATATCCTCTAACATTCATTTCTGGAGGATGAAATTGGGCTGCCAGAGTGTTCTTTATACACAGTCTCTTTATCCACTTACAAGAGATACAGCTATGTGTTAAAGTTCAGGAAGACAGATTTTTGTTGTTATTGTTAATCTTTAGGAAAAAATATTCCCAGATGAGCAGCTCAGTAATGGAATAAACAGCATAGGCAAATTATGAAATCTCCTTCCTCGAGATTGTCAAGAAAAGCTTGAAGAAGTCTCAGAAACAACCCCATATAGCTACCAAATGATGATGCTGGAACAAAGTTTTTGTAAGTGTCGCTGAACAGTGTGCATAATTCCATTCCTCACAAAGGCAACATTTGATGGGAGAAAGCTGAGTTGTTCTTTCATTGTGAACTGTTTGGAATACATTAACTGTTTGGAAGCACTCCCTGATAAGTCATAGTTTATTGAGATTTTAATAAAAATTTACAGCTGGGTTTGTTTCTTAAGCCTGCAATCTTGTATACACTTACCTGCAAACTTATACACACCTACCTGAACTCGATAGGATGTATGTTTGAGTAGACTCAAAGGATTGTATTGTCAGTGGATTAAAATTAGGCAAACTATTCCAAGACTGATAATAATTTACCAGTCTTGTTAAAAAGTATACTTTTTATACATCTTTATACCTACAAAAAGATATATACCTTTCAGGTCTCTCAAGGCAACTACCACCTATTAGATCAGTGGTATTCAAACTTTTGAGACTGGGACCCACTTTTTAGAATGGCACTTGTGTCGGAACTCACCAGAAGTATGTCATTAACCTGGAATGATGTTGTGGCAGGAAGTGACATCATCAAGCAGGAAGTGCTGTCATTGTAACATAATAAAATGACACTCCTAAAATGTAAATTGGCATTCTTGGACTGCAGCAATTGTATAACCATGAAACATCCCTGACAGAAAGCAAGATTAGGACAAAATTGATGTAAAAGCACTGAACTAAAAACAAAATTTTTAAAAAAGCAATTGAAATCCAAACTGTTAACATTCACAAAAGGAATATAACAAGAGTAAGGTCTGCAGTTTCCAAGATGGCTGCTCCCAGCTTTCTGCAACGCACCTGATATCAGGTTGTGACCCACCATGTGGATCCCAACCCACAGTCTGAATAACACTGCATTAGATAAAACATACAATGAATAAAACACAACCAAAATCAGCAAAAAAGAAACTAACATGACACAGACCATAAATGGATAACAATCTATCTGATATGTCTGAATATCAAAAGTGATCAATACTCTCATGCTGTCCCTAAATGTAATTATTGTGATCGTTTGTGTGTTCCCTGCCTGCTAATGGGGAAAAGAACATGTTACATATCGATTTAATAGGTGTTAGAACTCTCAAGCGCATTGTAGAAGATTAAAGCTATGTGATTTCCTATTTGCATAATGGCTATATGCAATTTGTACTTTCAAGGAAGTAATTTAATGAAGGTACTGATTTTGGAAGCTATGGGCAATTCAGAAAGATGTCAGGAGAAGAACTGAACAGCAGGCCTATGATTTAGAAGACAGGCTGCCCTGCTAAACAAATGCACAAGTTCAGGCAGATTTATGGCCTTGTTACTGTCACTCACCGCCACATCTTAAATTCAAAAGCATGTACAAAGCCCCATAAAAACACAAATAAGGAGTCAGTTGTTTTCAAAGTTGCCGTATTGTTTTAACATAGTGCTTTGCCTATTCTGAACATGGAACACGTAAGCACAATATTTTGAAGGCCTCCTCCATTCCGAATTAGCACACTCAGTAAACATGCTTTCATATGAAAAACTGGAAGTCCAACATTATTTCACACACACACACACACACACACACACATCTTCCATTTCCATATCATGAAAAGCACAACAGCATCCTCGTGAATTTAGAAAATCCAGGCATCCAGCTTTAGTGGAACTCCAGCAATTTAATGCCCTACAGCTTTATTAGTACATTCCAAAATCTACATAAAATTTAATTGTTCCTTCACTAATACTGTGATAAATATTTGGGACAGCCTAATAAAATAGCTTGCAAATGGCAACTTTACCTTCTGTTCTGCACTGCTATAATTACTTCCCCTAGGATTACAGCACTGGCCTTTGTCAACTGATAGCTGCTGTTATTTTCAGATGAAATGGCGGCGATGGACACACACAGGGAGAGCTTTTAATCATACACCTAAAGCAGTGGCAAATTTCTTCTCTGTGAATCTACTACTATACAACTTATTGTGGAATCCTGCTCAGATTACTGGGGTGTTCTGATTATGATTTAGACAAAAGGAAATGGGATTGTCAAGGCTGACTCATTATAGATAATGATAATCTCTACAGCAGTCATCGAGCTTCAAACCATAATTGGCCCTTTTCAGCAGGAATGGAGTACACCTGTCACACCAGCAGTGAGGAATTCTTTTATTTTTGTCCTTTGTGGTATGATTTGTTTTCTTTGGTCATTTTTTCCCCCCTTGACTTTAGTTACAGGAGATTCAACTATAAGTACAATGCAACAGTTGCTATTGCTGTGATATTTGAGAGGAAGCCAGAGAGAAGGCACAGGAACTGGCATCTGAATGGCCACAACTTCATTGGTCAACATAAATAACATGAATTCCAGGAATTCGGTTTTTTGCTGGCGCTAACAGTTCTTGATGGCAACCTCTTCACGATATAACCTGGTTGGGTTACATATAGAGAGGTTGGGCAGGATCACTGAGTATCACTTAGAAACATAGTTCAAATCCAAAGAACTTGTACAAAATCAGTTCCCCAAGGGATTTCTCACAGAGGAGCATTTAGCAGTGCTTCTGCTTTCTGTATTCTTGCCTTTGTTGTCTCACCTTGGTAAACAAATTGTGAGTGTTCACTGCTAACCTGGTATATGCCATGTACTCTGACCATCACTCAGATTTGGGTCCCCTCAGAGGGAGAAAGGTGGGATAGAAATACGATAAATAAATAAAATAAAATAATTATTCTCTGTCCCAGCGGTTCCCAATGCCCTACTCAGATGAAGTGCTTTGATCGCACAAACAGGGCTTTGTACCTCATTGGGAGTCTCACAGAGGGGGCTGCAGGCCTCCCAAGGCTTGCCAGAGGCTTCAGTAGGAATATGCTGAAGTGGCGCAGCTACATAAATGCAGCAGGTAGCAGCTGCACCGGGCTACATGCTGCCAGATGCTGGGACTAACTTGGGGTGAATCTTTTTGAGTGGCTCCTGGGCTGATTGTGTTTTAATTCTGTGGTGACAATGCTTTGCTTTTATCATTGCTTTTACCACTGCAACTGCTTTGGAGACGAATCTTTATGTGTGTGGCAGAACATTAGGGGGGGGGCTACAAAATCTTCTTTGCGCCAGGTAGCAAATGGCTTAGCTACACCACTGGCTGCACTTGGTTGTTTCATAGTATACTTGCTTAGCTGCTGAAATGCTGTGATATCTCATTTGGACCTCATGCAAAAGAAAAATTAGATTTCAAACATCATTTGGTTGTGAAATAAACATTGGTCCATCTAGGTCAGCATGGTTTTCCTTGACTGGCAGCAATTCACCAGGGTTTCAGAGTAGTCTTTCCCAACTGGAAATATTAGGTAGCAAACCTGGGACTTTCTTCATGCAGTAGGCATACAAGGGGTAGAACTGCATTTTACAAAAACCTCTTACAGTGCAATCCTAGGCATGTCTACTCAGCCCAACTGCGCGTAATGGGACTTACTCCCAGGAAAAGGTTATAGGATAGCAGCCTTAGAGCCAAATCCTATCTAATTTTTTAATGTCAGTGTAGTTGTGCCAATGGGGCACACTAAATCCTGGGGTGGGGGAACAGTCATGGAGGCCTCCTCAAGATAAGGGAATGTTTGTTCCCTTATCTTGGTGTTGCATTGTGGCTGCATCGGTGCTGGAAACTTGGATAGGATTGGGTCCTTCGTAGTATAAGCAGAATTTCCTATTTTATCATTATGGGTTAATTTGAATTAGAAGGATGGGGAGGACACTAATTTAAGAATCAGAGGTCAAGGAATCTATAATTCCCATTGGCTGCGTCCATTGAAAGCCAGTGGCACTTGGCCAGCACAAGACTTCACCGAGGGCGTGTCGGGGACATGCCAGGGACATAACGGGGTGGCGCAGTGGCCGTTGCACTGTATCCTAACCCCTGTCCCCAGGCTGGGCTGCCCAGATTCGGGCCACTGCTGACCATGTTGACCTGTGCCTGCAAATCTGCAGGTGCAGATCCAAGCAGTCCCAGAGGGCTGGCTGGGGCTTGCCTGGGGGCAAGGGGAAAACATTCCCTTGCACTGCACTGAGCTGCTGCTGCCTCCTAATGGGCTTAGGATACAGCCCTGTTGCTCCAGCCTTGTTATGCCGGTGCTGCTTAGGATTAGGCTGCCCGATTGGCTGACGGCTTGTTTGTTGCCTTTTGCCTCTTGGAAAAAGGTAAAAAAAAATCCCCATCAGCCTCTCAGAGTGATGCACAACTGTTCCGAGTACCCAGCTTTACACCCCTGAAGATGTGGTACCCAGAGCCCTGTACCCCCAGCCCTGCCTTAGCTATGCTGCTGCGCAGCAGCAAAGGTAACGCCACAAAATGACTTCATCCAGTGTGTTCCCCCCAGTGAGTCTCACAATAAAAACACAGAATGGAGAACATGTATTGTATGCACGTATTAAACTGGCTTAATATACGATGTTGGATTAAGCAGTTGATGGCCCACTTTGAAAAGAATGTTTGAAAGTCATGAAATACCTCTCGCCTGACCATTATGAGCAAAATAAAAACATCGTTTTCCAGGTTTTGTGTTCTTTTATTCTGGCCCATTGATCTTGACTGATGTGGTTTTCAAAAGAAAACAGTTTTATCAGTTTAACCTCATAAAATATCACATACAGAAAGTACCTTACTGGTGTAATGTGAATAAGGGTGCAATCCTAACCTGGAGTTAGGCCGGCACAGTTAGGCCAAAAAAGTTTGGTCGGCACAAGGGCAACTGTAAAGATGATGATGATGATGATGATGATGATGATGATGTTCCAATAACAAGGAAGCACAATTTGCCTGATCAGATTGCTTTTCTACAGACAGAGAGAATGTGGAAGAATCAGGCTTGCCATTTGCATGAAAATTATGTTTTATATATACACTACATTAATGTGCATTATGTACATATACATAACATGTATAATCTCATAATACAGAGTATGGTGGGAAAGGACCAAGGGCCAATCCTATCCAATTTTCCAGCACCGATGCAGCTGTGCCAACAGGACATAGGTGGAATCCTGCAGTGGAAGGAAAGTCACAGAAGCCTCTGTAAGTGAAGGGAATTTTTGTTCCCTTACCTTGGGGCTGCATTGCAGCTGCATCAGTGCTGGAAAGTTGGATAGGATTGGGCCCCAACACATTATGGAAATGTGTGCCTTCAATGGCACGGTAATACCAGAGGTCTATGTGCTGTTGTTCACCATAACAGTCTTTAAACAGTCACAAACAACATTGCATAGTTCATTCTGTCTTTCAATACATCTACTTTACAAATACAGATTGCATTTTAAGTTAATATAGTACACCGTGCTAGTTCATTATATTTGCTTTTATTATCTGCACACAAAGGTGTGTGTTTGATGGGAGAAACTCCCTCTTGGCAATGCATTTCTGTTTTAAGGAATGCTTTTCACTGCAAATTTATGAAGTTAAATATACACCTCTGCCTGGGCTACAAAGATGGTACTATTTCTTGCCTGGAGTATACACAGTTAGCAGTTCATCATCGCAAACAGCTTTAACTTGTGACTGGGTTTTTTTGTTACCAGGTTTCTAAATTACAATGACATGTTTGAGGAGAACACAGTGATACTCGGCAGTACATAAGGAAAACCTTAAGAGGTGATCACTACAAAATTTAACTCAAGACACAAGAAGTAAACAACAATTTGAAAAAAATCTATAAATAGACAGCTGGTTAATAGTTATTACATTCAATAATTTAGCATGATACGCATGACGGCTTCGACCTCCAAAATAATTTAGCGCCTTGAGCTGGGATTAAATGCAGAACATTAATTTTTCCCTCTGGCTGTCAAGCCAACCAAGAGGCCCGTCAAATCCATTTAAATAAAGCCTGCATCATGTAATAATATTAAGGGGGATAAAATATTAATATGGGCCTGGGATGGAACACTGGCCAAAAAAGCTGCAGTAAGGCAACTTTAATTTATTAAACTGACAATCCGTCTGTCTGCTGGAAATGGAATTTAAAGGTCCATCTCAAAAGTACATGCTGGAGATTCACGGAATAGCCGCATTTATGACATTTTACAGGATTGCATTTGATGTACATCTCAAGGATCACCGTATGCAAACGTTACTTAGCCCAACTTCATGGCAATCAACTTGAAAGAAACAAAATACTTTGGCAAATTACATAGTGGAATATTCCCTAGGGCAGAAGAACTGTTATCTCAGGGTTGTATGTGGACATGACTTGAATAACATCAAGAGAGGAATAGATCTCCAAAATAGTCCATATGCATGGCGCTTGACAAAGAACAAGAGGACAGGTCCCTGATCCCAGGAATTTACAATCTAGATATCGACACAACAGAAACAACATAGAAGGGAGAGAGAAATGGGGACAAAGGAAAAAATATGTGGTTATTTTGCAGTTCAATCCTAACAAATGCTGGTGCAGCAGGGCCACATGGCCTCTGCTGAATCCATTGATCATGACAAGCAGGCTGGAGATCTCCTTTGAGCAAGGGGAGATTATTTCCCTTACCGTGAGTATTGCCCCAGCCTGCCCAATTTGGCTACTTGGAGCTGCGGCAGCTATTTAACCTACAGAAGTCCAATTAGCCCTGTGTATGGCTTCTGGGCCTTTGGGAGAGGATAAAATATGGCAGAGGCCTCAGCCAATCCTTTGGCTCTCCTAGGCCTGATCTGCCCCTCCATTTTGCCCTCCTCCCATCCTATTATACCCAGCTTCCAGAATGCCCTCCCATCATCCTCTGCCAGCCCCTCTACCCCCCAGTGGAGAACTCACCCCAACTGACAGCTGATCAATGGGATGCAGTGTTGGTGGGATGATGCAGGCTTCTCCACCAGCACCACCTACTCAAGCTGTACCACGAACATGCCTTATGGCACTTTTGCAACACCTTCCCTCAGTGCAGGGGCTGCTGCACTGGCTGAAAACAAGGTCAGGATTGTGCTTATAATTACACTTACTGTATTTGGATGTAGTTGGAATAAGGTATGAAACCTTTGGTCATACCAAAGCTTTCATGGAAAAGGTGGCCTTTAAGGAGGGATTTGAAGAAGCAGATGTTCTAGGAGGCAATTCCAAGAGTAAGGGGCATTAAGAAAGAAAAAATAGGTTTGTTGAGAGTGTTCAAGACCTTCAGATAGTACTGCTGAAGGACAGTTAGGTGCATAACTGGCTGTGAAAGTGGAGAAGTGGGCCAGGCCATGGAAGGTTTCAAAGCTAAGGATGAGTTTGTGCAGCATCCAGGGGTAAGCAGAGGGCCAGTGATTTAAGGCAGGGGTCTAAATAGTGGCATGATGTATGTAAAACAAGAGAGATGAGCAATTTTGGCAGCAGGGTGCTGGATGGAGGCAAGAGGGACCAGTAATTCAATGAAAAACCAGAGAGAAAAAGGTGGTATTAGTCAAGGCAGGAGGTTATCAGAGTCTGAACAAGAGTTTTTTTTGCCAAGAGGACAGACAGTAAGCACTGAATCCTTGCAGTACCGAAAAGAGAGAGATGTAATGTGGCTTGTTGATCAACTGAATCTAGGGAATAACAGAAAAACAAAAAGGAGTCAAAGATAAAACTAAGGCATTCTGCATATTCAATGGAGCAGAAAGTCATCAACCAATATGTGGAAAAATTCCTCTTTTGCACAAGGAAAAGAGGAATTGGGAGAAAAGATGAAAAGTTTGATCTTGGACATTTTGTGCTTGAGGTCTAAACAGCATCTAAATAGAAATCTCAGACAGGCAGCTAGAGATTCAGGAGAGGGAAAACATTTGAGGTTGAGGAGATATTGCTATGTATCATTGAGGGTATGAATGTATCATTAAGGAAATAGAGCTGGATATCATCAATCTATCATCAGCTATAGTAAGACTCCCAACATGAGCATTCTCTGTCTGCCAATGAGATGACATAGCAAAAGGGGAAAAATGCAAGACTTGGCAAGACACTGCATCAACACACAGCACAATTCGAAATATAGTATGGGAAGAGTACCCATAGCCAGTCTAGAGCATGGTAGAAAGCATTCCTGGATGGTATTAAACACTCTTGTGGTGGTGGGGAACAGAAATGAAAAGAGCTATGACTGAGGCACAGTTAAAGGTATGAAGTGGCTTTGCCTCACAACACAGAATGCCAGAATAGTGGCATACATGTGATACACATTACCACATGTGACCACAATAAAATTTCTTATGCATGCACACATGCTCACCGAGGATTCTTTCTAGTTGTATCATATATGGAAATGTGTTGACTTTGCAATCCGTGGTGCCATACTTTTCATAAGTGCTGTTCCCCATTCAGAAGAGCACGACACAAGGAGGTAACATGGCATTTAGGGTATGCTAACTGCCTATGCAAATGCTTCCATTAGCAAGGAAAGAGCACTGCAGAAGTTATGCAATCGCATTTCAGTAGAGCACGACACACTGTATCGCGGAAGGTAGAGTGGAGCTAAACAACCCTTGAATCAATTTATCAAAGCAATTGCTGTTCCCATTTCAAGGCTGATGAAACAAAAATAAATATTGAGCAACCAAAGTTAATCTGTAGCTAGTGCTCCGTAATAAATAATGTTTCTAAAGTCTGTAGATTTCTTGGACCTTGCCATTGTCTGTGCCTGTAGTTAAAGCTCAGTTCTTTAAAATAAGTTGACCATGTGAACTACCAAGTCGTTTTAGAAAGCTAATATGTCTTCAACCACTAGTTTGGAAGAACTTACGCCTTGGCTACAGCACAAAGGGTCAGCCCATCCATAAGGCTGATGCATGGCTTCCCCGGCTCTCAGAAGACCTCCAGGGACCACCTCCACCTCCAGGAGAAGAAGTAAGCTCCTCCACTTTATAAAAAAGCAGAGGAGGAGGAGGAAAGGTCCTGGAACAGAGTGGCGATAGGGGGGCACATCTGAAGGTGGGACGGTGATTTTGCTGCTCCTCCCTGCCTTGTGCCTGGGGCATTCCCCCCCCCCGCCCTCTAGGAACGCTACTGCCTATGTGTCCACCATGGCTGCTCTTTTGGCCCCAAACTTCTCTAGCAACCCAGTCAAGCTGGGAAAACACACTTGAACACCCAACCTTAGGAGACAACTAGGACTTAGGGTACCTAACCTTCAGTCAGGCTAAGGTGATCAACCAACTGTGCTATACTGACTGCCCATTACTTAGTATCCATTGTTTCCATCAGCTATATTGGAAAGTGATTTCTCCACTCTGGTCATCACAATATATTTGCTTCAGTATGATGCAAAACGATATCTATCTTCTAGAATAAGAAGCAGATAGAAGGAAGTGTGGCAATGGAATAGTTAAGGAAATGTCATTCCAAAGAGAAATTATTCAAGTTTGCTGCCAGTTGGACCTGCATTCTAAGTACCAGTCACAGCAACAGATATTCAGATTGTTCTATAGAGCGTTTTATTGAAGGTAGAAAATTGAAAGGATACTTGTCTTAGTTTTCCCAGGAGGTCACGTCAGCTGTTTTTGATGTGTAGATTCACTTATACTGCCTTTTGTGTCAGCTTGGCTTAAAGCATCCTCTTTATATTAATAGCAAAGCAGGATTTTAAAAGAGAAAAGAAAATGGAAAAGCAGAAAAGCACTTGAATTTTCTTTGTTACAGCTTCCAAACATTGGTAGTTAAGCCTAGATTTCACCTGAACCATAGTTTATATATATACTAAATTCTTTCCCTACGAATGTTTTTGTTTTCCACTAGCCAAGCTCTTTTTGGTTTTGAGCCCAGTTACTAGGGAAAATACTTATTAAATGTGCAGGGATGAGCAGGGGGTTGATAAAGCACCTCTGCTGATTTTTTGCTGCTCTGCCAGTGCCTCCAGCTCATGCAGTGGTGTTAATAATATTTTCCATTTGTATAGTGCTTCAAGTGATGCTTCACATATATTGATGTGGTCCTTACAATAATCCTGTAGGGGAAGTATTGTAGTCCGTATTGCAGCTGAGGCTGAACGGAAGTGTCTAGAAAGAAGGGATTGAGGGGGGACATGATTGAGAGCACAATCCTAGCTAAATTTTCACTGCTGATGCTTCTGCAATATAGCCCCAAGGAAAGGGAACAAACATTATCTTACCTTGAGGACGCCTCCGTAATTTTGCGTCCAACAACAAGAGATTTTGCAAAACTGTAAATCCATGTTGTGTTTTTCATGTCATTCAAGGCGCAATCCTAACCTGGAGTTAGGCCAGCACAGTTAGGCCAGCAAAGTTTGGCCAGCACAAAAGACACTGTAAAGTTTGTTTGGACCACTCTTGGAGTCAGAGAGGCTAGCACACAGGCATGAGCCATCCTTCCTGACTCCAAGAGTGGTCTAAATGTGCTTTACGATGGCACTTGTGCTAGCCAAACTTTGCTGGGCTAACTGTGCCAGCCTTACTTCAGGTTAGGATTGTACTCTAAAAAAATGAGAAGGAGAAAAGAGCACAATATCTTCTATGCAAAAGCTTCTGGATTGTTATAATAGTTTTTCCCATTTTTCGAAACAAAGGTTGCAAGAAGTCTGTGGCTTTGTTTGTTCTTTTTAAAAGTATTTGGAACCAAAAAGCAAAGTTGACCAAAAGTGCAAGATAGAAAATCTTCAATCTTCAATATCCCACAGGCTGGGGGAGAAAATCTTGTTCTCCCCCAGCCTGTGGGATATTGAATATTTCCATAGATCCGAAAACTGTGTTTTAACAGCATGAGCAATTTCGGCAGCCACCCAAATCATGTACTACAATTGTCTTTTAAAGTAGTATATCAAAGATCCATACAGACAACCTCTATCAGAGAGATGAGAGTTAATCTCTGGAATCTCTAACTTCTCCCACAAAATGAATTAACCCCACGCCAGGGAGACGTCAGGCTATTCATGACCACAATTTCAAAAGAAGTAGGAATCCTATTTATACACAGCATCTATTTTCCTTCTGAAAGCTTCCAATCTTGCTAACTGTAGTTATCAAAACATCTTTTCTTGCAGCAGTGTTAAGCTGTTCATGAATTTACCAGCTTGAAGCTATAGTTGTGTTATAAAACCGCAAACGTCTCCATGCAGATTTGTCCAATTCCATACAAGGGAACAGCCAAGATGGAGATTATATACACTGTATATCTCTGGATGGAGATTATCTCTGGATGGAGATTATATACACTGTATATAATATAGCATGATTGGATGTGCGTGCATGTGTGTACCCAATATTTACCGATCAAAGAGTTACTTTCTGAGGTTTCCTCAGATCTGCTCTGCAAAAGATGACAGATGTTTCATTTTAACCCATCACGCTTCACTCAGTAATTCTGTCTTCCAAACTTCAAGATCAGAGTCTATATACTGAACACGGTATACCGAATAATCTTGTATGGGTGTGTTTCTCTGTGCTGTGCATCATCAAACCACCTCAACAAAATTGGGATTAGAATAGCATGAAGCCTGTTTATGCATCCATTTCACAGTGCACTTTATTCTAGAATATCTGTTTAAGCAATGGTTTTGATTGCAAATATCTCTCGATTTAAGTATTTTTCACATCAGTGCTGTAGCAGCAATAGTAGTAAGTAAAAAAAGATCAATAACCAGGAAAAGTGATCAAATTCATATCACTGCATAGATGATGATGAAAGCAAAAAAATCTTATTCAATGGTGCTAAACTATTTATCCTACCAAAAAAAAAAATCCTGATTAGAAACAGGAGAGAGAGATAATAAAAAAAATTGTATTCCATGTAGTGTGCAACATATTTTATACTAGCACTTTTAGCAGATAGACCTAAACTGCAAATAATGTAAATACAAACGTATCTGTAAAAGATTGTTCTGTTATTCAGAACTCGGATTTCATTAACAAGGTTTGAATAATTTCATAGCAGGAGACTGAACACTAATGCAATTCTTGTTTTTGAACATTGTTGACTATCTCATCCAAATTAAATACTACATCATTTGTAGCTGTTCCTCTGAAATATTTTAGCAAGCTGCAGCATTTTATGAATTCAGCACAAAGAGCTGGTTTATCAGAATAAAACTACAAAACTTCACCGGAAAACAGTGAGAAAGAATAGGGTCATGATTGGCTGTGGGTTTCTTGCTCATTCATTCACTCAATCTTTCATTCTACTTTTCAGACAAGACAGGCTCCCAAAGTAATTTAAGTAATAATTACACAATTCTAATAATAATTAAAACTTACATTTTAAATAATAATTTAAAGGTGGCTCACAATGTAAATAATAATTAAAAGGTACAAGGATTGAGGTGTTTAGGGTGGTCTTGCTAAATTCATACAATGACTATTTTTGGCCTTCTGGGGGTCTTAAAAAAACCTTCTGAGAGCTGGGGAGGCCACATCCAGCTTCCCCAGCCCTCAGAATGTTTCAGAAGGCCAAAAATAATCACTACCGGTTTCAGGGCAAAAACTGAAAATGATGGTTTTCAGTCTTCTGGAGGCCTTAGAAGGCCTTCGGAGTGCCATGGAGGCCGCACCTGGCCTTCCCAGCCCTCAGAACACCCTCCAGACATGACTGGAACAAAGTTCCAATTGTGTTTGAAGGATTAAAAGGTGAACCTAGAAGGTGTGCCCAGCGGCGTCATTCACCCAGTATGCTGGGCGGGACTTACCTTTGAGCGGCAGTCCGCCCGTTGCATCACGCCGCGTTCCTCCGCTTTCCCGCCTGCCCCAGTGGGCGGGAAAGTGGCGGAACGCGGCGTGACGCAACGGGTGGACTGCCACTCAACGGTAAGTCCCGCCCAGCATACCAGGTGAATGACGCCACTGGGTGTGCCCCATGGCAGCATTCTTTTCAGCTATGCCTCTGTGTAGGGTAGTAGATTTAGAACTATGACACACATTACATTATATACAGTCAGACCACTGATGATTGAGCATTGGTGTAGACTCTACACCAATGACAGAAACTCCCCAGAGTTTAAGAACTTTCCCCCAGAAAAGTTTAGAAAGAACTTTTCTAAAGTGTAGAATTTTAATCTACACATAGATTAAAGCTGGGGTCTCCAGGCAAGTTTCCTACCACTCTCAGGGCACAATCCTAACTTGGATTTACGCCGGCAGAGTTAGGCCAGCAAAGCCTGGCTGGCAGAGGGCCACCATAAAGCGTGTTTAAACCACTCTCGGAGGATGGTGCACCTCTGTGTGCTGGCCTCTCTGACTCCAAGAGTGGTCCAAACATACTTGTGCTGGCCAAGCTTTGTGGCTGGCTTAACTGTGCCGGCCTAACTCCAGGTTAGGATTGCGCCCTCAATCTCTTTGCAATGTATCCATCAATCAACACAGGATGACTGACTACCTGACTAGCTGCTTTAAGGGTGAAATGATTCCATTGCAATACATTTATTGTGATTAAGCTGATGCTAAGGAGAAAACAAAGATCATGTTAAAGAAGTATGTTATTCAGCTGCTCTTTGAGCCCACTTTCACAACTGAAGTGACAGATGTGCTTACCGGTAAATCAAATGCTGGCTGAATCTCATCAGCCTTGCCCCTCTCTGTCTATTCCCTTAGCTTGCAACAAACAGCCAGACACAGAATGTTTTGTTAACTTTCAGCAGGTGGAATAGGAGTGATGATAGAGGATGTGGCAGCAAATGACTGAACAAGACAGGAGCAAGGCAGGAAGGGACAAGACGGATGGCTTCATGTGCTGCAAGCCCTGTATGTACTACTATGTATTACATTTTTCTTTTCCTTAAGTGATAGTTTTGCTTACTGTTTCATCTGTTTAATTCATTTATTAAACAGGCAAGCTATTGTTTAATGCTGCAGTCATCAAGAATAGTGAATACATGTGTGAACCAACATTACAGCCCAGGCAGAGCCCAAGCAAGACATGATGCTAATGACATGGGAAGGGGGGTTGCAAGATCAAGCCAGCAAGTCCTGTCCTGACTAGCTCTTTCTTTCCAGTGTCTGCAATTACAGGGAATATCACTCCATAAGTATGTTTGTCATCGCAGGCAAGTGCTGTACTTGTGATAGCTGGGGTGGGCATGACTATGGAAGCAGGTCATAAGGAAGTCATCCACATAGAAGCACGATTTGGCAGTGTATTCTGCCAAATCTGCAGTCTCCCCTCACATGTTCGTCTACACAGTTGTGATCCTATCTGCACAGGGCTCATGGGTCAAGTCAATTCAGCATGCCAGCAAGTAATATTGCCTTGTTGAACAAGTTGGCTATAAAACCATCAGTCTTTACTTTTTATTGTAGTCACTGAAATTTGCAGATCACAGCCAATTTCTTTTTTCATTTTTTTCATTTTAATCTTGTCAATTTCTTTTTTAAGAGCAGGAGGTGTGGACTGATGGTTGAGCTGCTGGTACTGCCTGAAGCTAAGCAGGACAATCTGTGGCTTATTTTTGGATGGGAGCTGGATGCCAACCTGCAATACCTGGGGTGGCAGAATAGAGTCACTGCAGAGCTGATTGCTCACCGCAAGTGAAAGTTGCGGTGGAGCATGTGAGAAGGCCAGCCGGCAAAAGAATGGAATACAGCCTTGAGGACCTGTCCAGGCTTGACTTGCGATTGCCTGCTGAGGCTTGATGGCTTGCAGCCAGGCGCGCACGGAGGCCCGAGCATGCCTATGGTTGGTGCCAAAACCGCGCCCCCAGGACATGCCCAGTCCCCGTGCGTCGCCCCAACACGCCTCCCTTAGTCCGGAAACGCTCCATTTCCGAGCATAAGGGAGCTGTGGGTGGGCGGGAGGGCTGAAGACCGCACGGTTTCGCCCAGACCGTGCGCAATGGTGCCCTGCCACTGACCGGCGTCCATGCCTTGCGCCATCCCAGGCTATAGGTAAGATCGCACCTGCTTGCAGCCAATGGAGAGAACCACACTGTGAAGGCTACATCTAGGACTGAGGATTTGGCGGATCACAAGTGTTATGTAGGCAGGGAGATAGCAAGGGGTTAAACCTCAGCTAGAGGGCTGGAGAATGGAGTTAACCCCTCCAATCAGGAGCTAGATGAATCCTGAAGTCAGTTAGTTAGGCCTGTTGCCTGTGTTCAGAGTTATTCTGTAGCTGTTAATAAAATGCTTAACTGCCCCTGCCTTGTGTGAGCTTAGTCTGCAATGAGCCCAGTATTTTACAACAAGAATACTGTATATTTGTAAAAAAACCCATTGAAAATATGGTGGTTTAGACTAGTCTGCTCATGTAAGCCGCCTTGGGCATTTGCTTCGGCATGGGAAAGGCGGGGTATAAATTCTTCAAATAAATAAATAAATAAATATCCACTACCCTTATTTCTCCTTCCTAAAGCAGCTGTTGAGTCCTGACTCAAGTCTGTGCACTCATCAGCAATAAAGGGAGCAACCAAGGGTGTGATCATGTCACTTTCTTAGCACCTCTTATCACACTTGCCACCCCAGTTCCAGTGGCCTTCACTGGCAGCATAGCCACACGAAAGCCATTTTTATCCATGATGCAGCACGGCTGCGGCATGTGTGTGAATGATGTAACCTCAGGGGCAGATCATGCAGCTGACAATTGCATGGGGAAAGCCACCATGCTCGCTCTAAGGCAGAGGGTGTGGTCCTGAGGTTGAGCTGCTTGAAGCCTTCCTAAAGCTTAGTGGAGCAGCCTGATTTGTGTCTCGCAGGAAAATGATTGGCAGTCTCTGACAAGCTCAGTGAGAGAGGGGAGTTGATGGAACACGTGCCACATTGAGAGGGCAGACTGGTGATTTCCCTGCTTGGTGTGATTTGTGGCTGTCTGTCTGTGGAAGCTTGAGGCATGTGCTGTGCGGCTAAGAGAGATTACTACACCATGGAAGGAAAACATCTTAAGACTGAAGGGGTCTACATATAGAACAGTACTGGAAAGACCCTTATCAGGTCCAGGACAGTCTGCTTTTGTAAATTGCCTTGAGCAACATCTGATGAGAAATCTGATTATGAGCAAGGCATTATATAAAGGCTCGTGTTTAAGTGATCACCAAATTTAATGAAAACGTTCCTAAAAAAAAAAATACTTTTGTTTCCCAAAAATAGTAAACGTTCACCAAATTTTAGACCACCTAATAATCCTAAAGTGATAATCACATATTGAGTTCTCGTCATTTTCGTAAAGTATTTAACAGTTTAAAAATGTGTTTGTCTCCCAAGAACAGTAAATTTTCATAATACCGTATAACCCAAATCCTAACCCTAATCCTAACCCCGTGTTTGGGGCATATAATTCTGCTAGGTAAATAACAGTATTGTCACATAAATGTCATGTTATACATTTGGTGAACATTTATTAATTTGGTGAACATTTACTAAATTCAGTATAACTATGGTTTGTTTTTGGACCACTGTGCTAGGGGCTCACAGTTTAATTTGGTAATCATTTAATTTGTCCCCTTATATAAATAAGGGTGTGATCCTAACCTGGAGTTAGGACAGCCCGGTTATGCCAGCAAAGTTTGGCCAGCACAAGGGACATCGTAAAGCGCATTTGGACAATTCTCAGAGTCAGGAAGGATGGTGCATGTCTGTGTGCTGGTCTCTCTGACTCCGAGAGTTGTCCAAACATATGTTACAGTGTCTCTTGCTGGCCTAACTGTGCCAGCCTAACTCCAGGTTAAGATTGTGCCCTAAATAAAAATAGATAAAACAATCGATCAATGCCTCATCATTTGTGTGCAATGTCCAGCTGCATGCGACAGCATTACAGGAAAGCAGCTCAAGCAAAGTGAAGGAAGTAGGGCACAGTGCAGAGGCTTAGGGGGTTACTGTGGGAGGAGGCAAATGCAGCGGGTGCTGGCTGCGGTTGGGCGCAGGGGCGTGGAAAAACCCATGTGCTTTTCAGCCACCTGTGCTCCCTTGCCCTCGGATTGCTCCTAAATGGAGCAATTCCAGGCACAGGGAGGTGTGGCCAGGCGATACATGGGGCAGGGCAGTCACACTGGGGGCGTGGTGATGTTGCCCCACCCCTGGCGTACCACAAGCTGAATATGGCTCTGACACAGTGTGTAGACTGTATGTCAAAGAATAATGTCCTATACTAGCCAATTAGCTTGATTCTGCTTTTCTATATTAGCAGGCTTGTATCAAAATATCTTATTCAATTATAAAAGCTTAAACAAAAAGGGCTACAAATTTAGGGCACAATCCTAAACTGAGTTAGGCTGGCATAAACTAAGCCAGCAAAGTTTGACCAGCAAAAGAGCCACCGTAAAATATGTTTGGACCAGTGGTGAAATTCAGCCAGTTCTCACCAGTTCTGTAGAACCAGTTGTTAATTTTAGGTTGGGAGAGGGAAGAAAGGCACCGGACGCCCTGAAGAACACCCTGAAGGACATAGAACCGGTTGTTAATTTATTTGAATCCCACCACTGGTTTGGACCACTTTCAGAGTCAGAGAGGCCAGCACACAGATGTGAGCTATCCTTCCTGACTCCTAGAGTAGTCCAAAAACAGTTATGCCAGCCTAACTCCTAATTCGCCGATTCTCCTTGCAATTAATAGACTGAGCTTGAAAAAACTGTTAAGGGGTAAGAGAGGAAAATGCTGTAAGACAAGAGAAATATCTAGAGATCTAGCTTAGTCTCCCTCAATCCAATAGAATATCAAGGTTAAAAGCACACATGATCAGCATCAAAACACTAGTCTGGCAACCTGACAATGCACTTTAAAATGAGTCATTCTTTACTTTTGCTAGAATGTTATTTAACCCAGAATTACTGGGCTTGAGATTTATATCAGCTTCGCAGACATGATAGAGCGTTTAGCAAGCAGCTTCACAAGGTCATGGGGAACAACTACAACCTGCATCTGGATGGAAAGAGGGAGAAACAAGTCAAATTTCAAATATCTAAGATACAGATTATTTAAAATTACTTTCCCAACATGTAGAATGCAAAAGTACTCCAACTCACTCACTTGACAAAATCATCTCAACATGAATATTTGGGGGAAAATTATAGTGTGACACATGCATCTTTTTCTCAATCATGCCAATGGTAGAAAACAATAAGGTATATTTTTTTCCTGCCAAAAACAAGAGATGCAACATAAATAGTGCATACACCAGAGATTAGATGGCTGGGGAAAGTTTAAAATGTTCTTTATTGTGCAATGCATAAATATTGTACTGCATTACAATGCAATAAATGCAGAAGACAGAGATCCGGAAATTTCTCACATTCTAGAAGTTCCTGATCCCAAGTTGATGAGGAACAAGTAACTTGATGAGTTACAAGTTACGTCCTTGTAACTATCCTATTCAATATTTTCACTTTTACCGTCATTACGTTTTGGAGATATAGTAGTTTGGTGAAAAGATATGTGTGCTTTAAAGACTTGCCAATACAGGATTGTATTGAAACTTTAGTTACTCCATGGTTAGAAGGAGAGGGAGCTTTGCATGTTCAAGAAATTGGTACACCTAGTTTACAAATAACTAGACACACCAATACATTATTTGGAGCATTTCAGTGAAGCTTAGGGAGAAACAGCACTGAAACAGAAGGGAGATAATTTCTACTCTCCCCAACTTTCTCTATCACACTTCTTAACTTGCAGCCATAAATGGTATTTATTTATCTTGTTTTTATCTCTGAAGGCCAAAGATTATAAACTCACATGCCATTGAACTTTTATTATAATTGCTTTTCTTGCCTGCATTCCAGTTGAGCTTGTGAGTTCCTCTGATATGGCCCTTACTTCCTTCAGGAACAACAAAGCACAGCACTATTTTGTAACTTTTTCTTTGTGCTGTTCAGGACTGTGCTTTTTTTGCTTGGCTCATAATGAAATGTAAAACTGATTTTGTAGGGGGAATATACATACGTGCACACACACGCGCGCACACACCCCACATTGACCCTGATCCAACAAGCAATGAACACTGAAGTCAGGGCACAAAGATTTTCATAGAGCCGTCTGGCATGGAAGTAGAATGGGCCAACCTGAATCCAGTACCACATATCCTCTTCTGAGTAGCTGCCAAAGGGATTCTGCCAAAGGACTACATGAAAACACTGTTCCACTATTGTACTGTTTAAACTATACAAACAAAATGGCAGCAGCAGAACTGCTCTAACCCAGATTGGTTTGTGACACACTTCTGGGGCCTGATCCGTCTGGAGACCACTGCTTTAGCACACTCATCTCCACAGGCAGTGATTCCCAAAGTTTTTTGTCTGGAAGCACCCTTGACCTACTGGGCCATTGGCCGCAGCTCCCCCTTAGGGCTACAATCCTAGACATAATATAGGACAACAGGGTTTTTATGAGGATCCTGCGGCTCCCATGGCTGGTTTCTGCGGCTCCCTTAGGAGCCAAAATTCACTGGTTGGGAACCACTGCCCAAAGGCCTCATTTCTGTGCTTGTCCACAGGGGATAGACACTTGGGTAGGGCTTGTGTGTAAGCTGTGTCTGAGAGCACATTCCAAATCTGGAGCTAGACCAGCATAGTTAGGTCAGCAAAGTTTGGCTGGCACAAGGGCCACCACAAAGTGCGTTTTGACCACTCTCAGAATTAGGGGGGATGGTGCACATCTGTGTGCTGGTCTCTCTGACTCCCAGAGTGGTCCAAACATACTTTACGGTGTCCCTTGTGCCAGTCAAACTGTGCTGGCCTAACTGTGTCAGGCCAGCCTGAATCCAGTTTAGGATTGCACGCTGAATTAAGAAACCCCCAAAACCTCCCGAACAGCTGACACCTGTGCAAATAGTTAAAACAAATATTTCCAAATGGCTTCTTCCATTTAGTTCCACTGAGTGTGGTGGAGATGTCTCTTAATGCATGTAAATATCTGCCATCCTTTTGTCCGAAATCATTGGATAATCAGATGTATGTGAAATGTGAATTACAGTTCTAGCGGAAAACTCTTCTTGGTGTAAAAGGGTTGCTTTCTTTTATCAAGGTCACTAATGCTCCTGTTCAGTCTATAAGCAGCAACGCTCAATTTGCCTTCACAGATTGAATGTAAGAGGACACGGATAGTGAAGGCACACAATGACCTGAGGAGAACTGGTGCTTATCTCAAACATAATATGATATTGAAAAACTTGAGTGATTTTCGCTCTCCTTAATCCTGCTCAGAAGGGAGATGAGACTGGGCAGGGCGGTCTGCAAACTGAACACTGTGTGGTTTAATCAAAATGGAAACCCTGATGTCTCCCCACCCCTTTATGCTGTCCACAGAGGGGATTAGATTTATTGTACTGCCTTATCTGTTCTATACTCACTTTAGTCACTTGGAGTGGCTTTGTCTCCCAAATCCTCACTCTTGACCCCATCAGGAGTCATATGAGAGACATAAAAATTGCATTGACCCATGCAAAACTCATAACAGAAGCCATTAAGAGGGTTGAAGTGAGCCATTTAGCAGAGTACTTCAGACCTAAATTATCTAGACTTGTTGGGTCACTGGAACATGACATGCTGAGGATGGCTGACATCCTCTGGTGTATTGGGAGCATCATGCAAAGACCAATAAAACATGCACACATTCTTCTATAAATCAAGTCAGTGCGAGTTCACAGAAATCAAGAGGGCTTTCTGCTCATTAAAGGTGGGAGAAAACAGTGATAATGAAATAAAAACACATAACACTGCTTTCTGCACTTCCCATTTTTGTAAAAAAAAATCAGAAAAAAACCATTTATTTTGTGTTGATTTATTAGTTAAGGGAGGTGCATGGGTAATGACTACAGCTGCATCTGCAGACATTATATCACCTATATTGCCTATCTAGCACACTTCTTTAGCCCCTTTTAATTGTATTTAATTGTACTCAAAATCTTAAAAGATGATGCTGTCCAAGTGCTGCTCTCCATATGCCAGCAAATTTGGAAAACCCAACAGTGGCCACAAGACTGGAAAAGATCAGTTTACATTCCAATCCCAAAGAAGGGCAATGCCAAAGATTGCTCGAATTACCGCACCATTGCACTCATTTCACATGCTAGCAAGGTCATGCTCAAAATCCTACAAGCTCGGCTTCAGCAGTATGCAAATCGAGAACTACCAGATGTACAAGCTGGTTTCCGAAGAGGCAGAGGAACTAGAGATCAAATTGCCAACCTTCGCTGGATCATGGAGAAAGCAAGAGAGTTCCAGAAAAACATCTACCTCTGCTTCATTGATTATGCTAAAGCCTTTGATTGTGTGGATCACAACAAACTGTGGCAAGTTCTTGAAGAGATGGGAGTTCCAGACCACCTGATCTGCCTTCTGAGAAACCTTTATGCGGGTCAGGAAGCAACAGTTAGAACTGGACATGGAACAACCGACTGGTTTAAAATTGGGAAAGGAGTACGACAAGGCTGTATATTGTCACCCTGCTTATTTAACTTATACGCAGAGTACATCATGAGGAAGGCAGGGCTGGATGACTCACAAGCTGGAATCAAGATTGCTGGGAGAAACATCAACAACCTCAGATATGCAGACGATACCACTCTACTGGCAGAAAGTGAGGAAGACCTAAAGAACCTTTTGATGAGGGTGAAAGAGGAAAGTGCCAAAATTGGTTTGAAGCTCAACATTAAAAAGACTAAGATCATGGCAACCACTCCCATCACTTCCTGGCAAATAGGAGGGGAAGAAATGGAAGCAGTGACAGACTTTATTTTCCTGGGCTCCAAGATCACCGCAGATGGTGACTGCAGCCATGAAATTAAAAGACGTTTACTTCTTGGGAAGAAAGCTATGGTGAACCTAGATAGCTTAATCAAAAGCCGAGACATCACCCTGCCAACAAAGGTTCGCATAGTCAAAGCGATGGTTTTCCCAGTAGCCATGTATGGCTGTGAGAGCTGGACCATAAGAAAGGCAGAGCGTCGAAGAATCGATGCTTTTGAATTATGGTGTTGGAGAAGACTCTTGAGAGTCCCCTGGACTGCAAAGAGATCCAATCGGTCAATTCTCCAGGAAGTCAAGCCTGATTGCTCCCTGGAAGGACAAATGCTGAAGCTGAAGCTCCAATACTTTGGCCACCTGATGAGAAGAGAGGACTCTTTAGAAAAGACCCTCATGCTGGGAAAGATTGAAGGCAAAAGGAGAAGGGGGCGACAGAGGATGAGATGGTTAGATAGTGTCACCGAAGCAATGAATATGAAATTGGGCGAACTCAGGAAGCTAGTGGAGGACAGGGAGGCCTGGCGTGCTGTGGTCCATGGGGTCGCGAAGAGTCGGACACGACTTAGCGACTGAACAACAAATTGTATTTTTATTGTCAGCCTATTAAGATTGGGGGAACCCCTCTTTTTCCCTTCGTTAAAATTATGGCATTTTAATAAATTTCCTGGCTATATCTTTTGTTTTGGGTTAGTGTTTTGTTGTGGAGTTGTGATGGGTTTTTTTTAATTGATAAAATTGACATTTGCTTGTATGGAGGAGGTTTGGCCCAAGGAACCCCTCTGGTATTTTTTGCTTCCTGGGCTGGTGGTAGAGGAACTACCATTAGAAAATTCATCCCATGACTCGGTTTTTTCCCTTTCCTTGGAGCTGCATTGCTCTTATCCCGGTACTACAAAGTTGATTAGGTTTGCACCCTCAGCCTTCAACTTGTGTTGAACTGCCACATTTGTCCCATTCTGGTATGTTTATTAATGTCTGTTTTGCTACTTTTTTGTAATTTTAATTTGCTTTTAATGTATTATTAACTGTATTGTATTTTAGCTGAAAGCTGCCTTAAGCACCTCCCTGATAGAAAGGGAATGTGCAGGGTTTAACCTCTTAAAATATTGACAATATGCATAGCTGTGGCATCTCACTGAATAGGCAGGTGATAGTTCTGTCATCATTACTTTCAGCTTCTTCCCCCTTGTATTGACATGACAGAATTCTTCACTCTTGCTAAATCAACAGTTCTGTACACAAGCCTTGATTAATTGGGAGTGGGGGGCACTTATGCTCTATATAGCATGTTGCTAAGATGCACAGCATTTTTAATTTGGGCACAAAGACATAAGCGCAAAACTCCCAATTAACTTTATGCAAGATCTGCAATACTCTGACACCTTGATTCTGCAGGGTGTAGGTGTGAAAAATGGAAGCTTATTTACAATTAAAAACATTGACTGTTTTAGAATCGCATAGCAATGGGAATGGGAAATGGGAATGGGGAAGTCTAATTACTATGACTCAGGCAATTATAATTACATGTATTTTCTTTTATAACAACTTAGTTGTACATGGTAACCAGAATATGGAAAGCACGAAACTACTAGATGCAATTGAATGAAACATTCATGTATTTTTACACACACACCAATAGATCATTTTGTCTTGTCCAGACTGTTCTTGTAATAATTTTCAGCCATATCTATAATCCACATCAGCTGGATGAATAATTCACGAAAAGTTGGTAGTAATAAAAAAAGCCCACTCCTACAGCCTGCCACCAACTTCCTGAAGTGAGGCTGGTTAGGTTCTGTTTGGTGTCTATCTGAACAGGAGACTGCCCAGACACTAATATATTCTGCCTTGAATTACACAAACAGGGAGAGGCTGTTAGCACAATAGATTGCTTATATCATAGGTTCCTTGCTTACTTCAAAAGACAAATTTCAACTATTAACACCTGAACTGTTACTAAAATTGTCTTAAAATAAATGGCTACATGTCATAAGTGACACTCACTGTTGATTACTGGGAAAGAACACTCTCACCTAAAAGAAAACAGAAATAAACAAAAGTTGGCAATCAAAGAGGAAAGTCATAAAGAGTACCACTTTTCCCTTACTTTTTTCCTAGCAGTTCCATGGATTTTAGCAGAGCTCTTTTAGAAGAAGTGGCTTAAACTAATGTCATTCATTCAAGTGCAACTCTTGCGGGAACCTCATCCACTTCAGTGGGGTTTGCATACAAGGTCTACATTTCTAAGCATGCTCAAGCTAATTTTTTGTCAGAAAGACATCCCCCTGTGTGTTTTATTCATATTCAAAATGAAAACTAAGGAGGCCTTTTTCTTTCCAAGAACAGGCTCTAGGGTGAAATCCAGACTTTACTGAAGTTAAAGGGAACCATTGATTTCTGTGAAGTTAAAACTTTACCTCAGGCATCTAAAAATGATGTGAGCAGAAACTGAGTTGCAGTCTAACAAAATAAAAAAGGAGCTTACTCTATGTTTTTATTCCAAGAGAATTCAGAGGTTGCAATTCTGAAACATTTGGGGTCAACTAAATATGGAGAGAACAGCCTTCAATTGCAAACTGAGAGCCTGGTGACCATTTTTTTCCTCTTTAAATTGGCAAAGGAGGGGTACATGACTGGGACTGGAAGTACTAAAGCATCCCTATCCCATCCCCTGCTGTGGTTTTACTTTATTTCACAGACCGCCCACCCCCTTGAAAAACCCACATACAAATAAGAGACCGTGTCATACATTTCAGGTAGCGTATGATTTGACCCTAAATAAATCTTAAAAACCTGAAGAAAGTCTAACTAGCATATTCTCAGCAGCACAAGACAAGGACTGAACCTTGTCTTCTTCACACTAAACATATGTTCTATCCCTGAGCTATAACCCTACTGGAAAGCAGTGATCCCCAACCAACTAGGCCAAAGGTTCCCAAACCGTGAGCCATGGCTCCCTAGCAAGCTGTGGAAACCAACCACCCATAAGCCGTGGAATTCTCTCAAAAAATCTGCTGCCCTATACAATTTATAAGATTGTAACCATAATGGGGAACCATGACTATTAGGTTGAGCCACCAGTCAAGCCACCAGCAGGTTGAGCCACCAGTCAAAAATGTTTCGGAACCACAGAGCTAGGCTGAGTAAGGATCTTCAGCTAATAAGTTGTTCAAAGGTCAAGAGAGAAGGTCATTCTGCACATACACAAATCATGCTTGCAACATTATTCTGAGTAGTTTCCTGCCACCCTCTCCAAACACTTGCTTCATTGGGTTTTTCTGTCCTCTTCCAACTTGCTAGGAACAATCTGGAAGAGGACAGCAGCAGCAGCAGGAAAGGGGGAAGCTGTCACAGTGCCAAACTTGCCTACGTGGTGCTTACAAAGCAGAATCAGGCGATTTGAAGCCCATCTCCCTTCATTTACAAAAATGGCACCATACAGCCTTCCTGTTCTGCGCCTCTTTTGTTTGCAAAAAGCAGGAACGCAGCATCTCCTGTTCCTGTTCATTTCAAAACAAAGAAATGCAGAGTAGGAAAGCTACATAAGCCCGGTCTTTGTAACTAAAGGGTCCAGGGATGCACCTGCTCATTCAGTCACCCACCTGTCTGCTCACCCGCCACAGAAGAGGTGCACATGCATGCCTAAAAATAGCAGTGGGTGGGGGATTCTGATGGTACAAGGGAATGTGCCACCCTTGCTTTATGTTCATTGAGGCTGTCTTGGGACTCAGCCTGTCACATCCTCCATTCTGTCCGGAGCTCTATCACACACAGCATTCATATAGTGCGCACATTACTCCTTGAGATGCATAATGATAATCCTGTATTGCCAAGGAAACAATAACCTCGACTGAAACCTTCCTGAATCTCATCTGGATTTAGCTTACACTAGTTATTGGACCAGAGCTGAGGGATTGGGTCCAAGCAACAAGCAACAGCTGAGTCCAGTTGAGCTCAGATGTGCCAGAGGGAGGGCCAGGTGAAGGAGAGAATCTGGGAGGGTGGAAACACAGTCTTTCCTTTCCTTCACCCAACTGGGATCCTTCCCCACTGTCCTGGGCAAAAGTGGCCCAGGAACACTATCAAGAGGACAGACCACCTCTGGGGGAATCCACCATTCTTAGGGCATGGAAGAGAGCACATTTTGAATCAGCTCCAGGAAGGCTGAGGGGGCAGTGATTTTACACTTGCAAAAGAGGCCCCACCTGAAGACAGTTGATATAGATTTCACCTGGCAGATCAACCAGCAAGAAGCAATCACCTGGGGGAATGTGACACTGGGACAACCAAGGGACTTGGGGGAGACTTGATCTGTCCAGATCTCCGAATGTATAAGGGCCCTCAATAAATTCTCCATTATTGCTTGTAAATCCTCCTTTTACAAGCAAATATGCTTATGGTAAGCATCCCTTCTTGTGAGTAACCAGGCCAGAAGAAATCCCACAATTTCACTATAAGCACAGGCAACCCCTTTGATGTGGAGCTCCCCTGTAGAATGAGGTGGGACACATTGCATTGGTGGATAATGCAGGTTTTATGCCTAAATATTGCATATCCTTAACCTCCTTTTCAAGGTGCTTAGGCCATTGGCCGACCATGACCTTGGGGCTAGTATGAATGTTCAATGAGATGAGTCTGGCCAGGGAGAAGACATCAGATAACTCTTTCTCCAAAGTCCTTACCTGTTGGGTACAACCCAGTCCTTACCTGTTTGACTGCAATGGGTTTCTGCAGAAACAACAACAAATAAATCTTTCTGAAGGTACAGAAAGAAAATCTAGCACATTTTTCAGAATTATTCCTTGCAGAAAAATTCCTTCAATGTAGAGCTTCTATCTTTCTATTTTAATCTGAAGAGGTAGCACGGCAATGTCGCAGTTTCCTGTAACTCAATAGTATTGAGGATTTAAATAAGAGCCAATAAATTGTTTATTGCAATTGTTTTGGCTACATTTGCTCATAACTAAGGGTCTCTCTCTCTCTCTCACACACACACACACACACACACACACACACACACAGGGCTCTATAAGAGAAGGTCTCTAAATTTTATCACCACAACAGTCAGCACAGAGATAAAATGTCATTTGGGATGACGTTATTAGTGTAGTGTAGTGTAGTGTAGTGTAGTGTAGTGTAGTGTAGTGTAGTGTGTGATCCTCCTCTTAATGTTGTACTGAGGTGTCCCTGGCTTCACTTTACTTTCATAATCCAAAGAAACAGTATTCTTGATAATTTACTAGTAAATGATTTTTCCCCCTCTTTTACTAATGGGGACCTGGGGATAGGGAAGAAAAAAGTGAGATGAACTCAGGGGAATAATTGAACAGGTTCATAATGCATTCCATTTTTACAAAAATAGCACCTGCTGAATTTCCTGCCAACTGCTCCATCTAGGGGGATAGACATAAACAAATTCCTTTGTGTAGTGTTAAGATATTATCACATCTACAAGAAGTGGCACAGCAGCTGCTACTTTCATTAAAGACAGTAGCAAAATTTAATGGCTTCTAATTTGTTCAATGATGAGTTCTGAATAAATGGCTAATTTGTCCCACTCCGACTTGCCTTTATATTTTTAGTGCCATTTTTCATTCTTTCCTTAATAGACATACCCACACACCAAAGAGTCCAGGTAATTGGTACCCCAGGAAATGGGCATACAGGCTGACTAAATTCAGCCTGTTTTATTTTTAGGTCTTATGAAAAGAACCTCTCCAGAGGATCTCCATTTTTGTTCCCTAATGCATTTAGTGTTTCCAAGTTTATACTGTACAGCATTTCTTGTTTATAAGAAGTTTATTTTTTCTTTGCAAGATCTGTATTTTGCTTTCTAATGTGGTTTGGAGGACAGGCACAGCTGAGTTCTTGGTTCCACGGTATGTGCTTATTGGAAAATCTGCCAGCTTGCTTATTTTAAAATATAAAGCATTTGATCAGCTATTGTTTCTTTTAAAAAAAAAAGAGCAAATTTATTTATATGCAAGAAGGGGTAGCAGCTTCATCTAGCACTTCTAGGGGCTGGTCCAACTTGCCGCACCAGCAGCTATGTGCTCAGGATGGTATATGATGATGATGTACAGCAAATGCAATGCCACCGCAGTTCCATAAGCCATCATTGACATGGCAGGGATGCTCCTCCAGCATCGCAGGCAGGGCACAAACATTTAGGAGCAAGGTGCCAGCTGGAGGCAAAACGCATTACAGTCCTCATCTCATTCATTGCCACAGCAACCCTTTGAAGTAGAGCACTGTTTTTCCCCACATTTAACAGATGGAGAATTCAGAAGTAGCTGACCTGCCAGAAACTATCAAGCCGAGCAGACTGGGAAATGAATCCAAGCCTTTGAAATGCATCCCTCTAGCCCATGGATTGCCATTCCACCCCTGATGGGGATCCTAAAGGGAACAAACTTGAACAAACTCCTGCTATAAGGAACCAATAAAGGATAAAGGATTTGTTTTGGACCCAGAGAACCTTGATTCTAGTCGCAGCTCCACTGAATGTCCACTTGGTAGCCTTGGGCAAGCTATTATGGCCTCAGTTCAGGGATCTGGAAAAAACAGAGGTTCGTGGGGATTCTCCCACACTCCCACCAAACAATTGGTACCCAAAGAGATGCCTTTGCTTTCTCAACTGGTCCTCACACAATGGATAGGGGGGGGGGAATCTCTGTGATAGCATGCAGCTATCACTGTACTTAGGCCTGTACAAGCATACAACTGTACTGTACTGTACAAGCATACAACTCCAGGCTTCTAGGTATAGGAGTCTTTCCTCTTGTATGTAGTAGCTTCTTTGCGCATATGGGAGCAGAGGGCAGGAGCAGATATTGTGCCAATGGGAGTAGGCCAGGAGCGTAGCTAGGTTGGGCTGGGGGGTTCATTGCCCCATCCATGGCGGAGTGGAGGCTTTTCACCATCTCCATTGGGAAGATGGAGATGCCATCTCCATCTCCTACCTCTTGCCATTTGGAAATTGGCCCTCCCACATGCCTTGGCTCTAGTGTGGCTCCAGATGCATCCACTTCTGGGGCCAGGATGCACAGAGGAGGAAGGTGTCTGCACAAGCACAGGGGTGATGCAATGAAGCGGGGTTGTCATTGTGTCAGCTGGCCCTAGGTTCCTGCTCCTAGCTATACTACTGGAATAGGCAAACCTTGAACCCTTAGTACCAGTGGCAGAAGTTGTGCCCAATATACCATCAGGGTGGGGGAGTGCCATGGGGTATTCTGTGTAGGTCATTTCCCTAGGTCCCCCAGCAATCTGACACAGCATACTTTTCTGGGCAGTCATCCCCATTAAACACAATGAGCCCTACTTCTGAATAATTATGTATAGAACTGCCATGCAAATAAGTACTAAGTGAAACATGAACAGAGGAAAGAAAGACTGATCTGGTTTCCAGCAGATTTTCTTTCTGCAACAAAGAAAAAGTGGGGTGATGAGGCATGTCTGTTTTTCCATTGGTGACGCTCTCAGGTGCAGCCTTGCATAAATGATGTCGCATATTGTTAGAATGTGTAACAGTCAATGGCCCGTAATATACTTAAGGAAATGATGTGGCACCTGCTAGCTGTCTGAGCCATCTTAATGAATGATAAACAAAACCTCTCGCTTTGGGAAAAGGGCAGGAGTCATTTGGGGTTGGTGGAAAGGGTAACTACTATGTAGTAACTACTGGAAAGGGTAAGCTTAAAAACAAAATGTATAATCTCTCTTTATACATATATTGTCATTCATAGAAATTATGATCCAATGGAGAAGGGAATGGGCACAAAAGACCCCCAGATAAAATTTATACCCTCTGATAAAATTCCTTTCAGGGCACAATCCTAATCTAACCTGGAGTTAAGCCTTCACAGGTCAGCAAAGTTTGGCCAGCACAAGGGACAACATTAAGGGTGCAATCCTCAACTGAGTTAGGCCGGCATAAGCTAAGACAGCAAAGTTTGGCCAGCACAAGGGCCACTGTAAAGTATGTTTGGACCACTCTTGGAGTCAGAGAGGCCATCACACAGACATGAGCCATACTCCCTGACTCCGAGAGTATTCCAAACACGCTTTATGGTGGCCCTTGTGCTGGCCAAACTTTGCTGGCTTAGTTTATGCCAGCCTAACTCCAGTTGAGGATTGTGCTCTAAGTATGTTTGGACCACCCTCAGACTCAGAGAGGCCAGTACACAGACGTATGCCAACCTCACTGACTCCGAGAGTGGTCCAAACGTGCTTTACGGTGTTCCTTGTGCCAGCAAAACTTTGCTGGCCTAACTGTGCTGGCCCAACTCCAGGTTAGAATTGCATCGTCAGAGGCCCTGGATTAAGGCTGCAATCCTATACATGTCTACTCAGAAGTAAGTTCTGTTTTATTCAGTGAAGCTTGCTCCCAGGAAAGTGTGGATAGGATGGCAGCCAAAGTCTGTAATTTTATCCCATTTACTTGGAAGTAAATCATTGAAATCAGTGGGCCTCACTTCTGAGCAAAGATGGATAAGACCAGTCTTCTCATACTAATACAACAGCTACATCCAGTGAGTTCACTTCTAAATCACTCAGCAACAATGTCTTCCAAGCAGAGACATGGTTATTTGTTTCTAAATCTGCACTGCTTTTCTTCAGCATGTCAAATTATCTCCAGACAGGGCTTTTTTGTTACATGGGTTACACAGAAAGCTAATAAGGCATTTTTGGTAGGAACTGCTGTCTTCTGGTATTGCCTGAGTTTCCTTGGGGGATCAGTTATTAGGATGCTAAAAGGAATGACTCTACCATGACTGTTATCAAATCCTCTGGAGGTGAGAGAAAATCCTGTTAGCTGTTGGCTCATACCTTCAGAGCCTTCAAAAGCCACCCTTTGATGTTCGGACAAGGTCTTTGAAGTGACCAACCACGCAAAAAGAAGATAAACGACTAAGGAGCATGGAATACTGAATCCCATTAAGTAGTTCCCACGTTATAGACATATTGCACTAATTTAGTGTCTGAAAGTGACATACAATTTGCAGAAGAGGAGTTTTCCCTTGTCACAGAGGCCACATAATTACTATAAAGCAGCTCAAGGTTTACAAGGTTACAGAGACACTGGGCCTTCTAGAAATGCAAACCAGTTGAGCTATATGGTGTCCCCTCGAGTCTCTAAATACTGTTGCTGTATCAGATCACACCCATATTTCCAAGTGTGGTCTACATGCAAACGTAACTTCTTGGTGGCCTTGGAAGCTTGGAATCTTCATGTGCATGGAAAGAGCAAACTTAGTTCTGAGCAACAATACAATGAAAAATGCGTAATTTGCATTCATATGTGACCACCATTTGATGGCTCTTCTGGGCCAATCTTATCTGGGCCTTGCACTGTCAAACCTCCAGCAGCACAAGGCCCCTTGGGGCAGCACGAAAGCCAGGATGCTGTCCTGCATTTCCAGGCTGCCGCCACAAATGGTCAGAGGTACAGCATGTGCAACACTGACTCTGAGAGACCCCCTCTGGTGTCAGTAGGTTGCTACTGAAGGACAGGGAAGGGGAGGTTTGGGGCATTTTGGGGAGGGCAGGGGCAGGCTGGAGGGGGTGGATCTTAGCAGCAAAGGTGCACACTGAATCCTATCCTCCATTTTCCAGTCGGCCTTGCACTCTTCCTCTCTTCAGACATATACCAGCTATATAGCTGACATGGGTCCACATTAAGCTTTTTCCTTTCCTCTGGCTGGCTTTCTGTTCACCCTCTGCAGTTGGATGCAGTGCATGCTCCATCAGCACAGATGCATCTTCATCAGTGGTGGGGACAGTGGCATACCAAGGACATTTGACACTCAGGGCCCGTAATTTTTGTTGCAACCCTCATTACATTATTTTCAGTAATAGTCATGATATGAAATAAATAGTAATAATGGCCAGAGAAGAAGCACACAGTTAACGTTTTCTTTTATTGAAGTCTCTCTCTCTCTCTCTCTCTCTCTCTCTCTCTCTGTGTGTGTGTGTGTGTGTGTGTGTGCATTTTGTATACACAAACTTTGTATATTTATATATAACTTTTTAACTCCTTACATAATTTTTTATTTTTATTTTGAAGAATTTATACTCCACCTTTCCCATGCCAAAGCAAATGCCCAAGGCGGCTTACATGAGCAGGCTCATCTAAACCACCATTTTTTCAATGGGGTTTTTACAAATATACAGTATTGCTTGTGATCCGCCAATCCTCAGTCCCAGATGTAGCCATTACAGTGTGGTTCTCTCCTTTGGCTGCATGCCATCAAGCCTCAACAGGCAATCGCAAGTCAAGCCTGGACAGGTCCTCAAGGTTGTATTCTGTTCTTTTGCTGGCTGGCCTCCTCACAGACTCCACTGCAGCTCTCACTTGCGGTGAGTAATCAGCTCCACAGCGACTCTGTTCTGCCACCACAGGTACTGCAGCTTGTCACAACCTGGCATCCAAGTCCCATCCAAAAACAACCCACAGATTCTCCTGCTTAGCTTCAGGCAGTACCAGCAGCTCAACCATCAGTCCACACCTCCTTATTGGTATAATCATACCAATAAGCAATTGAAAATTAAGTTTAAAAGAAATACGTTTTCTTCTTGAAAAAGGAGTTTAAATATCTTGGGGTGGCCTCTCAGACACCCCCTGCAACCTGGCACCCAGGGCCATGAGTCCCTCTTGCCACCTCCTTCATATGCCACTGGGTAGAAGATAGGATTGGGTTGTTAGTTGCATTGAAAACAAGGAGTTCTGATTTGACAGCCTTCCTACCCATGCATGCAATACGTACCAGAAGCAGAATTAGCAGTGAAAAAGAAACCTGCAAATTGGTCCAAACACAAGACTGATATCCATGGCAAGTGAAGCAATGCTTGACGACAACTGTCAATGGCATGTAAACCTCGCATCTTGCCCTTAATGATCACTCAAAGAGAAGCAGCTGATTTCTCTTTAAAGACCTGACACCACATTGCATGCCAACATCACTTAACACAAAATGTCATTACCCAAACGATCTAAAGAACTGAAGAGAGAGAAATAAAAATGAATAACAGTTTCAAGCCAAGGCTGGCAGAAATATCACTCTTTGGACACTAAATATCCATATTTGTGATAATTCCAAAAACCAGAAAATTCTTTGGGACCAAGTTGCTACATATTTGTACGACAAGCCAGCAGTTGGTATTATCTCCTTTATATGCCCTTCTGGGCTTGGATGAGGGTAATAAGCTGAAATCCCATCAATAACTCTAGCATTTAATGCTTGCAGCCGGAATAGTTACAGCAGCATAATGGCAACACCCAGATTTACTGTTGCTGAACAGATTGATTACAAAAGGCTAGATGCTCTTGCAATGGAAAAAGCTAATGAATTCCAGAAGCGACTCATATGGCAGCCATTTAGCCACCTGGTTGCTTTTCATTAGTTTCTTAGACCAGCAACCAAAAGTGCCTATTAAAAAAACACAAAATAGAGAAAGCTCTTCACACTATTGATCTTTGAGAACAAAGCATTTTGCAAAAGGTGGCACAGAGTTTCATCCAAAATCCAATACAATGTAATAGTGAGTGTTTTGTCTCTGTTTGTTTGGTAGCGTTCTTTAATCAAAATGACTGGCATATTTTCTTGTCCCTTTGTTAATTTCCAGATCCAGGCTCTTTTTTTGACACATACTTTTAGGTTTACTTTGGGAACACATCATGCTTTGTCAATTTCTTTATGTAGCAATAGCTTCATAAGCTTCCAAGATGCAATAGCCTGCAATAGCTTCCAAGATGTCTGCCTTCAACTAGGGTTTGGAGGTCAGCAATGTTGGCTCTGCCCAAGGGCTCCTGACTATCAGAGGACCCACCCAACCAGGCCAAACCATCATCCCCCAGAGTACTGGTGGCAGTGGAAGCACCCAAAGCGCCATCAGGGGTCAGGCAGGCAGGCACACTATTGGGGGGAGAGTACACTGCAGAAAGATTTTGCCCAGGGCCACCGGAAACCTAGTGCCATCATTATTCAGGACATCCTCTGCATGGAAGTATCTAGAAAGAAATGCTTGAGCTTGTGTCATGAATCCATCAACATTGAACTCAAATGAACTAAGGCCTCCCTCGCCCTCAAAATACCCTCCAGACTTGGAGTACAGCTCCAGTTGTGTTTGGCAGGAAACAGGTGGGTTCCACGGATGGTTCTGCAAATGTAGTTTCTCAAATCCATGGATAATGTGGGCCCACCTGTAAATGTAAGGCATAAATAAGTTAGATCACTTAAGCGTTATTGTTCCCTCCAGTCTTTTTTTTTTTTTAGTTCAAGAAAGATTATTATTAATAATAATACTTATACACTCCTTGTTAACAAAGTCCACACGGCCATTTACATAATAAATCAAATTGTTCCCTGTCCCCAAAGGGATCACAATCTAAAAGAAATACAGATAAGAAGAAACATTGGCAACAGCCACTGGACAAGACGCCTGCTAAATATAAGGAGATCCCACTCTAAAAGATACCTCTTTGCCCATGTAACAGGGGAATAATGTTATATTTTACACGTAGTTAAATGAATTTGCATTTGCAAATAGCCATCTCTTTCTGAGGGAAATTGTAACTTTAGCAGAGCTCCGAAAAATCTTTGACTCCCTAATGCTTGTTAAGTAAAAAGGCCTAGATAATGTTAGCTGAGAGATTTTCCAGCTTCCTACCCTTCAAGGTGATGCTTTCAGGTCACTGAAAACATTTCTGGGTCACCACCATTCAGTATATCTACCACAGTTATTGCACAGTAATTATGTAGATTAAAACAGTATCATAAATATGAATTATCATTGTGTTAGCTCTCGAATCAATAGCTACCATAAAACCACAATTATGTCTTTGATGCACAATGATCACCGAACGTAAGCAACATCTGTTAATTTAACACGTAGATCTGTACCTAACTATAGTCTCGGGTTTATTGTCCAATCTATAATTACACATTGTCATAATTCTCTTTCTTCTCTGCCCAGTTAGAGAAGGCAATGTGATCTCTTCAAATGACGTACAATTAATTCAGGCAAATGTTGTCCACATTTTGCAACTAGTGCCTGGATCTTTTAAGAACAGATAATGCACCACTGTGCTGAAAAGGTAGCAGTGGATGAGAGCGCAATCCTAACCTGGAGTTAGGCTGGCACAGTTAGGCCAGCAAAGTTTGGCCTGCACAAGGGCCACTGTAAAGCGTGTTTGGACCACTCTCAGAGTCAGGGAAGATGGCGCATGTCTGTGTGCTGGCCTCTCTGACTCCAAAAGTGGTCCAAACATACGTTAACAGTGGCCCTTGTGCCAGCCAAGCTTTGTTGGCCTAACTGCCAGCCTAACACCAGGTTAGGATTGCACCCTGAATAACAATCCCTGAACTAAACAAAGTTCACCAAATATTCTGACACTTCTTTTCCAAGCAACAAGATGTTTCAGGCACTTTTTAGGTTCGTTTGGAGGATGCCGCTATGGAGACATTTTGGTGCTGTGTAAAAATCTGTGTATTTATGTCCAAGATAAGAAGGCACAATAGGATGCCACAGCAAGCAAAAGTGTATTTATTCCAAAGCAACATCAGTTCAAGTTCTAATTGTGGGAGATGTAACTGTTCAACAGTCTTTTCTAGCAACACTCAAGCGACTCTGCAGCTGCATCCTGAAGTCAATTTGTTCCCCACACTGAAGAGAACAGAAGCTGCTTCTACTGGTGTGCTCAGTACCGTTGTGGGCGCTGCAACACCAAAAGACGAGAGAGGTTGTGGGCCAAACTACACATTACATTAAGTACATGCTTGACAGTGGCATGTTTGTTTTTTAACTCCCAAAGCTGTTGCAAGGAGGGAAAAGCCAGAATGGGGTCACAGTGGAAGGAAAGGCTCTAACTCAGCAATTCTCAAACTGTGGGTTGCAACCCACAAGTGGGTTAAGACCTGATTTGTGATGGGTCATGTGGGCCAATGCTACTGGGAAGCTGCAAGCCACATTGCATCCCAGAATGCCAGGCAGCTTCCAAGTAGTGCTGGCGCACAACCCACTTTGTAGACTGCATCCCCAAAATGCCTTGCGGGCTATATCTTGGAGTGTGATGAGAACACCACAGCCAACAAAATGGGTTATGGTGGTAAAATTTTGAGAACTGCTCAGAGCCTTACTGGCGCTCTGTGGCACCCCAGTCATGCCTTGTGACATCATGCACGGGCCCTAGCAGCCACGGCCTGGGCGATTTTGCCCCAGCTGTGGCTGTGAGCATCCAAGCACCAGGGGCTCTAGTCCATTTCCTGACTCGGGAAGCAAACAGGGGCACAGGGGCCTTGCAGCTGCAACTGAGAAGGCGAATGCACATCAATTGCTTCTTAACTGGGGGAGCAATTGGCATACACACTGGCACCCCCTGCCATTTGGCACCCATGACACCTGCCCTATCCTGCCCTCGGGCAGCCACTGGAACTGCTGTTCTAGCCCTTTGTTCCTACTATGGTCCCAATCTGGATCACAGTGGGCCAGTCCACAGCAGCTGTTTACCCCATGACAAAAGCTGTGTCCATGTAGCCTTGCCATGGTGTTCTTAAAGAGAACCTCGTCACTTTCTGTCATTTTATACGACAGCTTCATCTCCCTTCCAGCTGACTCTTGGGTTAGTCCATCATTGCTGTGCATTTAGTATTTTACCAGCCAGGATGCTCATCTGTTTTTTTCTCCTGCATTGTCTGGATGAGATTCAAAATCCTAAGTCAAATGGACAGCCTTGGCCAAGTTCATTTTTACGACGCTGCTTTATGAAGCACCCTCGCGTTCTGTATTTTTTATATATACACACATCACTAAATTTGAAGCATGATAAATAGTCCTCAAGCTGCAATAATCTATGGGCTTGTGCCAGTCTGTCAACACAGTCAAAGAATGCAATTGCTCCAGCCTTAAGAATGATGAAACCGACTGCATCCCACAGCCTGTGAGTAGCATTATAATGGGAGGTTAGCATTCATCAAAACCTCCACATAACACACTTGCTTTTCTTCCCCATTTTTCCTTTGAATCCAGATTGCAAAAATAAATACATTTCAAACAAAGGGAAAAATCATTTCAAAAGACTGCAGCATCCATGAGCCCATGGCACTTCATTAGTAGAATAGTGGACTTGCATTATGTGCAGATGCCACGGATATTGTGGTTCCATTTTTAAAACATTCTGAAAAGTTGGCCTCCCCACATGCTGCAAAACTGCAATATTTGCAGGGCTGCAAGGCAGTTTTTGGCATTCCTGGAAGCTACTTCCAGATTGCACAACCCCTTCCCTTGGCCCTGACTCACACCTGAACGGCTTCCGGGACTGAAGACTGCCCTGCCTTGCTTCCGGGACTGAAAATTGTCCTGCATACTGCACAGTTTTGTAGTGCGAGGGTAGGGAAGACTATTTTCTTACTGATTTTGACTGTTGTAAATATTTTTAAAAGGGAATTCCAGTATCTATAGATTTTGGTATCCGCAGGGGAGGCTGGAACCACCACCACCCTCCATGGATATTACAGAGCATACTATTAAGGCACACCCATTACACATTATACTGGTGTACCTATTACTAGGGTAATGACATTTATTGTGATGGATGACATAAAAATGCTACTACTGTATACTGCAGTATATTTATTGACCAGCAAAGTGCCAGTAACATGAAAGTGTTCCCTGTGCAAGGGTACACTCTTGTTATACATGCTATCTAGGTCATACAATTCATTAACATATCTTGATGGCTGTCAGCCAGAAGTTAAGAAGGAAAGGGTAAGTTCATTTATGTTATTTTAAAAGCATTTATAGCATATCTTTCCTACCCAGAAGACAGCCTTGGGCAGGCAGGCAATGCTAATAAGCAATCACAATATAAAAGGAAATTATAATATGGCACATTGTAAAATAAACACAACTGTTTCAATCAAGCAAAAAAAAAAAATTAGAGACCAGCAAGTCAATAAGAGCGGCCTGATCCCATGTCAGACCTTTGGTCTATCTCATTATTGACAATGACCAGTAGGGGCTTGCGAGGGTTTTCAGGCAAGCATCTTTCCCAGGCTTATCTGGAGATACCAATGATTCACTTCTCCTTACAGACCACTGGGAGGGGAGGAGTCACCTTACACCTTCAACCCTTCTTATCAGGTAGATTCTACCTGAGGCTCTTGCAAGCAGGAGTGAAATTGTCCATTCAGGAGGATAACCTGGCCCATTGGGGAGTTGGATGTCATTGACAAATTTCCAGCCACTCTAGGCCCAGCATTGCCTTAGAGCAGGGGTTCCCAAACTGTATGTTGCTAGACCCTGGGACATCACAAAGCACTCCCTGGGGTGTTGAGGGCCACTGGCTGGCCAGCAACAAGACTGTGGGACACTACAAATGGCAGTAGGAAGGTCAGCATGGAGGGCTAAGCTCCTGCACATGGTTTTTGCACACTGGTAAAGGCCCTCCCACTGACCCTGAGCCTCTTATCTCCATTTATAGCACCCTGTGAGGTCTCCAAATCCAGAACTGGCAATTATGTCACCACCAGTCACTTCTGGGAGCAGTGCGCTACATTTGCAGTACCTGGGGGCATTGTGGGATGCCAAAGATTGGGAAGAGCTGCCTTCGACCAACCATTCACAATGTCAGATCTCAAGTTCAGTACAACATATATGACCATTTCTGCATGTATAGTAAAATACAATAGACCTCCTTTTAAAAAATCATAATCCAGGAAAATAAAATCTGCACCACAGAGATCAAAAGTTTGGGACACACTATTCTAAGTGCCCCTGTGGAATATGAATTATGAATCCGTGATTTGGAACACAGAAGCTAAAAATGTAAAGCCAGTAATTTGGAGTAGGTGGCTGGGGGCAAAAGATGGATGTACATATGTACTAGCACAAGGTGCTAGCTAAAACAAAAGAGGCCCAGAAGAAGGGAGGGGGAGAAAATTTAGACACAGGAACCAGCCGAGGGAAAAGGCACATTCCGTAACATTCAAGGCTGCTACGAACCCAAAGAGGGCCCCTTTCAGAGAGAGAGAGAGAGAGAGAGAGAGAGAGAGAGAGAGAGAGAGGAAAGTGTTGACTCCTTGTAAATAGAGAATGCAACATGCTAAAGAGAAGGGAGGAGGGCAAAGAGGAGTAAGCCTATTAGGTATTCTGTTTAGGCGTTTTCGAATTAGCTGTTTCATGTAGGTAAGGGGGGCTATTATGTTGCGAGGGCTGGGGGGGAACTAAGAGAAATAAAAGTGCTGAGCATTGTAACGTGGGTGTGGCCTCTCCAGCCTGCCTGCTTGTCAAACAGTATGTTTGGAGACGCACCCGATTTGCAAATTGAATAAATACTTCTCACCAACCCAAATTGTGTTGTGACGGCATTCGGAACACCCCAGTGGGAGAAACACTATGGATTTATTTAAAACCCAAAGGCAGTTGATGAGCAAGCTGCCTGCTTTTAATTTGCTGTAGAAAACCACAAAGCATACCACACTGTGGTCATTAAAGAACAAATGCAATCCAGAATGGGTTATTTGCTAGACAAATGAATGCCATCTTTTCCACTGGTTGTCATTTTTCCAGGGTAACAGCAACACATCGGATCAAAATCACTTCACAATGCATTTGCTATGCTACAGAGGAGACACTATTGCAAATCAGTTACCATAGCCAAGGTGATTAGTAACTCTAACTCCCCTAAGTTTACGCCTCCCCAGTTTTCATTTTTACTCTTTGGGGCCTGCCCCATTTAAGTTAATGAGAATCATTAATGGACTCTGCCTCTGGCTTGGTCAGGTTCACTATCATCAGTTCTTTATGTTGGTTCCAGAAGAACTGCCTTTGGATTACTTGGTGATGCTCTCTGCTTGAATATAACTTTTGTTTCCTCTTAATAGCTGCAGCGGTGTTAATGATTTTGCCCTACGCTATACCCTTTGGCTTTTAAAACTGATCTCCTGACATTTCTCAGGTGCTCTTGTACACTTATTTACTTAATGAAACATTTCCCATATTCTTGTTTCATAGGTGCCAAGAATAGGATGCAATATTTTAAAAGAACACATTTCAGACCTAACAGCTAACATTGAACAGATGTAAATATAATAAAAAAATAAAGCAAATATAATATAAATGATGAACTAATGTGTGACTGAAAGTAGGGGTGCACAATCCTATTCCTGCTAGTGTATTAATCTGATCACCAGTTCTGATAAAAAAAAAAAGAATCCTCTTCTGTTTTAAGTCTGAGGGTGCAATCCTAACCTGGCCGGCACAGTTAGGTCAGCAAAGTGTAGCCAGCACAAGAGTAATGTATGATTGGACCACTCCCTGAGTCATAGATGTGCAGCATTCTCCCTGACTCAGATAGTGGTCCAAACGCTCTTTACGGTGGCCCTTGTGCCAGCCAAACCCTCCTGGCCTAACTGTGCCGGCCTAACTCCGATAGGATTGTGCCCTAAATTTAATTGATAATTCTTTGCATGTGTGTCTTTTCCCCACTACCTTCTAGGAACTGCAGTGTGGAATGGGAAAATACAACACTATATATAGTGTTCATCATGATATGACACATTTCCCAACAATTAGCTGCTTTTGTTCATTTTTCTCTCTCCCTTTCTTCCCAAACGCTTTGTTAATGCTCACTTTTTTCTTCCAGTTACATGATGAGAGAGGTGTGTCCTCCCAGCCCTTGGGGCATTCACAACTATCCTGGAGTTCCATGTGAAGGATTTCTTCTGTACATTTAAAATACTATACAAAATGCAAATCAGCTGGACCATTTCACAAACCTCCCAAAGAAGTGACAGTTGCTGTGAGACTGAATAAGCAGGGAGTTGAACCATTAAAAATTTGGGCTCAGTTCCAGTTCAGCTTCATCAATACTTTTTAAGACTCCAGTTTAGTTCTGGTTCAAACACAAACTTTAAAAAGCACTTTGGTAACTGGTTCAGATTCAGCTTAGATCCATTTAATACAGCATGATATTTGGTTGCTTATGATGCAACTGTACAAAGAGCAAATATTTAACTTGAAAAAAGTGTATATTCCTTTTTACGCTGTTTATTTTTTATTTTTTATTAAAAAAGCATTTACAAGGGCATAAAGCATAAAACAAAGAAATAAAAGGAAAAGGGAACATAAGTATACAGTTCAACACTGAGTGCCTGTGTTTTGAACTCCTTATTTTGAATTGGTTACCACTTCTTGAATTTAGAATGTCAGTTCCAGTTCAGGTTGAAAGCAATCAAGAGATCCTTTATTCCCGGTCAGTTTCAGATTACTGAAACCACAGAGGTCGGAGCTACAAAATCATCAACTATAATATCCCCAACAGATGGCTATCTAGCCTCTGCTTAAAGATCTCCAACAATGGAGAGACTACCACCTTCCAAGTCAGACAAGGTCCACTGCTGAACAGTTCATTCCATCAGGAAGTTCTTCCCAATGTTTAATCAGAATCTCCCTTGTTGACATCTCTGAGCGGGTTTTGGGATTCAGGTTCATCTTGGTTTTTGGTTGCATCAACTTGGCTACCCTAATTCCTACTGATAATTATGACCGCTACCAAATGGATCTTCTCAGGGCCAAATCCTTTTTTTTTTTTTTTTAAGATTGTGAGCCCCTTTTGGACAGGGAGCCATTTAACTTTAATATTATTTGCCTGTAAACCGCTTTGTGAACTTTGTGTTGAAAAGCGGTATATAAATACTATTAATTGATTGACCCTACCCAATTTTTCAGCCCAATGGGGTGTGTGCTGCATTCTGTGGTGAAGGGGGAGTCAGGGAGGCCTCGTCAAGGTAAGGGAATGTTTGTTCGCTTACCTTGGGGCTGCAATGCAGCTGCATTGGCACTCGAAATTTGAGTTCCCCAGCATCGCGTTGCTGCCTGGGATGACAGGGGCTTCAATCTACTTACCAATCAAAGTATTGTCGTCCTGGGGGTGTGGGGAGCCACGTGGAGCCATCTGCAGGGCTCCCCAAGCCTTGAAAAATTTAAAAATAAAGATCACGATGCACTTCCAGTTTCGCGATAGCAAACTGGAAGTGTGTCACAGGACAGTGCTTCGATCGGTAAGTAGATTGAAGCCCCTGTCATCCCAGGCAGCAGTACAATCCTGGGGACTGCACTGCTGCCTTCTCTCCTCCTTGCCCCTTAACGGCACAGAACCAGAGGTTGCAACACTGTGTTGGAAAAGGCAGGAGCTACCCTGAGGAGTGAGGGAATGGTACCAGCAATGGCCCCTTGTCCAGGTAAACCAGGGATTATGGGGTTAATCCCAGAACTACTGCAGCAGAAACACAGCTGCAGTCTGATAAAGGCTCTGGCTCTGAAGGGAGGTTAGCACAGGTGCAGATGGGTGATGCTGATGAATTAAAGCCTGCCCACTGACTGGCTGGCCTCAGTATAAAGCTGGACGGATGGATTGCTGGACTGATGGAGTGCTGGCTGGACTGCCTGTCTGAAGGACTGATGGATGGACGGATGGACTGACTGGCTAAGGTAAGCTCATTGTGGGGAATAACTGTGGGGAACAGTTTTATGTCTGCCACGCCCCTGAAGCCACCAAGTGGAGGAGGCAGTTATGGCTTGGGCAAGCTGACTGCCTCTTGTTTGGTGGTGGGGTTTGTTGGTGTTAGGGTAGTTTGGAGCTAAGCCAGTGATGAGGGCAGTCTGGAGGAGGCTGGCCAGCCGGTGATCCCAAGCAAAGCTACTGGAAGAGAGGAGGCCCAGCGGGTGACCCTCCCTCTTGCCTATCTCTGAGGCCACTCTGTGGGGAAACTAGTTAGCCTGGTGTGGGCATGTGAAGGACTAGGGGAAATGTGCAGGCCTGACTCCATCTTGGATGGAGCTGGGCAGGCTGGGAGGAAGAAAGCAGGGTTCATAAAAAAAACAATTGGTTCAGGAGGTGTTAACATTTGGTCAGGTTGTTATCAGGAGATGGTGGGAAAGGGAAGGGAGGATGGATCTCCCAAGGCCGGATGACCAGATGGCCCGCCCTAAAAATGCCAACCAGCTGCAGTAAATCTCCTGATGAGCCCTTTTGATGTTAAGCAGAGTGAGAATCAAAGAAACCTGTGTTTGGTTTGAGTTCTATAAGAATCTTTAAGGAACGGGGGGGGGGGAGTCATTCAGCCCCTGGATGGGGACTGTTTCAGACATGCTATTTGGAGTGTTTTGAGCTGACTTTGCGCAAAGAGGAACATCCAGCTAAGGGAAGTATTTAGTCAAGTCTGTGTTAAAAGTCTGTAAGTGTAGCATGTACTTAGTTTTGTTGTTTTGCTTTTACTATGCTGATATACTCTGATGTTTTGTAACCAAGTTTGAATCTGCTAACTTTTAAAATAAAACTTTGCTTGCTGAACCTATCTGGGAGTACAGTTGGTATTGCTGTTGGGGGATTAACTGGGTGCTGGCTAAATCCAGGACGCTACCCGATTAGTTTGTACTCCAGGCAGGCTCAGAGGAAGGGTTGTCAGCCCGGTATTGATCGGGACTGGTAGTAAAGAGTTTTGCCTTCCTCGAACCTGCCTTTGACAGGGCATTTAGGCCCTTAGGCAGGCCCAGCAGGGAATTTGGCAGAACAAGCATCCTAGTTTGAAAACCTCTGCTCTAGGCTTTTGTTTTTCTTGATGTTTCAGCAACTCCATTTACCTTTACAAACCATTTTTCTCTTCCCTACTTTACATGCCTCTATCATCCACTAAGGCACTTTCCTTAAAACCATGCTTTATCTAGCCCAGTGGTCAGGGAACAGGGGTAAATTACCCCAAATGGGGTAAAAATGAAACTCCTGGGGGTAATGGATGGTCGCACTGCCGAGACACAGCCGGGCATGCATATGAATCTATTACCCCCGTTCCGGTTCCATCGCTGTCTGGCTGGCTCCATTTTGTTTTGTTTGTTTGTTTTGCTCCGCCCTTTACAACTTCATATTTACATAGCATTAATTAAGCTCATTAATTAATCAAATAAAAAGCAATGGATTCCAATATGTAATTTTTTTCCTTTTGTTCTGGCGGGGGGGGGGGTAACGTTGGCGTATCTAAATATATTTTGGGGTAAAAGGTAAAAAAGTTCCCTGACCCCTGATCTAGCCATCGCCCTCAACTCACTTTGGGTTCACAATACAGACCACTAAATCTAAGAGGCATTTTTACCTGTAACCTAAGATTTTGCCTTCTCATTTTTCAGCCTAGCTGGATTCTTATTCTCGTTTGAGTTTCACAGCAGTTTAGATCTCTTAAGTCACCATTGTCTTGACTTCAATGGCAATGATTTAGCCACTAAAGTGTGATCTATTTTCGCAAGACTCTGGCAGCCCAACAATAAACAAAAAATATAAAATCAGTATAGCAAATACATCTTCTCTTTAGTGCTGACTCTCATGCTCCAAAGCTCTGAAAATTTGAAACTATTTGCTTCCCGCATAAGTTTTTTGGTGCTATTTGTAACAACATCAGGTTTCCTGAGGGCACAATGGATTCTTCACTAATTACCTACATCAGTGGTTCTCAAACTTTTTAGCACCAGAGCCTACTTTTAAGAATGACAATCTGTCCAGGACCCACCAGAAGTGATGTCATGGCCAGAAGTGCCATCATTGTGATGCTAGAGCCTGCTGCTTTTCTGAGAATGCAGCAATTGTTGTTCCTCAATCATTTTCCAATAGCAAAGTGAATCAAAAAGAAAAAAGCTTATTTTCAACCTTGACACAAGCAAAACAACCACACATCCGTCCCTCTTTCCAGCATCCCATCTTCCCATATTTTCAATATGGCTGCTCTACATGCTTCACAACCCACCTGATATTGGCTCGTGACCCACTGGTGGGTTTCAACCCACAATTTGGGAACCACTGATCTACATTAACACTCCTACGGTTTTCCTAAACAGAATATAAAAGATGAAAGCCTGATTCCCACAGAATGCTTTTCCTCCACAGTGGTCTGGAAAATATATTTGCATTTCCAGGGGAAGGTAAGGTGAACATAAGGACATAAGAAGAGCCCTGCTGGATCATGCCAAAGGTCCATCTAGTCCAGCTTCCTGTATCTCACAGTGACCCACCAGGTGCCTCAGGGAGCCCAGTAGAAAATGAGATGCATGCATCCTGTTGCCACTTCCTTGCACCTGGCATTCTGAAGTAGCCTACTACTAACGTAAGAAGGATGCACAACCCATCATGGCCAACTTTTCCTCCAGAAATATGTCCAATCCCCTTTTAAAGGCATTTAGGCCAGATGCCATCACCACCTCCTGTGGCAAGGAGTTCCACAGCTTAATTACCCACTGGATAAAAAAAAGTATTTCCTTTTATCTGTTTTAACTCTCCCAACACTCAATTTTAATGGTTGTCCCCTGGTTCTGGTGTTGAGAGGGAAAAGAACATCCCTCTATTCACTCTATCCCTTCCATGCATAATTTTGTATTTCTCAATCATGTCCCCCCAGGCACTTTTTTTTCTAGACTGAAGAGCCCCAAACACTGCAGTCTTTCTTCATAAGGGAGGTGCCCCAGCCCCGTAATAATTTTCGTAGCTCTCTTCTGCACCTTTTTCAGCTCCACTATATCCTTTTGAGATGTGGCGACCAGAACTTTACGTAGTACTCCAGATGTGGCCTAACTATCGATTTGTACAATGGCATAATAATATTGGCCGTTTTGTTCTCAACCCCTTTTTTAATTACCCCAAGCATGAAATTGGCTTTCTTCACTGCTGCTGCACACTAGGTTGATACCTTCATCGAGTTGTCCACCAACACCCCAAGATCTCAATCCTAAGCTGTCACAAACAGCTCAGAACCCATTAGCCTATATGTGAGATTTTGATTTTCTGCCACAATGTGCATCGCTTTACACTTGTCTACATTGAAACGCATCTGCCATTTGGCTACCGATTCCTCCACCTTGGAGAGATCCTTCTGGAGCTCTTCACAATCCCTTCTGGCCACCTCACTACTTATGCCTGTCCCCAGGTCATTTATGAACAAGTTGAAAAGCACAGGTCCCAAGACAGATTCTAGGGGCACTCCGCTTTTCACCTCTCTCCATTGTGAAAATTGTCCATTGACCCCCACTCTCTGTTTCCTGGCCCTCAACCAGTAGTGCTATCCAGCCGGTACGCTGGGCGGGACTTACGCTTGATTGGCAGCCCGCCCATTGCATCATGCCTCGTTCAGCGATGGGATCTACAAATGAACAAGGGGAACGCTGGGCGGGACTTAGGTGGGACTTCCGCTTGAGTGGCAGCCCGTCTGTAGTGTTCCACGACTGCCCTGACCTTGGGGGGGCTCCTGCTCGCTGCGGGGGACAGGTGAGGGTCATGCCGGGTGCCTGGACGAGCAGCGGGGTGGCACTAACTGGGGGCAGCCCCCCCCCGAGGCCAGGACAGCTGTGGAATGCTACGGACGGGCAGCCAATCACGCGGAAGCCCCGCATAAGTCCCACCCAGTGTTCCCCTTGTTCATTTGTAGATCCCATCGCTGGCCGTGTTCCGCCGCTTTCCCGCATGCCCCGGCGGGCGGGAAAGCGGCGGAACGCAACGGGCGGACTGCCGATCAAACGTAAGTCCCGCCCAGCGTACCGGCTGGATAGCACTACTGTCCTCAACCAATTCTGAATCCATAAGAGGACCTGCCCTCTTATTCCCTGACTGTGAAGTTTCCTCAGTAGCCTTTGATGGGGGACTGTGTCAAATGCCTTCTGAAAATCCAGATATATGATATCCACCGGTTCTCCCACATCCATGTGCCTGTTGACCTTTTCAGAGAATTCTAAAAGGTTCTTGAGGCAAGACTTACCCTTACAAAAGCCGAGCTGACTTTCCTTCAGCTCTCTCCCAAGGTTACTCTCCCAATGGATATGTTCAAACAATAAAGAGGGCTAAATCTACCACGCAGAAGGTAAAACAGGTGCTTCAAGCAATACATTCTAGAGAAGACCATTTTCCTGCTTTCAATCTTGGTTTCTGCATATCGTATTTTAAATGATCCATAGTTTAGAGATGGATAACGTTGTGTTTACTACTGTGTTCATTTGCTCCAAGCAGACTGAGATCTCAGATGCAATGGAAACAAGTCAGTAGCTCTCTACCCTGTTCTGCTCCGAAGTGGTCTCTTGCAAGTGCTTTTGAGACCATGTGTTAGCCATCCCAACAGAACATTTTGGTTCAGGGACAAACAGATCTATGCTCCCATCATATCCCAAGACTGGGGGGGATTCCCCCACCATAAAGTTCTTAGCCCCACCGAGGATCAGAAACAGCTCCAGTAGCTGTTCACGGATAAAAGCTTCTCATACAGAAACTTCGCGGATAAAAAGGAACCCCCCACCCCCCGTATATGCTGTCATCCTCACACTGCATTATTTCAAAGAAACTGAATTACTCTGGTGCTGAAACATTATGGCCTTCTATTATGGTTTGCGTAGTATTTCTGGATCCCAAACAAAATAAATCCAAATTGACAAAGCTCTGGGTTTGTGGAGCAGTATTTATCTCTTAGGTTGTCAAGAAAAGTAATTTCATTTCTTATGATTCGTTTCATTTATATTTTAGTGTATTCGCAGGATAGATTATTGATCTTTGCTCCATCCAATCTTGGCTTCACCATAAAGACAAAAGTGTGATCTGGAAAAAAAAATGCCTGTTCTGGCTTATTCTTTAATAGAAATTCTGATAAGAACTTGGGTTTATGGAGACCCAAATAAAAAACAGTAATTATAGTAAACTTAAAATGGAGGCATACAGTTTGCAAGAACAGCTCCTTATGCAGGAACAGAGGAAGCCGCCTTATATAGAGTTAGACATGCGGTTTCCAAACTTACCTTTGCTGTAACACCTTTGGAACCTCAGAACATGGAAGTAATTGGCAATGAGACAGAATGTGTCACATGATGCCACTAACTTTGAGATTCGGAGACCCAACATAAGCCTGAAAATACCAGCATGGGCAAGGTTTTTCCCAGTGTGCAAAATTTGCACACTGTAGTTCTGCCCATTGCACTGAGCTTCTTGCCACTGTTTGAAGGTTCATAACATGGTTTTGCTGCCAGGCAGCAGGCATCCCACAACACCCCACTGATTGCCTCATGACACTCTTGGGCATCACAATGCACACTATGGGAACTGCTGAGTTAGACCATTGGTCAATCGAGCTCAGTGTTCTCAGTATTGGCTTTCCAGGATTTCAGACAGGGATGTTTCTGCCTTCCTTAGAGATACCAGAGATTGAACCCAGAATCTTCCGCCTGCAAAGCAGCCACTGAGCTACAGCCCTGCCCTTGAAGATGTTTGGAAGAAAACTGAGAATAAGAAATGACTTAAAGCTGTAGCCCTAGGCACACTAATCTCGGAGCATATCTCATTGGAACTTACTTCTGAGTAGACAGGGATAGGATTGTACAGGTAAAGGCCTAGAAGATCCTTGGCTCCTGTTACTTGATTTCCATTGTCCAGATGCAACCAAAGCTACCTGAGTTCTATGCAAACCATCAAACATTGAATCAAGCACACTGGAAATGCACATCAATTATAGTATGCAATATAGCATTCACCTTCACCAGCACCCAATTGTCATGCCGACTGGCCTTATCCGCCCAGAAATCCAAGGGCAAAGCTTGCTCAGGTGGCAGAACCTGGAAGCAGTTGGCCGGTGCAACAATTGGGGCTATCCAAGGGGCTTTGCTGCATCTCTCCAGAGGAATGGTAAGCCAGGTTTGCCTGGGGAAGGGAATGATGGGCGCCAATTGCAGCCTGAAGATCGGAGTCCGGAGCGCCATGACTCAGAACACTGGTTCCCAACCCTTGGTTTGCAGACCACAGGTGATCCACAAGACCCTGAGAAATGGTTCATAATGTCTCAGGGAAAAAAAAGATTGCCTTCTATCATTTCTCATCAATCTAGCCCTCCCCCCATGGACCACCGGAGAGGGCAGAGAACGGACCAACCATAGCAGTAGTTGTCACTTTCAGTGTCTTACCAAGCAACTGCTTCCCCACAAAACCACCAGGGGACAGATAATAGACTGCCCCAACTGGCAAAAAGAAGCAGCAGCCCAAAAATATTTTCCATAAATAATAACTTTAATCTAATAAATCTTCTCTAACTATTACAACATTTATTGTATTTTTGTGCACAGAGCATGGGGGTGGCATGTGGTCCACGACAATTCCAATTTTTGCCTCAGTGGTGCACAGACACTGCGCAGTGGTGCGCAGGGAGAAAGTTGAACCACTGACTTAGTGGCATGGCACCACAACATTAAGCATTCAGAAGAGCATAGGAGTATCCAGATAGAGGCAACTCAAAAGGAGAGAAAACCAGGGAAGGGCCTCTGATAAAGTTCTTTGAATTGCAGTCAAAAAACGCTGGAAGCCAATGTAGATATATGTATGGTAACCTCCTCCTTCATAATCCATGAATATTACATTGCAGCTGAAGTGATGAAAACTACGAGGTAATAGAGTATAGAGGTTTGTACTTGACCTGCCCAGCAGCCACAATTTCTCCTAAACTATCATAGTTTTCTGTTACAATCCCCAGGTCAATTCCTGTTCCGTGAAACGTCTCTCAGCACATATCCCTCTCAATGGCTGAGAAGCCAAGGGAGAAAGGGCTATTGCAGCCCAGATGTCATTTTATTTATTGATTTAAGCCATTCTAGCACAATTACAGGCCATGTGAGTGGACTGTGAATGGTTAACTAATCTCACTCTGGTCTTATCAGCTCCCTGTGTTGTGGTCACAAAGAGCTGCCCCATGAAGAGAGGGCAGCAAAGAGAACAGTTGCTTTATCCAGCAAAGATGTAGACTAAAAAACACTTCTCGCATAAGACTGGATTGAAAGAGAAGGAAAGACACACACACATAGCCATTGCTATTCTGCTAGCCGTTTCTAAAAATCAGTTAATGACTAATGTTTCTGTTTTCCTAGAAATCTCTCTGAGGTCTGGCAAAGCTAGGACAGCGATGTGGAATGCAATCAAAGTACAAAGTTTCCATTGAAGAAAAAAAAGTACTTCGACAACCTCGTCAAACCTTGACACGGAGCACAACTGGATTTATTTCACAGAGATTTTCAGATGTTTTCCTTGTTTTAGAAGGAAAATGCACATAAAGTCAGATAACTTCAAACATACACTGAATAAATTCACATATAAAGTTATTTATGACTAACAACTTCCGGTTAGTTTGTTGTAGCAAATACAACAAAGAGTCTTCCGGCATCATCAATCTGATAGCTTTCAAGCTGCCACAAGTTACAGAAATTCAAAACCTGCTATTTTAATAATATTAAATTTAATATTATTTTAATAATCTTTCTTATTATTTTTAGAAGGAACATCATAAGAATTACTGTTTAAGTCATGCTAAATCAAACATGGCCCAATATTTTAAAAATTGGCATTTGACGATGATTGTCAAATTACAGGAATTAAAGGTAAAGGTTTCCCCACGACCGAATGGTCTAGTTGTGACCGACTGTAGGGGGCAGTGCTAATCTCAGTTTCAAAGCCTGTAGAGCCGGCGTTTTGTCCAAAGACAAGCTTCCGGGGACCAATATCCAAGATGGCTGCCAGATAGGATTCAATTGCTGAAGCTCTCCCAGTTTATGCTTTTTTAATGTTTTTTAAGTGTTTTTTAAAATGTTTTCAGTGGTTTTTATTGTTCTGGGAGTGTAAAAGTGTGCAGCCTCTTTTAGGTGACCTTTGAAGATTTTGTGTGGATAACAAACGGTAGTTTTTTTTAGCTGCTTTTATCACTCTTCTGCTGAGGCTGTTTGGTGGATTAATCCTGAATGCGGTGGCTCGAACAGCGATTTTTGCCTCTTCTATTGAGATATAGCCTTCCTTCAGTAACCACGAAGATATCTTCCCACAAAATACTACAGCAAGAGGACTAAGGTTGTGAGTAGGGTTGGTGAAGTGGGAAAACATGGGAGGGAGAAATTGTTTGGCGTAAACTAGATAAAACGCTGGAAGAAGAATTCCCCTCCCCCACATTGGTTGTATGCCTGTTATCTGCCTTTCACTCCCTCTCCATCTGTTCATGAAAGAAAACAAATAAAGTGGGTGAAAGAGAGAGGAAATACCAGAGATTTTTGCTTCAGGATGGTGCTGACTAGGAGAACTTACAAAGAACTGGGACTTCAAACCCAATCTTTGCAACATAATGAGAAGAAACGGCCCCGTGCCCCAGTCCAAGCTAAAATAACAAATTTTTTTTCCTGTGCCTCTCCAACAACCAGCTCTAGTAAATATGCTGATATGGAGACAGAAGTAATATCAAATATGGCATGCTCCAATTCCAAACTGGTGGAGACCAGACATATAATAAATTGTCGAAGGAACCTCACTTAGCAGTTTTGGACCCTGCCCAAGAGGGAAAAATTACAGCACACCTGGATTGGCTATTGCAATCGGACTTCTTTCCTTCCACCAATGTACATTCGTCTCAAATGTCTGCTTTGGATTCATTCTCTCTTGATGTTATGGGCACCCAAAACATGCTGATAGCGAACACCTTACAGCTTTTGCTGCAGGACATATCTGATTTAAAGTCTAATCTTAAAGACTTAAAGCAATCTATGTCAGACCTGGCTCTTAAACATACTTCTTTACCTATGTGTAATTCTGTGGCTTCTTCTCGACAAAGGACAACCTTAGAGAGTGATAAAACCACATCTCAACCTTTAATTGTGGAAAATCCATTATCTTCAAGTTCTTATCCGGGACAATTTGGGACCCAGAAATATGACTATTTGGGAATGGAACCAGAGTCCTCTGTTTGTATGCTGGAAAATAAAACCATAATAACACCAAAGAGGATAAAGGGAAAATCTAAAAGGTACAGACTACGTACTCTAGCTGGGAGGAGGAGAAGTAAATATTCCTCTGTTCCAATTAAGTTAAAATTTAAAAAACTACTTAAAATTATGGAGACATTGGAGACAGCAATTGGTGATGGCAGACTACAAATCAAGCTGAAGAAAAATCATCAAAGTTTAAGTAATGTATCTCTTGGGGGGCTGGGGGCTTCGGAGGACTTAGAGGTGTGCCCTATGTCTCAGGCCCAAGCATTATCTAATGTATCATCTCATTTAAGATACCTTTCGTCCAACTTAAATGTCTCTGAGCCTCCTAAGGCACGAAATTTGAACCTCCCAACCATCCCCTCTCCAAATCCTGGCATCATTCCTTCTTTCCCCCCTCCTACGAACACGAACATGGGAGCTGAAGCTGAAATACAGGACCTTTTCTCTTTAGTGGCATCTACTTCCAATTGTAATTCAAGTTTTTCTACAGGCTCACCTTTAGTCCTTCTTAAGGACCAGTTAGTCTTTTTGAATTTTCCAAAACCCGATAAAAGATTGTCATCCTTAGGGAAAAAATTGTATTTTTTACATACGCTGGCTTCCTTTGATATTGATTTTATTTCTTTAAATGAGGTACTGAGTGTAGATTATTTGTTCTTCCCAAAATCTGTTTTAGGTTTAAAGGTCGTGTTTACAAATGTCTCCCCTGTACGACTGTTACTAGATTATAAGGAGAGCCTAGTTAAAGCAAAGATTGTAGTAAATAGGCATTTCTATGTTCCCACAGTTCTTCCTTTGTTTAAAGTTCGACCCACTAGATCTTCTACTTTTTGTAAGATCTTGGATGCCCAATCACAGTACGTTCATCCTCCATCCTTGCCATTAAATGATTTAATCGATTTGAATTTTAATGATGCGGGTGGGGAGTGCCCTAAGGCTACTAAAGGGGAGGAAACCACTTCTGTGATGGTTAAACATGATTCTATCTCTTATGAAAAGATTTTAACTTCCAATAATTTCATTTGTACTGATGGGAATAACTCTGTAGTGAAGGCCATGGATTCAGAATCGATGACTGAAGAGGAGGCTACCCTGATTACAGGCTTTTTCCTCCTTCCAAAAGAAGGCCAGCAATATATTATTGATAGGCTCCAAATGCTTCTTAGTATGTTTACCATCAATCTCCCTAATTTTGAGGAGCATTTGAATCCTTCTGCATTAATTCCAGCTTCTGTGTCTGATGTACAGCTCCCCGCAGTCTCAAGTTTACCTATGAAAAGAACTGTAACTGACAACCCCATTACTGAGGATCGTCACTCCTCTTCCTTGTGACATTCTATTGCCAATCTGCATTGTCCTTTTACCATTATATCTTGGAATATTGCAGGCTGGCAAAATAAGATTTTGGATTTGGATTTTTTGGATTTTCTTTCAGATTTTTCTATCATTTGTCTACAAGAGACGTGGTTGCAGGATATGGATTATCCAGTTTGCTCACTTCAAGGCTATAAGTCTTTTGTACACCCAGCCTTAAAGTATCACTCTAAAGGCAGAGCGAGTGGTGGCTTGGTGACCTTTGTTTCAGATAAATTAAATGTGACCTCGGAAATCATATTTAAGGATAAGTACAATTTTATTTTATTGGTCCTGATAAAAGGAATTGGGAGTCCTGGCTTAGATAATTTGATTTGTATAAATGTATATTGTCCTTTTGGGTCATCTTCGAGAGCGATGTCTTTTTGGAATGATTTGGAAGATGCCCTTTTATTCTGTGAGACCAGTTTTCCACAGGCTGCCTATGTTGTGTGTGGGGATTTCAATGCTAGAGTTGGGTCAGGTGCAAATGTGGCTGATCTTTATTGTAATGAAGCCTTCTTGCCTGATCATTTTTCTCGGGATAGGGTGACTAATATACAAGGCAGCAGGTTGGTAGAAATAATGACGTCTTTTCAATTTACATGTTTACATGGTAGCCTTTTAGACTACTCCAATGGCTACTTTACTTATCTAAAAAATAGCAGAGCGGTCTCTGTTATTGATTATATATTTTGCTCAGACAGTTTATTATCTTTAAAGCCGTATTATGATATTCTAGACCGCCCAGAGAGCGATCATCTTCCTGTCTGTCTATCCTTGTGTATTGATCCCCCTCAACCCTCCCCCACTTTTTTTGAACGGGACGAAAATTCTATGATACTGGGGAAACGTATTAAATGGACCACATTAGTAGAGACGGCAATTAAAGAGTTGCTAGAGAGCACTCTTTTGACTGATCTACATAAGGATATTGTGCTGGGTACCCAAAATCCCTTAGCTGGGTTTAATTTCATTACTATGTCTTTAAATCCCTTGCTAGTAACTAAATCACAAAATCCTCAACGAACTAGATCTGAGAATAAATGGTATGATGCCGAATGCAGACAAACTAAAAAACATCTCTCCCGATTGGCGAGATGGACGAGATTGCATAGAACTTCTGCTAATATTGATGCTCTAGCTCAGGCCCGTTCAAGCTATAAAAATCTTATTAAACATAAAAAGAACTTGTTTATGTATACACAGTGGAAAGAGTTGAGTAAGGCCTGTAACGAAAAAGATGAGCATAAGTTTTGGTCCTTAGTCTCCCTTCAAAATCCTAATCGTAACTTCCATACTAATCACTCTATCCCTGCAGATACTTGGTGCGCCTATTTTAGTAATATCTTTGACAGCAACGTAATTTTAGGGGATCAATTGTCCAGTTTCTCTTCTTCTTTTTTATCTTCCATGCCGAAGTGGCCCCCAGTCACAGAACTGGAAGTATCTGAGCTTATTAGCTCACTTGCTGCCAATAAAGCCCCTGGTATGGATATGTTACCGCCTGAGGTTTTTAAAAATAACTCTGATTGGTGGGCCCCAGTTTTAGCTAAACTCTTTACGTATATTAATGACACCGGCATTTTTCCGGAGAGCTGGAAACAGAGTATAATTTTCCCAATTTTCAAAAAAGGGGATAATAATAACCCCCAGAATTATCGCCCCATTTCCCTTCTGGACATCAGTTCCAAAATCTATACCCGCTTTCTGCTTTTAAAATTGTCTAAGTGGGTAGAGGAAAATAATATCCTTGCCCAAGAACAGGCGGGTTTTAGGAAGGGGCATAGCACCATAGATCAAATTTTTGTCCTAAATCATTTAATTGTTAAATACACTACCAGACCGTATAAACGACTTTTTGCAGCTTTCATTGACTTTTCTTCTGCTTTTGATACAGTTTCCAGAACCCGTTTGTGGAAAAAATTAGCCCTGACAAATATTGACCAGAGACTTTTATTTTTAATTCAGCAGTTATATTGTAATACTTCTTTGAGGGTTAGGCTAAATCCAGAAGGAAAGTTGACGAAACCAATTTGTACCACCAGAGGAGTTCGACAAGGATGCCTTTTAGCCCCTCTTCTTTTCAATTTATACTTAAATAATATTGTTTCTGAATTTTCACATCCTGATTATTTTTCTCCTTCTATTGGTAATCGAAAGATTGCTATTTTATTATATGCAGATGATATTGTTTTGCTTTCACAAAATAAGAAGGGTCTCACTAGAATGCTTAGGAAACTGGATGAGTTTAGTATCCAGGAACAACTGAAAGTAAATTATGATAAATCTAAAGTTGTTGTTTTTGGACATCGTTCTCCTGTTTATAATTGGTTTACTGGTACTCATAAAATAGAACAGGTTCAAGTATTTAAATATCTTGGTGTTCTATTTGATAAAAGAGTTAACTGGAACTCGCATTTCCAACATGTTAAAACCTTAGCTAAGAGATCAACATTCTCAATAATTAAATTTTTCCATTCTGGGGGAGGGAATTTGGTGCCCCCGGCTCTTAAGGTTTTTGTTGGGAAGGTTATTGCCCAGATTCTATATGGCATTGAGATATGGGGGATTAACCTGCATAAGTTACATATATTTGAAATCATACAGAATAAATTTCTGAGATATATTTTGGCTCTCCCCCCC